>JAMWYP010000066.1:1823335-2423335 GCA_025563575.1 Acacia pycnantha
TGTATGAAATTTTTATTCTACTAATATATCCATTCCTTTCTATGTATTTTCTTTTCTTTTCTTTTTTTTTTCTTTTCTTCTTTTTTTATTTTTATTTTTTTCTTTCCTTTCATTGTATACGTAATTACAATGTCAAAATCAAATATCTCCCCCCCACACTTAAACTGTTGCACTCCTGAGCAACCCCCACACTTAAACACAAAACAAGTTGAAACCAATGCTCAATAAATCTTCAAGGTGCGGAATAAAATGGTTTTACGCTTAGGCTTGTAATGTGGCTTAGAAAAGAATGGGTCAAAAGGCACAAAGGGGCTAGCAAGGGAATCATAATGCAAGGGAAAGCTATTTGGCCAAAGTGAGGAAAATAAAAGAAAGAAAACAAGCTTCCATCATACTTATGCACGTAAGTGAAAAATGTAGTTTCAAAAAGAAAAGGAGCAAGTTCTAGAGAACAAAAATCATGAGAGATGCACACATGAAAGAAAGAATGGCAAAAGATGAATTCCATTCATGCGGGCCCAAAACCTCACAAGGTCAATACCAACTTAGGCAATTAACAACATCAAATCAACTATCAAGACTTGTAATCGAAGAGTCAAGAATTGTAGACCAACGAGAATGATCCATTAAAACCAAAGTCTAATTCCACGTTCATAATATGTAGCAATCATAGAAGAGAGATTTTTTTTTTCCAAAAAGCAAGGTAGAAAAAAAAAAGAAAACAAATAAGAGAGAAAGAGGGAGAAGGAAGAAGAATACTCCCCAAGGGTTTATGGAGGGAGAAAGAAGAATCCTCCCCAAGGGTTTATGGAGGATAGATGGCGTCAATGAGGAGAGTCTCTGCTTCCTCGAGTCGTTTGTGGGGATCCCTCATGAAATGGCTTTAGGCGATGCCCATTAACCTTAAAGGTACTTCTGTGGTTGGATCACATAGCTCAACAAAGACACCAAATGGAAAAATGTTAGTGATCTCAAAAGGGCCATCCCATCTAGATCGAAGCTTACCCGGCATAAACTTCAAACGGGAGTTAAATAGAAGAACTTTACGGCCACAGAAAATTCTTTGCTCAGAATATGCTTATCATGGAATGCCTTAGTCTTCTCCTTGTACAACCGTGAACTCTCATAGGCATCCAATCTCAACTCATCTAATTCTTGCAACTGTAGCTTTCTCTCCATCCCGAGATCGAGCCAAATCCATGTTACACTTTGCAATGGCCCAATAGGCTCGATGTTCCAACTCAACCGGAAGATGACATGCCTTACCAAAGACAATCCGATAAGGAGACATCCCAATCGGAGTCTTGTAGGCGGTGCGATATGCCCACAAAGCATCCTCTAATCGCTTACTCCAATCTTTCAGGGTAGAGTTAATGGTCTTCTGAAGGATTTGCTTAATCTCTTTATTTGAGACTTGACTTGACCATTGGTCCGAGGGTGGTATCTGTGGAGACCTTGTGTAGCACTCCATACTTGCGTAACAAGGCACCCATGCTTCGATTACAAAAATGGGAACCACGGTCACCGATAATAGCTCTAGGAATGCCAAACTGCGAGAAAATGTTAGACCTAACAAAGTCCACCACCACGGAAGAATCATTAGTCCGGGTGGCTTTCGCCTCAACCCATTTGAAACATAATCAAATAAAGCAGTATGTAAGTATAACCATATGAAGCAGGAAATGGACCCATAAAATCAATACCCCAAACATCAAAGATCTCACAAAACAATATAGGGTTTTGGGGCATCTCATGCCTACAGGAAATACTCCCTGCTCTCTGACAGTTATCACATGACTTACAAAACAGATGGGAATCACGAAACAAGGAGGCCAAAATAATCCACTATCTAACACTTTCCTAGCAGTTCTTTGGGGTCCAAAGTGACCACCACAAGCGAAGCATGAGAAAAATGCAATATGGAGTGAAATTCATGGTCGGTATACATCTCCTAACTATCTGGTCACTACAAAACTTCCACAGATAAGGGTCATCCCAAACATAATATTTAGACTCACTTTTCAATTTTAGGTTTTGGGCCCTAGTGGAGTCTACAGGAAAAATACCAGCTACCAAATAGTTAACTAGATCGGCATACCATGGGGTCTTACCTTGCAGTGTAGAAGGCTGCTCATCGGGAAATCATCCCGAATAGAAGATGGGTGAGAGGGAGAATGGGTGATGCGACTCAAGTGGTCAGCTACCCAGTTTTGCGCCCCACTTCTGTCTCGAATCTCAACATCAAACTCTTGGAGCAACAACATCCACCGAATGAGCCGTGGCTTAGCATCTGCCTTTTTCAACAAGAACTTTAAAGCAGCATGGTCAGAGAAAACAATGACTCTACTAGCTAGCAGATATGACCTAAACTTATCAAAAGCAAATACAATGGCCAACAACTCCTTTTCAGTGGTGGTGTAATTAGACGAGCGAGAATCCAAAGTCTTGGAGGCATATGCAATGACATGAGATGCTCTGTCTACCCGCTGTCCAAGATAGCACCAACCGCATAATTGGAAGCATCGCACATCAACTCAAAAGGAAGGCACCAATCAGGGCTTAATCACTGGGGCTGTAGTCAAGCAACGCTTCAAATGATCGAAGGCCGCCTTGCAAGTGTCATCAAATACAAATTCAGCGTCCTTATGCAGAAGGTTGGACAAGGGTCGGGCAGTCTTGCTGAAATCTTGAATGAAACGCCGATAGAAACCTGCATGACCAAGAAAAGAACGAACTTCCCGCACAGAAGCGGGGTAAGGCAACGCGGTAATTACATCTATCTTAGCGGGGTCTACCTCAATCCCTTTCCTAGACACTATGTGTCCCAAGACTATACGACTCAACCATGAAGTGACACTTCTCATAATTCACCACAAGATTAGACTCGGTACATCTATGCAAAACTCTAGACAAATTAGCCAAGCAGAATCAAAACTAGACCCATATACGGTGAAGTCATCCATAAAAACCTCCATGCAATCCTCTAGAAACTCGAGAAAATACTTACCATACAACGCTGAAAAGTGCCAGGTGCATTGCAAAGGCCAAAAGGCATCCTTCGGTAAGCATATGTCCCAAAGGGGCATGTGAAGGTCGTCTTCTCCTGATCCTCAGGAGCAATATGGATCTGGAAATATCCGGAGTAGCCATCCAGGAAGCAATAATGAGACTTACCAGCTAAACGCTCTAACATCTGATCAATGAAAGGTAGAGGATAATGATCCTTGCGAGTGGCTTGGTTGAGTCTCCTATAGTCGATGCAAACTCTCCAACTATTACGAACTCGAGTAGGAATGAGCTCATTCTTCGATTGGCTACCACGGTGACTCCGGATTTCTTAGGAACGACTGGGCCAGGGCTAACCCACGGCTATCGAAATGGGATAGATGATGCCGGCTGCGGGAGCTTAGTGACCTCCTTCTTTACCACATCAAGGATAAGAGGATTAAGGCGTCTCTGGGGTTGCCTCACGAGGCTTAGATTCCTCTTCCAAATGAATACGATGCATGCACATAGAAGGGCGTGCCAACTATGTCGGCTAATGTCCACCCAATGGCCTTCTTGTTCGCCCTCAATAAGCTTAGCTTCTCTTCTTGATCGGCAAAGATTATTTGCCACAATGACTCGGCAGCTGCTCATTCACCTCGAAATGCATACTTCGGGTGATGCGGGAGGGATTTCAACTCTAGTTTGGGCGGTGGCTCAATGGAGGGAAGAAGCTTGGGTGGTAACAACTCTGATGTCATCACGCTAGAAATCCACGAAACCACATTCAAAGAAGCACAAGCAAAATGACTGTGTCTATACGGCTCAATGTTAACATCGAATTCGGTTCATCAAAATCGAAGTAAGCTCATCAAAATCGAATCGGGATGCACGTTAGGATCGGGATGAAGCTCAAACTCGAATCGATATCGAATCGACAAGTAATGCGTAATCACTAAGCAAGTCGAATCACCAAATAATGCATCATTAATTTCGGTGCAAATAGGACACCATTCATTATTAGCACATGCACAAATGAGAGAATCACTCATAGATGCAAAATCGGGGTAAGCAAAGACACCAATCGGCAAGAACATCATCCACAACATCATCAATCACATCAATACGAGAAAATGCAGAATGCTCTTCCCTAGGATATTTCATGGCATCAAAGATATTGAAATTCACGAGATATATCACCAAACTCCATGGAAAGAGTACCATAATGCACATCTATCTTAGTCCTAGTTTGTTTTCATGAAAGGTCTCCCTAGAATGATTGGTGACCTACTACTAGGAGACTCACCCTCCATATCCAAGATGTAAAAATCAGCAGGAAATATCAAGTCATTAACTTTGACTAATACATCTTCAACTAAACCGAAGGATGAGCACTACTTCTATTAGCTAACCGAACAATAACACCGTAGGACGCAAAGGACCAAGACCAAGAGATCTATAAACGGATGCGAGCATGACATTAATAGAAGCACCTAAATCTAGCATGCAATCATCAAGTCGCCTCTTATTGGTGCACAACTCCTTCAGAAACTTGGCATATTTAGGAATTTGTTTGACTACATCTAAGAGAGGAATGTTGATCTCTACTCTTCTGAATGTCTCAAGTATATCCTTCTCTTGTGCTTTACCTGCCAACTTCTTGGGCTAAATTGCTCTCTGAGGGAAGGGAAGAGGAATAGGAATGTCTTCCTCTTCACCTCTTTGTCATCGCCTTTTCTTTTCGAGTCAATCTTCACATTTCTGACTCGTTTCTGATGTGGAAGTCACATCGTAGCGTGCTTAGGTTCCTCCAATTGCTTGCCGCACCGTAGTGATATAGCACTCACATTTCCCTTAGGATTGGGAATTGTTTGAGAAGGAAGGGAGTTGGATCCCTGAGGTTGAAGCCGGTTCAATGATGTTGCCAATTGCCCAATCTGTGTTTACAAACTCGAATGGAAGTGTCGGTTCTTGTTGGAACCGCATATTGGGCGTGACAAATTGCTTCATCATATCTTCAAGTGAGGAACCACCACCACTACTACTAGCTTTGTTGTGCCTTTGTGGAGGTGGACATATGGCCGAGTCGAGGAGGTGGCGCTTGCAAAGGCAAGGGGTGCGGCCGTGTTTGGAAAGTCGTGGCATGTACTGTCTCGCTGGTAATTCCAGTGCACTTGATACTTACGGTTACTGCGGTTCGATTTTGGTTCCAAATAAAGTTGGGGTGATTTCTCCAACCGGGATTATAAGTATTGGAGAAGGCATTATTCGTTGATATTGTGGCCTTCTGAAAAACGCCCACCTGAAGCTACCGATCGGTCTTGGTAAGCGGGATCATGCAAGGTAGGGCATGAGTCGGTAGAATGATATGGGTCGAACAAAACCCACAGGAGTACCCACTCGAGGAGGTGAAGGCGCGCATGTCGTAGCACGCCAAGCGCCTCACAAGGGAGGTCGGATCATCAAGTCTAGTCTCTAATCTCTCGGGAATCATACTTGGTTTGGCGGTCTTTGCTTGAATATGGTAAACAGGGGTACTATTGGCCCCGGTGCCAAGCGCTTGAGAGTTATACGCCATAATGGATATCAAGTCCAGAGCCTCTTGGTGTCTTGTTGCTCATAGCACCACCGCTAGAAGCATCCACCAATCCTTTGTCTACCGCGTGAGACCATCATAGAAACCGTTAATCGGGTCTTTTCATTTATCGATGGTGTGGACGGCTTGCACGTAACCTTTTGAATCTCTCCCAATACTCATGCATAGTCTCCCCGGTGACATGTTTAATGTTGCCAATTTCCTTCTTGATCGCAGTTGCTCTTGATGAAGGAAAATATTTGTCTAGAAATAACCTCGAATATCAGTCCAGCTCCCAATAGATGAGGGTGAAGGTACAACGACCAATCCTTAGCTCCACCGTCCAATGAGAAAGGAAAAGCTCTCAGCTTGATATGATTCTCATCAATGGCTTTTGGTTTCATTGTCTTTGCACACTACATGGAATTCCTTCAAATGCTTAATGGGGCACTCACCTGCAAGACCATGAAACTTAGGCAACAAGTGTATTAGACCAGATTTAAGCTCAAAGTTAGCGGCAAGGTTAGGATATTGGATGCACAAAGGTTGATAATTAACATCAGGTGCACCCAATTCCTTTAAAGTAGCATGATCTGCCTGTCTTTCTGCCATAACGTCTGAGTTAGCAAAATTGCTACTAGAATTAGTGAAAACAACAAGACTATCAGAAATACTATCAAATGATTTTTTTTTAAAAATAATAATAAAATCAAATCAAATCAAATCAAATAAAAAGATAAAATAAAAGATAAAAAAATCAAATCAAATCAAAATAAAAAAAAAAATAATAATAATAAAAAATTCCAATACTGTTACTAATCAAACCGATGCAAATTCTCCGGCAACGGCGCCAAATTTTGAAAGAGATTTGCCGTGCCTCTCAAAATAACCAGATTCAATAAAAGATTTGCAGTAATAGGGAATCTGGATCGTTTCCCAACGAACTTGCGGCGGGCTTGATTAACATCAACGACGAAACCCAACGGTGAAAAAGGGGGATTTTTTTGTGATTCAACGAACTAAAACGAAATAGACAGAGATAAACGAAATATTGAGAAACAGATAGAAAAACGTTAATAAACTGAAATAGATTAAAAATGACCAACCCAACGTTTAGATTCCCAAACGTCCATCCTTGAACGAAATATTAACGAACTCGCGTTTGGTTCTAGACGAACCGAGATCTCTGTATCCGTCCAGAAATTCCCTCTACTAGACGATCGCCTAGCATTTATTCGAACAGTGGCATCTCATTGTACGATCGCACAGCAACACTTTAAACCTAGTCGAACTCAGTCCTTGGGACGAACCAAACCGAATATTAAATCTAATATTCGAACTATTTTCGAAATCGAGATCGATAAGATGAAAACAGAATCGAGAAACCCTAATCCGATTAAGCCTAGGCTCTCTGGACGAATCATGGAATCCTCACGTTGGATTAATCATAGAAGTTTAGCTGAGCATGGTTAGAATAGAAGAAGAAAAGACGAAGAACATGAAGAACATTTGAGAGAAAACTAAAACTTCTGTCTTTAATCCAAAATTGTGTAAAACGTGAATGAATTAATGCGTAGAATGAATGTGTGACGGCTGCCTCACTTAAAGATAACCTAAAAACGAATTAGGTCTAATGGTTCAGCCCAAAACGAAAATAAAATAAAGATGGGCTTTAATTACAAAATTCGAGCCCAATTAAAATCCAGAATTGTTCATCTGACTTTGGCTCCAAAATTGACCGCCGTCTTGTCCGAATTGGCTCTTTATGTCTTCATAACAATTGTAGCTCTCTGAATCATCTGAAATATGAGACAAAAATGAGGCAAATCCGATGTCTGGTTCAAGAGTTATGGTAAAAATAGTGAAGTAATACAAAACTGGAATTTTATCGATAAAAATGGCTAAAATTACAATCTAAGGCCCAAAGCCTAAATGCACATAAAAGCCATTATTTATTAACTAAAGAGTCCTAAATATTGATCAAGAGATAAAAATAAGTGTATTAAATATTCAATTATCAGATCTCCTGTCTGATTCATGATTCTCTAGCCATTCCTTTTTTGTCTCAAGATATTGGTATAATTTTTTGCCAATAATTTTTTAGTTGTTGGGCTTTATTTGGCCATTGGGCTTCAGGTATTATTTGGGCTGTTACTATGCTTCACGAGTACACTGCTGAAGAAGAAGGCATGTCCAGTCAGTTCTCAGCCCGCGGTGCAAGAAGAATCAGACCTAAAAGACCAATCTATCGTTTATCAAATTTAGGGACCAAATTGTCATTTCAGAAATTTGTAGGCCTTTGAGACTCAAAAAAGTGTACAAGTCTAGACAAAATAAATGGACCTCTGAGACTCAAGAAGTACAATCCTTAGGATTTTTGAATACTTAAGCAGTCATGGGACCTTCATCTTCGATCTTGTCGCAGCCGCTGCCCGTCGATCTTGTCACAATCGGTTACTCCCAAAGTTGTCGTGTATCTGCTGCCCGTTCATCTTGTCACAGCAGTAACTCCCAACATTGTTGAGACTCTAATAAGTTGCACAAGCAAGTTGGACATAATTAACATTTATGATCCAACTTGAGGGGGTGTGTGAGATTATTATATTATATTATTATATTATAATATTCTCCCTAGGTTGTAACCTCTCCTCTATTCTCTCCTTATTCCTCTCCTAGATTTTCTCCATCAATTACTCCTTTATTTTCTCCTTAATTTGTTTAGTTTTATCTCTCTACTTATTATATAAGTAGGTATTGTATCACAACATTAATCAATGCAATGAGAATACAATTCTTCTCTCATAAATTCCACACTAATTAACAAAGGAAAGGTAATATGATAGCGACTTCGGCAAGTGCACCGATCGTTACAAGTACTAAAGTTGTGAGAACGAGATCGTCCCACGAGGAATAGTACTCCAACCACTAATTCGTTATTTAAGCATTAGTTGGATCAATGAGTAATAGGGGTTGATTTGTAACCAAACAGAATTTAAAGAATAAGAATTAAGAATTAAGAATTTCAAGATGGAAAAGATACTCTAATCAAGAAAAGCGCGACTAGAGTGAGAATCCCCCTATGTCCCTCCAAGTATTTAAATTGAATCCCTAATTGATTATTCTTCCCTAAATTGACGATCAATTCTCTATAGTTAGACTAAGTCCCAATGTCTTGATGCTACCTTAATCCGTTCTCTTTGAAAACAACCTAATGTCTTAGTATTGTTTGGAAAAATCAATTTGTTTACCAGAATTATGAGATCGCGTAAATTCGTAAGCCTATGTCTAGGTCATGCAATTCTACGACGAATTAACGGTTCTAGTTAAATGTACCAACATCTCTATTGTCATACACCAACCTATGAACAATCTAAAAGGCGATCACTCTTTAAGAAAGCGTTAAGCACAGGTAATCCATTCAGTCAAGAAAACAATAATCAAATAAGAATCCAAATAAATACGTTAAATTCACATAGGGTTCATCCTCGCCGTAACTACTAAAGAAAACTAGCCAAACAAGGCTAGGTTCACAAATTAAGAAAAGATGAAATTCAGAACTACTCCTGCGTCGTCCGAATTCGTCCGTGCGTCTTTCAATTTTTGTTCTTCGGTCCAACGCGTCCGTTCTGATTATTCGCGGCGTCAATTCTTTTCTGTGCGTTGTGCTTGTTTTCGTTCCAATTCTCCCTTCGCGTCTCTTCGTGCTTCTCGTATATATATATATTACTTTTTGGGTCGCGTGCGTGATCTTTTATCTGTTTCTTTTATATTGGTATAAAGGATATATTATATCCTTTTCATTCTTCTTCCACGCGTGGGCCCACCGAATTGAATATCTCATTGTCTTTTCCCAATCTCAATTCCATCCTGTACTGCTTCATTCCTTGTTTAATGATATTAGAATATAATATAATAATATATTATAAATATATTATTATATCCTTTTCAATTTAATCTGTTGCCTCTTTTAGATCACATAATATCTCCTGCATAAATAAGATTAGGATATCAATAGATTTTTTGTTATAATATTCTTTTATCCTAGATTTAATTAAAAGATAGATAAATATATAAAATATAATTAAATAGGTACAAAATATCAATAAATTCAATCCAATATATCCCAGAATCTATCCCTTATTTAATTATAAAATATCTACTTATCAAACTCTCCCACACTTAAATCTTTGCTTGTCCTCAAGCAAAAGAAAGAGAATTAATTATCTGAAAGGAACATTGCATATGAAATTCCTAAACAGAGAGCAATAAACCACCATACTTAGATCATATCATCAAATCTTATTTAAGTTAATGTCTTATAGGAATAGGTCACTAAGTCAATAACCTTAAACAATTATAATAATCTCTTAACATCCCATAATCAAATGATCAGTGAATAATAAGATCAACAATAAGATTAGTAGACGAATATTACGCTACTTAATTTTTTCCAGAAAAATTCAAATGCCCCCACTAAACCAAGCTTTTCATTTAATTTAATAAGGATCCTCAGGTAAGAAATGACTCATTCTCTTTTTTTTTTTTTGTCTTGAGCCGTTGTAGGTCCCCTTTTGACGCGACCCTGCACATGGGTGATGCAGCACCGGTTACTCAGTTACTCCAACAGGCACCTCAAGAGGCTTTTAGCCCAACTCATAACTCTCTTGGACTTTACCGTTTGACGTGACCCTGCACATGGGTGATGCAGCACCGGTTACTAAGTTAGGTCTAGAGATGTCAGCGGAGTTGTTTTTTTTTCTCTGTTTTTTTTTTTTTGTCATTTCCCTGAACAAAAGGTTTACTTAGCTAGCAAGGTCATCATCTAATTTTCTAAAGAAATCATGTAGCAAAATATTCAAAAACTAATAGTCTGTTGATCCTATTACAAACTATTCCCTATTCTCATAGTCCATCTCAAGACTGCTACAAAAATTCAAGGCTTAGAGACTTAATTGAAACATTCTTTTCTATTTTAATTTTTGACTTGATAATATTCACTAAGATGGGGAAAACTCAAAGTTAAGGTCAATTTAAACAAAAAATCTTTTCGATTGTATAAGGACAAGCATAACCAAGGAAATCATATCCCTCCCCCATACTTAAATCAAACATTGTCCTCAATGTTGCAAAAATATAAAGAGGGAAAGAAACTAGTACTCCCCTGGTTTAGGTCTTTAACTCTGATGTGGAGTTCTTCATCCGGTACCATCCATGATGTTTCAAATTTTTTAGAGATGAGTGAGTGCATACGCGAGACTTGGCAACAACAAGAGGAGTGATCATCTTTAAACTTAGAAAAAATGAAAGAAAGAAAGAAAAGAAAAGAAAAATAATAATAATAATAAAATATGCAAACAAAACCCTTGGGTTGCCTCCCAAGAAGCGCTAAATTTATAGTCTTCAACCAGACTTCTCAAAACAAACCACTAATCATAAGTATCAAACACCATAATTACCTTGTCTTCATTTCTTTTCAAACAACAAGGTATCTCACACAAAAATTGATCATTCAAGTTAATTACTTGTACTTCCTTAATCGTAGACAATCGTGGAATACAAGTATTCACTGAATTCGAATTAAGCACAACATGCATATCTTTGAAAATAAATATAGGCACATCCAAGAATTTTGAGCATCCAATAAAATCAACTTGACTCTCATCAGTAAGAGTCAACACTTCAAGAGTAGGGTCATGAACAACAACAATTGGGACATCTACATCTATTGGATCACCCACATCACAATCCTTAGGCTCCACAATAGGAACCTCTTCTAAACATCCAATATTCTCATCTAAATCAATGTCAAGCTTACAATCACTTTCTACATTATCCATAGTCTCATGCAATTCCACACCTCCAACTTCCTCATAATAATCATTATTAGCATAAGAAGTGGTCATCAGGTTTAATTTCTCTAATGCTTCCCCACACTCCTCAACTAATCTTTCCAAATTAGATTTTTCCCTGCACTCAATGGTGTGTTCTTCAACATACGAATAGGAGTAACAAGGAGGGGTATTTTCATAAGAACAATAGACATATGGATCCATAAAATTTTGTTGCTCAAAACCTTCACTATGACAAAATGAGTTATCAAAACAAGCTTGGTTCCTAGTGAAATCATCTCTCACAAAATGACTAGTTGTATTATATGGACAATATTCATATAAATGATTCCCTCCACAATAAACACAAGACATGCAAACATATTGAGAAGAATCAACATATGGAATACAACTATCATTTATGCTCCTTTGATGTTGCCTATATTCATTCAAAGAATTTAAAACAACAATCAACCCTTCTTGTGTAGAAGACAAAGAATTCATCTCCTTCTCATCATTTAAGACCAATTGGTTGCCAATTGAAATCCATTTTTTTTTATATAATTTTTTTTTTAAAGAAAATATTTACAAACTAAAACTACTAATGCTTAATCAATTCTGACCAAGATAATTAGGAGTTTTATTAAGCGTCATGTAATTATCCAATCTAGAGTTTCAATAACTACTCTTAGTGTTGAAATAAAACTATTCCCAGCAACGGCGCCAAAAACTTGATAGCGACTTCGGCAAGTGCACCGATCGTTACAAGTAATAAAGTTGTGAGAAAGAGATCGTCCCACGAGGAATAGTACTCCAACCACTAATTCGTTATTTAAGCTTTAGTTGGATCAATGAGTAATAGGGGTTGATTTGTAACCAAACAGAATTTAAAGAATAAGAATTAAGAATTAAGAATTTCAAGATGGAAAAGATACTCTAATCAAGAAAAGCGCAACTAGGGCTGAGAATCCCCCTATGTCCCTCCAAGTATTTAAATTGAATCCCTAATTGATTATTCTTCCCTAAATTGACGATCAATTCTCTATAGTAAGACTAAGTCCCAATGTCTTGATGCTACCTTAATCCGTTCTCTTTGAAAACAACCTAATGTCTTAGTATTGTTTGGAAAAATCAATTTGTTTACCAGAATTATGAGATCGCATAAATTCGTAAGCCTATGTCTAGGTCATGCAATTCTACGACGAATTAACGGTTCTAGTTAAATGTACCAACATCTCTATTGTCATACACCAACCTATGAACAATCTAAAAGGCGATCACTCTTTAAGAAAGCGTTAAGCACAGGTAATCCATTCAGTCAAGAAAACAATAATCAAATAAGAATCCAAATAAATACGTTAAATTCACATAGGGTTCATCCTCGCCCTAACTACTAAAGAAAACTAGCCAAACAAGGCTAGTTTCACAAATTAAGAAAAGATGAAATTCAGAACTACTCCTGCGTCGTCCGAATTCATCCGTGCGTCTTTCAATTTTTGTTCTTCGGTCCAACGCGTCCGTTCTGATTATTCGCGGCGTCAATTCTTTTCTGTGCGTTGTGCTTGTTTTCGTTCCAATTCTCCCTTCGCGTCTCTTCGTGCTTCTCGTATATATATATTACTTTTTGGGTCGCGTGTGTGATCTTTTATCTGTTTCTTTTATATTGGTATAAAGGATATATTATATCCTTTTCATTCTTCTTCCACGCGTGGGCCCACCGAATTGAATATCTCATTGTCTTTTCCCAATCTCAATTCCTTTTCAATTCCAT
This sequence comes from Acacia pycnantha, assembly GCA_025563575.1. Lineage (NCBI taxonomy): Eukaryota > Viridiplantae > Streptophyta > Magnoliopsida > Fabales > Fabaceae > Acacia > Acacia pycnantha. The sequence continues at coordinate 1,836,495 of JAMWYP010000066.1, forward strand.
CCTGTACTGCTTCATTCCTTGTTTAATGATATTAGAATATAATATAATAATATATTATAAATATATTATTATATCCTTTTCAATTTAATCTGTTGCCTCTTTTAGATCACATAATATCTCCTGCATAAATAAGATTAGGATATCAATAGATTTTTGTTATAATATTCTTTTATCCTAGATTTAATTAAAAGATAGATAAATATATAAAATATAATTAAATAGGTACAAAATATCAATAAATTCAATCCAATATATCCCAGAATCTATCCCTTATTTAATTATAAAATATCTACTTATCATAATAAGTAAAAGGAATCCCTCTAACCCGTCACCCGAAAGGGCGAGGTCGATAGGGGTGTAACAGTTTGGTATCGTAGCAAAGTTTGGGCGGTATTGGTAAAAGGTAAATGGTTAAGGATATTGATATAATTTTGGGCAAATGGAGCAGAAAGGATATATACCCTAAGGAAGAGGGTTGGACTCCAGTAAGATAAGACCCTGGTGATAAAAGAGGCAGCACAGAGTATGAGTTCTGTTGCTAACCTTGGGGCCTCTGATATGGAAATCAGGGACTGATTCCCACAAGAAAAATTAGAAGGAAAATATATGGAGAAGTTGATACTAATTAAGTTTCCCTGTGGGGACGATATTTGGTGTTTCTGGGAAGGCAAATGAGTTGTACTAGGATCAGTACTTATGAAAGCTACTAGAAACTAGCAAAGTATGGTTTGTACTAGTATGAATACCCCAGAACACATTGACACTTGGAAAGTTAAGCGTGCTTAGATAAGAGAAATTTCGAGATAGGTGACCCCTCCTGGGAAGTATTATAGGAATTTGAGATCCCTAGACTTGAGGCCTGAGTAATTTAAGGATTGGCATATGATGATCCTTAGAGGTGCTATGAGGATGTTAGAATTTTTTTAAGACTAGGCTTGAATCTGATCTAAGTTGAAATAGTGCCTAGGTCAAAATGCGAATGAGATTGAACTAAGGTTCTAGTACTTTAGAGTAGGAACCTTGTGAACATTGATCGATACTGAATGGTTTGGGTATGACTGAGGATTGAAATAGAGTTAGAACCTCGTGAATAGTGTTAATATTAATTGAATGTTTTGAGGTTTAGACTAGGAAGATGAATTATGATCCTAGTTTCTATTTTGGGTATTACTGAGGTAATATGATTCCTTAGCCTAACTGATGTTGAAGTTCTAGGAGTCAATTGTGAATCTGACAATTATTGATTTTAGGTTATTTGAGGATAGTGATCGAATGTTATAGGTTATGAATCTTGACGATTGCAGCATGTTTATTGGGTATGGTTGAGGTTTCAGTATTAGGCTAGTAAACCTAAGAATCTGATTTGATAACGAGAGATTCTCTTTAGGCATTTGATTGATCTGAATGCATTGAGGCATTAGAGTATAGTACCCATATGTATGAGGCATTTGGAGGTTATTAGCTAATAGAGAATGATTTTAATCTCATGATATTTTAATCAGGATTAGAAAGGGTCTGCACACGAGTTGGTCCGTCTATTTTGTGAAAATATTGAATAAATTTCTTGAATGTAATTTCTTGTTACACAAAAAAGCTAAATCATTGACCAACAGGGGTTGGTACAAGTGGTAAGTGGCTTGTGTCACTTAAGTAAGGTCTCGAGTTCGAGCATTGTGAATGCAAAAAAGCCCCATTGGGAGACACACCCATCATAGCCAAGTGCGCGACTCGGGTCGGATCCGGATTGGTCAGGGCTGAAAGCCGGAATATTACCAAGAGGGGGGGGGGGTGAATTGGGGATATTAATTTTTCTTCTGAGTTAAAAACAAATTAAAAGTAGAGAGGAAGGAAGAAGAGGATGAACACAATGCAACTTATACTGGTTCGGTCCTAATCCTTGACCTACGTCCAGTCCCCAGACACACTCCGGGATTCCACTATCTTAAGTTCAAATGATTACACACTCAGTAACTCTCGGAGCAATTCCTCTCTTTTGAATTACACTCCCCCTCACAAGTTGCAATCAAATGACCCAATCTCAAAGTCCCAATACTCTGAGATTCTTACAAGAAATAATAATAGATGAATGACTCTCTCTAAGAGCAGGTAACCGGAAGCACTGAAGAGCAGAATATTACACAGCCTTAGCAGAAAGTATTCGAAAGTATTGGCAGGAAGTATTTAGAAAGTATCTTACAAGAGCTTAGCGGAACTAATCTCTTGAAAGTATAATTCTGATTTTTTGTGCGATTTCTTTGCTGTGTACTTTTTTTGTGTCTTGAACTGCTAACGCTTCTCCTATTTATACTACTTGTAGATGACCGTTGCAGCTTCATATCTTCGAATTCAAAGCCATTCCATATTTGCTGCATAATCTGATTTGTTTCGTTGAAGCATTTGGAGAATTGGTGATGATCATAATCTCACCCCATGATTTCGTTTTTTGAATATAGCTTCAACGCGTTTTTGAATCGTGCTTCCTGGTTCGATTGAAGATACTCTTCCATAATTTCAGCAAGTTTCTGATATTGCGTTGATCATTGAATATTGCATAACCCAATCGATCTCAAATGATCCCGCACTATAATTTCAATATTCGAAAATCTCTCGTGGTCAATGGTTAGAAATCAATTCATTAAAGATCACATTAAATTGAATTGAATGACAAAATCTCCATCGAGGTCTCGACGAGCAAACTGATTTCTTCCGTCAATACTCGAGTATATGTATTCTTATACTCGGGTATCTGAGTGTTAAAGATATACCGGAGGTATTGAGCTTCGATCATACTCGAGTATATGATTCTCATACTCGGGTATTATTTCCTGAAACACTTAAGCAGCTATGTTAGGCCAACCATACTCGGGTATTATACTTCAATACTCGAGTATACCTTAAAGCATGTGATTAATCTTGATTCAAAACCTTAATTGATATCAAGTCTTGTTATCATCAAAACTTTGGGAGTTAACAAGGGCAAAGCTCCTATTTTGTGAAAAAGTCGTTGTTATAAAATTCGGACCAAACTGAAACCAGTGAACCGATTTGGCTAGACATCAACACAGTTCGGTTTTTCTTTCTAATAAAAGAAAAATAGATTTTTCTTACAATTTTATTTTAGAATTTTATATTAATTACCTTGAAACAATGTTGTCAAAATCGAGTTTCTACATAGACATGGAAGGGGGTAGTAGAAACGTAAATTGTAGAAACGACTCGAAACGTAAAATTTCTACTTTCTACTACTTAAGGTCAGAGCTATATATATATATATGTGTGTGTGTGTATATATATATATATATATATATATATATATATAGACACACACACATGAAAAAAAAATCATAAACCACTACTCAAAATTTAAATAACAATTTCATATTTAAAAGTGTAAGTCACATAACTATATAAAATATATAAAAAAAAACCTTACGTTTACAACTATGGAAATAGGTTAAAAACTATATATAACTTTCCAGTTTCCACTCTCCAGTAATCCCGAGTTCAAGATGTACAATGGAAATAGAGTTTTCAACTTTTCATCTTTTTTTTAGGCAAAAAAACAAATTTCATCCTTTTTTTTTGTTAAAGTAAAAATTGTAAAAACGTAAGTTTTTACAGTTTTTACGTATTTGAGTAGAGTTTCTACCCGTTTATGTTCAGAACGGTTTTTACTTGCGTTTCAGCATGTATGACCCTAGTTTTTATATTTTTACACTAGTTTTTGACAACACTACCCTGAAATATACAATTTCTCAACGGTTTGGTTTTGGGTTAGTCCTAGTTTGACTCCACTCTAACCTAATACCTTGACCGATTTAATGACTGGCCCGGTTTTGGAAACGAGTAAAAAATAGAATAAAGTTCTTGAATATAATTTCCTGTTACACAAGAAAAAGCTAAATCTTCGAACCTCAAAGAACCCTACACAGATACAGAGTAATAGAAATATACACTGAAGGCCAGACGGAACCCTCGACCGTGGAAAACCGAAGGTGTTATAGCTTATGTCGGCCCAAACAAACAAGCCACAGGGTAGGAACTTGCTAACAGCAGGAAAACATCAAAATTTGTTTCTCTCATATCAAACCCGCTAATAATCTGAAGTCGTGGTGCAAGATTGCAATCCAAATTCGTAAACACTCTCAATTTCGTTAATAGTTAGATTTTGTTATCGTGAGCAAATAGATCTTTTGGAATCTCCTAATCCCCATCTTTCCGCCGTCGTTGACGAATCCAGCGACTCGAGAATCGATGGATCTCGAGGTAGTTGGCCGCCATGCTTTGCTTTTCGATGACGACGCCATGTCAGCGTTCGTTAACTCGAGCGAGGCTCTTGTTGAGTGGAATTCCCTCTCGATCGACCGCTACGACGTCCGCCACCTGCTCCCTGGCCCTCTTCCACCACGGCTCAAGCGCCGTGCTGGTCATCATCCCGATCCTGCTTCTTTCTCTCTCGGGGCGGATCTGGATTATGAACGTTATCTTGATCTACCTTCACCTTCCGATGAACAAGAGCAAGGTAACGTCAAAGTGTTCTCCCCCTATGTTTTATTTAGGTTTAAATTTATCTTCTGTGTCTGTATTATTTGATTCTTGGTTCATGTTTTGATGATGATATGGACTTATCGGTCTATGCTTTATTCTAATCTATTTTTGATTATAGAAAAATTTCGTCAATGAGAGAAAAAAAGTAAATTAAAATTAATAAAAACAATGGGCGGAGTTTGAAGCAGTTTTCTCAGACAAAGTGATAGAATCGCAAAAGAAATAGAAGATAGAAACTTAATCATGAAGCAAAGCTATCCATCCTTTAAAAAGTCGTGTCCATGACCAAAGAGAGATTTATATGCTTATTGATTGATATAGGATTGTGCTTGGATGCTATTTCTAAGTAATTATTATTGATGATTATTTGACATTGGCTGCTGGCAAAGGAAGGAAAGTAAGGATTGCTAGTCTGTTCTTTCGAGTTTTGAAAATTGAAGAGAGAAACAATAAGAAAGTGACTACATATTGCCTAGTAGATGGAGTTTTTGTCAGATTTAAGATAGAAATTTCATAATAGAATTTTGCGGGTAATGCATCCTTCTATGCTAAAAGGGTGAACGGTATGGACAGATGACTTCTATTTTAAACTGCCATGTTTGAACTTCTTTTACCTTTATGTGAAATTGGAGTTGAATTTTGAGAAGAAATGCTTGACTAATTAACACTGATAATCTATCAATCAGATCATGCCTTGCCCTTAGCTTATGGTAATTATTTTCAGTGTAACGAACTTAAGTATTGCATGTATAATTCGCTGGATTTGTCTTCATCCACCTTATCAAATATTAACAAGCCATCATTTTTCTTTTATACAATATATGCCTTGGTGAAATTGGCAATATTTTATATCTAATATTTTCTTTTGTATTGGTTCTTACTTAAAGCATCAATTCATGAAAATTAGAAAGTTCTTGTTTAAACTTTTTTATTCTTGAGAAGTTTTACTTCTTTCTTCAGTTAATAACAACAATAATGATTGGCAATATGAGTGTCCTGGAGGAAAAAAATTATGATTTCACAGTTTCGTTGTTATATGCTGGATCAGCTACAACATTGTTTAAAGTGATGAAAGGAATTTAGCGTATTCTGGAGCTGCAAAATTTGTAAACCATGTCAGAATAGGCTTTTTGATGAATTTCAAGTAGTTAGCTGACCTGCTTAAAAAAGTTGACAAAGTTTCAGTGATTGACCAAGCAAGTCTTACTATGTTTATGCTTTGGACAGATTAATATTTCTGGCTTAGATCACTTGGTGTTAACTAACTCAGTCTTACTATGTGCTTTGGACAGATTAATATCTTTCATTTAGATAACAAATTCTAACTACGTGGTGGTGAATAATGCATTGCTGCCTTTTCAAGTCAGATAAACTTCTAGTGAATTTCAAAACAGTGAAGATATAAAAACTTTGTTGAGTGTTTTTTTGTTGTTATGTTTTCTTTCCCGACAACATTGTCCAGATATGCAGGATGCAATGTAATTTGCTACAGTTCCTCAGTCAGTATACAAGTAAGGATGTTTTACCTGTCTTGGTCATTTTACCATTAGATTTTTTTTTTTTTTTTTGTAGAAGTGCCACAACTGTTTGTGTTGGATGATATTGTTGCCTCCAAGTATTGCCAACAATCATAATTATGGATATCATTTCTTGTGTCCATGTTCAGATAATGATTCTGAGCCGGTGATCTCGAGTGGCTATCGTGCTGTTGGATTTTCATATGGAAATCCTGACAAGGCCATTGAAACAAAGAACAATGGTACTGACTCTGGTTTTCATCCGCACTTCCCAGTGCCTGAGAGCTTACTTTCAAACCTGGTGAGTGACCTTAGTCTAATTTCTTTCCTTGTTATCTGTTTTTCAGATTGAAATATTTGACCTTTCATTATTTAACCAATGTGGCTTGGTGAAAACTGTCTAGAGTGCATATGTTATTCTAAGGCTTACCATGTCTAAGTTTCAGATGCTTGGAGCTGAAATGGAGTTCTTGTGACTCAAGGTAGCCCATTCACAGGCACCTTGTTTTCTTTTGATGTCATGAGAAGGGTCGTGCAGGTGATATTAGGATGTTAGGAATTCGTTCATTCTTTACTTGAGAGCAAATGGGATGAAAACTATCTTCATAAAGTTCTGTTTCTTGATCTTTATGGTTATCGAAGTATGTGTGAGGTTATGTTGTGTATGTTTAGTACGATTTTAACTATCTAAATTCTAAAATTTCTTTCTGGCAAGATTCTGTTTTAGATTGTTGTTGAGCTAACAATGAACTTCCAAATTTATTGAAAAAAAACATTTGTTTGTTTGTTTGTTCTTCCAGCCTCCAAATGAGAAGGTGCATCAGATTATTGCAAGAACTGCTATGTTTGTCAGTAAACATGGAGGCCAATCCGAAATTATCCTGAGAGTGAAACAAGGGGATAATCCAACATTTGGGTTTTTGATGCCTGATCATCATCTTCATGCATACTTCAGATTTCTTGTCGATCATCAAGAACTTCTGAAACCTGGCATTGATGATGGCAACTCATCTGGAGACAAGAATGATAATCAAGGGCTTGATCAAACTGGTGGTGCATTGTCTTTGCTAGGATCTACATATGGATCTGGAGATGATGATGATGGAACCCTTGGTAAAACTCCTGAATTGAAAAGAAATGAATGTGAGGAAGCCGTCAGTGATGTAAAACCATTTTCTCAAGGGACAGAACAGGTTGAATCTTCGCCAGTTGGAGTAAAAAAGGATGGAAGTACATCCAAGAATTCAATATCCACTTCAAAAGAGAAAGTTCCTGTCATAAAGAGAAATCATTCTATCAATACTCTTAAGGCTGCTACTTCAGCTAAGGCAAGAAAGGTTGATGCCTTGGGATCACTGTCCAATGCAGCAGACAAGTCACTGACTTCTTTGCCTAGTAAAACCAAGATTGAAAAACCAATTGTGGAACCTCCATCCGACTTAAAGAGAGTTATTGAGAAGATAGTAGAGTTCATCTTAAAAAATGGCAAGGAGTTTGAATCTGTTCTTGCTGAACAGGACCGTGCTCATGGACGGTTCCCATTTCTTCTGCCCTCTAATCAATACCATCCTTACTATATTAAAGTGCTTCAAAATGCTCAAGAGGTATGCTTCTCAGAATTATTTAACTCATTTCTGCTTGCTTGAATATATTTTTCTATGGTCCATTCAATGCCTTAGAAATCAGACGGACCTCATTACTTTGTATTCCATGGGATGCTGGCTAATCGCTTATCTGTTTTGTTGGGGCGATTGAGTGACTCCTGCCTCATACCACCTCAATAACTAACAATTTGGTTGATTTGCAAATTTATATGTACTATGACTATGATCAATAGACATCATCAGCAATGATTTAATGTATCTCAATCTCGTTGGTGAGTGTGTTTGTCAACCATATACTTGTAGGTGTAACATGCATACTTGTATCTAATCGATGCTATTGCTATTTAATTTGTGCATACATGATATCTTGTCTCATCATGGGATGACATGGTGATTATAAAAATGGCTATTACCATTCTGCTAATATTTGTAATATTAAGTTCATTTGAAATTAATCTTTTACGTTAATAACAAAGTAATCATGTTTATTTTGGATTCTATTTTTACTTTGTGCGGCGTGCTTAGGGCATCCCAAAATTGAGTCTTCCTTGCTGTTTTTATAATTGACTGTACCTACCAGGTTTTACCTACAACTTAAATTTTTGTATTTCTTGCAGTCTAAATCACTGGGCATGGGTTTCTTCCTTGAGAAACATGATCCAGTTGGTCACACCGGGGACAAGAGATCTGCTTCGCACAAAGAAAGTGACAATCTTTCAGTTGGATCAATGGGTTCTGATTTACCCTATGACAATGACCGGAAGGAGAAGTTCAAAATGGTTCTTAACAAATCAAAGAAAGATGGACAGGAACCCACTTCCAAAGACTCTCAGCCTCAAATGGGAGTGTGTATGGATGCCGCAGCAGCTGCAGCTATTCTTCAGGCTGCCACAAGAGGTATTAAAAATCCGTCATTAGAAATTCTTACCAAGTCCTCGAGTGGTAATGGTCAAGGCCTTGGCAGTGATGGTGGTCATCTATCTGGCCTTGGAAGCATGCTTTCATCTCTACCACAGAGTTCTGTTCAGAAGTCAAAGCAGAATGCAGAGGCTAGTGTTTCAGTCCCTGTTGCCAAGGTTATTGCAGAGACTGCTGCTATTGCAGCAGCTGGTGAGGCCGACTCATCTGAGGCATCCATGTCAAAAGAGCAGAAGCTTAAGGCAGAGAGGTTGAAACGAGCAAAAATGTTTGCAGCCATGATAAAAAGTGGATCTGCACCACTGAAAAGCGAACCAGTCCGAGGTATATCAGCTGAGCCACCAGGATCTGGGATATCTGGTTCAGGTGCTGAGATTGGGAATCTTGTTGGCAAAGAAAGGGAAGGAAGTTCTGTTCCACATGAGGTTGATAATTCTGACAAAAGTCTGATGTCTGAGGAGAAACTTTTTGCTGGCGATACTGAACGGAGATCAAAACGCAAGTATCGCCCCAGATCCAGTAGACATGAAGAAGAGGGAGAGAAAGAAAATAAAAAGGATCACAAACGTTCCAGAAGAAAGCACCGGTCTCATAGATCATCACACGGCAGCCAGGACAGGCATAAGCACAAGAGAAGACACTCTTCCTCTCAGGACAGAGATGTCAAGCAGACTAAGCACGGTAGCTCCTCTGATGATGAGTCTCATCACTCTAGGGATTATCATAAATATGATAGTTCCGTTGATGAAAAGCATCATTCTTCTCGACGCCAACGTAGAGAAAGTAACTCATCTGATGATGAACATCAACATACTCGACATAGAGGTTATAGTTCCTCTGATGGTGAGCATCGGCACCACCGTAGAACTAGAAAGCAAAGGAGTAGATCTCAATCTGACAGAGGGAGAGACTTAGAAGAGGGGGAGATAAATATGAAACCTGACCAGTCAAGAGCAAGTGAGGATCGATGTGCTGGCAGGGAAGCTTCTGTCTATCTATCCAAATCATATCGCCATTCAAGGGAGCCATCGCAACCATCTGGAACCACTGATGTTTCTGATGAGCTTAGAGCCAAAATCAGAGCCATGTTGGCCACCTTGTAATGCTTTAGGCTGACAATTGCATTGTTAATGTTAATTTCTTTGTTGCAATCGTCGGGAGTCTTTCTCTCACCCCGTTTTCGTTTCATCTACTCTATAGTTTCCTTATAGTTTGCATGGTTCTTAGAGGCATCCCTGCTGGTGTTTCATCGAGGATAAAAGAAACAAGGTTCACCTGACAAGATAACAGAAAATGGTAAATATGAAAAATAAGATTTTAACACAGTTTAGGCTTTGTTACCCATGTTTTTCCATATTTTCCGCCTTTTTTAGAGCAAGTACTCTCGTGCACAATTCTGAATTTCAATAGGTCTAAATATTTTGATCAATCAAAACCCAAATGGCCCGTTTCTGATCTACCTATTCATCCCCCTTCCAAAAAAAAAAAACAAAAAACCAAAGGAAGTACTTTTTTTTTTTTTTTGATATGAAGGAGGCCCGAGGCCTAAATTAGATTACATAATCAAAATAAAGGGGAAACTAATCCCAAACACTCTTGATCCACCCAAGCCCTAAGATGCATGGGGCATTCACTCAGAATACTAGACTTAGACAAACCCAATTTGGCAAGCGCATCAGCAATCCGATTACACTCCCGAAGGATATGGCAAAGAGATATACTCCACTCCCGACCCAATAAAACCCGAATCTGAGAAAACAACAGGCTCCCAGGATTGAAGTCCCTGTCTAAAAGATTGGTGACCAAAACACTTGCATCCGACTCCAAAATAACCTTCTTAAAACCTAAGTCCCATGCCAGGTTAAGACCCTCCAATATGGCCCACTCTTCCGCACACAGAGCACTACAAATACCAACATTCTTAGTAAATCCAGCTAACCATTCACCTTGAGTGCCACGTAAAACGCCCCCCACACCCGCTAGAGACGTCCTTAGGCTAACCGCCCCATCCACATTCAGGTTGACCCAATCTGCAGGAGGCCTAACCCATGACAGGGTCTCATCGGTGACCGCATTGGGCCTATGAGAATCTAGAGCCAGATCAGGAACAATAGCAAAACTTCTCCAAGAATGGAGAATAGTGGCCGCCGGGCGAGAGGGCTTAACAAAACTGGGAACAAAGATAGACGAGTTCCTCCAACCCCATAGTCTCCAAATAGCAACCCCAAAAATAATACTCCAATTAGCACCCATACCTCTCCCAAGTTTACCTGTGAGGTTCATGGCTAACCAATCCCTAAGCCGGGCATAGAAGAAGGAAGAAACATACCTAGGCGAAAGAAGGGAAAGCCACATTTGTTTCGCATAATGACAATCCCGTAAAATGTGAAGAATGTCCTCAACCCCATTCCCGCAGAAGCTACATGAAGCCGATGATCGGGACCATCCACTCCTCCACTCATTGGTCGGGAGTTTATTTAAGGCCGCCATCCACATAAATACCTTAATTCTCTCAGCCCCATTCCACTTCCAGATTGCTCTATGAAGATTAAATCTGAGGTGATGGGGATTTGGCTCAAGTAGGAAATAAGCACTTCGAATTGAGAAAGCACCATCAGCAGTGGCACCCCAAATCATCACATCATGCCCCGCATCCCCCCTAGGAGGAAGAACATACATAAGTCTCTGTATTACTTCAGTTGGATTCTTGAAAAATTGATACTCGCTCCCCCTATTCGATCACTGGAGGACAGAATATCATTAAAGTCCCCTAACACCACCCATGGAGATATCATACCGTCGGCAAGAGATTTAAGGTCAATCCAGAGCAGCTGCTTAGAGCGAGGCGTCGGAAGCGCATACACAGCTGTCAAATGGAAAGGAACTTCCCCAGTGAAGCAACAGAGAAAATGAAGAAATTGTCTCTCTTCCCTTAACACAGATACACTGATAAGAGCCTTTTTCCATACAGCCACTAGTCCACCAGAGCGTCCCACACTAGGCACAAACACAAAGCCATCAAACCCAAACCGCTCCAAGCAACGAAACAAAATGGGGTTGTCAGTTTTTGTCTCCGATAGGATAACCATGCAAGGCCTGGGACCACTACACATAGAGCGAAAATAATTACAAAAGCTCCTACTATTCACTCCCCTGCAATTCCAATAAACTATTTTTTTTTGGAAATTAGACATAAAACCAAAAATAATAATAAGGATTATCAAATAAATAAAGACTTAAAAACAAGGCCCAATTAAATCCCTGCAGCTTCTTGTGTCTCAGGAACTGCTGAAACGAAGCCCAATCCATCATTTCCCTCAATGTCCATACATAATCCAGGCTCAGATTTATCCGGCCCAGGTCCCACGTCCCCTTCAATCAACATGTTAGAGTCCAAATCCGCATCACTAGGCCCATTCCAAAATTTCCCATTCGGCCCATCCGATGTAGACACTGCAGCCCCATCAGTGATCCAAACCGGGTCGACAACTGGGACCAGCTCCACGCCAGAATGAAGATTCGCTCCAGACCGAGAATCCTCCATCCGTTGAATACCCTGCAGCCTGTCGATCTCATCGTCTTCTCCCTTTTTGTCTCCATGCGTTCCATTTCCCCCAAAAGTCAGCCGTAGATCCTCAGACCTTTTCATCTCTGCTTTAGCCGAATCCCTTGTCCTTTTCTCCTTCCTCGCAACCTGTCGACCTTGCTTCAACTCTTCCTTTTCTCCCTTTTCTCCCATTTGGTTATCATCTTTCTGAACCATCTTTTGTGTCTCCCCTTTTCTATCCCAAGAAATCACCTCAGGATCAGCTCGTTGAACACTCCACTCGATAGCCCTGCTCTGAACAAAATTAGGGGTTGTCTTAGTCAAAGCCACATCATCTCCATTTCCTTCCTCGGTAAGCACGCCAAAACGGGATCCACTTTGAACTCGCCGGAGCTCGCCCTGCTGTTTGTCCTTACTGCCTTTCTTACTCCGGCGAGGTCGTTGGACCACTCTCCAGATATCACCTCCATCACCCTTCATTTGGTCAGTATTCATTCGAGCAGCAACACTCTCCCTTGTATTCCCAGCTTCCATGCCCACACCACCGTCCGATTTTACACCTGTTCCAGAGACCTTCTGCTTCATCTTACAGTCTTCAAGCTTATGGCCATACATGCCACATCCGAGGCAGAGCCAGTGTAAACCTTCATATTCCAGGTGAAGATATTCTCCATCCAGATTAAGCCCTGACATTAGCTGTTTCTCAAGATTTACACTTACACATATTCTTGCAAAATGGCCCCTTAAATGACTAGATGTATTCATGTCCACCTTTATCGTTTCCCCAATTCGGTCTCCAATCCAAACCAGTGCATCCTTATTGTAGTACTCAAGAGGAACATCTGGAATCCTCACCCAAACCGCCACTTTATTGATAGTGGCTGACTTAGCTCTAAACTGGGGTTCCCATGGCCTTACTGTAAGATAGTGATCAAACAGCATCCAAGGGCCCCCAGTTAGTGCATTCATATAATCCATCTTATTTGTAAACTTGACAACATAAAATCCATTCCCAATGTTGATTAGCTTAATAACTCCCTTTTTTGCCCAGAGCTTCTGAAGGATGGAAAGAAGAAGCTTATAGCCAATATTTCTGCCAAGGAGTTTCACAATAACAGCTTTGCTCCACGCCTTGTACAAACGTTTCTTCATCTTCTCAGAGAATGTGAAAGTCGGGATGTTTCTGTTAGGATCTTCACTAATCACACATAAAGGCTCACAGTCTTCAGAATCAGAGATATTATCTTCAGATTTGTCATCATCTTCCACAGTAATATTTGTCATATTGTCATCCTGGCCTAAACCTTGGAGTTTCTCAGCAAAGGTAAAACCAGGCCCCCACTGTTTCATTGCCACTGTACCAAGTTTAGGCCAGCTTTCTTCGTACTTACTGTTCTCCCCGTTTTTAATCTTCTTTGAGCTACGATGAATAAGATCATTTTCCTCTGTAGACAGAGGGACATGAACATGGTTCGTTGTCAACGAGAGCGCCATATAGTGTTTTGTTCCCAAAGGAAGTACTTGAAATCAAACAAGTTACAATGTCTCACAAGCCCAAAACAACCTAACCAAACAGGATGAGAAAGAAAATGCCTTAAGCTAGCAAACAAGCTAGAGAAACAAGTATTTAAAAGTTCTCAATACAACGTGAATATAACAAAGTTGAAACATCTTCCTTGCAGGACGAAAATTGAAATACCCAAATTAAAGGGTAAGACCCTTCCAATGAAGCTTTGACAATCCACCCAGCTGCTAAATCTGCTTCTATGGGAACGCATATGCAAGAATGGTTCCTAACCAAATTCCTTGAAACACAAATATACTCATTGGACATTTGAGATTACATTCATCTGAGATTCCTGGAGTCAGCCATCAAATATCATCATTAGAGGTTGATACACAAGTCCAATTAGCGCAACCCTCCGTGCATCCATCCTCTGCCACCCTGCTTGCTGCTATCAGACTCCATGGCTTTAACTCGTTGGACATTTGAGCTCCGGGGTATGTCGTGTGCCACTGCTCCACCATAGATCTCAACTTCGAAGGCAATGGGGGAACTCGTCGGAGGTCATCATCAGAGGGCGTCTCAAGGGATTGATGTAGGAAATTCACCAGAAACGCGGAAGCGAATCGTACCGACACGATATCGGAAAAGTTAAAACCTTCATCGTTTTGATTACCTGGAAAGATGCAGTGATCTGAAAGCCTCTCCATGAACAGTCCAAGCTCGCTCGAACAGTCCAAGCTCGCTCGAACAGTCCAAGCTCGCTCTATGATCGATCTTCCAGACTATCTCTCGAGGGGGATAGGATGGTTGTGTGGCAACCGTTCAGATGATGAACGTCTGCCTCTAGGGTTTGTTTCTGATGAAAGCCTCCTTGTGTTTCTGTTTATGGATAATACATCTTCCTCTCTAAACCTTTGGTAAATACCGAAATTCAGAGAGCATGAGGATATTTCTATATGTCACAAGCAGTCTAAAGTGAGTTTATATACTACTACATCCAAGACCTAACCCCAAACCACATGGGCCATAGAGTTCTTGGGCTGTAGCCTCACTTAAGCCTTATTGGGCTTAAGTGACTAAAGAGCACATTAACCCAACAATCTCCCACTTGCTCTTTAAGATACAAAATTTGAGTTTGTAAACCCAAGACCATGTAGCCCATAAGCCATCATCATCTGATATTATACCCTATCCCTTATCTCGAGCTAGCCTGGGGATCTACCATTTGTCATTTATCAAGGCTTATGATAGTCTACAGAAGATTATCTAGTTCGGTGCTACTCAACTAAAAGTCCGAACATGAACTCCAAGAATATGACACTTATAACACGAATATGCATTACCCCTTTATAGAATGTTTATGATTTGATTGACCAGTTTTTTGTAACCCAATCAATTGTTTATTCCATTGACTGTGATAGTTTCTCTAATGGATTACATGCACTGACTAGTGTCTTCAATATCCAAGTACCGAAACATACCAAGGGGACATTTCCTATAAATTCCATGTTGTTTATCTCATAAACACCGATAACCAAATAGTCTCAATCCCAAAATACCAAGTTATTGGCCGTCATATAGATCAAACCTCACCCGTTGGTAAATCAAAGAATGAAAGCTATTCGACTACCTATTTAAAATAAACTTAGGATTAAGAGCAACTACATGACTATAGTTAGCTGGAGATTTGATTCCTTATGACAGAAAGAACAACCTTAATCAAATCTCTCCTTGATCCATTCAATGTAAGTATTAACTCACACCAATATTTTATAATGATTCGGACAAAACCATTTCATAAAATATTGCAGCCAAAATAAAGTGCCCAACTTAATTTAATAGCTGTGAACCTATTCATCAATTGTGAGAACCTATGACCATGTCCTCTATGAACGTATCCATATGATCATATATTCCACAATTGATCCGGACCTTAGAGTTTGTAAATAGTGTGCGAAATAAATGAAAACAGACCTCAATTATTAACATTCAGAAAAAAAATGCAATGTCATAATGTCTTTGCTCAAAAGGCACAAAATAACAAAGTGAAATAACAACTACCTAAAGCTATAGCAAATATGGAATCCTCCTAAGACCCATAGATGAAACATGCCTCTCGAACACATGTTCAGGCAAACTCTTAGTAAAAGGGTCGGCAAGGTTCTCGTCTGATGCTATCTTTGCTAAAAATGTATCTCCTCTTTTAATTATGTCACGGATCAAGTGGTACTTTCTCTGTATGTGTTTTTGTCTCTTGTCATACCTTGGTTCCTTGGACTGTGCTACTGCCCCACTGTTGTCACAGTAAAGTATTATAGGACAATTAACACCTGGTATCACCTGAAGGTCTGTTAGGAACTTCTTTAACCATGCAGCTTCCTTTTCCGCCTCAGAAGCAGCTACATACTCAGCCAGAGTGGCAGAGTCAGCCACACATGATTGTTTTACACTTCTCCAACAAATGGCACCGCCATTAAGGGTGTACACATATCCCGAGGTGGATTTACTTGAGTCAATATCTCCTTGGAAATCTGAGTCCGTATAACCAATGGTTTCAAGACTCCCACTAGAATATACCAACATATAACTGAAGCATAAGGTATCCTACTCATGCGTTCTCTCTTCTCAGGAGTTTTAGGAGATTGCTCCTTAGAGAGATGAATCTCATGCCTGAAGGGTATAATTCCCCTATTGGAATTCTCCATGCTAAACCTGACAAGTATTTTGTCGATGTATTTAGCCTGGGATAATGCCAAAACCCTATTCTTCCGGTCTCGCAAGAGTTTAATACCAAGAATATAATTGGCTTCCCCCAGGTCCTTCATATCAAAATGCTTGCTCAGCCAGGTTTTTATGCCTAACAATACCTCTGTATCATTTCCGATAAGGAGTATATTGTTGGAAATTATGCCCTAGGGGCAAGTCATTGTACTTTAAACGTTAATGTTATTTAAAGTATTCTCCTTTAGTTATCATTTCATTTGCATGTTTATAGTGATAATTGTATCCCTGGATATATCTAATAGATTATCCTAAATGTCCCTGGTCGGTCATCTCCGCGGGAGCGAAGATGAAATAAGACCAGTGTGACTTTGATGAGGTATGGAGATACGAATCAAAGTCATAGGCACTTGTAAGAGTACAAGGTGCTGGACCGACCCACTATGAGAAAGCTGCACGGAATAAGTCATAAGCTTTTCTCATGTATAACCGCGTCACAACGCCCTTTGACCTGAGATCATCATGGATTCCTACATGATAAGTCGCTGGTCTTTGACCTAGTCAAAAGTTACCTTTGACCGGGTGATGATAAAGGCTATGATCGGGATCAGTGATTTTCATGCGGAGGAATGTGAATGGTCAAGATGGAATTTGTCCCTCACATTTGTAGAGAGATAATCTTGGGCCCTCGATGAGTGAGTCTAAGAAATGTATGGCCATACTACGATGGAAAGGAGTTTCCATTTCAATTGTTAGACTACTCAAGAATCGAGAAAGTGATGGTCAAGAACAGGAAGTTGACTTTCTCCATGCCTCATCCTTGACCAAATTATCGCGTGACAAAAGGGACGTGACATGGTTGTACGATAGGTTATATCGCATCAACGATCCCCATATGAATTGGGTAGTCGCAATGTCTTGCAAGAGGCCGTTTGCGACTTGTGGGATGATATAGTATTGGCCCGCTGCCAAACTCATGTTGGCCTACATGGTCGCACACAAGAATGGCCCAGCACGAGCAAGGGTGTCCAGATTCATTGAATCTTAAATGTGTTTAAGATTTAATGAATACTTATTTAATCTAGGATGTGTGTGTGCGTATATATATATATACTAATAAATTCAAAAATAATAATGATATTATTTATTGATAATAATATTATTATATATAGTATTTAATTTATTTGATAAATTAAATAACTATAATAAATTGAGATATTGTATCTCAGATTTAATTTTCGAATAAAGATATTGCATATGAACTGAGATATCGGATCTCATTTTAAATTAAATATAAGCATATCATATCTTGATTTAATTTATAAATATAAATTAAATCTGAAGGCCTATTAATTCGGATCAAGTAGTTAGATCTGTTGGACAGATTTAATTAATATTATTTAATCCAAAGTCAAAATTAATTAATTTAATTTTGAATATTTTAATACGACATATTAGGGTTTTAGAAACCATATAACAGATGCTGATCTAGTCGTATTAAACTACGGATGAATTAGACGGCCGCGAAACACAAAAACCCTAGAGAGAAAGAAAAGAGAGAGACGCAAGAATACTGAGGCGCTAGCACGCTGCCGTCAGTGTTGAAGGCCGTTTGTGTGGATACCGGTAGAGGGAGAGGACACGCGTAGTCTGCTCCTGTCTGATCGAACAAGAAGGCGTTAGCCCGCGTGATCAAGAAGCAAGGATAAAACATGCCACCTCGTTCGGCAGGTTCGGACGCAAGCAAGCACGCATAGGTATGATTCGGAAACCCTAAATCCAGATTTAAACGCTATTGAGCGATCCGCCTAAGGGATTCGTTAAAGAAATTTTATTTCGCTGCGTGTACGGATCCCAACATATATCATCCACATAAAGTACCAGAAAAGATACTGCATTACCTTGGATCCTTTTATACACACACGGCTCATCAGGA
Organism: Acacia pycnantha; assembly: GCA_025563575.1. NCBI lineage: Eukaryota > Viridiplantae > Streptophyta > Magnoliopsida > Fabales > Fabaceae > Acacia > Acacia pycnantha. The sequence goes on from JAMWYP010000066.1 coordinate 1,854,793, forward strand.
CTTTTCTCAAAACCATAAGACTCAATGGCTTGATCAAATATGATGTTCCATGATCTGGACGCTTGCTTAAGTCCATAAATGGACCTTTGCAACTTGCATACCATTTCTTCTTGCCCTTTGGCTATAAACCCTTTTGGTTGCTACATATAGATTTCCTCTTCCAAATTTCCATTTAGAAAAGCAGTTTTCACATCCATTAATCAAGATTTATTGCAACAGCTAAGAGAATCCGGATGGACTTGAGCACAAAGGCGGATGCACATACATTAGAAGGGGGGCACGTGCCCCCCCTTGATTTTTTAGTTTTTTAAAAAAAAAAAAAAATCCCTTCTATGCTTCCGTCCTCAACACGCGGCTCATTCTTCTCCTTTCTCTTTATGACCTAGCGAGGAAAGCTTGCTTTGCTCCTTCCTCCTTCTTAGGGGTGGAAATAGGCCAGAGCCTTATCAGAGGTCTGCGGCTTAGTCTACTTTAAGCCTAGTTTTGATGAATTAAATAGACTTGATGAATTATATATGAACTTGGATGCATATGTTTTAAGACTATATAAAGACCTACATTTTAAGTAGGCCTTTAAATAGGCTTCAGGCCTTTTGAAGGCCCAGGCTTAAGCTTAATTAGTGTAATTCAACTTCTTAAGAAAAATTTTCAACGTCTTCTATTATTGAAGCGGTGCTAGCAGGTATTGCTCATCATAGGTTGGCTCAAACAAAAGATGTTAGCTTTCTCTTCCTTGTTCCCCCTACATGCTTATACTTTTGATAATGATGAAATGAGTGTTGCACTAATGTAGAACAATTGATATGGCTGCTCTATGTTGAAGAAGGAAAATTCAACATTTTATCTTCTTTTTTGCTATGACAAGTGAAAAAAAATTAGGGGCGCTGCCCCGAACCCATCTCCCTTACCAATAGTGCCCCTTCCATAAATTCCTGGATCCGCCCACTTGAGCATGGCAACCGCGAAAAGGTTTCATCATAATCCACACCTTTCTTTTGGGAGTACCCTTTCGCCACCAATCTAGCTTTGAAGGTTTCAACCTTCCCGTCCGATCCTCTCTTTCTCTTGTAAATCCACTTACACCCAATGGGTCTTACCCCTTCAGGTGCATCTACAAGAGACCAAACTGAGTTGGAATTCATAGAATCCATTTCACGATTCATAGCCTCAAACCATTCTTGAGCATCAACATCTCCTAGTGCTTTGTCATAACTCGTGGGATCATCATCTTCATCAATGATGACATCCTGATTTGACTCACCCAACAAGAGATATCTTGCAGGTTTACGAATCAATCTCCCACTACGACTTTGTCGCACTTGATGTTGTGCATCTACAGGGGTCCATATTATGTGGGTTAACAATTTCTAGATGAGGACCCTCATTAAGTGGATTAACCAATTCATGATTTTGTTCTTCCATAAGTTCATCATCATGCTGAACTTCAGCATGAACTTCATCATCATGCTGAACTTCTGGTACTATCTCTGGTTCCTGTGTATGTTCAGGTATATTTTCCCCTCTTTGAACAAGCATAGGAATAAAAGCTGGAACCGCCTGAGGTTGCGGTGAAACTTGATCTGAGACTAGCACATCAAGAATAACCTTACTCCTTGGCTTATAATTTGCCATATAGTCCTCCTCTAAGAAAGTCGCGTGAGTGCTCACTATGACCTTCTTTTCTTTTGGACTATAAAACAACCAACCTCTGGTTCCTTTAGGATAGCCTATAAGCATGCACACTTCAGTACGCGAGTCCATCTTATCTAGTTTCTGTTGCAAGACATGTGCCGGAGCACCCCAAATCCGAATGTGATTCATGGTGGGCTTACACCCTTTTCACAATTCTATTGGTGTCTTTGAAACCGACTTGGACGGAGCTAAGTTTAATAGATACATAGCAGTTTCTAAGGCATATCCCCATAATGAATCAGAAAGAGATGAATAACTAAGCATAGATCTTGTCATTTCTAAAAGGGTTCTATTTCTCCTTTCAGCAACTCCATTCTGCTGGGGTGTCCTTGGAGAAGATAATTGTGAAACTATCCCCTCTTTGGTCAGGTAAGACTGAACTCTCCAGATAGGTATTCACCCCCTCGATCAGATCGAAGAGTCTTAATTTGAACACCAAGATGCTTTTCTGCCTCAGCCTTGAACTCTTGGAATTTTCCAAAAGCTTCAGACTTGTGACGCATCAGTAAATGTGATGAAATACTGATACCCGCCTTTGGCTTGGACATTTATTGGTCCACATACATCAGTATGTACCAATTCCATCTGAAGTGTGACACGTTTTCCCTTGGCCTTGAAGGATCTCTTGGTCATTTTACCCTCTAAACAAGATTCACATATTGGTATCGGTTCAAAGTTCAAGGATTTTAAAATCCCACTTTTGACCAAAACTTGTATCCTGTTAGAGTTAATATGACCCAATCTCAAATGCCAAAGATAAGTTTCATTGAAAATTTTTCTTTTCTTTGATGAATTAATATGCTCAACATCTCTTAATTCAACATGATTAACTTCACAGGGAACAGGATTAAGGAAATAAAGACCATTAGACTTTACACCAGAACAAATAAAAGAAGATGAACTTCTTATTGAAACTGAGGAATTAAACTGAACTGTCAAACCTTGTTTATCCAAACAATTAACATAAATTAAATTCCTCTTAAAATCTGGAATAAATAAACAGTCTTCTAAAACCAAAGTTATGCAATTATCAAAAGATAAAATAACTTGTCCCACTGCTTGTGCAGACACAAGCTCCCCAGTTCCAAGCTTCAAATCTCTTTGTCTTTTACTTACAGGAAAGCTATGTTTGAACCACTGCAAAGAGTAACAAACATGGTTAGTGGCTCCTAAATCAACGATCCATTTATCATCGTGATTCTCCAAACAAGCCTCAATCACATGTAAATTACCCATAGCAAACATGCCATCAAGAGTCTGGAGCATTGTTGCTCCACTCTCAATCATGCTTACTTGCTCTTGAAGGTTATTGGCGAGACTGGCCAAAATATAGCAGCGAACTGCCACATGCCACATTCGCCTTCTCCCATCTTTCCTTCTCCTGCTGAAATTGAGTCCGAATTGCATCAGACACATCTGCAGCAAGCTGGGCTGACATAGGGGTAGTTAGAACAAAGTTGAGCTTTTCATATTGAAGAACAATATCCAAATTAGTTTTTCATTGTTTGTAGTTTGTACCATCCATAGGTTTTTGGCTCAAGATTGTAGCTAAAGGATTAAATGAAGACATTTTTCTGAAAATTAGGAAAAACACACTAATTACAAACTATAATTAACAACAAACAGATATAGCGCTAGTAGGTTCTAATAACTACTATTCGTTTATTGTTTAACAATCCATTAGTTATCTTTACAAGACTTACGATGGGCAAGATTCTTGTAAAACTAATATTGTTATTTTTTGGGCCTTCAGTTCCATTGTCAGAGCCTCGATGGGAGGGTTAACAATTTTACCAAAGTTGAATGTAAATAACCATTGTTTACTTTCAAAATTATCTTTAGTGTCTAAGTGTTGCCGACGATGGGCCGTGCAAAACTTTACTAAAATTGTGAAAATATTAGGGTTTAATCTAGCGAAATCCGATTATCCTTATCCGATGGGGCTTCAGCGATAACCATTTCACTAATACAAACTCACAATTGGGGCCTGTAGGTTTTAAAATTAAATGCTTAATTTAAAACCTTCACCCATTCAATATTTTAAAATTTAGAATTTTCAATTTCCAAGAATTTGTTTAATTTAGAGTAACTACTATAATTGAGTGAGATCAACCCATAAATTATTAGGTATCTAAAATCTAGTCATGAAGACCATTTTAAATAACCCATAAATTACTCTAAAAAATACAATTCTCTTAGGAAATTTCCAAATTGAGTGAGATCATCCCATAAATTATTAGGTATCTAAAATATAGTCATGATGACCATTTTAAATAACCCATAAATTACTCTAAAAAATACAATTCTCTTAGGAAATTTCCAAATTGAGTGAGATCATCCCATAAATTATTAGGTATCTAAAATCTAGTCATGATGACCATTTTAAATAACCCATAAATTACTCTTCAAAATACAATTTTCTTAGGAAATTTCCTGGATTATTTGTCTAGATTTTAATTCCACAATTAATTAATCCAATTATTATTCTAGATTTTAATTTAAAATCATAATAATTGATAATTAGTTTAGTGGATAACCTAAATAATCTCGCATAATAACTATCATCCTAGTCGATTCAAGACATAATAGGTACTATCTTTGTTATGACATGTGATTATGCAACAATATGGCATCTTCCTATTCTATATGACATGTTATTACAAACATCATGTTAATCGCACATATAATTCATACAATTCAATAAAGAAAAACATTAATAATTAAAGAAAAATAACTTTAATCCATGGCATTCCTATTTAAAAATAAAAATAAAAATTACAACTTTGGAATTCCTCTTTCGTCCAACCCATAGTATCTGTCTCAAGCCTCTTTAGGGTATTCATGGGCCCAAAAGCCCAAAGACCCACTCCTTGGCGAGAAACCCTAGGATGCAAAAGAGGAACCCTAGCCGTCAGGTCTGCCGCTCCGTCATCCGAAGTCATCTCAGCACGAAACTCCAGGGGAAGGACCGCCATGGAGAGACGAGAACACGGCCGCCATGGAGAGACGAGAACTCGCAGAAGCTTGTGGCGGCGCGTGGGGGCGCGTGGTGTCTCTCCTGGCCTCGGTCCACCTACCATTTTGTTCGTCTTTCCGTCCTCTTTCCAACGACATATGGATTGTCCAAATCTGAGGTGCAGAGGTCCACGAAAAGTGTCTGACATTGTTGAATGCTCATCTTCTTGCAGTTTCTTGATCTCCAACTTTTACAGAAATTTGAAAAATACATAGAAATTCCAAAAGAAAATAAAAACAGCAAGGAGGAAACCTAATCATATGGGATTAGCCTCCTTGTTACAAATCAAGAAATACACGAGAAAATCTAACCATGGATTAAAGCGATTAACCGATTAAAACTAATATCAAATATGAATTATAAACGAATAATTATCATGAAATAAATAAAAAATATAGAAAGAGATGCCATATTATTCAAAAAAAATTTTGAAAAATTAATCACATGAAAAGAAAATCAAAACTGGTTCTTTTCCTCATCGCGACTTGGCTCTGATACCAATTGTAGGAAATTCACCAGAAACGCGGAAGCGAATCGTACCGACACGATATTGGAAAAGTTAAAACCTTCATCGTTTTGATTACCTGGAAAGATGCAGCGATCTGAAAGCCTCTCCATGAACAGTCCAAGCTCGCTCTATGATCGATCTTCCAGACTATCTCTCGAGGGGGATATGATGGTTGTGTGGGGAACCGTTCAGATGATGATCGTCTGCCTCTAGGGTTTGTTTCTGATGAAAGCCTCATTGTGTTTCTGTTTATGGATAACACCTCTTCTTCTCTAAACCTTTGGTAAATACCGAAATTCAGAGAGCATGAGGATATTTCTATATGTCACAAGCAGTCTAAAGTGGGTTTATATACTACTACATCCAAGACCTAACCCCAAACCACATGGGACATAGAGTTCTTGGGCTGTAGCCTCACTTAAGCCTTATTGGGCTTAAGTGACTAAAGAGCACATTAACCCAACAATTGAAACTTAAACGCCTCCTCACATCCATCCACACTACATCCTTACACGCAGTCGCCACAGGACACGCTCCCAACCAGCACATCCATCGGCCACGACATAGGGAGACTAGCAAGAAACTCCACCGGAAAGGGAGAGAAGACCGTACCAAGAGGGGTTCAGCTACAGTCCTCTTCCCATCTCTTCCTGGAACGACGCCATTTCGTGTCAAAGGATGACACTTTTTCAAGTATTGTGTTACCTTCTTCCCTCCCGCAACACATGCCGATTTTTCTTTGGCTCTTTCTGTTCTTCTTTGGCTCGTTCCGCCTAACAGCGTGGGAAAGTTGAAGGAGCGATTGCGATAGATTTAATGGGCTGTAGAGAAAAAGCTCAACGTGGTGTGTTTGGATTGAGCTTTAAGTTCACTGGATTTTAAGTCAAAAAAGTTCAAAAAGCCAGTTAAGGAAAAAGTTCCACCATGGAGTTTTTTCAAAAAGCTCTCAGCTTTTTGACATGAGCCCCACCACTTCTACCACTATCAATCCAAACACAAATCATTATTTACAACCTAACTTTTTTCCTACCGAGTTTTTTCTAAAGTCAGATAGCTTTTAAGCCACCGCTCCTACCGCCAGCCCAAACACGCCCACATGTGAAAAGGCAAGAAGAATTCTAATAAGAGATAATTGTGGGCATTGAATATTGGTGAAAATTCTAACAGGGAACAATCTAGAGGTACTGGATATTGGTGAGTAAAATAATCTTATGCTTACTCTCATTCTTCTTTTAGGTGATATGTCTAATTTTTTTTCCATAAATGAAGCAGGTTGGCTTAACACCAAACTTCTTAAGCTAGTATCACTATGCTCACATCACCGATGAAAACTTGTTAATAATTTCACTGGCTCTTTTCATTACAAAAAAAATTACTATTTGCGATGGACAAAATCTATCACAAGATAATGATTTTCCATTGCAAAAAAGCGTCAGACGCAAAAAATCTCGTCACAAAGCAAATTTTGCGACGGAAATAGAAAAATCTCGTCGCAAAGCAGTTTTTGCGTTGAAGAATCGGAATTCTATTTCCGTCGCAAAATCTTCATTTTGTGATAGAAAGACAATTTCGTCGCACTGGAGTTTTGCGATGGAATCATATTTGCATCGCAAAACATTTTGCGACGAAAATAGGATTCTGTTGCAAAAGGAAGATTTTGCGACGGAATATGAATTTCGTCGCAAAACTCAATTAATTAAAAAAAATTATATAAAAAAATTTAAAAAGTACAAAATAAAAAAAGAAATGTATATAATAAAAATATATAATATCAATCATAAGAGTTTACATATAAAAAATGAAATATAAATAATAATGTTGCCAACAAAATGAACTAAAAAAAGCGTCTAAACAGCAGCAGTATGTTCATAATCATCACCAGTACAGTCATCATCACCAGAAGCCGACTCCATGCCCTTGTCCTTCAATAGGGACTGGAGTAGATCTTGTATCTACCTAATCATCTCTCCTTGCTGATTCAACCGATCTGCTTGCTAACTCACCAGCTGTTCTAACACCTTCACCCTCTTAAGATCATCTGCAAAAACAACATTAGGAAGTCAGTTTATTTTTTGTACTTCGTTTAAATGGATTAGAGAATGAAAATGTAATAATTAGTATCAAAAATATTATGTTTACCTTCAGAAACACCTCCACCATCACTGGATGAGCTCTTCATAGACTTCACTCAGCTGGCAGAGACACCCATCCCGAAGAGTCTCCCTTTCTTGTGAAATCCGCCTGTAGCCTGAATGAAGAGACTCTCGTTATCGGATTGAAAGGATGTGGGGTCGTTCTCAAGATGCGAGGCTTTCTCCTGTGACAGCTTCTCATAGGTTTCCTACAAGCACAAAAATACATTACAAATTAGGCATGTAAAATGAAATAAATATGTTGGTGTCTGAAACTAATAATAAATGTAATAAATGTCTCACCGCTAATTGCTACAACTTGGTGTTAATCTAGTGCTTCCCACTACCTTCAGACTCCTGGGAATAGGTCTGCTTAAAGGCAGCCCAACCAACCAATTCTGCAAGAACTTCCCCTTTCTTTGCCTGCAAATACAAATGATGATCGTTAATTAATTACTTAAAGTACAAAATATTGAATACCGAAATAGAAAATAATGTATACTTACAATTTTTCTTCAATGCTCAGTAAATGGAATGGAGCCGCTAGTATATGAAGGTTCATCTATTCGAGACCTATATAATTTATTTTGGTCACATTTCTGCTAAAATTTCTCATCGGTGGCCCATCTTTCAAATAATTGTTTTGTAATCTTAGGTTGAATCCAAGTTTGCTTGCCTATATTATTTCTCAATTTATAAAAGCGATCAGACAACCACCGGCTTGCCTTATAGTTATAAGCTTTTTTCATATTTCCCTGATGGTCAGGCAACCACTTAAATTTTTCCTGAAAATCAATAATGAACAATTAATGCTCCAAATTATAAATTTACTTAATTAGTTTGCATTTTGATAAGAAGAAATTAATAACCATAAAGCACATAATTACCAAGAAGTCATTGAACCAAGCATCGCGAATATTTAGAGGAATCTCTAACCAATTGGCCCAAGGTTGATTGAAATTATGGAATACTTGGTCCCCTATGAAATTCGTCACTAGACCATAAGGCTCAAACATGAAAACAGAGGAAATGATCCAAATATTAACATACAAACTAAAGGTAAAAATTCGTAACATTACTAGTAACGTTACATGACTTACTCTTGGGTGCCGACAGGATGGATCCACACCAGCCCTGTCGTAAGATTAACCGATCCCTACACTGGTGTATCGGAGGAACTAGCTTCCTCGACCTGGCTTCGAGGCAATGTGGTGTGCTGAAGGAAGAAATGTGTTACATTACACCCCAATTTCTAACAAATATAATAACATAAAATTGCAATGGTTTTTATAAATAATTACTGAATTCCATAGTAAACATCATTGGGAAGTGTTACCGCCGCACTTGTACTGGGACAAGTGCAAGGCTACCTTATTAAAATAAACTAAGACTAAGCTGAAATCAAAATGTTTTATTCAAAGCGTAATAAAATAAAATAAAAGCTGGATGGGATTAATTGAATGTTCTTCCCCACTTCTCACGCTAGCCCCAACCTCGAGAACCTGCTTCACTGAAAATCTGCTCCCCCGAAGGATCGTCGCAGCCCATAATACACAAAATCAGCAAAACGCTGGTAATCCCAATAGACAAAAAAAAAAAACAAAAAAAAATTTAAGTGGCTCGAATACTTTATATAAATCACATAAAATAATCCTATATAATTTACACTAAATATAATTCTTTATTAATTTAGACCCGGGAGGAGAACCATGGTAGACCCGGAAACCCCGCCAGCCTACCCGTGACCCGGAAACCCCGCCGTCACAATCAATCAAATTGGCCATCAAAATACTTCGTCCTAATGTGCACACCTCTTCCTAAAGTTGCTACTAGTGTCCCGGGAAACCCTGCTAGACACCACTTTAGGAAGAACGGATATAATCGGTTCACTTCAGTAACATATCGGAGGCATAAAGCCCAGTTGTGTTCATCACTTTGGGAGGTACCGTCCCAAAGCTATCCTCCCATGATTTAAATTATTTTAATTCACACATAATACAATTCCTAAATTATTTCTATGCACTATAGTGCCTAAATTGAATTTATTGATATTTTATACTTATTTAATTATCTTTCATACACTTTTCTATTATTTAATTAAATATAGGGTAAAAAGATATTTTACATATAATCTGTTCATATCTTATTTTATTGTGTAGAAGATATTATATATAGAAAGAATAAAATATCAAATGATAAAACATCAGGTATAACTAGCCTAATATGGTATATTATATTATCATAACATATTATAATTGCTAATATCCAGAATACCCAGAGCAACAGCAACGATTATATATATAAAATCGAAACTCAGGAAAACACGTACGTAGGAATATTCAATACCTAAAATTTCAAAAGCAACGATTATATATATACTCATATGCACAAGAATTTTAAAAGCATATCACGCAATTCGAGAAGGGAATATTCAATACCTAAAGTTTCAACCCATGGAATAGCAACGTACTACACACTTGAAATCAATATTCATTGCATTTGTAATCAAACTTCACGCGCATCGAGAAGAAGGAAAGTAATTGTAATGTATTCCATATTAATTCCTACTGGGATTAGAGTTACATATGATATATGTAGTATGATCTAATCTAACCTATATGGGAATTAGGATTACCTGGTCTCCGTCTTTGCTAGCCTTCTAGAAAACTGCTGATGAGAGTACGGGAGGAGGATGCCGTAGCAGAGAAAAGAGTCGAGAAAAAGAGTCGAGCGTTTTCTAGGTTTAGGCGGTTAACCTAAGTTTATAATTAACATCTAGGATTTTAGCGATTGGGCTGGGCTATTTAATTATTACAAATTAATAAACTAATACTAAAAATATTATTAATTTCTAGATATTTTATATATTATTATTATCTTATTATTTTAATCTATTATTATTATTATATTTATTAATAATAATCTGGGGTATTACATGTTAAGAGCCTGCGCGTTGGAATTCAATCACTCATGGGATAAGTGTTTACCTTTGGTCGAGTTCTCTTACAACAACAGCTACCATGCGAGCATTGATATGGCACCTTATGAGGCTTTGTACGGTAGGAAGTGCAGGAGCCCATTATGTTGGAATGACTTTCGAGAAGCTGGCATTGTGGGTCCAGACATGATTCAAGAATCAATGGAACAATTGAAGATAATTCAAGAAAAGATGAAAATGCTCACAGATCGGCAAAAGTCTTACGCAGATCAACGACGACGGCGTAGAATTTGAGACTCGGAGAAAAAGTATTCTTAAGAGTATCACCGATGAAGGGAGTAATGAGATTTGGGAGGAAAGGCAAGCTGAGTCCAAAGTATATTGGGCCGTATGATATTATTGAACGGATTGGTAAAGTGTCATACGTACTAGCTCTTCCAATGGAATTGGAGAATGTGCACGACGTTTTCACATATCTCAGCTCCGGAAATATATACCGACCCTTCACACAAGCTTCAGCCCGAGTCTATCAAGATAGATCGAAACCTCACCTATGAAGAACGTCCCGTAAAGATCCTTGATGAAGTGAAAGAATGTTGAGAAACAAATCGATCAAACTAGTTAAAGTTTTGTGGAGGAGTCAAAAGATAGAAGAAGCGACATGGGAGGTAGAAGACGATATGCGCAATAAACATCCGTCTTTATTCGAAGAAGGTACACATTTAAGTTTCGAGGACGAAACTTGTTTTTAGGAGGGTAGAATGTAATACCCCGGATTAAAAATAGGAATAATAATAATAATAATAATAATAATAATAGGTTAAGATAATAAAATAATAATAATATGTAAAACCTAGAAATTAATAATGGTGGTAGTGTTAAATTATTATTTAGCAATAATTAAAGAGCCCAGCCCATCATTGAAACCCTAGCTCCCAATTATAAACTCAGGTTTAGCCGCATAAACCTAAAAAGCGCTCGACTCTTTTCTCTCGCTACGACATTCTCCTCCCGCACTCTCATCAAAGCGTTTTCTAGAAGACTAGCAAAGACGGAGACTGTGTAATCCTAATTCCCATATAGATTAGGTTAACTCCATGCGAATTCTGATAGGGTAGTTATGATTCTAGGAATATTTGGATTGTTTTACATGAAGTATGTATATTATATATAACCCTAATCTGTAACCATAATCCCAATAGAAAGTAATATTAGATACGTTATAATTATTTTTGTCTTCTCGAATTAAGCCCTCTACAAATTGATTACAACCTTTACGTTTCAAATTGGCAAATGAATAAAGTTTCATCGATTTTCGTGCCTATCTAATATATATTGTTCAATGGAACTGTACGTTTTGAATTGGGATCAAAGCATCAAGCGCATCGGTTTTCGTGCGTACTATTATAATATATGTTGGTTCTTTTTGAATCAGACGTTTTTTTGCTTCTAATTGAACCTATACGTTTTTCTTATTATTGAATCCATATATTTTGAACCTGTACGTTTTGGTTTCCCTGTTCCGGGATGCGCCTTTGTGATACAATATATACGTACATATATAAACGCTATATAATTATTATTTATTTATTTATTTATTTATTTATTTATTTATTTATTTATTGAGTAATACCTTTGGTGTGTGATTAAAATAATTTAAATCTGAAAAAGTTAGTACATAGATGCTAAAAAAAATCCTATAAAAATATATGTAAATCAATCAGAAATCGTACTGCTGTTAGTAACCAGCGTTCTATATTCAGTCCTAAAAAAAAACTCTTTCAAGCACGCCTGGGGTCAGTTTATTAAAAAGACAAAAAAAAAAGATCTTCCAATACCAATTTCGCATAAGGCGTGTTCTATAACCAAGGACCCCAGCATGAAGTTCACAAATAGTATCTCAAGTGATTTTCTTAAAACTTCAAACATCAACGCTCATATGAAACAAATGGAGAATAGGAAATTAATAAATATTATTAAATAAATTCTTACTATTTACTTAATTCAACATCAAAGTAAATAATAAAAACAATTCATATAAGTTCTCCTCGATGGGATGATATTATAACATATAACAAATAGACTGGATATAATAAGTAGTAAAAATATCATTGATTAAAAAAAAATATAATGGGACACTATTCACTCACCAGATATATTCTCAGTATATATATCTGCACATACAGCTCATTCCCACTTAGCCACTTTTGTAAACCACCTTTGTTATTTTAATTCCCTAATACCTAAAGTAATACTATCGTTATTCTTTGTTTTTGTTTATATACACTATAGAATTTATAAAATTCATTTAATAGAAGTATTTTTACAAATTTATAGGAATAAAACTCTAAACAATTATTGTTGCAAATTAATCCCTAATTTAATTTCAAAAAGGAAATCCAAATGCAATATCTAATCACAAGCTCCCCAAACTCATAGCAACTAAAAAAAAAACATAAGGTAACAAGCTTTTTCAACTAATTTGGCTAACATCATTCTTACAAACGTTTTAACAAACATATATTAGGCATATGAAGAAATCAAATTCATATTCATACAACAACTTCATCTTCCTTGTAACAAAATGTACTTCCACTACCTTCATAAAACTATCTCACCATGATGTATAATATAAGCTCAAGCAATATTTATACCTTCTAAGTCTATACCTTAACGTAAATCCTTAACTTTGCACATTGTTGTATACCATATGCTTAAAAATGAATCTAACATTCTTCTCCTCAATAATTTTTCATGCACCTTTTTTTTTTTTTTAAGCTCAAAGTAATCAAAAGAAGCTCAACAATTTTTCCGTTTTCATTTATATCCTACACAATTTTTTATTTTAAACTTATTGAAAGCATCAAAATAATCAAATTTCATATCGCTATCTTGGTCAAAATTATACGTAGAGAATAGAAAATGGTTTTTCATTGTTTCATTCCATAAACTACATAATTCTAGCTTTAACGATTTTCTTAATCATGATTTGATCTTAAATCAAACTTTCTAAGTTTTCCAACTTTTTGGCAGACCCCCCCTTTATCTTTTCTACTTTCCAAAATTATAAACTCGAGAACAATGCCAATCATCATCAACAACATCATCAATATCATCAAAGCAACAAGAATCAACTCATCTAAGTCTTGAACTTGAATCTTTAAAACGTTTCCTCTTGAAACCCTGGAGCTCCAACTTTCTCTCTTGCGAAACACACAATATGCATTCAGAGAGATTAGAGGCTAGAGATGGCTTCAAATTAAACACAAGAACTAGAGGTAAGGATGAAATCGAGATCATCAACTTAACTATTTTCACTTGGTCTTCTTCATCCTTCATTCTCTTTTCTTCTCCTTCTTTCCTCTTTAATTTCGGTTTCTCCCTCTCTTTTTCTTGGTTGAACAAAACTGATGAGGGAATGAGAGAGCTAAATGGCTTTTAGATTATCTTTACCTCATTTCTTAATTCCATTTAATTATCTTTCAAATCGACCTCATAAATAATAAATATGGTCCTAAATATACGACCCAATTGATTTTTTTGGAAGATTAAAAAAACTAATTAAATTAATTTAAAGTATATAATTATATTTATCATTTTTTCCCCAAGCTAATTTGTCTGAATTCTAAAATGATATATGATTTAATCATATACAACATATGATATGATATGATTAACTAAATTATTTGCCTAGCTTAATATCTCAAAAAAAAAAAAAAAAGTCAACTAGTTTAAGTCCAGAGGTAGTAAAGTTTTAATGCTTCAATTTGATCATATGCCCAAAAATCATTCTTCCTTCCTCCCTCTACCATGATCATGCCACCTATGTACTTTGTGGAAGGTCTTGGATTGTACATCCCAACACTAAATTATTCTAATTAGCTTTTATTTATTAGTTAATATGGGATTAATCTTCCAAAAATGCTTTTTGAATATTCTTGAATCATATGATCAATATGAAACCATCAATAATTCACATTTATTAGGGAGTAAATCCTTAATTTTTCACAAGCTCAAATTTGGTTTTTAACTATTTTTCCCAAAATGTCTAATAAATTGCCTTATTCTTTGATAAAATGCCCATAAGATATTCTTTGAAATAAAAATTCCATTTCTAGGGTATAAAACCATTTTTATAAATTTTCATGAGTCTTTAAAAAAATTTCCCTATTTTTTCCGTATTATTTGAGCTTCCTACTATTTTTCATAATTCCATTTGCCAAATTATTCTTTATTTTGTCAAAATTCAAAAATTATTGTTAATTCGTTTCTGAGGTAATTTTATGACTTATACCTCAATTAAGCGTCGAATATAGTTTAGTGAATTATTCTCTACCTTTTCATGTCTCTACGATTTTTCCTAAAATACTGGACATAATTTTCAAAATTACCTTTACATACCTATAATTTTTAGATAATACACTTTTACCCAAACTTGGGACTATAGATATATAGAATGTTACTTTGGTTGGTCTATGATACGGACTCATATGTGTTAGTTCTCATGTGTTTTGATGATGACAAACAAAGATCTTTCTAATTAAATAATCAGTTCAAAGTGTTAAAAAGAATTTAATGGTGAAGTATGCTCGCGCAGGGATTTAGCATGCCCGAGCATCATCGAGGCAAAACCTGAAAGTATGTGATTTATATGTACTATGACCGAGCAGCATGATAGTGATGCCCGAGCATCATTGGGCCAGAAACTGAAAGTATAAGTTCTATATACTATGCCCGAGCAAAGTATAAGTGATGCCCGAGCATAGTGCTCGAGTATAGGTAGACGAGTGCTCGAGTAGGCAACCAATCTCTTCATTGTTTTAAGAGTTTCTCGACTCATGCCCGAGCATAAATTACTCATGCCCAAGCAGCATGCTCGAGCAAGAGTTTAGAGTTGCCCGAGCAACGTTACTCATCGCCGTAGCATTCGTCTCTGGATGGATGTTGCCTGAGCATGAAATTGTCATGCTCGAGCATGCGGGTATAGAGTTGCTCGAGCAGCGTCTCTTGCCTTCTTTATATTCTTCTCTGGAAGAAGCATGCCCGAGCATGAAAATAGCATGCTCGAGTAGGATGCCCGAGCAAGAGGAAAAGCATGCTTGAGCAGCATCGTAGCTTTTCGCTCCTTGCTCTCTGTATGCTCTATGCCCAAGCAAGAAAATATCTTGCTCGAGTAGCATGCTCGAGTAGACCCAATATTATGCTCGAGAAAACCTTGACGGTCTGTATTCAATGCTATCTGCCTTACCCATGCCCAAGCATGATAAGTAGTTTGCCCGAGCATCATCGATTACTGAATCTTTTTCTTCTTCAAAATTACTTTGCCCGAGTAAGCACTATTGAGTGCTCGAGCATATGCTTGGTGCTACCCAAGCATAGGTCGATACTTTCATTTTATAACATGCTTTCTTGAACAATGCTCGAGCAAGCTTCAAGTCATGCCTGAGCATGATTACTCTCTGTTTTGAAAAATGATATGCATTCCAATTCAAATCTCATGGGTTATCTTCAAATCACTTGTTTGACTTATGAATGATATTTAAACATAACACTAATCATCATTTGAGTGTGTTACAGGATGTTAACCATTGTTTTAGCAGAAAAGCAAGAACTCTGACAGAAGCATTAAATGCAAATTGCTAAAAGCGTTGATATCCTCGGTAATCACCTTCTGAGCAAATGGAAAGCAGTTACGAATATTCTCCCTTGCATTCAATGCTATTTCACAACGGGAAAAACAAAAGGAATGAATGAATGTTGGAACTAAAAATCCAGTTGGAATGTTTGAACGACGAAAATATCATCCGAAGCATCATGATCGAGTCTAACGGAACTATTTAAGACTCACAACGGTCGATCTTCAAGCTTCTTCAACGGCCATAAATGTTTTAACTATAAATACCAGAAGCATTGAAGTCGTCAACCACTGAAACGCTGTGCATTCATTTCCATTTATTACAACTACTAATGTTTCATTAATATCTTCTGATATCTTGTGTACTTCAGTGTTTATCATTTATTCACTCGTGAGGAGTTTCTAAACACTTATTTAGATTACTTTGTTGTAAAATCTTAAGGTTGTGGAACCTAGTGTAGGTGTACGATTACAACTTGTAAGGGGGAGTGAGTCCTAGTGAGAGGATCATCCGAGTACAAAGTGTGTAATTGTATTGTGATTAAGAGTTAGTGAAATCCCAAGGTGTGCTTGGGGACTGTGTTGGTTTTGATTAGTTTTGATGATGTCTTATATAGATGCCATTATTGAGAGCAAAAATTTTGTATGATATATTTATCTCCTACATTGACTAACTACTATATTTAATGTAGATTAGTCCAAGTTGAATAATAGCTCAAGAATGAGATAAGAGATTTTAGAAAGAAGAAATTGGAGAGAATATCAAGTTCAAGAAGAAGATAAGATATTGAAGAAGGTAGAACTTGCAAAGAATGATGGGTCCAAGTTGAATGAAGGAGAATGATCAAGAAAACAGATTGAAGAAAGAAGTTCTTGCACTATAATGGGAATATCACAATGTCAAGGAAGCAAGAAGTTATCAAATCTGATTTTGGGAATGATCAAGAGAAAAGAAGAAAGAAAGAGTTAAATTATGGAGAATGATGAAGAGAAGAGAAGAAAGAAGGAAGAACTTGTTGAATGGATTGAGAAAATCATTATTCAAGCTTTTATATTGATGCTAGAAGTCTCCAAGATCATATGGAAGTTGGAATGACTTAATTTGGAGTGAAAACCAGCAAAAAATCAGTTCTAGGATGAGAAAACTCGAGTTCAGATCTAAAAACTCGAATTTCCAACTTTGCTACAATGATTTGCTCCTCTGGTATGAGAAAACTCGAGTTTAGGACACAACTTGAGTTTGGAACTCAAAACTCGAGTTAATCACTAACTAACTCGAGTTTGTAATGTGTGCAGCATCTCTGGCGTCTCTAGACAAGGAAAACTCGAGTTTACAGCGCTGATCAGCAACTCTGTTCTACTCTGTTTCACATTCAGCTTGGGCGACGTCTGGTAATTCGATAATATCTCCCAAACAAGATATCGGATTGAGATGAAACTAGTGGCATATGAAACTAGACTCCCAATGCGTTATTTTTATATAAAATTCAAGTCAAAAATAGTTCAGATGAAGGAGCTATGAATTTATGAAGTTGACAGTGAAATCCACGCTATACAGAAAACCAAGCTTCAATGTTTTGAGTGTATCTCACAAATTAGAAATCCGATTGAGCTGAAATTAATGGAATATGAAAGTAGACTCAAATGGATTTCCATCAAGATTTGAACGGACCAAAACAGAGTTTCGACCAGAGAGATATGGCCCTCTAAAGTTGACTGTTTGTTCAAGATGTTGCACAGTTTGCTATCAAATGAAGCAAACTCGAGTTTTGGAACCAAAACTAGAGTTTGTCGAGGACAGAGAGCAAAATATTGTTAGTTTTGATTAGTTTTGATGATGTCTTATATAGATGTCATTCTTAATAGCAAAAAGGTTGCATACTACATTTATCTTTTATTTTGACTAATTATTATATTTAATGTAGATGCAAAGTTTTATGATGGAGAATGTTGATTGAAGAAAGAAGTTTTTTGCTCAATATAATGAGAATATTATAATATCAAGGAAGCAAGAAGTTATCAAATGATTTTGGGGGATAATCTAGAAGAAGACAAGAAATTGAAGAAGGAAGAACTTGCAATGCAGTGGAATATCTTTACTCAAGTTCTTATATTGATGCTAGAAGTCTCCAAGATCATATGGGAATTGGAACGGATCAATTCAGAGTTAAAACCAGCAAAAATCAGTTCCAAGATGAGCAAACTCGAGCCCATCATTAGCAAACTCGAGCCTGTAATGTCCTCAGCAACTCTGGCGCCTCTGGACAAGGCAAACTCGAGCTTAGAACTTAAACCTCAGGTTTGGAACTCCAAACTCGAGCCTATAAGTTCAAACTCGAGCCTACAGCGGTCTTCAGCGTTTCAGCTACTCTGTTCAGCGTTTCACTTGGGCGACGTCTAGTAATTCGATGATATCTCCTAAACCAGAGATCGGATTGAGTTGAAACCAGTGGCATATGAAACTAGACTCCCAATGCGTCATGTAGATATATAATTCAAGCCAAAAGGAGTTCAGATGAAGGAGTAATGAATTTATGAAGTTGATAGTGAAATCCACGTCACACAAATGACCAACCTTCAATGTTTTGAGTTTATCTCACAAAAGGAGAATTAGATTGAGCTGAAATTGGTGGCATTGGAAAGTAGACTCAAAGGGCTTTCCATATATGGGTTAAACAACTAAAACGGAGTTCAGACCAGGGAGATATAGCCCTCGAAAGTGGACCATATTTCCAGGATGTTGGAGGTTTCCTAGCAGGAGAAGCAAACTCGAGCCTAGTAGTTGGCAGGCTCGAGTTCGCGGATTACAGAGAGCTACCAGGTCGCAAAAATCATCCAAACTCGAGCCTATTAGTTGGCAGGCTCGAGTTCGCAGGTTACAGAGAGCTACCAGGTCGCGAAAATCATCCAAACTCGAGCCTATAAGTGACAAACTCGAGCCTAGACAAGACAGAAAGCAAAAGATGATTTTGAAGAGACCCAAACTCGAGCCTATAATTATAGACTCGAGCCTAGATGCTGAAAAATGTTACAAACTCTAGAGTTTGCTCTGAACCTCCGATTTGCACCTTGCAGAAGCTGAACCTGACTCTTGCAAACTCGAGCCTACTTATCCAAGCTCGAGTTCATGACCCTGATTCAGAAAAACAACATTTCGAAAGTCTCGTTTCTCATCAAAGAACATCCACATGATTACCCAAATGACTTATACTTCTTCTTAACATTATTTATATCATTTGTGTACATGTTTCAGATTATTAAAGCTTGAGAGAACATCAATCTTGACAGAAATCAAGATCTAGAAGATGAACTTGCTGCATAATCTCAGAAATGGGAAAGATGAGTGAATCCAATGAGAAACTTGAAGAAACAAAGTTGTCTACTCAATTGTAATGCTTCTCCAAAGGATTAAATCATTCAGATGATGAAATACTCCAACGGACATAAGCCAAACAGATTCAGCATTTGAATTAATGTTCATGACAGGAATCAACCACTGTTGACGAAACGGAAAATCGAGCATTTACTTTCACGCGTCAAACAAGAGGAAAATTCAAGAAGAATAAATCCTTCACTTGGAAACAATTGATATAGCCATTACTCGAATGATTCCCGAACAAATAAAGGAAAGTCATTAAATGACATAACGGTCATAATCTTCAATGCGAGCAAAAGTTGGAAATCAGAAAAGGCCGTGAGTCCCAACGGCTAGAATTTCGAATGGAGAGAATTCAGAATTGAGAACCAACGGTCATATGAAGATTTGCCGCTATATATAGAGCTGCATACAAACCTTCAAAGATACAACAACAAGCAGAGAACAAGCTTACATCTTCAACATGCTAATACTCGATCTTTATATCATTTACTCTCTGCTTTTTCAATGTCTATATATCATAGAGAGTGAAATGTTTTGTATTGTACTTCAGTTGTTCATCCATACACTTCGAGAGAGAAGATTCATTGTAAACATCCTATCTTTATATCTGTGAGTTACTCAAGATTGGGTGATCTTGAGTGGGAAACACATTGTGTTGATTACAACTTGTAAGGGGAGTGAATCCTAGTGAGAGGATTACTTCGAGTGCAGAGTGTGTAATCAAACAGGTGTATTCAAGTTGAAAGAAGATAGTGGATTGAAATTCTCAAGTAGAGCTTGGGACCTGGACGTAGGTCAAGGATTGGGCCGAACCAGTATAAATCACCGTTTGCATATTCTCTTCCCTTATCTCTTACATTCCAGCATATATGTTTGAATGATTGTTTATCACTTTATAAATTATTATTTACATTCAAACTATTTCCAGCAAGTGAAGAAAAGTTCTTAAAGTTCTAAGTTTTTAATCAATTACCCAATTCACCCCCCTCTTGGGTGATAGCCAAGTCTTTCAAATATGATTTTGGGAAAGACCGAAACTCGAGTCGTTAAGTTGGAAACTTGATTTTCCATCAGACAGAGAGCAATCTTGAGTAAAGCAACAACCTCTAAACTCGAGTTTATAAATGCAAACTCGAGTTTGCACCTCTGCTTCAGAAAATCACCATGTCGAAAATCTCTTTTTTCATCAAGAACATCCAGATGAATACCCAAATGATTATAATACTTCTTAACATTATTTATACCATTTCTGTACATGTTTCAGATGATCAAAGACTGTTAAACTGAAGATCAAGGGTAAAGTAAATGGTGATGTCATAGCTGGTTCAGAAAACGAAGTTCTAACAGCTAGTTCCATTTGAATCTAACGGCTATATTTCTTTATCCAACAGTCATTGAATCTTCTCAACAGTCATACATTGATCTCTACCTATAAAAGAAGACATATTCAAGACAGAAGAAGCAAGACACAAGCCTACATCTTCAACATGCTATCACTCTGATTTTCATATCATTTACTCTCTGTTTTTCAATGTCTACGTAGCTTATCATAGATAGTGAAATGTTTTGTATTGTACTTCAGTGTTTATCCATTTACTTCTGAGAGATGATATTTATTTTTAAACATCCTATCTTTCTATCTGAGAGTTACTCAAGATTGGGTGATCTTGAGTGGGAAACCCATTGTAGTGATTACAACTTGTAAGGGGAGTGAATCCTAGTGAGAGGATTACTTCGAATACAGAGTGTGTAATCAAACAGGTGTATTGATTACAGTTTGTAAGGGAGAGTGAATCCTAGTGAGAGGATTACTCCAAGTACAGAACGTGTAATCAAGTTGAAAGAAGATAGTGGATTGAAAATCTCAAGTGGAGCTTGAGGACTGGATGTAGGTCAAGAATTGGGCCGAACCAGTATAAATCACAGTTTGCATATTCTCTTCCCTTATCTCTTACATTCCCAACATATATGTTTGAATGATTGCTTATCACTTTGTAAATTATTATTGTAATTAAAACTACTTTTAGTAAGTTGCGAAAAGATTCTTAAATTCTAAATTTTTAATCAGACACCCAATTCACCCCCCTCTTGGGTGATAGCCAAGTCTTTCAGACTGGACGTAGGTCGTTGAGTTAGACAAAACCAGTATAAATTCTTTGTGTTTATTGTTTCTTCTTTTAGTCACTGTTTATCACTACTTCTGGGTGTACATTTGGTTTAAAAAGAAAATTTTTATAATCACCTATTCTACCCCCCTCTAGGTGATATTCCATCTTCAATATGAGGCCTATTTAATGTATGGCCCAACAAGGGGCAATCTACGTGACTTAGGTATGGCGACATAGCACTTGGGGTTGAAGGCATAAAGGCCCATAAGTCTAAATCTTAACCCTACAGGTAAACTCTATAAATAAGAGGTAAACCCTAAAGGTATGATGATTCTCTCTCAATTACTATTCTATCGCCACTATGCACACACACCACCCCCTTTGGCTAAAGCCATCCAATTCTTGCACAGTGATATATTATTCTCATAGGTATCTAATTCATAGATACCTAGGAGAGAGTTATTTGATCCTAAATTAACATACTAGTCCAATGGACTAGATATCTTTGTTAATCTAGACAGAACAATTGGCGTCGTCCATGGGGAATCGATAAATTTTGATTCTCGCGACCAAAGATGGTCAATACCAGAAGCAGCAATTAGATGCCCTTGCACGAGCAGTTGCCTGAAAATCCACCGCAGCATAATCAAGAGTAGAAACCTGATGATGTTCCAAATTATGACGTGGTGCATGTTAGTAAAGATGTGTCAGATACAGCCTCCACCCCAGCACTCGCGACAAACCCTCCAAATCAACCTAATCCGTAGATTCAACAAGTTCTAATTGCAGATCCAAGCACTTGCCTCATGCAAACTGCTTTAAATTCTATATTAAGGCGAATAGAAAGGTTGGAGTAGCGCAACAATCTCTAGAGGCAAGAGGATATCAAAATAATGTAGGAGGATATTGAAAGACGGAATATCACCAAGAGGGGGTGAATTGGGGATATAAAATTTTCTTTGAAAATACTCTGAAACTAATAAGCTAAAACAAATCGAGTATAATAGAGAGGGATAGAAGAAGAGTGAACACAAGCGATTTATATGAGTTCGGTCTAAATCTTTGACCTACGTCTAGTCCCTAGACTCTCTGGGATTTTACTAACTCAAATGATTACACACTCTCTAACTCTCGAAGTAACTCTCTCACTAGAACTTACTCCCCTTTACAAGTTGTAATCAAATATCTCAATCCCAAATTCCCAATACTTTAAGATTCTTACAAAGATTGATAATCAATAGAAAACTCTCTAAAAGAGCAGATGTATAAACACTGAAGATTTAAATATCCGAAGATCTTGTGGGTAAAAGTAGAAACAGTAAATGCTTAAATTGCTAATTGAATGCGTAGAGTTTTGGTCGTTGGAGAATTGAATGCTTCTATCTTTTATAGTTGATGGCATTGATGACTGTTGGAGAGGAACTAAAGATTCGTTGAGTGAAATGAATTTATCTGTTGAAGTTGAACGTTGCTCTGTCTCTTCGTATCCTTCTGATGTCAGTCGTTATTCTCCGTTGACATTCTTCATTCGATTTGTCCGTTAAGACTCAGTTGGAATGTTGAACAAAAATGGCTGGAATACTTTATGCTTGCTCAGAAGATCAATTTTTGCTTTCGTGTTTTATCTCTACTAAGCATTTAATACGTTATGACACAGATTTTCTTTACAGTGATTTGGTGTTTAAACCATGTTAGATTCATCTAAAAATCATTAGCAAACTGATTAAACTTTGATAGGAATAATAATATTCAATAATATGAAGTACCCAAAGCATACTCAGTGAATTACATATTACGAGAACGAGGATTTCAAAAACTGAGGAACATGACTCAAGTCATACAACCCTTAACTCGAGTCAACTTAACATATTTTGAAATGGTAGAGAGGTTTTAGAATAACTTGACTCAAGTCATTTAATACTTAACTCGAGTCATATAGTCTCGAAATACATCAAGTGCTCTCTGCAACATGGTTGACTCAAGTTAAACCATATATGACGTGAGTCATATCAGATAATCAAAAGGTTGCTATCGGGCATGAACTTTGAGAAAACTTGAAACCATGTCATGACTCGAGTCATTAAGTGACTGACTCGAGTCATCCCTGAACGATGAGATTTATTTGAAAAGTTCTAAGTTGAAACACAATCATATGACTCGAGTTACACATGCTTGACTCGAGTCATGAGCTTTTCAAAAAGTTGGTTTAGTAAAACAATGACTCGAGTTAAATGAGTTTGACTCGAGTCAAT
The DNA here is from genome assembly GCA_025563575.1 of Acacia pycnantha. Classification (NCBI taxonomy): domain Eukaryota; kingdom Viridiplantae; phylum Streptophyta; class Magnoliopsida; order Fabales; family Fabaceae; genus Acacia; species Acacia pycnantha. The sequence continues at coordinate 1,878,453 of JAMWYP010000066.1, forward strand.
TCGTTCAAGAATGATTTAGCTTATGACACAAAGATGTATGACTCAAGTTATAAAACTATGAGTCGAGTCATATCAGCACAGAAGGACATATTGTTATGGAACCAAGTTAACTTTCAATCTTAAACACATTAGCTTGAATCAATAACAACCGTTTTGATTTCCAAATGTCTGTTATCATCAAAACATACAGAGAATTAACAGATACACCATAATACGACTCTGCGGTGAGAAGAGATTCAAAGAATGCAGTTGGTGGAGGAGTGTCTTAGGTGAATTGAAAACTCGGTTCGTAATGATTCGGGTTCCGTTCAAGTGTTCAAGTTAATGCGGGAGGTATGATTCAAATTGATGCTGGATGCCTACTTAAGTTAATAACGCTGAAAAGAACTCGGCTAGTCAAGTTCGGGTTTGAATTCCTGAAGTTCAAGGTTCAAGTCAGATACTACAGAGCCGACATGCTGGTGATGACTGGGATAGAGGAGATCAAAATCGGGATGTGGTACCTCGAACGCAAAATGCTCCTGGGACATATAGGAGGAAGTACAGTAGGGGCAGTATAATAACAGTCCCTTCACTAATAAGATTGTGAATGCTCCATAATTCCATATTTATACTTTTGATATGGACATGCATGTGAGGGGAATTGATGAGCCCATCATTTCCTGGATATTTGCTACAACATTGACAGGAGCTGCGCAAACCTGGTTTCACACTTTGTCCGCAAATTCAATCCGGAACTTTGAAGATTTAGGAGATAAGTTTTTGCTAAACTTTGCAACAAGCAAAAAACAACCAAAGTCTGAGTTTTCTCTCGACAAGATTAAGCAGCAACCAGGGGAAACGCTCCAAAAGTACTTGGATCGTTTTAAAGATGTCGTTTTACAAGTGTATGGATTGCAAGAAAATGTGCATGTGCACTTAATTGTAGCGAGCTTAGATGGATCATCTCGGCTGGCAAAATCAATTTATAAGGACCCCATCAAGACCCTGGTGAAGTTTAGAACTCGGTCAAAGAAATATCTGGAGTTGGAGCAAATAGAGATAGCTAATGCTGCAGGAAAGGAGAGGAGAAAGAGTCCACCTCCGAAAGGAAAAGAACAACTAGGAAGTCAAAAGCCAGATTTTCGCGAAAGAAACCTGGATAGTAAATTTTGAGTTGGAAAGTATGAAGCATAATATGAAAAATATACTCCTTTAAATGCTCCACAGTCTCAAATTTGGAGGGAAATAGCGTTGACCGAGAAGAAAAAAAGGACCGACCCCGACCACTTTACAATAAGGCAGGCGCACATCAATCATGGTTCTGTGCATTCCATAATGGACTGAGACATAATACTGATCAATGCTGAGATCTCAGAGATGTTGTGAAAAAATTTGTCAGAGGCGGTAAATTACGACAATATGTCATAAAAACCCAGGGATGGAAGAATAATATGTTGGAAATTATGCCCTAGGGGAAAATCATTGTACTTTAGACATTTATGTTATTTAAATGTATTCTCTTTTAGTTATCATTTAGTTTGTATGTTTACATTGATAACTGTATCCCTGGATATATCTAATAGATTATTCTAAATGTCCTTGGTCGGTCATCTACACGGGAGCGAAGATGAGATAAGACCAGTATGACTTTGATGAGGTATGGAGATACGAATCAAAGTCATGGGCACTTGTAAGAGTACAAGGTGCTAGACCGACCCACTATGAGAAAGCTGCATGGATTTAGTCATAAACTTATCTCATGTATAACTGCGTCACGACGCCCTATGACCTGAGATCATCATGGATTCCTACATGATGAGTCTCGGATCTTTGACCTAGTCAAAAGTCATCTTTCACCAGGTGATGATAAAGGCTTGGATCGGGATCAGTGGTTCTCATGCAGAGGAATGTGAGTGGTCAAGATGGGATTTGTCCCTCACATTTGTAGAGAGATAATACTGGGCCCCTCGATGAGTGAGTCTGAGAAATGTATGGCCATACTACGATGGAAAGAAGTTTTCATTTCAATTGTTAGACTACTTAAGAATCGAGAAAGTAATGGTCAAGAACAGGAAGTTGACATTATCCATGCCTCATCCTTGACCAAGTTATTGCATGACAAAAGGGACGTGACATGGTTATACGATAGGTTATATCACATCAACGATCCCCATGTGAATTGGGTAGTCGCAATGTCTTGCTAGAGGCCGCTTGCGACTTGTGGGCTGGTACAGTATTGGCCCGCTGCCAATCTCATGTGGGCCTACAGGGTCGCACACAAGAATAGCCCAACACGAGCAAGAGTGTCCAGATTCATTGAATCTAAAATGTGTTTAAGATTTAATGAATACTTATTTAATCTAGGATGTATGTATATATATATATATAATTAAATTCGAAAATAATAATGATATTATTTATTGATAATAATATTATTATATATAGATTTAATTTATTTGATAAATTAAATAATAATAAATTGAGATATTGTATCTCAGATTTAATTTTCGAATAAAGATATTGCATATCAGATTTAATTTGAACTGAGATATCGTATCTCATTTTAAATTAAATATAAGGATATCATATCTTGATTTAATTTATAAATATAAATTAAATTTGAAGGCCTATTAATTCGGATTAAATAGTTAGATTATATTTGTTGGACATATTTAATTAATATTATTTAATCCAAATTCAATATTTGAAATTAATTAGATTAATTTTGAATATTTTAATACGACACATTAGGGTTTTAGAAACTCTATAAGCGATTCTGATCTAGTCGTATTAAACAGACGAATGAATTAGACGGCCGCGAAAACAAAGTCCTAGAGAGAAAAGAATAGAGAGACGCACAGTTCAGAGGCGCTAGCACGCTTCCGTTCGTGATTCTGAAGGCTGTTCGTGTGGATACCGGTAGAGGGAGGAGACTCGCAAAGTCCGCTCCTATTTGATCGAACGAGATGGCACCACGTTCGAGACGTACGATGGTCAAGACGCACGGCGTTCGAGATGCGCACCAGGCCGAGTCGAACGAAACGATGAACCCTCCACATAGGTACGATTTGGAAACCCTAAACCTTGATTTAAACGCTGTTGAGCGATCCTTTGATGGGATTCGTAAAGGTTTTTTAACTTCGCTGCGTGTACGGATCCCAACATAATAAGTCCAAGCAAGGAGGTCGCAGTAAGAGCCCGGATCCCAAAAAGAAAAGGAGAGATGAAAAGCAGAAGAAACTTGATGGTAATGGCAACAAATTTCAAGAAATTGAGTTAACCCTGGGAGTTCTTGGAAGAGGGGAGATACGATAAGCCAGAGGAGAAAGTACTTAAGGGAGGTCCTTTTAGTAAGGGATCAGCCAAAGTTTAAAGAAGATTCTAGCAAAACGAAACCTCATCTATTGTATTTCACTAAAGAAGATTTCGAAGATGTAGTCCCAGGTCATAAAGATGGTTTGGTGATTACAGGAACCTTGGTAAATTTCCGGGTTAAGAAGATTTTCATAGATGCTAGAAGTTGTGCTAACATTATCCTCTGGGACGCGTTTAAAAGAATGAATCTCAATCAAGAAGATTTGAAGCAGTGTAAGACAACTCTCATAGGTTTTAATGGTGAACATACTCCTCTTAAGGGGTATATTGATCTCAGGTTAGCCTTAGGAACAAAAGAAGCATTCAAGTCAGAACGAGTAAGGTTCACTGTTACCGATTTTCCATCTCCATATAATATAATCTTGGGGAGGCCAACTATTCATAACTGGGATATGTTGGTTTCCACTAAGCATCAAAAGTAGAAGATGATGAGTAACAAGAATAAAATTGTTACTATTAATGGAGATCAGAAAGAATCTCGACAGTGTTATTTTGAAACAGTCAAAGAAGGTGAAGGAGGACCTTCCTCACCACCCTAGATTCACGAAGGAGATAGGAGTGCGAGCAAAGGTAAAAAGAGCAAACGAAGTAAATCAGTGAATATGGTGGAGTTAGACATGTGAGAAGAAATCGAGATTCTGAGACCAAAGCCAGAAGGTGAGTTGGAGAATCTTATGTTGGGTGATGATCCTGGGCAAGTCAGGAGAGTGGGCAAAGTAATGAACCCGAAGGTTAGAACTGAGTTGGAAGATTTCTTGAGAAAGAACTAGGATGTTTTTTATTGGAAGTCGTCGGAAATACTCGTAATTGATCCCACATTTTTTTGAATTACAAGGCTGTAGGCACTAATGGCCTGAATTACAAGGAGCGAGATCGAACCCATACCCTCCCACTAGTTGGGGAGTACCCATACCACTAGGCTACAAAGCCTTTGGTTAATTGATCCTACATTTTGCTGTCATAAATTGGCAATTTATCCGGGATCAGTTTCGGTGGTACAAAAGAAAGGGAAACTCGACCCAGAAAGGCGGCAGGCTTTGGAAGAGCATGTTAAAGAATTGCTGGATATCAGATTCATACGGGAAATACAATATACTACTCGGTTATCCAATGTGGTTATGGTGAAGAAACCAAGTGGAAAATGGAGAGTATGCATGAATTACACTGATTTGAATAAAGTGTGTCCTAAGGATTCATATCCTATGCCTAATATTGATCAGTTGGTTCAGAACTCATCCGGTTTTCAATTGCTATCCTTATGGATGCGTATTCCGGATATAATCAAATAGCAATGTACCCAAAGGATCAAGAGAAGACAACCTTCATCACTGAGAAGGCCAACTATTGTTATAATGTGATGTCGTTTGGGTTTAAGAATGCAGGGGCTACATATCAAAGGATGATGAACAGAGTGTTCAAACACCAAATTAGCAAGAATATAGAAGTCTATATTGATTATATGATTGTCAAGTCGGCTAACCCTACAAGTCATGTCTGAGATTTAGAGCAAACTTTTGACAAGCTAAGAGCTTATCGAATCCGGTTAAACCCGGCCAAATGTGCATTTGGAGTCCCGACTGGTAAGTTTTTAGGATTTATGTTAACAAACAGAGGGATTGAAGCTAATCTAGATAAATGCAAAGCTGTGTTGGATATGAAGGCTTCCAAAATCAAGAAAGAAGCTCAGCAATTGGTTGCATTGATGAGACTTTTGCCAAAGTTAGCAGAAAATGCTCTTCCCTTCTTCAAGTTACTAAAAAAGGAGGCACAAGGAGGTTGGAACCCAAATTGTGAAGCCATGTTCGAAAAAATAAAGAAATGTCTAGCAACCCTGTCGGTTTTGGCTAAATCGAAACCAGGAGAAATCCTAATCCTGTATTTGTTTGTGGGAGAAGAAGTTGTAAGTGCGGTATTGGTTAGGGAAACAGAAAATGGCCAAGTGCCAATTTATTTCATAAGCAGGGCTCTATAAGGCTCTAAATTAAAGTATCAAAAGCTTGAAAAAGTAATGTTTGCCTTACTTACCACAACAAGAAGACTTTGTCCTTATTTACAAGGACATCAAATTGTTGTTAGAACCAGTCAACCAATCTGGCAAGTGCTCCATAAGTCAGATTTGGATGGAAGGATGATTAGATGGGCCATAGAATTGTCTGAGTTTGATATCACATATAAAGCTTAGCATGTAATTAAGTCACAAGCACTGGTTGATTTTGTAATGGAGTTAACCCCATCACATAGACGAGAAAATAGAGATGTTGATACTTGAAAAGTTTATGTTGATGGCTCGTCAAATGCTAAAAGAAGTGACCCGGAATCATTGTTGAAAGCCCATAAGGAGTTTCAATTGAGCACTCTCTTCAATTGAACTTTCCAACATGAAATAATCAAGCAGAGTATGAAGCACTGCTAGTCAGGTTAATACAAGCAAAAGAACATGGAGCTAAAAGGTTCAAGTCTCAATTGATTCTCAACTTGTTGCAGCACAAATTGAAGGGACATACCAAGCTAAAGGTCCTTTGCTAGTGAAATACTTAAATAAAGTGAAGAAAATTATTTCTGATTTTGAAGAGGTGATCATTACTAACATTCTTAGAGGGAAAAATACCCAAGATGATATTTTGTCAAAATTGGCAAGGACAAAGAGCCCGGGTAACCACAGACCTGTAGTTCAATAAAGTTTATCAGAACTGAGTTGTGTTATGGTTATCTTGGCAGTAGAAGACTAGAGAAGACCAATTATAGACTACTTGGAAAGAGGAGTCCTCCCTGATGATTCACTTGAAGCCAAGAAATTGGTACGATAGTTAGTCATGCACACAATTGTGGAAGATTAGTTATATCGTAAGGGATTGCACTCTCCAATGTTGAAGTGTTTGAACTCAGAAAAGGCCAAGTATGTTTTGTCCAAGATTCATGAAGGAATCAATGGCCAACACAAGGGTACTAAGGCTTTGGCAGGGAAAGCTCTACGAGCAGGCTATTATTGGCCGACAATGGAGGCAGATTCAAAGGATCATGTTAAAAAATGTGGTAGTTGTCAGAAACATACCAAAATAATTTGGTCTCCCCCAGCTAAGTTGAAATCTATCTTGGCTCCATGACTCTTTTTCAAATGGGGCATGGATTTGCTGGGACCATTTAAAGCGGCTACAAGACAGTTACGATAGCTTATCGTAGCTATTGATTATTTTACTAAATAGATAGAAGCTGAAACTGTAATGACAATTACCTCAACCCGGGTGCAAAGGTTTTTTGAAAGAAACATTATTTCCAGATTTGGAATCAACAGAACCTAGTTTATTGATAAGGGGTTCCAAGAAATGATGTCTAGGTTCCTCATCAAGCATCAATTCACTTTTGTGGAGCATCCTCAATCAAGTGGGCAAGCTGAAGCAACAAATAAAATAATTGTTGATGGATTAAGGAAGCGGATGTAGGATGCAGATTCTAGCTGGGTCGAGCAGCTATACTTTGTTTTGTGGGGTTAGAGGACCAGTGTTCAAACGTCAACTAATGAAACTCCATTTAGGTTAACTTATGGATGTGAGGCTATGATATCGGTTGAGATAGGTCAGCCTTCGTGGAAAAGAATGAAGATTCTTCAAGAGAAAGAGGAAAAGAATAACGAAGCTTTGGCTGTAGAGTTGGATTTGATAGATGAAGTTAGAGTCACAGCACATTGCCGTGATATGGCCTCCAAGCAACTCATCGCAGCCAAACATAATAAAAAAGTAAAGCCCATGTCATTTGACAAAGGTGATTTGGTGCTTTGGAGAGTGGACATAGGAAATAAAAATGCCAGAGATAGAAAGCTTGCTGCAAATTGGGAAGGGCCTTACCGGGTTAGAGAAAAGCTTGAAAAAGGAGCTTATATGTTGGAGACTCTGGATAAGAAAGTAATTAAAAGAACATGGAACATGGATAAACTGAGAGTGTATTACAGTTAAATCTGAGTTCCGTGTTAAGTACGTTTTGTTTAGGGATTGTTTAAAATCGACTAAGTCAGCAAATTCATCTAGCCAATTTCATTTTCAAAGCAAATAAATGAAGAAATTTTTAGTTGAAAATTACGTTTTGAATTGTGGCAAGTGTGAACGAATGAATGAAGCCAGGGTAGTTGAAACCAGTTTGAGATAAAGTGAAGATATAAGATAAGTCTTCGTAGTTGTGTTGCATCAAAATTTTATTCCGGGGTATTAAGGTAAATTGTCATGTTGACTCTGATCAAGTCGAAATGTTTAAAACTTTGTTTGAAAACTGAGTTTAAACATGTGACGGATTGCCCATACTTCGGATTGAATTCTAGTTGAGAAAATTGGATTGTTGTGAAGGTACAATTAAAAATCTTCACAAATATGACGACTGGTTTTTAAATACCAGATGAATATTCAAGCAGACTCTACGTAATATATTTTTGACTTTGGCCCAGTCATTGAATAGAACTCTGAAAATATGTTTGAGTTCATATAATTAACCTATTGTTGCAATGAAGATAAAACTCGTAAGTATATCTGGGTTGGTAAAGAAATGAATAAATTTTCCAATTGATATCCGAGTTGTCAAAGTACAATGAAGTTAGATGCAGAGAAAATAAACCAAGTTAGTAATCCAAAAAAAAGTTCGTTACAAAGCAAAAAGGGGTTTAAGAACCCCAAACAAAAAGGTACAAAGTAAACCAGCATCCCAGCCCTTCAGTCTCGAGGAACTTCAACCTCTGATTGAACCTCAGGAACTTCGGCCTCTAGATGAACCCCTCCTCCAGCCAGGTTGGCAACATTGACCTATTCACCTCCCTCCTCACCCAGACCCCCATGCAACCGAGTTGCAGAATCACTGCCAGGGGACGAAGGGGGCGGGACTAATTTCCCACCGCTAATATAAGCTTTAGGATGCAACCCGGAGGTGTTTAACTCAATGTCTAGGTTTAAAAGCATGATTTGATCCAGCGCGTTATTGAAGGAACCCTCCACAGAGTCCTCTAACGCGGCTACCTAAGCGAAAACATCAGCCTTGGCATTCTTGAGCTCGTCCTCGGTTTCTTTTAGCTTGGCATCAAGCTCCTCATGCATTATCTGAATATTTTTCAGTGATTACACATCATTGACATGAGTCTGTTGGAGTGAAAGAAAATCTAAGTTCACCTTCCTAAGATCCACCTTGGCCATTAGAAGCTCCTCATAAGTTTTATCCTTCTCTGCTTTGGATACTTGAAGCTCCTTATAAATTTTGTCCTTCTTCGCTTTGGCTGCTTGAAGCTCTTCATAAGTTTTGGCATATTTTGTTTTCACAGCAGCCAAAGTCTAGGTCAATGAGGAGGCTTTCAAGGCATTTAACTCAATTTCTTGAAGCTCTCGAATCTCGATGTCAGAAAAAGGAGTGGGCTCATAAAAGCATTTAGGAGGGCGAAGAGTAGTTCTGAGCTCATTAGTTACCCCTACTTTCCAAATAATTCCTCGAGAAAGCCCGGTAGGTGGAGGAGGAGGAGTCTGAGTAACTTGAACAGTAGAGGTGTGCATAGCGGAGGCCGAGGTGCCTTTTGATTTCTCAGCCAGGATGTCTTGGCACCTTTTAATTTCTTGGCCAGGATTTTTTTGACGCTCGTCCCGGCTACAACCCTCCTAGATTCAGGAGCTTGTCACTTCCTGGTCTTCTTAATATTTGAAGACGCCTTGCTGCGGTTCAACATGGCAAGGAAAGTAGGTTGATCCAGATTGGCTGGCTGCTTACCCATACTTGGAACTGCAAGATAAGAAAACAAAGGGTAAATTTCTATATCCACGAAATAAAGACACAATGAAGAGATCGTACTCATTCCCAAATCCAACTCGGCTTAAGACTTTGAAATGAATGAAGCCATGCTAATGCGGTCGTGTTTTTTGATGTATCAACCAAGGATACTACCAAGCCGGTATCGGAATCCAGTAATTCATGTCCTAGAAAGCGGTAGCTGGAAGAACTAATGTTGTGATGATCATGAGTCAAGTATAATGGGAATTTTAATTCCACATCCTTGGACTCTGGGGAGCTAAGGAACTAGGGTTGTCTTCCGAGCTCGGCAACAACTTTAAAATAGCTGTTTTAAAAGTTTTTAAAAGAATCGAAATATACAGTAAAAAGTTTTTTGTTGGGGTGACCCCGGATTGTGGTCCAACCCTTTCTATTTGGGGGCTTTCTACCAATACGAGTCGCCTGTACAGTAAAAAAGTAAAAGAAAAGAGGAATTGTACAAGGCACAACTAAATATCTATGAAAATGCTCAAAGGCTATAACGAAACCCCAGCTATTAGGGTGAAGTTAGGTAGAAGCAAGATGTAGGTGATTTAAAACACTAGTTTGAAACTCCAAAAATGGGAATAATTGAATACCGAGCCGGGTAATCAAATCCCAGTAGAAGAAGAAAAAAGATAGGTCATTCCCTTCCTTATGGGAGCAAACCGGTTCATCCTTACTGGCTGGACAAAGGGTATAATTTTCGCGATTGCTGACAAAAAGCCCGACAACGTCTTGTGGAGTCATCTCAGAAAAAAGATGTTCTATGTTCGGTAAGATGGTTCTATGTTCAGTAAGATGATTCTAGGTTCAACACCACAAATTTAAGGCACGACACTGGAAACTAAGTAGCAAGAATCAAGAACAAAGTTTCCTATTCAAAGAAAAGTCTATCCAGAAAGGAAAGTCTACCCAAAATCCCAAAAATCGAAATCTTCAAAGACACAGATTAAGAACACAAGAACAAAGCAAGAACTAATTTAAGCACTTCAAAGCAAAAGCAAAGGAGGCAGTGAGGAATGGTGGAAGTACTTGATCTGGAAAAGGTTTATAAAACCCTACATGTGCGAACCATAGGATCGTAAGAAGGCAAGTCTTTGAAAAAAATGAGAGGTTTCTTGGAAAAAAGAGTAAGCGATGAATGAGAAGTGATGAGAATGAGGGGAAATGTGAATATATAAACGTAACCGTTGAGGTTACGAATCGGAAGAGGCGGGGACAAAAGAGACAATTCACCCCAAAAAAGCAATGATGAGATATGTGAATCGACGTTTGCATTAAATGCGCACAAATATCTAAGATGGCAAAAGGTGGCTATTTTATTCTGACAGATGGAAGCAGACAGCTGTAAAGTTGCCATAGTGACATAAGAAAAGGAAATAGAAGTCCTCTCAGGTTTATATGAGTTATCAATAATTGAGATCAATGTAAGCAACATCGGAGAATAGATCAAGGATAAGTAAATTGAGCTTGTTCATCTTCATGATAATCCGAATAGGGGGAACCTGTCGCTAAAACATACAAACCCGAAAACCCGGATGTTTAATGCAAAAGAGAATCCAACAATCATGAAAAGGAATAAAGTTTCCGATCGAATTAACTCGGATTATATGTCTAGGGGCAATTCACAATTAGAACACCAATGAATCAGAAGTTCGGTAAAGCTCGGATAAGAGCTAAATGAAAACCAAGAAATCAAGTTGTAACGGCTCAGATATGAGATCCGGGTTGAATAATAAATGCACCCCGACAGCCCAGAGACCTTGACTACCTGGCCGGAGGGCAACTGTTACGGACTCATATGAGACCTATTTAATGCATGGCCCAACAAGGGGCAATCTACGTGACCTAGGGATTGCAGCATAACACTTGGGCTTGGAGGCACAAAGGCCCATAAGTCCAAACCTTAACCCTACAAGTAAACTCTATAAATAAGAGGTAAACCCTAAAGGTATGATGATTCTCTTTCAATTACTATTCTGTCGTCACTGTGCACACACACCATCCCCTTTGGCTAAAGTCATCTAATTCATGCACATTGATATGTTATTCTCATAGGTATCTAATTCATAAATACGTAGGAGAGAGTTATTTGATCCTAAATTATCATACTAGTCCAACGGACTAGACATCTTTGTCAATCTAGACAGAACAATCTACTATTTTATTTGGCCATTGGCTAACATTTAATTTCTCGTTTATCCTTTATTCATAAGGGCTGAATGTTAAATTGTTATTGTAAAAGTTCTATGCTTTAAGGGCTCTTATGAGACTTCTCCTCAAATGAGCTTTGTAACATACTCTTCTCAAACTAATTCTTGAACTTTTATGCTCAAAATTCAGAATATTACATACATAATTGAAAATATGTTTTTTTTTAAAAAAGTTGCAACCTCTTTTTTTTTTATACAGTTTGAGCAAGAAATTTTACAATCTCAATTTTTAGTAATTTTCCCTATAATATATATGTGGGTGTCCCCAGTTGAATAGTATATTATATTGAAGGTAAAAAAAAAAGCATATTATATTGATGCCACTACTAGAAAAAGTAGTTTTTAAACCACCACATTTAAACCAGATTATAGAGAACCAAGTTCAAAAAATATGACTGGTGACAGTTTCGTAAATATAAAGAACTTTTTAGACAGAATTATAGAGAATCAGGTCTAAAAGGCATAGCCAATGACAGTTTTGTAAATATAAAGAATACTTTTTAGACCGGATTATAAAGGATTAGGTCTAAAAAGTATGACCGGTGGCAGTTTCATAAATATAAAGAAAACTTTTTAGACTGAATTATATATAGAGGAGCATGTCTTAAAAATAAAATGTCTATTACTTTTATGACTAGCTGTTACAAAAGAACCGGTCTGAAAAAAACAAAAGCCAAAGTCGTTCACTATTACTTCAACGGGCTCGTTTCTTTCCCCTTGTTTTTTCTTTGACTAAGTCTCTTCGCCGCTCCTACTCAGATTCTCTTCGCCGCATCCAATTTTCCGAAGTATATTGTCCTGGTCAAGATCCTCGTTCTGTTTCTGTAGTCGTTGTTAAAGATCACTACTACAAAAATTGGATATTACTACCCTAAAAAACGTCCTTATTTAGAAATAGGACGTCCAAAGTGAAGGCGGTGGCATTCTTGTAATTATATTTAAGGAAGTTGAGCCTTCATCGTCCTAAATAAGAAATCAGGACTCCTTAAATTGATTTTTGGCGTCCTGAAATTTTTTCAGGAAGTCTAAAATTGTTTCGCGCCATAAAAAATATGAGAAATATTTGTTTGGCGCCATGGAATTTAATTTTTTTTCAATAAAATTCATTTATGGCGACCTACATATATTTCAGGACGTCTTTAATGTGTCAATTCTTCGCTCCCTGAATTTTTTGTTTGGCGCCAAGGATTTTCTTTTAATATTAATTAGAAAATTTAATAATATTGGCGACCTGAATCAGAATCAGGTAGCCTATGCCATTTTTAAAATATAGGCGACCTGATTCTGATTCAGGTCGCCAAAAATTGGAATATAGGCGACCTGAAATATGATTCAGGTCGCCTATAGTCAATTTTTTTAGGTTAATATACTCGCGCCTCTTCATTTTCCCTCACACACTCATACTCCGACAGAGGCCGCGAAATCCTCTCAGACTCACTCTCATTCCGCTCTTCGTCGCTTTCCTTGCCGTACTTCTCCGCCATCGTCTCCTTCGTCTCCGCCGTCGTCACTGATCGATCACAGTACTCTCTCGCTCACTCCGCCTTTTTCGCCGATCGAAGAGACCCACCAAACCCAAGTAAGCTTGTTCGTATGTTACTCTTAAGTTCTTTGATTCCTAATAGCCCATTTTAATCGTTAATGCTTCTTGCTTATGGATTGGATTTTTGCTTCTGATTAGGATTCCGCCTCTCACTCGCTCACTCCACCTCCTTCCCGATCAAAACCTGCGAAACCAAGTAAGCTTGTTCGTTCTTCTTGTTCTTTGATTCCAAACCCCATTTAATTGGTAATGTACTTCTTGCTAATTAAAAAGAATACAATTTGGAACTGCTCTTATTTGTAGATTTTTATTCAAGTAAATTTGGTGGCCAACTAAATTGTCTAAAGCTTCATTAAATTGGTCATGTCACACCGATTGGTTGTAGTAGTTGATTTTGAAGGATTATAGGAGTATTTTGTGATTAGATAGTGGTTTAGTTTTGGTTGTTCTTATGCCTCGGTCATTCATTGATTCTCTGTTAGATGTGCTTTGTGTTACGTAACTTGTTCTTTTACATTCTCTTCTATTTGATGATATTTTGGTTGGGAAAGAAGCAAGTAAAGTTGTAAATAGTGGGGTTTTTTTACTTTTATTTATTTATTTATAAAAGAACAAAAGTAGTTTATAAATTGATTGATATTGCTGCATTGAGATGATTCAGGTCGCCTATAAAATGGGAATATAGGCGACCTGAAGACCTGAAATATGATTCAGGTCGCCTATAGTCAATTTTTTTAGGTTAAAAACAGGTAATAGGAATTACTTTGTTTTCTGTTTCTTATTGCTTTTGTTCGTTACTCTTCCCTATCGAACTTCTATATTCATCGTAATCTCTTGGGTCTGCTTTATGATTAAGGCCCCAATGTCCTTAAAGGTAATACTTTGATAGCAATTAATTCAATGCAAAACACTTCTAGCTTTAACTCCCTTAAAAAGCACGTTTACTTTAAGTAAACATTGACTCTATGGCTCTATGGTTTCTTTATCTTACATAATTGATAAATTGTTTAGCTGAAATTGGTTTAGTTAGTAAGTTTAGGGTTATTAAGCTGATGGTTGTTATTGAAATTTTGGGATGTCTTACTTTTAAGGGGAAATGTCAGAAATTTACTTAAAAGAAAACATGTCGTTCTTGAAATTGACATGAACTTGACTGTTGTTGGAAATGTTAGGTGGTAATAAAATGGGTCATAGTTGGATGAATGCATTGAGAACTAGTGAAGAATATGAGAATGGGGTGGAAGAGTTTATTGAATTTGCTAGAAGGAATGTGGCCACAAAAATGGGATGTATTAATGTCCATGTGTTAATTGTTTAAATGGGAGTCGAAGGGTTATTGCCGATATAAGGGACCACCTACTTTGTGATGGAATACACCTTCGATACACAACGTGGATATGGCATGGTGAGGAAGTAAGTACCGGTGCGTCCCATGCAAATGAAGTTGAGGTAGATGATGATGATGGAATGGAGAAAATGATTAATGATGTTGAGAATCTTTTGCACAATCGGGTGAATATGAAAGCGTGCGGAGTGATGCAGAGACACCTTTGTTCCCAGGGTGTACTAAGTATACACGGTTGACTGCGACCTTACATTTGGTCAACTTAAAGGCAACTTGTGGGTGGACCGATAGCAGTTTCACGTCGCTGCTTGAATTGTTGTGTGATATGTTGCCAGTTGATAATGTACTTCCAAATTGTATGTATGAGGCCAAGAAAATCTTGTCTACGATGGGTATGGAGTATAAAAAGATACACAGTTGCCCTAATGACTGCATATTGTACAGAAACGAGTACGAAGGCCTCAGTAATTGTCCGAAGTGTAAAACTTCACGATACAAAGTGAAGAAAGTTAGTGTTTCTGGAGAGGAGACAACAAAAAGGCAACCTTTGAAGGAATTGTGGTATCTTCCAATAATTCCACGGTTTAAGCGTCTGTTTACTAGTGAAGCAACGGAGAAGAAGTTGAGATGGCATTCTGATGAGAGAATATCCGATGGAAAATATCTTCGGCACCGGTACCGACTCTCCGCAATGGAAGAAAATAGACGAAATGTTCCCTCAATTTGGGTGAGCCAAGAAACCTTCTACTGGGCTTTGTACAGATGGCTTCAATCCGTATCGAACTCTTAGCAGCACCCATAGTGCATGGCCGGTTCTCCTTGTAATATACAACTTACCTCCCTGGCTATGTATGAAACGCAAGTATGTGATGCTTTCTATGATGATTTCTGGACCAAAACAACCCGGGAACAAATATCGATGTGTACTTGGCGCCTTTGGTTGAGGATTTGAAGAAGTTGTGGGAGGAAGGCGTAGATGTGTTTGATGCATATAAGAAGGAGCACTTCAAGTTGCGTGCAATGATTTTTACCACGATAAACGACTTTCCTGCATACGGAAATTTGTCGTGGTACAGTGTGAAGAGCATAAAGCATGTCCAATATGTGAAGCAGACACAAACTTCCATCAACTAAAGCACGGAAAAAAATGGTCTACCTCGGCCACAGGAGGTTTCTTCATCGGTTCCACCCATATCGTAAGTTAAGAAAGCGTTTTAACGGCTTACCGGAGCAGAATACGGCTCCAAAGGCGTTAACCGGAGAGGACGTTTATAGTCGGGTGAAACATATCAATGTCATATTGGGTAAGCGGCAAAGGAAGGCGAGTGAGAAGAATATATGGAAGAAGAGATCAATTTTCTTTGATCTTCCATATTGGCGTAGTCTTGATGTGAGACACGTCTTGATGTGATGCATGTGGAGAAAAACGTTTGTGATAGCCTTGTCAATACTCTTTTGCACATACCTGGGAAGACTAAGGATGGAATTAGTGCGAGACTAGATCTGGTTGACATGGGAATAAGAGAAAGGTTACATCCACGAGTAATGGAAGATGGTAAGAGGGCATACATGGAGCCGAACTCATACACTATCAAAAGCGGAGAAGAAAATTTTGTGTGGATGTCTATATGACATTAAGGTGCCACAAGGATATTCTTCTAATTTGAGAAAGTGTGTCTCAATGAACGATTTGAAGTTAGTGGGAATGAAGTCCCATGATTATCATGTGTTGATGCAACAACTACTACCAATAGCTATAAGAGGCATTATGAAAGATGAAGTTCGATCCACTATAACAAGATTGAGTATTGAAGAATAAGCCTCGTGAAGAGGTGTTGCAAGCACACCTGTACATCTTGAATAATACGGAAGAAGTTCAACCATACATTGATGAACACAGAAAGAGTTTGAAGAATATGAATCCAAGGAAGAGTGACATGCAGATAGCGAATGAGCAAAAGAAGACGTTCATAAAGTGGTTCAGTGATAAGGTATTGCACGAGACCGGAGTGTCGATACAATCGAGTGGTTAGCCCTGGGGCCTTCTTTTCAGGTCATCACTTGGAGCGGTTACGATGTCAACGGATATTCTTTCTACACAAAAGACCAAGATGACAAGTCTTTGTGCAAAATAGTGGGGTGATGGTTGAAGCTGAATCCATGCACTTTTCGAGTTCGAAAGACAAAAACCCGGTGGTAGCATCAATGGCCTATTATGGAGTGATCGAAGAAATATGGGAGATCAACTACAGCAAGTTCAAAGTTGCTTTATTGAAATGTAAGTGGGTTAGCAATAATCTGTTGTAATAGATCCTAAATTTGGATTTGTCTCGGTTGATCTTCAAAGACTTGGTCATAGAGATGAGCCATTCATTTTAGCAAGTCGCGAAACAAGTGTTTTATGTTACAGACCACGCAAATAAAAGAATGTCCATTGTACTTCAAAGTAAAAACGAAGTATGGTGAAGAATCCTTGAACCTTGACGATACACTCCCTTTCACAACAAATCCACCTACAACACGTGAAGTAGAATTGATAGATGATGAAGAATATGCTGCAAGAAAGGATCATTGTGAAGGAATATGGGACACCATGTAAAGTAAGATCTTCGATTACAAAATGATTTGTTTAACTACTATGTTCTTTTTGTGGTCGTTTAACATGTTGGTTCATTTTATTAATGTTTATTATTTAAAAACCTATCTAACATAAATGATTGGTCTTTGATGAACAGGTATATGTCTAGCTCAAGGAAGACACTTCATTAGCTATTTAGGCTATCGGCTCGAAGCAAAGTGCGTATTGTTTACTCGGCTTGGAAGTTCGTTGATGATAAGACGAAGGATTTGATTTGGACACAGATTTTGGTATCTCACTTTCGATATATCCGCATTTGTATCTTTAGTCTTATTACTTGATTTCGTCATATCTTCTCTTTCACCTTGCAGCAAACATTTGATGTCCCTAACACTAAGGCCATGAGGAAGCATTGGATGGGCGAAGTTCGTCTCCGTTGGAAAGATTTTAAGAACAAGCTGACAAAAAAGTATATTCGCGGGGCAAAGAGGGACCAGGATCCATGTAAGACGTATTCCTTCATTTCTCTGGAGGACTGGAGGGAGTTTGTGGCGTCCCGGCAGAATCCTGAATTTCTGGTAAAGTTTCTGTCATATCTTATCTTTAATTTGAATCTACTTGAATTGCATGCGATCAGTTTTGTTTGTTTTCGTGTCACGTAAAACAAGCCAAGCCAATAGAGAGAGGCAAGCGAAAAATAAGTATCCGCATTGCTTGTCTAGAGGTGGCTACGAAAAGTGGAACGAAAGATGATGGAGGAAGAGCTGCGGCGAATGAAGGAAGCTTCCCAATCCGATCCTTCCAATGCTATCCAGGCCCCCCAGCGTCCTCCTCGTCACAAAAAATGGAAAGCTGCGAGGATGAAGGGGGACAAATACATCAATGAAGATGTTGTTGCGGTTGCCTCAAAGATCGTAAGTAGTTGAATTAGAAGTATTAAATAGCCTCAGTTGTTTCATACTATATAAGAGTTTAGTTATTATTTATGAAAAATCTTATGGTACAGGATTCACTTGAGCAGCAGAGTAGCCAAGGCTCATTCACGCCGGGTACGCGGCAGGACATTTTGTCGACGGCGATTGGGAAGCCGGATTACCCTGATGCTGTTCGAGGGGAGTGAGTGTCGCAAAATTTTTCGGACGACGTTCACGTTTGTATGACGCAGAGCCGCAGGAGCTTGAAGCCGAGTCGAGCAAACCTTATGAAAGATGTTATGGCACAACTACGGGGTGAAATGCAAGCTATGGTACAACAAAGAACGTACATCCGACGAATCCCCGAATATCCCCAGTAGCAAAGATAGTTTTCAGCCTCCAGAGGTACATATTAGCGGACCTTCTCCCCCTCCAGAGGTAGTTATTGGCGGACCGTCTCACACTGCAGAGGTGCATATTAGCGAACCGTCTCACACTCCAGAAGGAGGTATAGCTTGCACCCTATATTTGGATGACCCACACCGGCGGATTGTTGCCGATGGTCTTGTTTACCTGAACAAGACAAACACCACAACAAGCAAATTCCGAGAAAACCAACGTCGGGTGAGCGTGACGAGTGTGCGAGAGGGGGAAGAAGAGACAGCCGTCCCGATTGATGATGAGGAGGTTACCACACTAGGCGCTGCCATCACATGGTTCATCCTTTGGCCGGCTCATCTTATTGAGATGTGGACGACACCTGCGATGATAGGAAATAGATTACTGATTGAGTGTGAGTTGTTTCCCGATTGATTTTCATTGCTCATTCACTCATAATATGTTTTTTATGTTTTCATAGGATGAACAAGTGCGGGCTTATTTCCGTACTTAGCACAAACTGCGAGAGATGTACAAGGACATCGGCCTCATAAGCTTGCAGATGCCTCCGGCATTGTCGGTGCGAAAAAGACATATCCGATGACATTTGACAATAAAGATTTGATGGAGTTTTTGACGATGGATTGTTTAGATATACGATTTCTTCAACTTGCAATCCCGTAAGTTTGTTTAACCCTTTAATTATGTTAGTACTCTTTTTTTGTTTAAGATCTTCAATAACATTTATCATTTCATTTCATAGTGTCTTCCGTGAATTATGCGCTGGCACACCGCGAGCGAGTTCGTATGGATACTTATGTCCCGGATGCACGGCTTCGGCTCAAAGATACGTTACCCAGAGGTCAATTTATGTTGGTCTAACAATGGGCGACGGAGGGTCGTCTTGTTATCTAGCGCCAATACATGAAAGGTGCGTACTTTTGTTTTGTCTTATAAGATTTATGTGTCAAAATTGCGGTCTTATCTTAATTTAATATTAATACGTATATGTTGTAGTGGTCATTGGACGCTGTGTATTGTTTGTCCGAGCAAGAACTCCTGTTATTGGTTCGATTCGAGTAAATGGCAATCCTACCGAGGATATCAAAAACATGTTTGCCGAGTAAGTAAATTTTTTTCGAATCATCGATTCTTCTTTTAAATGAATGGTTTAACATGTCTGTTAATTTCCATTTTAATGATAGGGGCCTCAAAACGTATAGACTGACTTATCAATGCAAAAGAGCGGGGTGGACCGAAGTGGTTTAAACCGACGGTGAGTAGTTTCAATTCAAGTTATTTCATTGACACGTAGCTTTAGATATGCCTTTATTCGTTTTTAACAATTTGCCTTTGATTTATAGTGCCATCAACAACCGTGGAGCACCGAGTGCGGATATTACGTTATGAGTTGGATGCAATCCTGATGCAAATTAAAAACTTGATAGATGTTCATATTTTGTAGTTTACTTTAAAAAAAAAAAAAACTCAACAAAGGCGACCTGATTTTAAACCAGTCGCCTTTGTTCTGATAAGCGACTGAATAGAATATCAGTCGCCTTAATTCAACAAAGGCGACTGATTTAAAAATCAGTCGCCTTTGTTGAAATTAAGGCGACGATATTCTATTCGAGTCGCCTTTAAGCGAACTCAAAGGCGAACTCTATCTTCTTAAGGGCGACTGATTTAGGATCGTCGCCTTATTTACCTATTTAAGGCGACACGATTTGAAATCGGGTCGCCTTATATATCTATATAAGGCGACACGATCTAATATCGTCGCTTAATAAGACGACCTAATTTTGGATCAGGTCGCCATTTTGGATATTTTCCTCTACCCCCTCCGAGACGTCCCTCAGAAAAGGGTCGTTAATTGGGTCTTATTTAGGTCGTTGTTTAGCATTTTTGTAGTAGTGGATCCTTCCATAACCGCTTGAAATGTCCGAATATCCTGCCAACACTTCCATGGAGAAGATGGAGGACGACCTCCCTTGCCCACCAATGAACCTACCTTGCTCGCTCTTACTCAGATCTGGACTTCGATTTTGGTTGTTTGAAGCTTTGCCAGCACCAATGAGAAGATCTTACTCAGATCTGGACTTCGATTTTGGTTGCTTGAAGCTTTTCCAGCACCGACGATAAGATCCTGCTAAAATTTGGTTGCTTTAAGCTTGTGATTTTTTGTAGATCTGAACTTCGATTTCACCTTTGATTTTATATTCATTTAAATTCAATTTACATGATAAATGATTTTTGTTTCTTGTTATTATTTCTGATTTCTAGGGTTTGTATTCATCTTTTTTTTTTCTTGTTGGTGTTGCTTCCTCTCTACTCTTCGTTCTCTGTTGCTGATGACATAGGGACATTCAAAGGCGTTTCCTGATCTGGTTCAAAAACCCTTTCATGTCAAATTCCTGATTCTAGGACCGGTTGTTCCATTTGGATTTAGTTTTTTATTATTTTTTTGAAACACTTTTAAGACCGGTTCTTTCGCATAACCGGTCTTAAAAGTCTTCCAATTCTTACTTTTAAGACCTGTTACTTTATACATCCGGTCTAAAAGTTTGACTTTTAAGACCTTATATTTTAAGAGTCCGGTTTAAAAACATTTTTTTAAGACTTGTTGTGCATCCAGTATTTTTAAAAGTAACAAACTTTTTAGACTGTTTGTATCGAGACTGAATCCAAATCTAGTCTAAGAGGCCTTTTTTGTGGTCTAAAAAAAACTTTTTTATACTATTATACGCCAGATGCAGATTCATGTGTCCATATATAATATGGACCAAGAAGGAAGCGCCAGGTGGAGAGCTTACGCACCATCTTACGTCAGTGTGTGTGAAAACAAATTTAATGGTCTTTAGTCTTCGAAAGCGCCCATTTCTTTTGCCGAGTCCCTAGCATCTCTTTCTCTCTCTGACTTCAGCCTATCACACGCTTCTTCACTCTCTCCCATTCTTCTCTCCAAACTTGTGGGCACAACCACAAAAATCACTCTCTTAAATGATGACTCTTCTTTGAGATCTTCTTACTCGTTCAACTCCCCCTCTCTCTTCTTCCTTCTCTTAAAACACAGCACAACACAACTCACCCTCCATGACTCTTGTTTGATACTCTTTCAATCATTTTCTTCTTCTACTTCTTCTACTCTCAGGTTCTGCATATGAAAGCTCATTCGTCCTCCTCAACGATGTCGTTTCCTCACCAGAAACGTCTCCTCCACGAGATGGATTTCTTCTCTTCTGACAAAAAGACCAAGACTGATGATACTGATGATCAACATGATCACCATGACGATCTGATGCTAAACGGATCCACAGAACTTCACGTTGATGTAAGTAATAATTAATCCATTTTATAGTTCCATTTTAAAGTGGATCTTATTTATTAATTAAGGACCGCAGATAGTAAATAATTAAGCCTTCAATTATTCATTTTGGGTCTTATTGAGATGACCTTCACAACATCGTCTTCTGTTTGTATATAAACATTACATTATTGAAGCCTTATGATTTTGTTTTGTTAACTTTTTAAATTATATAATACACGCAGGAACTATATATGGGTTATGGGTATATATGTGCGCCTTCATTTTAATTAAAGTATAATTATATTATATTATTTGGATATGTGTGGTTAATTAGTTTTAATTTAATCTTGACGACGACTTATTTTGATTTACAGGCGAGTTTAGATCTTGTGACTAAGAGTAGCAGTAGCACCAGATCGACAGTGGATGATGGAGCATCAGACGCCATGGAAGAGAACAAGAGAAAAGAGGCACGTAATTAATATAATCTCGCTGTCGATGTGTGTGTTGTGTGTGAAAATATATATAATAGTTAATTAATTCCATCAAGTTGAAGGATATATATATATATATATATGGGGTTGAAATTAATTTATTTGAGCTTGTCGGTTCATCAGTATGCGGCTTTGTTATCTGAATTGAAGCATTTGAAAGCTGAAAATCAACGTCTGAGAGATTTGCTTGATGAGATGAACCAAGAGTACAATGCCCTCCAATTGAGATTTATCAACATCAAGCAGACGCAAAGAAATGAGGTATATATATACAGCATCAAACAAAATTAATCTCGTGTGTGTGTGTATAGGGTTGCAGCACTATGGTTTTATCATATACTACTACATTACTCCAAATTATAAATGATTTCTCTTTGCTTCTGGGCTCCAGATTTATGGGATTAATTCTACCTTCATCATGACTCTGGCTTTCATTCTCTTGTAATTTTATCCATCCACCAACATGTGATTAAGCTGTTGTCAGATCAAAATTTAGCTAAAACTTTCACATGATATTTGCAGTGTTTGTCTGAGAGAGATGTATTCGTTTTTTTACTAAATCATCATCAACACACACACATCCTCAATCCTTTTTGCTGTGTATTTACTTTTCAATGTTCGTTGATGTAATTTTTTTTTTCTTATTAATTGAGTTGAAATCAGTAAATTCTTGAACGGGGGCAGAGTGTTTTTTCAGCATAGATATATTTTCTTTTTAATTTTCTTTCTTTTCTTTTCTTTTTTCAGAATCCCATATACTCATATATTCTTGCATGGGTTAATCAGTAGGATCTCAATGTACATACTATCAAGATATATATATTACTTCCGTTTCTTAAAATAAGATATAATTTGTAGTGCAATTATTGGATCTTATTAAGAACCGGAGGTAAGTAAGATAGTATATAATATTTACTGTTACATTATTATTATTCAAATATATTTTCCTTATTTTTGCATGCTTTCAAGATTCGTGATGAAATGACTTGAATGTTGTGCAAGTACAAGTTAAAAATGCACGCATGCTTCAAATGACTTAACAATGACCAATATATATATATACATACGAAAGAATGAAATTTGTTGTCTTGTGTGTGTTTGGTTTTGTGTAGGTAGAAGAAGCTGGCAGTGGAGATAATAAAAGTGAAAGAAAAGTGATGATGAGAGGAAGCAAAAGCAATAATATGCTTGATTTGATGGAATATAAGATTGGGCAAGGCAGAGATAGTGATCATCATCAGCCACTGATTAACAACAATGATATTACTCATGAAAAAGTTTATAGTGGGAAGAATATTCATAATAGTGATCAAGCAACAAGAGACACTTCATCAGATACCATATCACTCGTCAAGAAAGCTCGTGTCTCAGTTCGAGCACTATCTGAGTCTTCAATGGTTAGTAATTCATCGATCACGCACATTAATATACCAATCAACAATATTTTTCTCCAAACTATTAAACTAAGAGAGAGAGAGAGAGAGAGCACACGCTCACACACCCCCACAAATATAGTGTTTTTATTTTATTTTATTTTATTTCAAAATGTTAAAGTGTACTTTTAGTCATCTGTATATAAAATTTTAGTTTAATCATTTAATTTTATAAAATATCACCAATTACCTCTCAAAGGGTGACTTTTTAACTAATCATTGTTATTTTAAGAGATTGAACTTGATATGATACTCCTCGGGTCCTTAATATAGGTCCAAATTGATGTTGGTCCAAAATATAAGATCATTTTATATGTTTAATTTATCAATTTTTTTCAAATTAACTTTATTAATATATTTCCTTAACAATAATTAAGTACTAAAGAAAGGGAGAAAAATTAATGAAGATGATTGGAGAGTTTTAGGGGGGGGGAATTAATTAACTAATTTAACTAACATTACTGATTGACTTAAATTAGTTAATTATGTCTTACACTAAGAGCAATATGAGTAGCATTTTGTGAACGTTTTTGTCAACATTTAAAATTTCAATGTTGGAATTTTTGTTAAGGAATTAAAAGTGTTAGGGTTAGAGGACTATGAAAAACACTTTACAAAATAATTAATCAACCAAACTAAATTTTGAAGAAAGTTAAATGAAATTGGTACACTTTTTTACCTTTTGAGATTAATTTATCCTGGGTGCTGGATATTTTGTACATGTAGAAAGAATGAGATAGAAGTGTTTGTGGATCTCATAAACCCATTTCTTATTTTCTTTCTCATTTCATCGACCAGGTCCAAGTTCAGCCGAAGAAAATCAAGATTTAAATTTTTTATTTTTTTTTTTTTGTCAATAACTATCCTATCAATTTGTTAATTCCAACATCCATAAATTATAATAGATCTGATCAAACTTTTTGTGTGAATAAATATTTTGATGTGTCACATACTTGTTAATGAAATAAAAATGGATAAATTTATAAGGATTAAGTAGTATTTTTGCCCCGGAAGTACATACACAGTCAGGAGCAATTTTGCCCCGGAAGTTTTTTTTGGAGCAATGTTGCCCCGGAAGTCTAAAAACGTAGCAATGTTGCCCCTCTGTTAACAACCCTAACGGTCAACTAACAATTGACCGTTAGAGTTGTTAACGGAGGGGCAACATTGCTACATTTTTAGACTCCCGGGGAAAAAATGCTACTTAACCAAAAAAAAATGTTAAAACTGCTATTTATGATATCATATATTTCTAATTCTTATTTATATGATATCTAGGGGTGGAAACAAGTTAGGCTAGCCCAGGCTCCACCCTTAACAGGCCAGGCCTGTTCGGCAACAAAGTGGTCTAAGCCTGACTTGTGGTCGATTAAAGAGGCCTATATTTTTAAAAATTTTGTAATTAGGCTAATAGGTCACAAGCCTCGCTGCAAAACAAACCTACTTTAAACAAGCCGAATTACATAAATTAGGGAAGGCACAAATATAAAAGGGTTGCATTTTTATTAACAAGTCATTATTGTAAAATTACATATTAAATATAAAAAAGGGTTAAGTAGAATTTTTGCCCTGGAAGTATAAGGCCAGAAGCAATTATTCCCTGAAAGTTTTTTTTTGGAGCAATGTTGGCCCGGAAGTCTAAAAACATAGCAATGTTGTCCCTTCATTAATAACCCTAACAGTCAAACATTGGTGACCGTTAGAGTTGTTAACGAAAGGGCAACATTGCTACGTTTTTAGATTTCCGGGCAACATTGCTCCAAAAAAACCTTTCAGGACAAAATTGCGCCTGGCCGTATACTTCCGAGGAAAAAATGCTACCTAACCCAATTTATAATAATAAGAGTCAGTATAAATGATAATAAGTAGTATAAATCAAATGATGATAAATTTAAGGAATATTATGAAACTTGAACAGATAAATGAGAATAGTTGCATAATTTGCCATAATTATATAGGGATAATTTATTTTCCCCCCTTATGTAATGAAACTTACATCATAAATTTCGTTATATTTTTTTCTGACACTGACAGATACCAGATGGATGCCAATGGAGGAAGTATGGGCAAAAGATGGCAAAAGGAAACCCTTGCCCACGAGCTTATTATCGTTGCTCTATGGGAACTTCTTGTCCTGTACGAAAACAAGTATGTAATAATCCCTTTTCTTGAAAATTTATAGTTTTATTTGCCCTGAAATTATCACAGGTAGTTTAACTACAATTCTTGAAATATAAGAATGCAACTTGAAATATCATTTTAATTTAAATGTCATTTAACAGTAAGAAGCGACAGTTTTATTGCAGAATATGAAGATGAAGACTTTGGAAATTCAAATGATTTTGATATAACTCTTACCACTACTCTTACCTATATATGTTACATTATATCTCCAAGATAAATGAATTATTTTTTTCCCCTTCTATTTGTTTTTATGATGTCTCTGCGTGTTACAATAATTATATATAATTTCATGGCTAATGGTTTTTTAAGTAGAGACAAGAGAGCTATTTCTTACTCCTATAAAATTTCTTACTCAGAGTTTGGAGGGTTATATTTCAAAAAAAAAAAAAAAAAAAAGTATAACGGGATATAAAAATTGATAGTTTGGGGTTATCTGTATATTTTTTTTACTTGAAAGTTAGGGGTTAATTTTTAGGTTTTAAAGGTTAAAAAAGGTTATTTATAAATGATTCTAAGTACCTAAACCTTCATGTGATTTAGATCACTTAAAATTCCTTTTCTATTTACAGGTATAGAGGTGTGCCGAAGATAGAAGCATTCTGATAACTACATACGAAGGACAGCACAGTCATCCACTTCCTCCAGCTGCAAAAGCTATGGCTTCCACAACATCTTCGGCTGCTTCGATGCTTCTTTCTGGATCAATTCAAAGTTCAGATCATCGTCACAATAGCCTCATAAACCCTAATATCTTAGAAAGTGCTTCAATATTTGCTTCCCCACACAGCATGGCTACTCTCACAGCCTCAGCTCCATTTCCCACTATAACCTTGGACCTCACTCGTTATCAAACTGCCCCGCAGCCGCCTCCGTCTCTGCGGATGATTTTCGGTCAGGTTCTGAGTGATCAACACTCGAGGGTTTTTCCGGGAACAATGACGCCTTCATTCACTGATACGGTGAATGCAGCAACTGCTGCCATCACCGCGGACCCCAATTTCACAGCAGCTCTTGTGGCTGCCATTACTTCTGTCATTGGAAGCTCCCATTCTAATGATAATAATGGCTCTGATATTACTGCGAGTGGAAAGCCCTAGAAATGGTAAACTTATCAGTTATTATTATTCGTGTTGATATTTTGGAAATTTTGATCTCAAGTTTACATTTAATCGGTTCTTATAGAAAACTACGTTGCTATAAGAAGTTAAATTTAATTTAAATGTTTTTTTTTTTTTCCTTTTAATGATTAGTTAGATGTGTCCATATTTTATATATATCATTTTAAATGCGTTCTTTGGGGTAACTAGTATATGTACTTGATGAGACACTTTATTATGTAAACATCTTGACTATCTTGCTATATCGTGTATATAATGAGTGCCATGTGAGTAGTATAAAAAACAGAAGAGGGAAAAAGAGAAAAAAGGGGGAAAATTGTGCATATAAATATTCTGGGGGTAATTAGTATGTAATTGTTGGATAAAACTTTGACTGCTTTAACTAAGTTCCATGATATGGATGCATAAAATGGACTTCATCTTATGAATACTAAGGTTTTTTATTTGAATGGATTTAAATCTTATGAATACTAAGTGTTTTTGAAATAATTAATTAGCGATCAAATTTATTAGAATTTGTATTATTATTTATGGTAGATGCTCGATAATATCAAACAAAAGCATCCTTTAATAAATCATATAACATTACCCAAAAAAAAATATATCTTAATCTTAAGCTATGAAAGGGAGGCCATGTTCTGCATCTAAATTTTGTTCAACATAGGTAATATTTCTTATTAGGCCATTGTTATGTTTTCATAAAATGATCAATTATATCTAGAATGCAGCAAAATTATACAGCTAGAGTTAATATGAAAGGGTCAGGGGAATGTGGATTAAGAAATACATAAGTCTTGTATAGAGAATAACTGGAAAAATGTAGAAGCAAGGAATTAGTATCATTTTCCAACGTGCCATTTAGATCATCTTAAAGGAGACCATTAAGTAGATTCTTCTTGCATGTGACGACAGTAATGTGACTCAAGGAGGCAGCAAACGTTCGGGCAGCTTGAATAATAATCCAATGAAGCATTAATCTTAGACAAGAGATGAAAAAGAAGGAAGGATAAGTGGATTGTGCTTTTTCCCATATTAAAACTCGGATTTCACCAAGTTCCAAAAATATTATAGCCAAGCAAGTTGAACTTAAACTTCCTCATGTAGATTGTCCAACCCCGTGCAGACTTGAGGATATAACTTGGTAATAATGAAGTAAAGCACTTTTTTGGGTAAAAATTTAAATAATTAATTAGACATTTTTGTTTTTTTCCCCCTCTTCTACAAAAGAAAAGCACTCTTTTTGGGTGAAAAATGGGGCAATGTTTACGAACAGGCAACTGGCAAGTCTTGATTAATCATAACCTTAGGGGTAGGAATACACTAGCGGATCATCTAGCCGAGTTGGCTCATAACTTCGACGGTAACTTTTGCTCTCCTGATCACCCACTAATTTCTTTCTAAAAATGCCCTCATTTATATGGAAGAGAGAGAATATGTTAAATTGAATGCTTTTACCAAACATTAGAATTAAATACAATCATGGTATGAATAATCTTTTAATTAAATGAAGGTAAAATGAGGAGTTTTCAAAAAAAAAAAAAAAAAAACTTTTCAGATATCCCTTAATCTTGTCTTATAGAAAGAAACATATCATACCAAAGAATCTTATCTTATAAAAAGGAACAGAGGAAGGAAGTAAACTTTAACCATCCTTCCTCCAGTTCCCTGCATTTTATATATACACCTCCTAGCTACTTCATACAACCCATATTCAACAAATTTTTCCTCAGCAACACATCCTTCACATAAAAGATCTACAGACCAACACAACTCATTGGGCAAAGAAAATCCATTCTCAAACATACCTTTATTCCTCGAATTCCATAATTGCTAGCATGCAATTCCAAATTTAGTAGTAGCCCGATCACCCTTAATTAGTCTGCGTGAGGTTCCACACTTCCACCCAAACCAGTCCTTTCCATTTTCTTGGAAGAATTTCAGAGCAGCAGTTTTCCTTCTCAATTCCCTCCACAATTTTTTGCCACTACACAATCTCTCAGCACATGCATCAGAGATTCTTCTTCATTAACACACTTGTAACATCACGGAGACCCTCCCATCAACCTGTATCTTCTTTCTGCTCTAAGTTGTCTATCATGCACATCAATCCATAGAAAAACCTGCACCCTTCTAGGTCGTTTCCATCTCTAAACTTTATCATATCCCAAATTCCATCCTTGCATGTTCATTTTGCTACATATTATACATATCAGCGACCACATACTCTTTGTTCAATGATATGCCCCATTTGATATTTGTCTTGTCCATACATAGGACTTGCAGCTGGTACTGCTTTGATAAAAATTCTACCCTCTTTCGAGACTAGCTAACTCAATTTACCTTGCCTCTCATCCCATTCACCATTCTCATTTATCATTTCCCTCACCTTCACACTTCTTTTAATATTCATCAAAGGTTCAGCACACTTATCAATTAAGCACTTTCTAATATCTAGCTATTTTATTATCCCAAAAACTTGGGGCTTGTTTGATTTTTAATTTGGAAAATTCTTTTCAATAAGTTATTATCTTAAAAAAATAAAAAAGTTGTTTTCAAAAACTAAAAAATAAAAACAATTCTTTAGTTGCTTTCTTGTTTTTTTATTTTTTGAGGCTACCACTTATCCACTATTGACACCACATTACTTGTGACAATCACCGTCATGTCACTTTTTAAAAAAAAAAAAATTAAAAAGTATCTAAATAGGTTTTTTTCTTTAAAAAAAAAATTCTAAACAATTTTATAAAACTGTTTTGAAAAAAAAATAAAACAGAAAACAAAACCAAAGAGGCCCCTAGTCTCCCACCATCTCCGACTTCCCAGACTATATCATTAGTCTGACGAGGCCAAAGACGTGCAAGGTTTTTCCATAGCTCTGAATCTGAATTCAAAGCCACACATTCCTTCGCGTGATCCTTATTCGTTCCGTACCTACTACTTAAAACCAGAGAGCATAAACTCTCAGGTTTTGCTATTATATTCCAGCCCACATACCCTAGCAAAGCATCTTTCATCGTTTCAAGATCCTTCATTCCAAACCCTCCTCTCTGCTTGAAGTACACTGCAAATCCCATTTTAATGCATGAAATTTCTTCTTTCCTTCTTCATTAATCCGTATAAAATCACGCTGTATTTTTTCCACCTGCTTCCTCACTCCAACAGGTATATGTGAATGCTGCATATGTTAAACAACCATCTGATTTGTCACAGAAAGAACCAAGGTCAGCATTCCAGCTAAAGACAAGGTTTTCTTCTTCCAACTACTCAACTTACATAGTTAAACTTTATAAATTATTTCAAATTGGCCGTTTAATCTGTGTAGCCCACCCCACCTATTGAGATAAAAATTTGTTATTGTTAATGCTTTCTCAATAATAATCAGGTAAGAAAGAGATAGAGGGAATAAAAGAATATGACTATTCATTAACTAGCTTAACTAATTTTTTTAATCTAATCAAACTAGGTAAATATGTTTTATATTAAGTACGGATGGGAGTATTTGGGTTGATAATGTAACAATGACATTATGACACACTGCATGCCCTTGTTGGTATCAGATCACATATAAGATTATCTTGTTTGGTGTGTGGGGGAAGTACGGTTCTTGAGAAAGTAAAAACATTTCATCCAATGGTGAAATCTAGAAAATGAATAATTATCTGTCCATTTAGTTTGAATATTGGTCCTAAAAGGACAGTATATTTTAGGGATAATTTTTTCTTAATTTATTTTAGGCATAACACAGAATCATATTAAGAATAGAGTACAATAAGTTAAAAGTGAATGTACAAATAGAAGTATTGTTAAACAACTAGGAACAAGAATATGGGAATTTTCCTTATTTGATTTGAACGAGAATGAGAGAAAATGAACAAAAAGATTAGATTACCCCTATATAATAAAATATTTGAAACATATATATATATAATAATGGGTTTGATCCAAAGGAAGAGCAAGACTTTGGTAGATGGTTCCTTGCCATTAGGTTAATGGTTCTTGCTCTTCCTTGTTGGATCAAGCCTATTATGATAAGCTTTAATCCAAGAAGCCTATGCTCTTAATATGATAAAGCTTATCATAATTAAAAGAGTTATAGAAATGTCAATGACACATGAAGGAAAGGGCGCATCTAATTGAGGGACAATTTGTTTAAATTAAAAACTAAAAGTGATTTTAGTCAAGTTTAATATTGAGTTGTTAGAACATTATTCTAACAGCCAAGGTTTTGTTATGGGGAAAAAACTCTTAGCTTTTTTAATAAGCTTTTCCTAATAGCTCATTAAAATTAGTTTTTTTCCCCCAACACATCCCTTGTGCATTCTAACTTAAGTTTTTTTAATAACTCGCTCATGCTCCTAAACCCCCCAACAACTTTCTCATAGTTAAATTCAGGAAATACGAAGGTATAGCATGATAAAAGGAGATTAAACCTAATATTAGTTGTCTATTATGGGAGGAAAAAACAATTAATATAGGCCTATTATGGTAATAATGAAGCCATATAATCTTAGGACCCGTTTGGTAGAAAGAAGATTAGAGAAGGAAAGGGATGATCCCAATCTTCCCATGGATTTTGGGTGTTTGGTAGACAGAAAGTCCAGTCAGCATCTTCCAGTGAGTACTTATCTTCCCTTATATTTGAGGGAAGATGCTTTCCATCCGAAAATGGAGGGAAAGCTGCAATCTTCCCAGGAAAGTGTTTTTTTGACAGATTTACCCCTGAAATTCAAAATTGGCGGGAAGTTCGAACTTGGTGGGAAAATTCGAATCTGGCGAATTTTTTTTTTTCACGAGTTCGAACTTAACAAGAATGTATTTTTTAAAAATATATTTTAGCAAAAAAATTATTTTCTTTTTTTATTTTGAATTAATTCATTTTGAGGATAAAATAGACATTTCCTAATTATTTACCAACTACCACCTCTTCATTTTCTTCCTACCAAACAACTCAAACCATCTTCTCTCATCTTTCAAATCTTCCTTTCCCTCCTCACCAATCTTTGTACCAAACGGGTAAAGTGTAACATGATGCTACCGTGCAAAGAAGTTCTGCGGACAAGCCATTGGGAGTGAAAACAGTGTAATGCTTGTGGAGACTATTTGCTAAATGACCAATTTTGGTTGACATAACAACCATGAAATTTATGAACGATTTTAAAATATTCACGTACGCTTTTGCACCATTTTTTGACTAACATGTTTAATAAATAATTGACATTGGTTGATCTAATTTCTATAAAACTTTTGCATCGTTTTAGAATCTTCTTGTGTACTTTTGTATCCAATAAGGTTTTATGGTGTCATGCAGTGTTGTTAAGACGTAGAGTCTACGTAGAAACGGTAAGGGTGAGCAAAAACGTAAAATCGTAAAACGTAAATAAAACGTAAGAGTTTACTACGTACTACAAAAAAATAAAATCCAACATATGTAAAACCAAAACACACCAATACATTAAAGTCATCACAAATTTAAGTCCAAACACTTAAGGAAATAATTAAGTTCAAATTCAGTCATCATAATACATATTAAAATCAAAACAGCATGGCAATAAAATCATAAAAGAGATCAAAATCTCTAATTTAAGTAATTGGAGTCAAAGAACATCCCTAATAAAATTATACGTTTTGACACTACGTTTTTACGAGTTTACCGAGTTGACACGGCGTTTCAACCGTTTCTACTCCAATTCCATTTCTACCTCCGTTTTGACTCGTTTTTCAACCAAAAAACGTAGAAACGTCCGTTTCTACGTTTTGACACTATGTTTTTACAACACTGGTGTCATGTGTATGCATACATTCGGAAACACTTGAATCATATCTTAACTCTGTTTTATATATATATATATATATATATATATATATATTCTTCCTCATTTGACTTTATTTTGTATTCAAATCTAGGGTAGAACAATGGGCGGGTTGGGCAACCCGAGGCTAAACCCATAGCCCGCCCATTTAAATTTAAATGGGTATGGGTTAGCCCATACCCGTACCTCAACCCATTTAAACCCATGTAAATGGGCTAGCACATAAATGGGCGGGCTAACCGGGTTTTGGGTAACCCATTTACATTTGAATTGTTTATTTTTTTAAATAAAAAAACATATATAAGCATTAAATATCCATCCAAATTTATCATTCCAATTTCTAAAATCTAAATCTTCAAAGTTCTATGATTACAATTCACACAAAATAACATAAATTTAGAGAAGTACCATCGTTACATAATCTTGATGTTCAAACTCCAACTTTTAAATTAAAACATTACAACCACTAGTTCATAGATTAACAAAATGACATGCTTCCATTGAATCTGCATGCTTCAGTCTTCATCATCTTCAAATTCACTTAAAAGAATCTTATATTCGACCTAGTACTAAAAGCTAATTTTGAATACATTATAGATACTAGTATACCCAACAAATCACATGCTAACAGATTTAAACTTAATACTTGGAAGCATTCACTCTCCACCATGCTAAAACATCAAATTTTGGATTACGAAAGCCAACTAATTTAGTTTGAAGATATCCATCCACTTCTAAAATATTCTCTACATTACATGTAGAGTCAATAGCAACTCACAAGTTTGAATAGACAGAGCCATAAAGAGAGAAAGTGAGCGAAATTGAGAGTTGATGGCCATTATGGTTATAGATTAGAGGTGGCAGAATACTCGAATAGGAAGGGATTCAGGGAATGCTTTACGCGAAATGCGAAATGGGATGGGTAATTAATAAAAAAATTACACTAAATGGGCGGGTATGGGCAGCCCATAGGCATACCCATAACCCGCCCATTTAAATCCTAAATGGGCGGGTTCTAACCCAACCCATTATAAAGTCTTTTTGGGCGGGCTCAATATGGCCCAATTACGCTGGGTTTTGGGTGGGCTCATGGGTTATGAGTTTCATGCTCAGTAGGGCAGAGCAATGGGCGGGTTGGGTAACCCAAGGCTAAACCCATAGCCCGCCCATTTAATTTTAAATGGGTATGGGTTAGCCCATATATACCCGTACCTCAACCCATTTAAACCCGTGTAAATGGGCTAGCACATAAATGGGCGGGCTAACCGGGTTTTGGGTAACCTATTTACATTTGACTTGTTTTATTTTTTAATAAAAAAAACATATATAAGCATTAAGCATCCATCCAAATTCATCATTCCAATTTTTGAAATCTAAATCTCCAAAGTTCCATGATTACAATTCACACAAAATAACATAAATTTAGACAAGTACCATCGTTACATAATCTTGATGTTCAAATTCCCACTTTTAAATTAAAACATTACAACCACAAGTTCATGGATTAACAAAATGGCATGCTTCCATTAAATCTGCATGCTTCCATTGAATCTGCATGCTTCAATCTTCATCATCTTCAAATTCACTTAAAAGAATCTTATATCCGACCCAGTACTAAAAGCTAATTCTGAAGATACTATAGATACTAGTATACCCAACAAATCACATGCCAACAGATTTAAAACTTAATACTTGGAAGCATTCACTCTCCACCATGCTAAAACATCAAATTTTGGATCACGAAAGGCAACTAATTTAGTTTGAAGATATTCATCCACTTCTAAAATATTATGTATATTACATGTAGAGTCAATAGCAACTCACAAGTTTGAATAGGCAGAGCCATAAAGAGAGAAAGTGAGCGACATTAAGAGTGATGACCATTATGGTTATAGATTAGATGTGGTTAAATACTCGAATAGGAAGAGGTTCAGGGAATGCTTTACGCGGAATGCGGAATGAGATGGGTAGTTAATAAAAAAAATTACACTAAATGAGTGGGTATGGGCAGCCCATAGGTGTGCCCATAGCCCGCCCATTTAAATCCTAAATGGGCGGGTTCTAACCCAACCCATTATAAAGTCTTTTTGGGCGGGTTCAATATGACCCAATTACGCTAGGTTTTGGGCGGGCTCATGAGTTATGAGTTTTATGCTCAGCCCTATTCAAATCTACCCTTCTAAAAGTTTCATTCCCGTGGGCATTTGACGTATTGGAAAAATAGTGTCATTAAGTCCAAAAAAAAAAAAAAAAAGGTCTGCTACCTGTGGACATATCTAAGACTAGTTAGTTGTTTTTTCATAAATATGACTAGGAGGTAATAATTTGGTTCATTTTGAGCCATATTAAACGTCAAACCAAAGTACTAAAAACTTGATCAGTCATTAGCCCGGTTGGAACAATGGGTCAATGGTTTGTGGTCAGACCAGTAATGATTAAAATATTTAATTTAAATAAAGTATACCAAAATACTTTTATTTAATTATACAAATAGATTAATAAAAGTAATTTAAAAATTTCCTATTAATAAATATATTTTTTCTTTTATATATATAAAATTAAGATTGAGTAATGGAAGGATCCTGAACCATTAATTGTTGGATTGATAAGTTATAATTCCACGATTTTCTCCACTATCCTAACCAATAAATTTTCATAATATGTACCCTAGCTAATATCTCTATTTACAGAATTAAAATATTTAAGTAATCTGCCAACACGCTAGATTAAAGAAAAATCAACTTTTTTTTTTATTTCCCGTTCAATTTCAAACTCTACTACCGAGCGCTCTTTATTTTCATTTTTTCAATGTTTTGATTTGCCTTCAGCGTTCCAGGTTTATTGGCGGGTCGCACCAGTTTTGGACGGGTCACGGGATCACAAAAACCCCGATTCTATTGGCCAACTGGACCGGAAAAGTCGTTGGTTCACCGGATTCGGGTCTAAACCAGCCAGCCTGGTTTTTAAGATACTGCATCAAACACAATGCTTTCTAAAGGACTATTCATTTATTATCACGCGATAAAGTTTTGGTTCTTCATATTTTGGTCAATATCAAAACAGGTAAACTGTGATTTTTGACCAAGATCATTTGCACATTTAAAAACCATGGTTTCTTGTGCATACATTATACAATGAGACAGGTTAAATTGCTAAAATAGCAACTTTTCCTTTTTACTACAAAGTAACCTACAATGGCGGTTGAGTTTAAATGGCATGAGACTCCATCCTTTTAGATAAAATCCCAAGTTCAAACATTATAAATCAGGTAAAGAACACATTAGGAAGGTTTTCATCAATTAGACTCAACCTAGCTCAAATCAAAGAGTAGTTTGTAGTACCAAATGCTAGATGGCTTGTCACCATATATGTGTGTGTGTGACTTTTTTCTGGCCAATAAAAAAAAAAAAAAAACTACACATTTTGTCATTCCTTACTTTCTACTTGTGTGACCCGATAGAGAAGTTGGAAGCATCCGGAGGAGAATTCTTGCCAACGGTGTGAAATTTGCATGCTGCATTTTTCAAGGACAAAAAGTTGCGGAGACCATCATCAAAAGCTGCCTGTAGATTCTGACGAGAAAACCACTGCGGATTTTGAGAAGCTTTTGTGGCCAATGTTGCAGAAAGATTGATCTACAAAAAGAGGTTGTGAAAGTCATGAACTACAAACGAGGCAGTACAATAAATCGCTCAAAATCACAAATGGAATAGGAAAGTGAGAAAGGGGTTAATATTTTTCATTCATAAGGAAAATGATCCTCTGAAAAGAAGTCTTGATAAAGTTATTGAATGAGATCTTTTGTTTAACAAAATATTCAAAGGATTGATCGTTGGTAGAGCACAATGACATATGATCCACATAGTTAACCCCAGCTAGTAGGATAAGACTTTGTTATTGTTATTGTAAGGAAAAGGATCCTTTGAAGTTTGTGTTCCATAAAGTTCATCAAGTCATGTGATTTAAGACATATATACAATGATATGTTGCAAGTGTTTAAAAAATTATATAAAATGAAAAACATGTCATTAGAGACTTCACACAACTTCATGTAGGAAAACTTCAAGGGATCCATCTTTATAACTAAATTGTCAAATTTGATCTGTGAAGTTTTAAGCCAATTTAGCTGTTATCCACCAAAACAAATGAGAACAAAAGTTACCCCAAAAAAATAACAAACTCAAAATATTAGTCCATTTAGCAACCCTGATTCACTTGACAAAATGACTACCATACAATTAATTTATCATCTTGAAGGATCTATCTGTACCCTGTCTAATTTTGAGACTAAAGGTACATAGGCCTAACAATTCAAGAACCAAACTGCTAATTTATTCATCAAAAGTTTAAGATTGAGATGGTATTTACTGATGTTCATATATTGGTATGACGTTAACTGTAGATATATTATGTTATGGCAACTTCAACAGATATGTTCATCATATTTACTGTCCCCTGATAACATCTTCGGAGAATTTCTTTTCTGCCAGTAGTAAATCTGAACATGATAAATGAATCTCCAAAAGCTTGGCAAAACTAAAAATCTAGAGAAATGCAAAATAAATAAATTGTCTATCAACTCATGCGGTTAGCAATTAAAATATGTTTTCCTCTCTCTTTGGAGTCAATAACATTGGTAGAGTAATATTCCCAAAAATTTTCTTTATCTTACACCAAAGTATTTTCTTGTTTTTTATTAGCAACTACAAAACCCATAACCTAACTCACACCAACAAAAATAGATTTTCCATCTCATTGATCCCAGTCTATGAAAATAGATGAGGGGCATAAAAAAAGAAAACCATTTGCAATAGCAAGTTAATATTTTATATTTCTAAAACCTCTTGAAGGGCCAAGTTTTGTTTGATTAGTTGATCGAGCTCAAATACTCTGAATTACAATATTCAAATGAACAAAATATTACTATTATTATAAATATATTTAGAATAGTGACTCAACTTTTCAAAATGCAGTGACTTAACATTCTCTTTGGAGGTATTATTTTCCCTGTAAAATTTGCTCATCATTTATACCCATCCGGTCTTTAATGTAGAACCTAATAGGGGAGTTGATGCTGGTTCTAAATGTAACCTATTTCACATGTTTATCAATTATTTCCCAAATTAACCCTATTAATATTCCCTCAATAATAATCAAGTAGGAGAGGAGAGGAATTAAGAAAGATGATTAGGGTATTTTAGAAAAAAATATAACATATCAACTAACTTAACTAACATCCTTAATGTACTCAAAGTAATTAATTAGGTTTTACATTAAGGACTAGAGGAGTATATAATTAACAAGTCTTGCTCATGGTGCAAATTTGAAAATAAACAACTAATTTTCAAAGAAAATTC
Organism: Acacia pycnantha; assembly: GCA_025563575.1. Lineage (NCBI taxonomy): Eukaryota > Viridiplantae > Streptophyta > Magnoliopsida > Fabales > Fabaceae > Acacia > Acacia pycnantha. Next base: position 1,916,256 of record JAMWYP010000066.1, read on the forward strand.
AAAGTACTCCAATGTTATTGCTAGCCTAATAAAAATTAAACTACGCTTGGTTGTAACTATAAGAGCTAGTTGACTAATTTGGATAAATTAAGAAAGCTAAATAAATTATTTAATTATAACATATGTTACCTGATGTTTTTGAAATACTTATGTATATTATTAGATTATATATCAGTTTATAATAGTGGGACAAAGCTTTGTTAATATTGTTTATTTATTAGTTTATAAGTCACAAAAAAAGTATTATATTTAAGACCAAAAGTCACTTATAAACTAGCTCTTATATTTAGAATCGAAGGTAGTAATAAATAAAAGGAACAAAAAATTGCAATGAGGTGAATTGCAGACCAAAATGAGCTAGTAGAAAAACTTGCTTGCAGAATAAGAGCCTTAATGCCAAAATAAACTTATGGTAGAAGACCTAAGTCCAAATAGAACTAACTGAAAATATTCAGTGAAACTGTCATCATACCGACTGTGAGGCCCTCTGCACCAGAGCTTTTGCAAGTGGCAATATGCAAAACCTATTGGCAGAAAAGAAGAAAATAAAATTATTAAGTATAAAACAAATTTCATGTCATTCTGCTCCTGATACAAAGAAAATGTAAAGTTTGAGTTGTTTATTCCTCAATCAAACAAAGGACAGCGCCATGACTAAAACTTATTGTCTTTTTCTAACTAAGTTTCTTTGTATCAGTTCCCTCAGCAAGAATTCAATAAAAAATGAATCGAAACAAAATAGCTTACATTCCTCGGCCACCCTCCAGTGCTTCCTCTGATGGGTCTTTCCATTCATCAATTCTGTAAGACAACACTCAGTAAGTATCACAGTATTAATACATGTTAAGTATGGCACAAGGCTGCATTAAAGAGAATGGAGGAGAAGACTTACACCCAACCATAGCGTCGGTCAAACAAAAGCCGCTTAGATGACGGGTTATAGAGGTTTGTAACAGAGGATGTGGATTTTGGTGGTTCCTCCATACCAGACTTGTCTGGTTTACTGTCTTTGTGAGAAGCACCAAAGAACAAAGAAGCTCCTGCGCTAATAGGAACAGAGGTTACCAATATATCTAATAGGGACAGGTAATGATAAGTTCTGAGCTCACTAATACTTTAGTCCCCAAATTTAACATGAGCAAGACCCCAAAAATCCAACTCAGTGCAAATTAATCCTCTTGTCAAGTGCCACATGGTTGTTCAAATTAATACATGATTTGTTCAGGATTTTATAAACTCTACATGAACAGTAATAATTGCTTAATCCATTAAGGCCTTAATATGCCAATTGGAATGACCAATAGCAGCAACATTTGTATGGTAGCCATATGGCACTTGATGTTTGACAATTTAAACAAGATTAATTAATGTACTCCAGAAGGGGATCAAAGTTAAATGAATGTACAAATTCATGGCCAATTTGTTAGTTTATTGACGCTAGATTAGTTTTAGATCAAATATTTATGGATGTTTGACAATTTATGTAAACTATTTCCAACAGATTTTATGCACTTTATCTTAGTTGTCAATAGTCCAATAACCCAAACATTTTCATGCTTCCTTGGATACTAACTAGAAAAGAACTATGATAGTCCCAACATCTAACACTTCTGATTCACTCAATCCATGCATTTGGCTCACGTTTATTTAGCACCTCAATTACTAAATAAGCCAGCACTTTTTTGGACAGAATGCAAAGCTACAATTTAGCAACTCCAACAAAAAAGGGGAAAATAAAGTTTCCCAAAACCATCCAAACATTTTAGAACATAACAAATTAACGATAGTCATTTGTCATCACATTTTAGCCCGTCAAACACAAAAACTCAAACTAAAAATCTGCACCATAACTTCACAATTTGCAGGACACAGTCTACCAAATCCCAATTTTTCCTCCATTTTCTCATAAATTTTAAGTGGAACAAACATATCCACCACTTTTACATCACACAATAACCAATTAACACAATGGGTATTCAATCAAATAAATTTTCAAATAGTTTCAGTTACCAATTCTTACAAGGATAAGGAAAACACTTCAAATTCTCAGCCAGCTTAGGATCCACCTTACTTTAAATACAATGTTCTTAATTTATTATTTTTCTCTCAGAATATTTTGTCAATTAAGAAAATCATTTTCCACAGAGTTTATAACAGCATATTATGCAGACAGGCAAAATCATAAGTCTCTACAATTATCCGTCAATTTGGCGCACAAAGAAGAGGTTTCTACCTTCTACGTAGGTTTGTTTAAAATCAGAACATCGGTCACCAAAATTATACCCCTCTTGTCATAGTTTTACTGCATAATTTTCGCCATAAAGTAAGAAAACAACCACCACCACAAAATTTCAGGACAAAAACCCATGAAATTTGACGTAAACTTGGGATTTTACCTCACTTTCGTGCTTCCCTTACTTCATGGTTATCTACTTCATAGCTCACAACAACTTCCCCCCATTATACCTTCAACATTCTACTAAGAACAACGAAAATCTTCCCTCAAATATTCTAAACAGAGACAGCTCGCATCCAAGCCATAATCCCAAATACTATAATCAGAGAAGGACAGATACAACCTAAACAGATCGCTCTCCTTTGTCCTCACAAATTTCGCTCAACTCCTTCAATCCCCTCTGCCTCTTTTCAGCCAAACAAGCATAAGTTCTCCCCAAATCAGAAAATAATCTGTCAAGATAGTAAAGAAAGAAGAAAAGAACAAATCCAGAAACGGTACCTTACAAATTAGAGGAAGCTGACGTTGAGTCAGTAACCTCCGGCGAAAAATTTCGCCAGCTTTTAAACCCTCAAGCTCATAATGGTGTTGCGAGTTTTTGTGAGTGTTTCAGGGATGAATTCCTGGTTAAAGGACAGAGGATAGCATGGGAATAAGATTTTCCTCTCAAAATCTCTTCACTTTTGTAGAGACATTTGGGGAGAAAATAGGATGTGGGACCCATACAGGGAGATAACGAGCTATGTGGGACCCACCCTATTTTACCACCCGTTATCCACTTGTGTGATGTGATAAAACTTGCAGTGATGAAGCATTTTATGAAAAATCTCCCGTTGATCATTCCAGTGCCCAATTGAGTGATGTGTTTTTTTACGAAAAAGCTCATCACCAAGATGCTTACGGGAAGGGATCTGGTTTTGGTCTTTTGCAGCTAAACGCCGTTTAGGAGCAGAGAAGGCAGCTCTGCCCCTTTTTTTAAATATATATATATATATATATATATATATATATATATATATATATATATATATACTCACTGGTACTAAAAAGATACTTTAGGATATTGAAAAGTACCGACAAAAAGACTTCATAATGTTGAATTTTTTTTTTGGATCATTAAAGTAACCACTCGAGTTATGTATCAAAGAAAGTGAAGACCTGATGAATTCCCCTGAAATATAGCAGACGCAAGCAAACTTAGAGCAGGTCAATGAATGTCGTCTGATGCGTCAATTGCGGCGAAGCGAAAGCGACCCAACCTTAGGCAATTGTAGAGACCAAAGTGATGTTGTATGAAAATCTGTTGCAGCGATGCGAAAGTGACTGAACCTCACAAAATCTTCCAACAACTCCGGTTTGTGTTTAAAGGAAAGTTTTATCAGTCTAACGAAGTATCAGATGGTGGGTCTCGATATGCATGCCACAATCACGAGTAAAACTTGAGTAGAATCCTAAGTGACACTAATAAAGTAACTTTAATAAAGTAAGTTCATGATGGCTAATGATGACACTATTTTTGTGTTGGCTATCTAGAACGTGCCACCTAGTGATTAAGTCTGGGAAATCCTCCAATCTTCGGCCTGGTCATGTAGTTAATTTTTCTAAACACCGAACTTGAGAGTCAGGGGAATTCATCAAGCCTTCCTTTCCCTGACAAAAAGTGGCACCTAATAAGAGATATAAAAGGGAAAGAAGATGCTACAAGGATACGTGTGTTAGTTATAGTGTATCACCCAAGAGAGGGGGTGAATTGGGTGAATTATAAAAATTTAAATAATCTTATCAAATAATCAAATTAGGAAGGAAGGGTTAGAATGATATCATCGAAGTGTGCACAGAGATTTATACTGGTTCAACCTTAATATCTTTACTTACTTCCAGTTCTTAGAGCGTCTCTGAGATTTCCACTATTTTTCAATGATTACACAAGCTCTAAGTAATCCTCATCAGGACTCACTCCCCTAACAAATGTAATTGGACAACCACACTCAAGGTCCCGCTACCTTGAGATTTTACAATAATCAATTGAATGATAAAGACTCTCTCATAAGGTAGATAAATGAACATTGAAGAATATGAATATTACAATATCTCAAAAAGTATTGATTAGTTATATTTCTGCTATATATTTCCTATGTGTTATGACTTTTGTAAATGGAGGAAAACACCAAGAAGGGGGTGAATTGGAGATTTTAAAAATTCTTTTCAAAACACCCAAACTTAAACAGCAGGACAGGGTAAAACAGAGGAGAGGGAGAAAAGCTTGACACAAGAAGATTTATACCGGTTTGGTCTAAATCCTTGATCTACGTCCAGTCCCTAGGCACTCTGGGATTTTCCACTATCACTCATATCAGTTACACACTCTACACTCGAAAGTTATCCTCTCACTAGGATACACTCCCCCTTACAAGTTGTAAACTGATAATCTCAATCTCACAGTCCCACGACTTGAGATTATTACAATAAATTATATTTAATGTTAAACTCTCTAAAAGAGAAGATAAAATAAACACTGAAGTACAATGTATCAAAAGATACTTTACAAGTAGATAGAAAACACTAAATGCAGTTGAAACTTGATAGCTTTTCATTTTCTGTGTGTTGGTTGTTGTAGAGACTTGAATGCTACAACTTATATATGAAGAGAACATTAAATGACCGTTAGAATCATTAATGTAACCATTGGAGACATTAATATAGCTGTTAGGTTGTAACTTGGTCCAATCTCTCCTTTGCTTTGAGTTAATCCAAGTGCTCAGCTAATCTTGTTGACTTTCCTTCAAATTAATCCGTTGGGAGGTGAAGCTTCCATAGAGGGAAAGAAAACATTTAAACCTTTGCAAAGTCCAAAGAATGATTTGTCAAAAGGATGCTAAGTTTTCTGGAACAACAATAAATGTGCTGACGTCACCTTTTCCTTTATGCTTAATCTTCATTCTAATACTCATTTAATCATCTGAAACTCACTAACAAACTGATTAAACATAGTTAAGAATTGTAATGAGTGATGATAAGAAGTATCTAGAGCAAACATGAAGATTTCGCAAATTCGAGAAAGCTAATTTTCAAACAGAGCGACACAAACTCGAGTTTGTTCAAGCAAACTGGAGTTTGCAATTTTTACTTAGGAGCCAAACTTGAGTTTAGAAACTCAAACTCGACTTTGGTTCTTTCTTAGAAAAGATCATCATGATTGAGCTTTGGACAACATTTTGAAATAAGAGCAAACTTGAGTTTGAGACTTTTTGAAGTGAAAATATGTTTAGGTCAACAAAGCTCAAATTGGAGTTTTCAAATGCAAACTTAGCTTGAGTTTTCTTAAGTTCAAAATAGTGAGAAACTCTTGACTTGACACAAACTCGAGTTTCCTTAAAAGATTGGAAACTTGGAAAACTCTCTGCCAAGAGCAAACTAGAGTTTGCAAAGCCAAACTCGAGTTTGCTTAAAATAGGAAAACTTTGAAAACTCTCTATCTAACACAAACTCGAGTTTACCATGACAGACTCGAGTTTGCTTTAACTTGAAAATCTTAGAGTGCTCTCGGTTTGATTCAAACTCGAGTTTGTCTAAGTTGAAATAACTTAAGCAACTCTCTGTCAAGTCCAAACTTGAATTTGACAACTCCAAACTCGAGTTTCCCTTTGACAGTAAGTTTTCAACTTAACAAAGACAAACTTCATTTTAAGTTTACAATTGTCAGTTATCATCAAAACACATAGAGAACTAACATATTTTGCATGGTAAAATTGAGCTTGAATATAGTTGATCTGATGAAATATGTTAGAAATTATGCATAGATGGAAATAAGGGATAGATGAAGTAAGTTGTTGCATTTTAAACACTATCTCGCATGTAAGCAAAAGAAAATGTTGCATTTTATCACTTTATGAAATTGCATAAGAAATATGATATAATGCTGCAACACTGTGGATCCTTTCTTTGAACTAGCACCACAATGTTGTAGCATCATAAGTCATGAATTGTTATGTGCTGTGATGAGTGATATTTATGCCATGTTTTCCCTATGTGATTTGACTATTTTGAACACCGAATTTGAGCTTTATTGTTCCCCATCTGATAGAATACTTGAGAATTCATACACATAGGGGAATAGGGGATGGATCCTATAAATTGTTGCATTCATGTCGTTATCCTGCGCATGTGCATAAGAAAAGGACAACTTTATGGTTTTGTAGTGAAAGCGTGTAATGAAGCTGATACAATGCTATAACATAGTAAATGCCCACATCTGCGCCAGCAATACAATGCGACTATTGTGTTGTAGCATCGTAAATGATGCAGAATTATGCACTAAGTTATGCTAACCTTTCCTCGCGAGTTTTCAAGAAATTAAGACAGGTCACCCAAGCGCACGTGAAGACGATGATTGATTCTAGCCGAATCCAAAAGATGCGGAAGAATCAAAAGGAAGATTTGAATAATCCTATGATATTAAAAGTAAGATCAATCAAGCAAATCTAGGATCTTGGACTTGACAGATTTAGAAGGCTCAACTCATTGGACGTGCGGCCAAGGAAACCTAACTATAAGAGGAAAGCGCGACAAAACCTAAAAATTGAGATCGGAAGTCGCGAGAGGAAGGAAATAGTAAACTAAATCCCATCTGATTGGAACTCACGCTGAAGGAACAAGAGAAAAGACAGACCGAGAAAACAGTAGACCAGACCGAGTTCATCCTTGGAGCAAGACGGATTGTTGAAGACGTGGAGACGTCGCGTGACAGGACGCCTTTCACACCGTCAACCTTTCGACGAGCGTTTTGTTTTCTTTGTTATTTTTATTTTCTTAATTTTGTTATGGGTTGTTCTACAGTACTTTGCGTTATGTGTCCCTCATCAATCATGAACTAAACTTCATTTGGCTGAGTGAGGATGGATTTCTAAGTTGTTAAATGAACCTAGTTTGTTAGTTCTTTATTTAATAAATCAAGTTTGTTTAACACTGTTTTAATTCATAGCTGATTAGCGAATGCTAAGGGTTATCTCTGTGGTCTTAGCAGCCCGGAAGGGAGCCAAGGTTAGACCTCTCTTAAGCAGTGCTTGCTGGGCGAGCCCGTGCACTGCTCAACCTAAATTGTAGATGCTAGGAATGGATTTACCACTCATAACCAGAACACCTAGAGCTAATCAGATAGACTAAACTTGAAATCACCATAAGAATATGGGAGAGTAGAGCAAGGACTGTATTTACAGGATTGCAGAAGCTTCTGTATAGGATAGTGGTGGGTTAACTAGATAACATTGTGAAAGGTGGTTATGTTGTAGCATTGCGAAAGCTGTGCAATATAATTGCTATAGCAATGCGTTGTAGGCAAACTGGGGGAATGGCATGACTTAGGATGAAATCTGAGCTCAGCATACTTTTCAACTGATACTTTCCGTCGCTTCCCGATTACTTGTTTATTTCTTATTATTAGTAATAGCAAAAAAAAAAAACCAAAAAAATCAGCATTGCTTCTACACAGCTCTCGTTAGAAACTGAACTCATCTACGGTATCATAGTCTCTGTGGGACGATACTTTGTTCACTCTTTATTACTTGTTCGACTGGTTCACTTGCCATAAGGGAATTCGATCAACACGGTACGTTATGCTGATGTTCTCTCGATAATACTTCAGGAATTAAATGCAATTAATCAAGTCAGACATTAAGATGATAGTTGAATTGATAGAGATGGAAATAGAAGACATGGAGAATCGAATAGAAGATCTGCAAAATCCCAAGGAATAGTAGAAAGTATCAATCAACCGAATCTTGGGAGTTAAGGCTAACAAAATTGGAAAGCCCAGCTTATTGGATGTACGATGCGAAAGACCTAGCTATAAAAGGAAAAGATGGCTAAACCTAAATGGGGTCAGAAAAATTAGAGTCAATAATTAGAATCAGAAAATAGTACGACCTGACTCAAGTTGAGAGATCATAATTCTGTTGAGAGTTGTAGAAGGACAAATTGGAGATAGAAGTTTAGACAAAGCTGTAGAAGACATAGAGGCGTTGCATGATAGGACGTCCCCTGCGCCGCCGACGCTCCGACTACCCGTCCTGTTTTACTTTTACTATTTTCCATGGGTTTTCTTTCTTTTGTTTCAATTGTGTTTCCATTATCAGCCATGAACTAAATTCTATTGGCTGAGCGATGATGAATTTCTAAGTTGCAGTATGAACCCAATTTTCTAGTTTCTAATTCAATATATTTGGTTTGCTTAGTTGTGATACGAATGTCTTATCTATTAGTTGGCAGCTAATAGGCGAGAGTAGTGGCCTTAGCCTACTAGAAAGAAGTTAAGGCTAGAACTCTATTAAGCAGTGTGTGCTAGGAGAGCTTCTGCAGGGCTCGATTTAAATTGTAAGCTATAAGAATGAGTTTACCTCACATAGACAATACACTTAGGTTAAATTGACGGTCTAAGACCGAAAATTGCCATAGGAATATGGAAGAAGTAGAGTAAGGGATGTATTTACAGGATGCAGACAGTTCTATATAATTTAGTGGTGGGTTAACTAAATAACATTGTGGTTGGTATTTTGTTGTAGCATTGCGAAAGCTATACAATAAAATGTTGTAGCAATGCAATATATGCAATCTGGGGGATTAATGCGACTTAAAATGAATCCAAGCTCTGCTTGTTTTAAATATGATTTTCTGAACTGGCTTCTGATTATTTTCTTTATTTTGTTTATTAGTAGCAATAGTTAAAACAACCATCATAAATATTTCCATCACACAACTTCCAATCGATTTCTAGCTGCATAATCGGTGTTATAGTCTTAGTGGGACGATACTTTACTTATCATTTTATTATTTGTTCGACTGGTTCACTTACCATAAGGGGATTTTGACCAACAAGTATTAATGAGCAATAACTGAGCAATAAATTATATTGTCGTTGGTTGTTAGCTCTATATTGAAACTCTCTAAAATAGAAGATTGATAAACACTGAAGATTATATATCTGAAGATATTACACAAATGTATGAAACATTAAATGTGTATTGATCGTTTGAGCATTTTTTTTGTTTTCGGTAGTTGGAACGAATTGAATGCTTCAACTTATATATGGTGAGGGTAATCAATGATCATTGGAAGCCTTCAATGCACCGTTGAGAGTAATGAATATAGCCGTTGGACTTGGGTCTCGCTTGTTACTCGATGCTTGATTCGTTCGCAGACATTCTTTGTTGACATTCCTTATGTTCTTCCTGTTGGATGATCTGGCATTCAAATGAGGAAAGAAACCATTAATGCCTTTGGAATGTGTAGAGAATGATTGACCAAATCCATTATTCATTTTTGGAGATGCATTTAATGCAGGTGACACAATCACTTGCTTTTTGATTAAACTCCAGTTAATCCATTACCTAATCATCTGAAACTCACTAACAAACTGATTAAACATAGTTATGAACAATAATGAGTGATGATATGAAGTATACAAATCATACTTGAAGATTTAAGATTTATGGACATGGTGATTGTAAAATAGAGATATATTATGCTCGAGTTAAGTTCAAACAAACTCAAGCAGATGACTCGAGTTAAGCGTTCTAGGCTTGAGTCATTATTTCATCTTTTTTTGAAAATAAGTTTGAATTTTAAATGAAGATGTCTCTGTATGATTAGGCTTGAGTTTAAAACGTTTAGCTCAAGTTCATGACTTGAGTCAATTAAGGTTAGCTCGAGTCAAGTTCTTCTTTTCACAAATGAACTTTAAAATAACTTTTTGGAAAAGGTTTGAACTTGTGTCAACTCGAGTCATTAAGTGATGACTCGAGTCAACTAAATTCATTTGAAAATTAATTTCAAAAAGCATGCTCAAGTTAGGAGACATAGGCTCGATTCAAGGACTTATGAATTTGAAAATAAGTTTAAGTCCTCAAAATATGACTTGAGTCAATACTTAGGCTCGAGGCAACAACATATTTAAAATATCTTATAGGAGCTTAATTATGACTCGAGTTAAGCATGATTGGCTCGAGTCAATGTTAGTTCAAAACATTTTTGAAAGTTCTTTGTTTTATGTTGACTCAAGTTTTACAACCTAAAACTCGAGTTACTTTGACAGTCTATTACTAGTTTAAGTTTGACCAAGTTAAAACATTTTTGACTTAAACCATTAACTTCATTTTGTTTACAATTGTCAGTTATCATCAAAACACATAGAGAACTAATAGAATCCTGCATGACCAAGAAAAAAAATGAACTTACTGACAGATGTGGGGTTAGGTAAAGTAGTAATAACATCAATCTTAGCAAGATCTACCTCAATACCCTTGCTAAAAACTATGTGTCCCAACATTATCCCTGACTCAACTATGAAGTGACACTTTTCAAAATTTAGCACAAGATTAGAATCTATGCATTTATTCAAGACTCTATCTAAATTAGTCAGACATGTGTTAAAAGAAGACCTATACACAATGAAATCATCCATGAATATCTCTATGCAATCCTCTAAAAATTTAGAAAAGATGCTTGGCATACAACGCTGAAAGGTGCCAGGCGCATTGCATAGTCTAAAGGGCATCCTTCTATAGGCATAAGTTCTGAAGGGGCATGTGAATGTTATCATCTCCATATCCTCAGGTGCAATATAGATTTGGAAATAGCCCGAGTAGCCATCCAAGAAACAGTAGTGAGACTTTCCAGCCAACCGCTCCAACACTGATTAATGAAATGTAAAGAATAGTGATCCTTGTGCGTGGCTTGGTTAAGCTTCCTATAATCTATGCATACTCTCCAGTTGTTCTAAACTCTTGTAGGAATAAACTCATTCTTAGTGGGACTTGCCTGCCAACCGCTCTAACACTGATCAATGAAAGGTAAAGGATAATTATCCTTGTGTGTGGCTTGGCTGAGCTTCCTGTAATCTATGCATACTCTCTAGCTGTTGTGAACTCTTGTAAGAATCAGCTCATTCTTTTGGTTTGCTACTACAGTTATTCCAGACTTTTTGGGGACCACTTGGACTGGACTAACCTATTGGCTCTCAGAGATGGGGTAAATAATACCAGCTTTTAGAAGCTTAGTCACTTCCTTCTTGACCACATCCATAATAAAGGGATTCAAACATCTCTGGGGTTGTCTCACTAGCTTAGCATCCTCTTCCAATAAAATCTAATGCATACACATAGACGGGCTAATGCCAACGATATAAACTAATGTCCACCCAATCTCCTTTTTATTTGCCTTCAATAATGTCAATAGCTTCTCTTCTTGATCAAGTACAGGTTTGTTTCCCATAAATTGGCATATGCTCATTTACCTCTGGAAAGACATATTTCAAATGATCTAGCAGGTACTTAAACTCTAACTTAGGCAGCTGCTGAGTGCAGGGAAGAAGCTTGGGTAGTTGCACAAGCTCTGTAGTGTTCACACCTGTAATGCTTGAAACCAAATGCATAGAAGCAAAACTATGTCTATGCAGTTCAATGTTAAAATCAAAATTCAACTTGAAAGACAGAATATCACCTAAGAGGGGGTAGAAGCGGGTGATTTAAAATTTTCTCTCAAAAGACTACGGTAAACTCAATAAAAACAGAGGAGTGAAAGAGAAAGATTGACACAAGAGATTTATACTAGTTTGGTCTAAACTCTTGACCTATGTCTAGTCCCCAGACTCTCTGGGTATTTCATTATCTCTTTCAATTGATTACACACTCTGCACTCGAAGTAATCCTTTCTTTAGGATTCACTCCTCCTTACAAATTGTAATCAATACACCCACTCTCAAGGTCCCACTACCTTGAGTTTCTTTACAGAAATGATGAGTATAATTTAACTCACTAAAAGAGTAGTTAGATAAACACTGAAGATTGAATATTCAAAGATATTACACAGTAATGAATGAAACAATAAATGTGAATATTTCGTTTGAGCGTTTGTGTTTCCGGCGGTTGGAACATATTGAATACTATTGCTTATGTTTGGTGAAGGCAATTAATGACCATTGAAGAGCTTTCAATGAGTTGTTAAGAGTAATCAATATAGCCGTTCGTCAATGAAGCTCTTCCGTTACTCACAGCCTTCGATTTTGCAAATGAGCGCCGTCATTTGCCACTTTGACGTTCTTTTTGTTTCTTCCCATTAGATGTTCAAGCTTTTACTTTGGGAAAGAAAACAAGAATCCTTTTTGAATGCTCAGAGAATGGTTGCCCAGATAGTGCTTCATTTTTTGCAACCGAATTAAATGCAACTGACGTGATCAAAGTGCTTTTTGATTAATCTGCATTTATTCTCTCATTAATCACCTAAAACTCATTAATAAACTGATTAAAGATAGTTAGGAATAATAATGAGTGATGATAAGAAGTAATCAAATCACAAGTAAAGATTTAAGATTTACACACACGGTGATTTGCAAAATAGAGATAGCTTAACTCGAGTTGATTTTAAACACACTCGAGTGACTGACTCGAGTTGACCATTCTACACTTGAGTCACAGGTTTATCTTCTTTGAAAATATGTTTGAAGCTAAATGTGAAGATGTCTCTGTATGAACTTAACTCGAGTCTAAAATGTATTCTCTCTAGGGTTTCTTGTGCTAGCGCCTTCAGTATTCTCGCATCTCTCTATATTCTCTCTAGGGTTTCTTGTGGCTTTATAATATGCTTGACCTTCTGTCCCGTAGGTTTTTCTAAACCTAGTAGACGTATTATATTCAAAATTAATCCTCATTAATTTTGAAATTCGAATTTTGAATCTGGATTAAAAAAAATTAATTAAATCTATCTGATAGATCTAATCTAATCTATTTATTTAATCCAAATTAAAAGCCTTCTGATTTAATTTATCTCTATAAATTAAATCTGAGAAATGATATCTATCTATTTAATTAAATCTGAGATACTATATTTCAATTTAAATAAAATAAAATATATGATATCTTTATTCGAAAATTAAATCTGATATACAATATCTCTATTTGTTTTAGATATTTAATTTATCAAATAAATTAAATACAAACAAGTATTATATAATAATATTATAATCTTTATTAAATAATATTATTATATTAATTTTGAATTTAATATATATATATATATTCATCCTAGACTAAATACATTATTCATTAAATCTTAGACATATCTAAGATTCAATGAATCTGGACACTTTTGCTCGTGTTAAGCTATTCTTGTGTGCGACCCTGCAGGCCCACATGAGATTGGCAGTGGGCCAATACTGTACCATCCCACAAGTCGCAAGCGGCCTCAAGAAAGACATTGCGACAACCCAATTCATATGGGATCGATGATACGATGCAACCTATCGTACAACCATGTCACTTCCCTTTTGTCACACGATAATTTGGTCACGGATGAGGCATGGAGAATGTCAACTTCCTGTTCTTGACCATTACTTTCTCGATTCTTGAGTAGTCTAAAAATTGAAATGGAAACTCCTTTCCATCGTAGTATGGCCATACATTTCTTAGACTCACTCATCGAGGGGCCCAGTATTATCTCTCTACAAATGTGAGGGACAAATTTCCATCTTGATCATTCACATTCCTTTGCATGAAAACCACTGATCCTGATCCAAGCCTTTATCATCACCTGGTCAAAGGTGACTTTTGACTAGGTCAAAGACCAGCGACTCATCATGTAGGAATCCATGATGATCTCAGGTCAAAGGGCGTTATGACGCGATTATACATGAGAAAAGCTTATGACTTATTCCATGCAGCTTTCTCATAGTGGGTCGGCCCAGCACCTTGTACTCTTACAAGTGCCCATGACTTTTACTCGTATCTCCATACTCATCAAAGTCATACTTTAAATATCCAAGGAAACAGTTATCACTATAAACATGCAAATGAAATGATAACAAAAAGAGAATACTTTAAATAACATAAATGTCTAAAGTACAATGACTTGCCCCTAGGGAATAATTTCCAACTCGAGTTTTGTCGAGACAGAGAGTTGCTCAAGTTTTTGTAAACTTAGGCAAACTCGAGTTGATTAATGGTAAACTCGAGTTTGTGTCATACAAAGAGCACTCAAAGTTTTTCAAGGTAAGACAAACTCGTGTTTGTATATGTAAACTCGAGTTTGTGTTACACAGGAAGTTTTTCAAGGATTTGTAAACTTGACCAAACTTGAGTTAAGTTTTCCAAACTCGAGTTTGTGCTTGGTCAAGAGTCTTAATGCTTTTTTATCTTAAGCAAACTTAAGTTTGATATGCTAAACTCAAGTTTGCACTTGGCCAAGAGTTTTCAAAGTTTTTTCATGTTTTGGGAAAACTCGAGTTTAGGATAGTAAACTCAGTTTTGTCTTGACAGAGAGTTTTCAAAGTTTCCTAACTTAAGCAAACTCGAGTTTGGATTTGGAAACTCCAGTTTGCTCTTGGCAGAGAGTTTTCATGATCTTTCATCTTTTAAGGAAACTTGAGTTTGAGTGAGCAAACTCGAGTTTGTGTCAAGCAGAGAGTTTCTCATTATTTTGATCTTTTGAAAACTCCAGTTTTGAGTTTTGTGAACTTGAACTTATTTTCTATTCAAAAGTCCCAAACTTGAGTTTGTCACTTATTAACTCGAGTTTTCTTATATGTTCAAAATGCTTTTAAATGCTCTCATCGCGACATTCTTCTCCAGATGGAGGAAACTTGAGTTTAAGTTTCTAAACTCAAGTTTGGTTCTTGAAAAAGAATTGCAAACTCCAGTTTGCTTAAACAAACTCAAGTTTGTGTTGCTGTGTTTGAAAATCAAATTGCTCGATTTTGTGAAATTTCATGTTTGATCTAGATACTTATTATTATCACTCATTACTATTCTTAACTATGTTTAATCAGTTTGTTAGTGAGTTTCAGATGATTTAAAGAGTATTAAATGAAGATTTAGCTTAAAGCAAAAAGTGACGTCAACACATTAATTGCAAAGACCAGAAGACTTGTACTCTTTTGGACAATCATTTTCTACATGTTGCTAAGGGATTAATGTTTTCTTTCCCCATCAAAAAGCTTCTCTTCCAACGGATTTAATTCAATGGAAGTCAACCATAAACTTCTGTGCACCTGGATTAACTGAAGATTAGAGAGAGAAGTGACCAAACTGCTCCTAACAGCTAGTCCAATGTCTCCAACGGTTACATTGATCAACCCAACGATCATTTAATGCTCTCTTCATATATAAGGAGTTGCATTCAAGTCTTCACAACAACCAATCTACAGAAAATGAAAAGCATTCAAAGTTTCAACTACTCTTAGTGTTTTCTACTTGTAAAGTATATGTTGATACTCTTGCACTTCAGTGTTCATTATTATCTGCTCTTAGAGAGAGTTTCATTTATTGAAATCATTTATTGTAAGTATCTCAAGTCAAGGGGACTTGGAGATTGGGTATATCAGTTTACAACTTGTAAGGGGGAGTGTATCCTAGTGAGAGGATAACTTCGAGTACATAGTGTGTAACTGATTCTGAGTGATAATGAAAATCCCTGATTGTCTGGGGATTGAACGTAGGTCAAGAGTTAAGACTGAACCAGTATAAATTTGCTGTGTCTTGCTATTCTTTCATTTCCTCTATTCTGCTCTATTTTCGTGGTCAGTTTCAGAGTATTTTCTAAAAGAATTTTTAAATCACCAATTCACCCCCCTTCTTGGTGATTTGCTCCGCTTTCATCATCGATCCTTATATGAATTAGGTAATCGTAATGTCTTGCTAGAGGCCGCTTGCGACTTGTAGGCTAGTACAGTGTTGGCCCGTTGCCAATTTCATGTGGGCCTACAGGGTCGCACACAAGTATAGCCCAACACGAGCTATAAATTCATTGAATCTAAGATATGTCTAAGATGTAATGAATACAATGTTTAATCTAGGGAAAATGGATATATATTTTTGAAAATAATAAAAATATTATTTATATAGATAAAAATATTATTATGTAGTATTTGTTTTATATTTAATTTATTTGATAAATCAATTATAAAACACGAAACCTCTAAGCGACTAAGTTATTGGTCCACTTGGCCTGCCAACTATGCGTTTTATAACATAGTTATTGGTTCACTAAACCAAAATCAATCAATCATCAATTATCATCAATAAGAAATTCGTCATCAATTATCATCAATTAAATGACGAATTTATTGTGATTACCATTATGCTGACTTTTTCTATACATCATCATAATAATAGAAATTTGTCATCAATTATCATCAATTCGAAATTTTCACCAGGAAAAATTAATGACGAATTTTTTGTTATTACCATTATGCTGACTTTTTCTATTCAATTTTGGCGCCAATCAATTGCTACTTAACTGACTGTATTCCTTTTCCCGCCAAAATTAATGTTTATATAATAAAATTCTGGTCATGAAGCAACAGATCATACAAGGACTCTGCAATACCGTTTTTGGGCCAAAGATATCTCCCACAACATTTTGCAGAAGCATCCTTACGTAAGCAAATACAATTTCAATTCTTTGAAACCTGATCCTATATTTTCCTAAAGTGCATCAACATCCTATTTTACATGTGTCAGGAGATGAATAAGACTTTCTTCTCTGATGCCAACGATACCAAGGACACATGGTCAATTCTCGCTAAAGTTCTGCAGAAGTGGAGTATCAAAAGAAAGGTTGCGCCGTATGCAATGTGGAAAGTTGGCATGTTATTGGCTGATGAAAAGGTACGTTTCTATATATACTTCACCCATGTGTCATTCAACATTCATCTACCATTTTCCGGTTTTAGTAGAGTCTACAATGACGGTTTTTTAAACTATATTTTTTGTTAGGGTTCAAGAATCGAGGTTTCTGCTACTCACAAAAATCTCATTGGCAAATTGAAAGACGAACCTAGAGAAGGCATGGTTTACAACTTCCAGAATTTTCAGGTTCTGGAAAATGATGATAAATATAGAATTACCACAGGTCCGTGGAAATTAAACTTCCACCCCCATACGTATATTGAACAATCTGACGAACTCATCTTGGGTGAGACATATAATTTCAAGAATATTGCAGACATACAACAAGGCAATGTCAGTGACGAAGGTTTAATAGGTGCGCCTAATATATGTTAATAATGTTGACATTTATTTTAAATATGTCATTTGTAAACAATTAAGTAAGCTGAAAGGAATGATTTGCAGATGTCATTGGCTTGATTTGCATATGTCATTGGGTTTTTGCAAGCTTTTGGACGTTTGCAGGATCAAAGAAGGGAGTGTGATATAATCAAGAGATTAAATTTCAGTATTGCTGATCAAAGGTAAAAAAACAACCTCATTATTCTGTTTTCATTTAATGTACAGATTTCTAATTTTATCTCTTGACATATGTTTTTCCTATAATTATTTAAGTGAAAACACTATAAATGTTGCTCTTTGGGGTGATTGCGCTGAAGAAATTTTTGGAAAGAAGCATGAGGATATGGAACCTCCAATTACAGTGCTTGTACGTTTTTCTAGACTAAATAGAAACACAGGTTCTGCTCAGATTATGATATTATCTACCACATAAGTATAGTCTCATTTTTTTATCTATTCGTAGGAACAAACAACAACCATAATAGAGGTATAAGTTTTTATACATAGTCTATTTTTTGATATGTTCTGGTGTTGTTCATAACATATTATTTTCTATGCCCATAGGAATCAACTACCTCCATAGGTAATATTCGCACAATATCACAAGAAAATGTCATCAAAGATGGTGATAATACTGTGTCACAGCTGACAACACCACCTGAGGCTTACACAAAATGGAAGACGCTTGGCAACGATACTCCAATTGTATATGAGGACCTTGGGCTTGTAGAGATTTGCACACAAAAAATGAGCTCAACTAAACCCTTGAAAAACATCAAGAAGGAGAAATAATTCTTATCATGTTTAGCATCCTATTTTAGCATGAATCTATGGATATCATGGTTTTTTTCGAATTCCTGAATTAGCATTATGTTTCTCTTGGATGTTTAGTATTATGTTAGCATCCTATTGTGCATTTATTTCTCCTTGTAGTTTTGTGGAGGCGTAGTTACTTACATGCAAAATGAATGGATAACTTTTGTTTCATGGGATATATGAAATTTGGACATTTAAATTCCTCGCTGCTTTCTTGTGAGCCATGACTTCCGAACTCGTTTCACTACAAAACGGGTCAAATAATCATATCATTAAGATAGTCCATGTGTTATTACATAAAAAATAATTCAGTTAATACCTGCTAAAGTAATTTTGATCCTCTCAATAATAATTACAGGCTAAAATTAGACATTTCATTTTCAAGTTATTTGAATTTATTTGGATATTATTCCTATTTAATTCGTATTTTTTATTATTGTGGTTTAGATAATTTCCCAATACTCCAGAAAGTTTGACGACTTTAATAATAATTGTGGGCTACAGTTACGCATTTCATTTTCAAGCCATTGGAATTAATTAGGATATTGTTTCCATTTCGAAGATAAGGTAATAAAATAAATTTTCCATTGAAAATATACATTAAATCATAATTGAATCAAAAATCATAACCAAGTAATAGGCATTTCCCAAAAATAACCAAAAACTCCATTTTCCATTGTTGTTGGAATCTCTAATCCATTTTTGAAGAATTAATGTTGGGATTTGGTTAACCGTTAATACATATTATTAATTTAATATTCAAGGAAAAAAACATGTTCTCTAATTTTACATAGACTCCGATTTTGAAGATAGGTAATAAATATTAATTCAACCGTCTTTATATGGAATTTTCTCTTATAAATAAGACCAAAGTGATATATTATAAATATTAATATCCTTAAAGAGCTGCTAAGAATCTGGAGTTTTGACATACTAAAGTATGAATGTATGACTCACTTAATTTGCAAAATTATGGAATCACTCATTATTATATTACCAATCAGAATTATAAGGCTGATTCGTAAGTATTTTTGTTTTAATTGCAGTGCAAAAATTAGTAATAACAACTTAAGAAGTTGAGTTCATATCATTTTTTTCAAATTCGTTGACTTTTGTGGTTTGATCACATTATGATTATGGGAGAAAATTTGGAAAGAGAAACTAAAAAAGGAAGGAAAATTTGATCGAATAATTGCCTTTCAAAGGAAGGAAATAAGAATTTTGTCAACTACATTAACCACGACAATTAATTCCATTTACTTTCGTGATTCAAGTTTAACAAAAACTGGAAATTCATAAATATGATGTTTTCTTACATGGCGATCCATGCCAACAGTTGAAACACATAATGGGATCAAACTGTCTGGATACCATTGATTCACATCTATCCGTTAGTTCTTTTCAAGATGTTTCAGTTTTCGCGTTTCATTTTGAATGTTACAGACCATCTGTCATGAAAGAATAGGTTAGTCATATCAACTATTATTGACTTACATAAATTACTTATATAGCCTGCCGATCTATAAATCAAAGACGTCAAGCATCTGTGACCTCTCATTATTCTCAAAAGAGAGGGCTTCCACATGCACATATCATACTATGGTTGTTTGAGGCGGACAAATTAACATCTCCGTTTGATGTTGACCAATTAATATCAGCAGAGATACCAGATAAACTTGTAGATCTTGAATTGTATGAATTAGTTGGGAGCTACATGGTTCATGGTCCATGTGGTCGATCATCAAGAAATGCGCCTTGCATGAAAGATGGTAAATGTTCAAAGTATTTCCCAAAAGATATAATGCACATACAATTTTGGATGAAAAAGGTTACCCAACATATCGTAGGAGAAATGACGGTCGTACGGTTTCAAGAAAGGGAGTTAAGCTTGATAATAGATTTGTCGTCCCTTATAATGCTAGGTTGCTGAAACTATTTTGTGGTCATTTGAACATTGAGAAGACAAATCAATCACGTGCCATCAAGTACCTGTTCAAATACATTAGTAAAGGGAATGACCGTGTCATTGCTGGTATATATAACAACAATGATAGTCTAGGCTCTCAACAATCTTTTGATGAAGTTTCTCACTACCTCAATTGTAGGTATGTATCTTCATGTGAGGCGTCGTGGCGAATATTTGGTTTCGAAATACACCATAGACATCCACCTGTGGAGAGACTCAGTTTTCATCTGCCTCAACAACAATCAATTTACTACACTCAAGGTGAAACAATGTCCTCCCTTGTGAACAACCCCCGGGTCAAGGAGTCAATGTTCCTTGCTTGGTTTGAAAAAAATAAGGATAATCCTTTCGCAAGAACACTGACTTATTCTCAATTCCCCAACCACTTCACGTTTGTTAGGGAAAAAAGGTTTTGGAAAATTCGTGAGCGTGGCTTTTCAGTTGGATGGATTGGTCATTGTACCCCAGCTCAAGGAGAACAATATTATCTTCGTTTGTTGCTTACTTTTTCACAAGCATGTTGTTAAGCCATTGCTTATCTCAACCCGCTATTGTTTGGGAACATATGAAAGGATTTTTATGTGAAGATTTGTTACATATTAGTCATGGTGACAATCGTTTTCCAGGTATTTGATTATTTATAATTATAATTTGTACTTGTACTTTGTTATTTTTGTTGTGCATTATAACATTTCAAGATAAATATATCTACTGATAGTTAAGTAATTCAAATATGGCTGTGAATGCATGTTCAACAATTCATAATAGAATTCAAAATATTCATGCAACACGTTCACGTATTATTATATATATCTATTATTTGTTTATATCACATGTTTTTAAATACCTTTTATTGTTTGACTAAGATTTGCATATATCATCCGCCGATAAAGAAGCTGCAGGCTTATCTATTATTGAAAAACTCTTGCTACGCAATGGCAGGAGTCTAAACGACTATCCATCACTTCCTACACCTGATACAGATAACATCTTTGATATTTCAAACCAGTTAATTCTTCAAGAACTGAACTACAACAAGCTAAAGGAAAGAGAAGAATCAGAAAGATTGCAACGATTGATGACTGCTGAGCAAAAGCAGGTGTTTGATGAGATAATGGGTGTTGTTTCTTCAAAGAAAGGTGGGTTCTTCTTTCTGCATGGATTTGATGAAACTGGAAAAACATTTATATGGAATGCATTGAGAGCTTCAGTAAGATCAAATGGGGAATCATACTAAATGTAGCATCAAGTGGAATAGCTGCAACTCTACTACTGTAACATCCCAAATTTTGGATTTTGGAAATTAAAATTCGATATGGGATTGATTATGGAAAATTTGGCCTTAAATATTATAAATCTAATAATTGGAATTTAAGGCATATTTTCCTGTAAATTAAAGACAGATAGTTGGGTAATAATTTATGGCCTAAATATTTTAGAGATAATATTTTATGGCTCAAAGGAATTAATTAAGAGAAATCCTTAAATGGAATTAAGGATTAATTTTGGATTACCTAACTATTGTGTGCAATAATTTGGAAAGGACTAAATTGCAAGCACAATCCTGGTAGGAAATCAAATTGGTATTTTTTTTTAGTAAGTGGGCCCCACACTCCTCTCTTTCATTTTTTTAAGTTTGACATTTAGTGCTCTTCCCTCTCTCCACATGACACGCACACACTCCCTCAAATTATTTCCCTCTCTCATCTTCTATTACACTCCATCCGGTCACAAAAACTGAACACACACACACTGCGTAAATACACACACTCTATTATTCAATCCAACACACACTCATATATCCCTCTCTTCCTCCATGCAATCAGCCACGTAGCTTCCCCCATTATCCTTATTACGACACCACACACACACACAAGCCTCCTCTCTCAATTATACATCACCAACTTCACTCACACACACGAATACTTCCTTCCATTCCCTCATCCCCAACCGGACCACCCTCCCATTCTCCCATTCTTCCTTACCATTCCAGCCGAGAGTCACCAAGAGAGAGAGTGTCTGAAATCAAGCTTGAAGGAAGAAGAAGGAATCCTCAAAACTCTCATGCAAAAACGTTTTTGGGACTAATTGAGTCTTCTAAACTTATTCCCATCTGGTTTTCTGAGTTTTGCTGAAGATTTGTGGGATTTGATGGTTGAAAATCATGGTTTAGAAAGAGATTGAGCTCATATCAGTATTCAGCTTTTTGCATGTCGGATTTGAGGGATTATATTCTTCTATCTGAATCTGTAAACAAGTTTTGAGTCTTGCATGTCTGTTAAACTCACCTGGGTACTGATTTTAGATAGCCATGAGTCATAAAAAGGAGTTGCAAGTGTTGTTTTACAACTTTGTTCATAGGTCCGAAAACAGAGCACGATTTTCCTTTCGTTTGTGTAAGCTAAAGGTTGAGTTTGGATCTGAAATTTTTACAGGAGATAGGAATCTCCTTAAGGTTTAAAATTAGCTTTGGATCACCTAAAACGGAGGTCTATAACTCCAGTTATGATTTTTAGAAGTTGAGCTAAAAATCAAGAAATTTCTGGTACGTTGCTGGAACACCAAAATGGCGTTGCTTTTCGGACATAGTAAACAAACTCCTTTCATTGTTAAATTTTACAGATAAAAAGTAGACTCATAGAGGTTTAATTTGATAGGTAATTCGTTGAATTCTGATAAGTATTGAAAGAGTTATGATTATCCAAAGATTGGTTAAGAAATTTGGAAAATTCTGAACATTGGTTATGTTTTTCGAAATTTGAGAATTTTCTCAGTCATGAATCAACTTAGTGACTTTAATTTATAAAAATAGACTTATCAATGAGTAAGTATAAACTGGAATCACTCCATTTGGAGTTATATTGCTCGAGTTATGAATTTTCTAAATTCTCAGAAAAGATAAAGGCTGAATTTTTTATAAGTCTTAAAATAGTCACATAAGTTGTTACTTGTGCTTAACCTTTAAAGTAAAGGTTTCTTTGGATATATTGAAAGTAACACGTTTAAGTTACTTAATTAAACCCTAATGAAATAAGGGTTAAAAGGTAAATCAACATTCATTTTCCCTGGTTCTAAAGTTATAATTATGTCCTTAGGGTTATAAGGAGAATGAAGGAAATAACATCAAGCAACCCTGACGGTTAGCGAAAGAGGAACCCGTGTAAGGACAGTAGTCCTTAAAAGATAGTGGGCTTACCTTACTTGCATGTACTTGATAATATTGCTTGTATGTATATGTTTGATTGTTATACTTGCTTGCTATGTTTAACATCCTTGAATGATTGAAGCTTTGTTTATAATTATGTTGTGGCCATGAGTATGATGCATAAAACATTGAGCATGCAAGTATGTCATTATGTTAACATGAGCTTGTGCAAGGCAAGTATATCATACATTAGCATTTATCTTGCATACATTGTATTGGTATTGTCTGTTACTGGGATTCCTCAGAATCTCACCCTCCACTACCAACCAATAGATAGGTGAGCACAAGAAGAGAAGTGTTGCACAAGGTACAAGGAGGGAGTGTTTCTTGCAGGTGGCCCAGTGGAAGGACAACTTGAAGAACCGAGCTACAGTGATTAGTGTTTAGTTAGTTTTTAATTATCACTGTTTGTAAATGAATGTAAAGGGGTATAAGCCCTGGGAATACCCCTGATATGTAATCAAATCTAATTTCCGCCTTATCAGTATATTGAACTATTTCTGATTTTGCCACACTACTACGTAAGAATATGGCAAGTATGCTGGCACCCCCGGCGGGTGTTACAACTACCATCCGGTAGGACCGCACATTCTAGGTTTTGTATACCTATTGACGTCAATGAAGACTCCATTTGTTCTATTTGTCATCAATCGCCAATGGCAAATTTACTAAAAGCTTTTGACATCATTATTTGGGATGAAGCACCCATGGTGAAGAAACATTGTGTCGAGGTTGTTGATAGAACATTGAGGGACTTATTGAAGAGCAATTCCATATTTGGAGGAAAATGTGTCATCATGGGTGGTGATTTTAGGCAAATCCTACCGGTCATACCGAAAAGTGGGCGAGCAGAGATTGTAGATGCAACAATCAACGCTTCTTATCTATGGAATGATTGCGAATTCCTGTGATTAACAAGGAACATGAGGCTGAAGTCTTCCCCCGAAAAGAGGGCGAGCAGAGATTGTAGATGCAACAATCAACGCTTCTTATCTATGGAATGATTGCAAATTCCTGTGATTAACAAGGAACATGAGGCTGAAGTCTTCCAACGATCCAATTGAGCAACAAAAAATAAAATCATTTTCAGAATGGTTGTTACTTGTAGGAGATGGAGACATTGGATTACCACACGATGGTATTGCAGACGTTGTTATTCCAGAACATTTTTTGCTTCACGAGGATTGTAATCCAATTAACTGTATCGTTAAATCTACCTATCCAGATTTAATAGAGCGCCTATTTGACGAAGATTACTTGCATAGTAGGTCAATCCTAACACCAACAACAGAGAGTGTCGACACATTGAATGACTACATTTGCTCTTTGTTGCCAGGAGATGCAGTGCAGTACTTCAGTTCAGATTCTATAAATCGTGTCGACAATGCAAATGAAAGCTTTGCGGATTTATATGACATAGAATACCTGCATGCAATTAAATGCTCTGGCTTTCCTCATCATAAATTGGTTTTGAAAATTGGTGTACCTGTTATGTTAATAAGGAACATTGACCAATCTGCAGGATTGTGCAATGGTACAAGACTTAAAATTACACAACTTGGGAAGAATGTTGTTAAAGCTAAGGCATTGAATGGAACAAGCGCAGGTGAAGAGATTTTGATACACAAAATGGATATGAATCCTTCTGAAACTACACTGCCATTCAAAATGACAAGAAGACAATTTCCAATCATAATTTCATTTGCAATGACGATAAACAAAAGCCAAGGTCAATCATTGTCAAATACAGGCCTTTACCTACCAAGCCCAATTTTTTCACATTGGCAATTATATGTTGCCATGTCTAGAGTTAAGAATTTCAGTGGTTTAAAAATCCTTATACTAAACGAGTTTGGTAAATGCAGTAATACCACAATAAATGTTGTTTATAGAGAAGTTTTCCAAAACCTTTTGTTTCATTGATATATGGTAGGTTTCAGAATGAGTACTATGTTATGATCTTTGTAAAAGTGTATTGATTTAATAGAACGGTTAATTTGTTACATATTAGTCCATCTTATTCATTTCAAGTCTTTTTGGTACAAACATATCTGTGCCTCGCACGGGTCGAAAGTCTTGTTTCCATCTAAAACCTGGACACCATGTGTTGTACGTTCACATATTGAATTTTGTTGTGAAAAATATTTGTGCTGCAAAGAATGTGGAGAACAATCAAATAACATATGAGGAATGTAGTTGGATTTTTGATCTTGTAGGAGATGTTTCTCAAATAAAGCATTTCACTATGAATCATTCTATGAGATTTTCCATCTATAATGAGTTTGTGAATTTGAAGTTGCTTTCTATTGCTGATACTCATTTTGCTTCAATGATTGTGATGCTGAAAAGGTTCAAGTTAATAAAGGGGGGTCTCCTAAATATGGTGATAAGTGAAGTATTTATAAAGATGATAATCTTAGGAGGGCCAGATTTGTGAAGGATATTGGATGATGATTTTTGGGATTCAATTGATTACATACTTGATTTCACTGCTCCTATTTATGATATGATTAAAGTGTGTGACACTGATAGACCTTATCTTCACTTGATATATAATATGTGGGATGAGATGATTGAGAAAGTGAAGAAAACTATATATCATAAAGAAGGGAAGAGGATGGAAGAGAGGTATTCTTTTTATGATGTGGTGCATCAGATTCTTGTGGATCGTTGGACAAAAAAATTCAACTCCACTACATTTTTTGGCTCATGCTTTGAATCCTAAGTAAGTTTTTAAAAAATGATTGAATTTAAAATTAATACTTCTCTTGATATAATTTGATAATTTGTTCATTTTTTTTGTTTCTCTTTTAGATACTATAGTCACCAATGGCTCCAAGAAGATTCTAGTTGAGTTCCTCCACACATGGATGTAGAGATTACTCAAGAGCGAAAAATTGCTTAAGGAGTTTCTTTCCTACCTCAAAGGACCGAAGCAAGATTACATGGAGTATGCAGATTTTATTACCAATGGTGGAACTTTTGGCAATATAGATGCCATTGATTCTAAATCCACTATGGATCTGAAATCTTGGTGGCTACTTTATGGTACTTCTACACCTTTGCTTCATGGGATAACATTGAGACTTGTGCAACAACCCTTCCCTTCATCATGTGTTGAACGCAATTGGAGTACTTATTCTTTTGTGCATTCCATGAAGAGGGATAGGATCACCCCAAAACGTGCTGAACACTTGGTTTATGTGCATAGCAACCTTAGACTCATAATAAGAAACAATCCAAGTTATGCACAAGGATAACATCAAATGTGGGACATTGCTGGGATACATTTGATTCACTTGATGATATTGAAGATCTTGAAGTTGCTAGTCTTTCACTTGATGAGCCAGAGCTGGAGGCCATGATTTTACAGGATGGAGATGAAAATATTTGAACTTATGAGTAGTCTACCCGAGTATTGTAGACATTCCTGCATTTACTCCTCAAGCATTTTTACTTTACCCACTTATATTTATAGAAAATATTCCATTATTTGCTCACATTCTTCATCGAATCATATGAAGTGATTTAGAAATAATGGAATTTCTTTTTTCTTTTTACTGAATCACATGAAATTTTACCAATCTATACTTTACACCCTATGAATGTTTTGTATTAAATGTGAATTATACTCAAAAATATATATTTAATATCAAAACGTGTCCTAACGTGTCAAAATATAGATTGTTTTAGGATTAATGTGTCGAAGTGCCGTGTCGTGTCATATCTTGTGTCGCATGTCAATTCAAAATAGATTGTACTATCTATAAATATTATCTTGCATCTTAACATTTGAGTGAATTTTGTGCAAATGTTAAATTTTCAAATTTAACTATTACATTTATATTGAAACATTATGTTTAAATGAATTTTAGTAGGGGTTGTTCAACCTTTCCTACATGCCCCTTTAGTTACACATCATAAGCATTACTGTTCAATTACTTAGGGGTTAATTACTCATAGAAAACTTATCATATACTTGAATAGGATATGAACCTCAAATTTCCGGTATCTACCTCATTTCCCTTGGAGCCACGTTCGTGCTGATCACATTCTAAATATGTGGAAAAGACTGAGATTCATATGAATCTTAGTAGTAACAATCAATCACTCACATAAAATGCATACACTAAATATGGTAGTCAACCATCAAACGTACATACAACACATTCAACGTTTAGAGAAAAACATGATATACAACATCAACTACAATCATAGGACCCACCAGTCCATTCCCACAGCGTTGGGGATTCAATTGGGCCTATGCCTTTCTCATATGGATGCTTAATAGGTTTCGCGACCTAAGGACCCACTGGCCTACTAGGCCCTACTGCCTATCTCCTGTTCACAACACAGATAGCACAATGGTTCACACATGCATATGAAGGCATACATAGTTTGTGAGAGAAAAGTTACTACCTTGAAGCCTTTCCACTCTTGATCTTGTTTCTAGTCTCTTGGGTGTCACAGGAAGATAAAAAATCCTATAAATTAATACTCACAGACAAATGAGTTATTACTTATCCAGGTTCTTCAATATCTTAAGATATTAGGGTTGGTTATCTTTAATGTTAGCGTAGTATGAAAAAGAGGTGGTTAATTTTCCTGCACTAACCTCATGTGCTCATCTTGATCCTCGAAGTTAACTTTTATTACCATTTGCCCTAATATACTATACCCTTGGTCTTCCATCTTATTACAATTTGTCCAAGTGTTTGACCATATCTATACCCTTAGATTTCACTCTTATTACCATTCAACCCAAGCGATAACACTTATGTCCACCCTTACCGACCACACCTATTCACCATTCAAGCCATTATCACATTTTTACATCGCAACCTACACTGCTATATTTTTCACTTATCTTTGAAAAATCATAACTTTATTTACAAAAGTTCAATTGTGGTGGTTCAAAGTTCTATGTTAATATATTTAAGTTCTTTGTATGGGAAAAATATCACTTATTTCCATTTATATGTAAAAATAGGCATGCAACCATAAATGACTTGAGGATATTGTAGAGGGCAGCTTGTGGTTGCATGCTTATTTTGTTTTTATTACTACCTTAGGGATTTTTTGTTGAATGCATTATATTGCATTTGAATATACATTGAATGTTTATGTGAGCCATCTTGATTGACGGGCGAGGGCCGATGACTCATTTGTTAGCGTTCATAGTTTACTTATTTTGAGATTTCATAGTACCAGAGACCTAGGATGATCATTTATTTAACCTAGATTATAGTATATGAATTATGGTTTTATAATTTATTGACATAATGGACCGACACCTTGAAACTTACAGGCATGCGTGTTAGATTTGGGCAAAAGGCTTAGGCAAGGATCTCGCTGAAATACACAAGCACAAACATAAAAAGTAAACATAAACATAAATATAAACATAAACATGTACATAAACATAAACATAATGCTAAAAGAACAAATTGGAGTGAGCCTTAGGCAAGGATCTTGCCATACACCCTTTATTTGTTTAGAAGAATCTCAAATTTTAATGTTTTATTCCTTAGACCGATGCATAGTGGCTATTTATAATTTTAGAATACAAGGGACATAGATTAAAAAATATGTGTGAATATATATAAACTTAAAATAACAAGAAAATAAAAAAATTAATTATTTAAAATAAATAAGTATTTAACATAATTATCAATTGTGATGATAAAATATATCCAATATTATAATTATCTAAGATATAATATAAAATAAATTGAAGAACCCATGAAATGCGAGGGGTGTAAATAGACTTAAAAATAATTTTTATAATGTAAATGAAACATGATTGTGAACACTCTATTTTTTCAGGGTCCAACTAAAAACAATGGTAATAAAAGCTCTCATTGACCTTGACATTGTTGACTTGGAAAACTCTTTTTTCAAAGCCAAATGATTGTTATTTACGGTCATTGGATTGTGATAGAGATTTGACAAGTGAATTGTGAAGTCTTCTGATAGGGATATTGGGAATTCTAATTGTCCTCTTCCTCTTTTAGTTTATTCTAGTAGAAAGAAGATAAAGATATAGATAAGAAAGGGTAGTTTATTAGTCAGTTAGGATAAAAAGAGTAGTTTATCAGTTTATTATCATTTTAGGTAGTTCCGGTGTGTTATCTGTTTTCATAGGTAGTTATTATGTCCATACTTTATATATACATGTATTCTATTTTATAAGAGATATGAAGAATATTATCTGGAATTATTGTGTATTGTGTATTGGCTAGAGTTACATATCCTGGCTCTAAACTTCCTTTTTTTTTTACTTCTCCTCTTACTTTCTTTAGGTTTTATCAACAAGGTATTCTTTAAGTTCTATCATTTAGCATTAGAGCGGTGAGTCTTAGGGACTGTTGGATACCATGGTTAATACTCGAAATTCCTCCTATGAGAATAATTCTCCATTACCTTCAACCCATAACCTAAAAATACCACCAAATTCCTATCCTCATAATGATCCAGTAATAATCTCACTTTAGCCCCCTCCTCATACGCATCCTGAAGCCAACAATCCGCAATTGACAGCCATTATGGCGTAATTGAATCAAATGAATGCAGAACTCAATACTCTGAAGAGACAGAAAGCACCAATATTCGCTCAGGGAGAGTCAAGTCATGTCAACAAGAACACATACAACAAGCATGATGAAGGAGATAATTCTTGGTGGCACATAAATCAATCAAGACGTCCTTATTCAAAAATTGAATTCCCAAGGTATGAAGGCGGTGATCCTTGAGGCTAGGTTTTAAAAGAAGAAAAATATTTTTGATATTACCAGACACTCGATGATTTGAAAGTTGATGTATCAAAAATGAATTTGGAGGGTGACGCCTTAGAAACTTTTACCTGGGTTTCTTCGGGAAGGACTATAAGATATTAGGAAGAATTGGTGCAGGTTTTCCAAGAACAATTTGGTCCTGTGGAGTTTTAGAACCCAAATGTTCATCTTTGTGGGATTAAGTAGACTGGTAGTGTGGGTGAATATAAGCAAGAATTTATGTGTCTACAATTTCGTGTACAAGGATGGTCGGAACATTGTCTTTTGGGAGTTTTCAAAAACCACGCACAGTTTATAAAGCCGTGAGTCTGGCCATAGAGTTTAAAGCAAAATCACAATCACAACAATACCCACGACCGAATCTGCGTCAACGTGATCCAGAAAATAATTATTATTATCAAGAAAATAAGGGATTTCCACCACATCAACACTAGGATTCTAATTTTAATTCAAACTCCTCGATTTCCTCTGTGAATCTGTTATACCTGACGGTTTTGCATAATCCTCACGCAAGCACGCACAATTTGGCCGTTTTTGATCAGCACCATCAATTATAGACGCACGCCTCAGTTCCTCATCCTTCGATCATGAACGACCAACAACGTCAATATCAATGTTATAGTGATGCTACCTTATCAGACGGACAGAAAAAGGATTTAAAATTGTTGTGAACCCTGAGCTAACATATCAATGCTATAGTGATGCTACATTATCGTACGGACAGAAATCTGAGACTCATATTCGATTATGCACTAATCTTTTCTTGAGAATGTTCACAAGATAATTACAAGAAAACTGGGCCGAGCATCTAGAAAGTGGCTGACTAGATTGAAGTGGAAATCAAGACAGTGGAGAATCATAAGGAATATCTAATAGAATCATATTGAATTAAAAGAATATAAATCAACCGAATCTTTCAGCTAGACTTAACAGAATAGGAAAGCCCAGCTCACTAGATACGAGATTGGACGTAAGGCATAAGGACCATGGCCGTAAAAGGAAAGATGGCTATACCAAAAAGAAGAGAGTCAGTGGAGAATCAAAGATACGAAGAAAAAAATCACAATATGCTGAAAAGCTCAAGAAAGCCAATTGTGATAAGAGATTCTTGGTATGGAGAAGACACAAAGGTGTTACGTGACAGATGCTACTCTATGCCTTTGAAACTGATAAACCCCAATTTTCTATATTTTATCCCACCTTATTCATTTATTTTGGGATTATTTTAGGCTAATTTGGAATTATTAGATAATATTTGGATTGTAAGCCAATTTTAGGAAAGAATATAAATCAGAATTAATTATTAGATTATTGGGCTTAAATTATTAATGTTCTGATTGATATCTTCTGATTGAATAATATTTCTAAAATATATGATAGATCACAATTTTATTTAATTCTTACAGGAAAACGTACGCTCTCGTTGAGAGCCGAGAGGCGGAGATGAGACAAGACGCAGGTTTTGTGAATTGAGACCTAGACCTAGCTGCAGATAAAGCCCAGCTCACTAGATGCGAGATTGGACGTAAGGCATAAGGACCATGGTTGTAAAAGGAAAGATGGCTATACCAAAAAGAAGAGAGTCAGTGGAGAATCAAAGATACAAAGAAAAAAATCACAATATACTGAAAAGCTCAAGAAAGCCAATTGTGATAAGAGATTGCTGATATGGAGAAGACACAAAGGTGTTATGTGACAGATACTACTCTATGTCTTTGAAACTGATAAACCCCAATTTTCTATATTTTATCCCACCTTATTCATTTATTTTGGGATTATTTTAGGCTAATTTGGAATTATTAGATAATATTTGGATTGTAAGCCAATTTTAGGAAAGAATATAAATCAGAATTAATTATTAGATTATTGGGCTTAAATTATTAATGTTCTGATTGATATCTTCTGATTGAATAATATTTCTAAAATATATGATAGATCACAATTTTATTTAATTCTTACAGGATAAGGAAAAGCAAGTTAAAAGATCCTACGATGCAAAATTAACCTTGTAAGCTAAAATAAGATGTAATGGTAAAATTTTATTGGGCTTCTTAAATTTTAATGGGCTCAAGTTGATATCCAAAAATATCTTCCTCCCCCTTTAATTAACCTAGCAGCGCCAACATAAAACGTACGCTCTCGTTGAGAGCCGAGGTGGAGATGAGACAAGACGCAGGTTTTGTGAATTGAGACCTAGACCTAGCTGCAGATAAAGCCCAGCTCACTAGATGCGAGATTGGACGTAAGGCATAAGGACCATGGCCGTAAAAGGAAAGATGGCTATTCCAAAAAGAAGAGAGTTAGTGGAGAATCAAAGATACGAAGAAAAAAATCACAATATGCTGAAAAGCTCAAGAAAGCCAATTGTGATAAGAGATTGCTGATATGGAGAAGACACAAAGGTGTTACGTGACAGATGCTACTCTATGTCTTTGAAACTGATAAACCCCAATTTTCTATATTTTATCCCACCTTATTCATTTATTTTGGGATTATTTTAGGCTAATTTGGAATTATTAGATAATATTTGGATTGTAAGCCAATTTTAGGAAAGAATATAAATCAGAATTAATTATTAGATTATTGGGCTTAAATTATTAATGTTCTGATTGACATCTTCTGATTGAATACTATTTCTAAAATATATGATAGATCACAATTTTATTTAATTCTTATAGGATAAGGAAAAGCATGTTAAAAGATCCTACGATGCAAAATTAACCTTGTAAGCTAAAATAAGATCTAATGGTAAAATTTTATTGGGCTTCTTAAATTTTAATGGGCTCAAGTTGATATCCAAAAATATCTTCCTCCCCCTTTAATTAACCTAGCAGCGCCAACATAAAACGTACGCTCTCGTTGAGAGCCGAGGCGGAGATGAGACAAGACGCAGGTTTTGTGAATTGAGACCTAGACCTAGCTGCAGATAAAGCCCAGCTCACTAGATGCGAGATTGGACGTAAGGCATAAGGACCATGGCCGTAAAAGGAAAGATGGCTATTCCGAAAAGAAGAGAGTTAGTGGAGAATCAAAGATACGAAGAAAAAAATCACAATATGCTGAAAAGCTCAAGAAAGCCAATTGTGATAAGAGATTGCTGATATGGAGAAGACACAAAGGTGTTACGTGACAGATGCTACTCTATGTCTTTGAAACTGATAAACCCCAATTTTCTATATTTTATCCCACCTTATTCATTTATTTTGGGATTATTTTAGGCTAATTTGGAATTATTAGATAATATTTGGATTGTAAGCCAATTTTAGGAAATAATATAAATCAGAATTAATTATTAGATTATTGGGCTTAAATTATTAATGTTCTGATTGATATCTTCTGATTGAATAATATTTCTAAAATATATGATAGATCACAATTTTATTTAATTCTTACAGGATAAGGAAAAGCAAGTTAAAAGATCCTACGATGCAAAATTAACCTTGTAAGCTAAAATAAGATCTAATGGTAAAATTTTATTGGGCTTCTTAAATTTTAATGGGCTCAAGTTGCTATCCAAAAATATCTTCCTCCCCCTTTAATTAACCTAGCAGCGCCAGCATAAAACGTACGCTCTCGTTGAGAGCCGAGAGGCGGAGATGAGACAAGACGCAGGTTTTGTGAATTGAGACCTAGACCTAGCTGCAGATAAAGCCCAGCTCACTAGATGCGAGATTGGACGTAAGGCATAAGGACCAGGGCCGTAAAAGGAAATATGGCTATTCCAAAAAGAAGAGAGTCAGTGGAGAATCAAAGATACGAAGAAAAAATCACAATATGCTGAAAAGCTCAAGAAAGCCAATTGTGATAAGAGATTGCTGGTATGGAGAAGACACAAAGGTGTTACGTGACAGATGCTACTCTATGTCTTTGAAACTGATAAACCCCAATTTTCTATATTTTATCCCACCTTATTCATTTATTTTGGGATTATTTTATTCTAATTTGGAATTATTAGATAATATTTGGATTGTAAGCCAATTTTAGGAAAGAATATAAATCAGAATTAATTATTAGATTATTGGGCTTAAATTATTAATGTTCTGATTGAGATCTTCTGATTGAATAATATTTCTAAAATATATGATAGATCACAATTTTATTTAATTCTTACAGGATAAGGAAAAGCAAGTTAAAAGATCCTACGATGCAAAATTAACCTTGTACGCTAAAATAAGATCTAATGGTAAAATTTTATTGGGCTTTTTAAATTTTAATGGGCTCAAGTTGCTATCCAAAAAGATCTTCCTCCCCTTTAATTAACCTAGCAGCGCCAAAGATAAAACGTACGCTCGTTGAGAGCCGAGAGGCGGAGATGAGACAAGACGCAGTTTTGTGAATTGAGACCTAGACCTAGCTGCAGATAAAGCCCCAGCTCACTAGATACGAGATTGGACGTAAGGCATAAGGACCATGGCCGTAAAAGGAAAGATGGCTATACCAAAAAGAAGAGAGTCAGTGGAGAATCAAAGATACGAAGAAAAAAATCACAATATGCTGAAAAGCTCAAGAAAGCCAATTGTGATAAGAGATTGCTGGTATGGAGAAGACACAAAGGTGTTACGTGACAGATGCTACTCTATGTCTTTGAAACTGATAAACCCCAATTTTCTATATTTTATCCCACCTTATTCATTTATTTTGGGATTATTTTAGGCTAATTTGGAATTATTAGATAATATTTGGATTGTAAGCCAATTTTAGGAAAGAATATAAATCAGAATTAATTATTAGATTATTGGGCTTAAATTATTAATGTTCTGATTGATATCTTCTGATTGAATAATATTTCTAAAATATATGATAGATCACAATTTTATTTAATTCTTACGGGATAAGGAAAAGCATGTTAAAAGATCCTACGATGCAAAATTAACCTTGTAAGCTAAAATAAGATCTAATGGTAAAATTTTATTGGGCTTCTTAAATTTTAATGGGCTCAAGTTGCTATCCAAAAATATCTTCCTCCCCCTTTAATTAACCTAGCAGCGCCAACATAAAACGTACGCTCTCGTTGAGAGCCGAGGTGGAGATGAGACAAGACGCAGGTTTTGTGAATTGAGACCTAGACCTAGCTGCAGATAAAGCCCAGCTCACTAGATGCGAGATTGGACGTAAGGCATAAGGACCATGGCTGTAAAAGGAAAGATGGCTATTCCAAAAAGAAGAGAGTGAGTGGAGAATCAAAGATACGAAGAAAAAAATCACAATATGCTGAAAAGCTCAAGAAAGCCAATTGTGATAAGAGATTGCTGCTATGGAGAAGACACAAAGGTGTTACGTGACAGATGCTACTCTATGTCTTTGAAACTGATAAACCCCAATTTTCTATATTTTATCCCACCTTATTCATTTATTTTGGGATTATTTTAGGCTAATTTGGAATTATTAGATAATATTTGGATTGTAAGCCAATTTTAGGAAAGAATATAAATCAGAATTAATTATTAGATTATTGGGCTTAAATTATTAATGTTCTGATTGATATCTTCTGATTGAATAATATTTCTAAAATATATGATAG
This sequence comes from Acacia pycnantha, assembly GCA_025563575.1. NCBI lineage: Eukaryota > Viridiplantae > Streptophyta > Magnoliopsida > Fabales > Fabaceae > Acacia > Acacia pycnantha. The sequence continues at coordinate 1,951,847 of JAMWYP010000066.1, forward strand.
ATCACAATTTTATTTAATTCTTACAGGATAAGGAAAAGCAAGTTAAAAGATCCTACGATGCAAAATTAACCTTGTACGCTAAAATAAGATCTAATAGCTCACTAGATGCGAGATTGGACGTAAGGCATAAGGACCAGGGCCGTAAAAGGAAATATGGCTATTCCAAAAAGAAGAGAGTCAGTGGAGAATCAAAGATACAAAGAAAAAAATCACAATATGCTGAAAAGCTCAAGAAAGCCAATTGTGATAAGAGATTGCTGGTATGGAGAAGACACAAAGGTGTTACGTGACAGATGCTACTCTATGTCTTTGAAACTGATAAACCCCAATTTTCTATATTTTATCCCACCTTATTCATTTATTTTGTTATTATTTTAGGCTAATTTGGAATTATTAGATAATATTTGGATTGTAAGCCAATTTTAGGAAAGAATATAAATCAAAATTAATTATTAGATTATTGGGCTTAAATTATTAATGTTCTGATTGATATCTTCTGATTGAATACTATTTCTAAAATATATGATAGATCACAATTTTATTTAATTCTTACAGGATAAGGAAAAGCATGTTAAAAGATCCTACGATGCAAAATTAACATTGTAAGCTAAAATAAGATCTAATGGTAAAATTTTATTGGGCTTCTTAAATTTTAATGGGCTCAAGTTGATATCCAAAAATATCTTCCTCCCCCTTTAATTAACCTAGCAGCGCCAACATAAAACGTACGCTCGTTGAGAGCCGAGGCGGAGATGAGACAAGACGCAGGTTTTGTGAATTGAGACCTAGACCTAGCTGCAGATAAAGCCCAGCTCACTAGATGCGAGATTGGACGTAAGGCATAAGGACCACGGCCGTAAAAGGAAAGATGGCTATTCCAAAAAGAAGAGAGTTAGTGGAGAATCAAAGATACGAAGAAAAAAGTCACAATATGCTTGAAAAGCTCAAGAAAGCCAATTGTGATAAGAGATTGCTGATATGGAGAAGACACAAAGGTGTTACGTGACAGATGCTACTCTATGTCTTTGAAACTGATAAACCCCAATTTTCTATATTTTATCCCACCTTATTCATTTATTTTGGGATTATTTTAGGCTAATTTGGAGTTATTAGATAATATTTGGATTGTAAGCCAATTTTAGGAAAGAATATAAATCAGAATTAATTATTAGATTATTGGGCTTAAATTATTAATGTTCTGATTGATATCTTCTGATTGAATAATATTTCTAAAATATATGATAGATCACAATTTTATTTAATTCTTACAGGATAAGGAAAAGCATGTTAAAAGATCCTACGATGCAAAATTAACCTTGTAAGCTAAAATAAGATCTAATGGTAAAATTTTATTGGGTTTCTTAAATTTTAATGGGCTCAAGTTGGTATCCAAAAATATATTCCTCCCCCTTTAATTAACCTAGCAGCGCCAGAATAAAACGTACGCTCTCGTTGAGAGCCGAGAGGCGGAGATGAGACAAGACGCAGGTTTTGTGAATTGAGACCTAGCTGCAGATAGAGACGGACCACATCTAAGGTGGTTTTGTCATTCATCATTGAATTCACAATCACGGACCCACCATCCATAACCAATTCACTTTGGTCTCCTGGACACGCACAAATTGTTGAGTTCGTTGGTACAATTTTCATGCTAGCGACGTGCTTGGCTCTTGGAGGAGAGAGTAAATCCATGGAAGATTAAGCTTGTTGGGAGACAATTTAGGAGGAGCATATAGGAAGCTAGAGCCTAGGGATTTACACTTGAAGACCACAAGGGAGTGTTTTCCTTTTCATCGAATTATTTCAAGACTTGAAGATTATTTAGTTTTAGATAATTTTGAGTTGTTTTCTTGAGAACAAGCTAGTTTTAGATTGTAGACATATTATTTAATTTGGATTTAATTGATAATTTGGATTTGAATTGTACGGGATTTTTGTTTGCAAACCATTGATTGTCGATCAAATTAGTAATTTATTTTTCATTATTAATTTAATTGTCAATTTAGGTTTATCCTCTTGGTTGTTCAATTAGGTCAGTTAATTGTCTTGTTGTTTAATTAGGAAATTGTGAACACGATTCCCAAACTATCTTATAAACATTTTAACTGGTTTTAATGGACTTAATTTGTATCACCCCTACTGTTGTAAATATTGCATTTGTTAGCACTGTTGAATTAATGAGAAGTATTTATTGTTGATTTAACTCCTATTATTTTCTGACTTATTTTATTTTAATAATAATTATAAAAACTGTCAAAATGATGGGAGACAGTATGGTGGGCCCTGAAAAGGTCCAAAATGTCGCCCAGTGTAGACAAGGAAGAAGAGATCATGACAGTATTCAAATTTGAGGAAAAACGGGTCCAGGACAAAACATCGGTGTAACTGAAAGCCGATATAATGAAGTGGGGCCCGAGAACAATGACAAAATACAGATTCTTGACTCAGGAAATCTTGTATGCGCCATTCATGGTTCAGGAGAGAGAAATTAAAGAGACACTGAAGAAGACATGTTCCAAAAAGCAAGAGTCAGTGTAATTATTACACGGGGACACGTGTCACTACGGGGTTGAAAGAGAATAAAGTAAGGGCAAAATAGTCAATTCATTGTCCTTTTACCATTAAATTTCATTCATCATGGGAGAGAAGAGAAATTCAGATAATTTTAACTGTATTCAGGCCCAAAGGCAAAAATGCGGGTTCCACAGGTAATTAACCGGTAGAAAGGGGACCGATAGAGACTGATTAGGGGTTTCCTTTGGACTGAATGAGACTCATGTGGGGCCATATGGGGAAGTTAGGAAGGCACCACACATGAGTAGGTGATTAGGAGAAAACATCTAAAAAGTTGAAGAAAAGTACAAAGGCAAGCACCCTGTTGACTAGTGGGGCCCGACGTGGACCGGTGGAAGGAGTTTGGATCGGTTAAAGTGCAAAAGTCTGACAAAAGAGATGAGGGATGATTTTTTGGGACCTCTTATGTGCCACCCAGCCATTAAAAATGATTAAAAAGTTATTTGGAAGAAAAGAAAAGGAAAAGCAGCCCAAAAGTCAAGTTGTGGGACCCACTTTCTGAACAAAAAGGGAAAAATCAGATAAATTGGGAAAAATAAAAGAAAAATTAAGGAATCTTATTTTGGGGCCCAAGATGGCGCCACCTAGCCCTAGGAACCATCTAGAGTGCTTGAGGACCAAGAAAATAATAATAAAGAAGTTCCGGGCTAAAATTGGTAATTTACATAAATTCCGGGCCAAAGCAGGTAATTTTCCCAAAATGAAAAGTAAAAATCTAGATATTTTTAAGGAGGATGCGCCACATGGCAGGGCAGTAATCCTCTGGAAATTTTATGGATAAGTTTAAAATCCAAATAAAAATTTTACTAAATTACTGGACAGGATTCTACCCCAGTTATTTTGGACTGATTAGTACTTTTAATCATTATTAAAAGCCATATGCTCTCTCTGTCTCTCTTAGCTATGAAGGCTGAAATTTTACAGAGGAAAGAGAGAATATTTCAGCCAATTTTCCATAGCCAAAGTAAGTCCTAAGCTTCCAAGATCATCAACCATACTTCCGATTCAGGTAAACACCGAAAACCCGAACCTTTGGAACTTAAACTTATGATTTTCGTTCAAATGGTTGGGGCTTGGTGTTATAATCTGATTTTGGTTTTCTTGATGATCCCAAAGTGTTTAAAACGTGATTTTGTATGGGGTTAAATTATGATTTAAGTTCCCAAACTCAAAAACACTGAAGAACAAGCTTGTTTGTCAATTCTGGATATTCTGGCAATGAACTTTCAATTGAGTTTTAAGTTGGTGATTTCTTTTGGTTATTTATTTTGGTTTCTCAGATGACCATATTTTCATATAATTATTTTGGGAGTTGTAATATGGTATGTCTGTATATTTAATCCCTCCAGGAAATGAGTCTTCCCGCATTTTATCTTATCAGTATTTAATTGTCCAAACCGATGCATGCTCTGCTGCTAATACTCTGATAAATGTCATAAAATAATTTGGGAAACAATCTTAAAGTTTGAAATAAAGTAAAGGATCACACTACCCGCCACCTGAAAGGGTGAGGCTGGTAGGTGTGTTATAATTATTAACTTACTTCATTAGTTAATCATTTATTCTTATCTTTATGAATTCTTTTTAAAAATAATTATTGGGTCATTACAGTTTTAATAGAATAAAAAGACTTAAAGGCCCTTCTTAATAAATAAATTTATATGGCACTGTAATTTGAAATTGGGCTGAAACAAAATAAAGGTATTTGTTTATTATCATTATTATTATCGATAGCAATCAAAATAATGGAAAGAATTAAAGGCAGCAAATAAAACTGAAAGATAATCCTAATATCTTCAATCAAATATTTTAATATTTTAATCAAGATATCTTATGATACTAAGTAATTTAAGATACTCTAATAAAATATTGTTAAGATATTCCTAAATCTACCCCATTAATCCACAACTAATATTATGGGACTAACTACCAACAATAAATAAATAAATGAAATTATTAATTTAATTTACAAGTATCCTAAATTTAAGGATCACTCAACAAATCAAAAAGATCACCTGAATAAAATTAAAAGTGTCTAAAATAACAAATAAATATTTATTCCAAATAATCCATTATCCCATTATTCTATCAATTATTATTTTTTGGTCTATTACAAAATGAGTGAATGAAAAAAAGATATACTCGTACAATATTACTAGTAGAGTGAATGAAAAAAAGATATACTGGTACAAATTTTTTTGGACTTTTTCAGTGCTTAATTTCTTCCTTCAGCACACTACGTCGCCTGAGAGCGAGGTCGGGGAAGAGAGTTCGTCTGATACACCGGTGTGGGGATTGGTTGATCATGCGACAAGGCTGATGTGGATTTGTCATGTAGGCACCTCCGAGTAAGTCAAGGAAAGTTACTAGTAATGTCATAATGTTTTTTCCTTTGGTTTGTATGCTAATATTTTCAACACAACATTGTATTCAAGTTTGAGCCTTATAGATTGGTACTGGACTTCATGGAAAAGCAATTATTCCGTAATTACAATTACCCATGGGGCAATTGGTTAGAGATTTCTAAAGATGTTTGCGATGCTTGGTTCAATGACTTCTTGGTAAGTTATGTCCATTTTATGGTTATTGATTGCTTCTTATCAAAATGCAAACTAATTAATTACTTGTATATTATTGAGGACTAATTGTTCATTTTTTATTTTCAGAACAACTTTAGGTTGTGGTCCACCCATCGACGAGATTGGACAAAAGCTTATAATTACAAAGCAAGTAGGTAGTTGTCTGGTCACTTTCATAAATTGAGAGAAAATAAAGGAAAGGTAGATTGGATTAATCTTGAGCTCGCTACACAACTCAAGTTAAAATGGGCTGACAATGAGAATTGGCAGCAGAAGTCTGCACAAAATAAGCTGAGTAGGTCTCGATTGGATGGACCCTCATATACTGGGGGCTCCATTCCAATAAGTCAGCATCGAAGAAACATTGTAAGTATACATTGTTTTCTATTTTGGTATTCAATATTTTTTACTTTGAAGTAATTAATTAATGATCATCAGTTGTATTTGCAGGAAACTTCTGGGGACATGACTCAAAAAATGGTTGATTGGCTTACCTTTGAGCGGACCCATTCTCAAGAGTCTGCAGTTGATGAGAGGCGCTGGATTAACACCAAGTCAAAACAATTAGCGGTGAGACATTTATTGTATTTATTATTTGTTTCAACAAGCAACATGTTTATTTCACTTTACATGCCATATTTGTGATGTATTTTTGTACTTGTAGGAAAATTGGGAGAAACTTTCACAGGAGAGAGACACGCAGATTGCAACAGACCCTGCATCCTTCTCTTAGTTTGATAACGAGAACCTTTTCATTCAAGCTGCAGGAGGATTTGAAAAGAAAGGCAGAGTGTTCGGGTTGGATGCCTCTGCTAGCCGAGTGAAGGCTAGCAAGCGCTCATCCAGTAATGTTGGAGGTGTTGCTACAAGTAAACGTATTATTTTTGGAATTAATTGTTTTACATTATCACTCCTTTGTCCATTTAAATCAAGTACAAAAAATAAACTTACTTTCTAATGTTGTATTTGCAGATGAGCTTAAAAGGGTGAAATAGGAGCTGGAGGCTACAAGACAACAAGTGAATCAACAAACGGAGATGATGAATCAGCAAACAGAGATGATGAAGCGGATGCAAGAACAGCTCCAGTCTCTTTTGAAGGACAAGCAGGAAAACAAGGATAAGTGGTTGGCTCCTGGTGATGATGATGAGCATGACCATATAACTACTATGTAGACATTACTTTTTATTTTTGTGGTGTTTAGTTTATTTTGTTGGCAACATTGTTTATATTTCGTTTTCTTTATGTCTAATTTGTTGAGATTGCTACCGTATATGTTTCTTCCTATACACTTTTTTTAATACATATTCAATATTGTTTAATTCGTAATATTTTTTCATTTTTTCATTGGTTGTTGAAGAAGAACCCTAATAATTATAATATTTTTTAAATAATAACGGAATTATTGCATTTTTTTTAAATAACTACAATTTTCATTTATTTTCGACAGATTTTTTTCTTCTTCTAATTTCTGAATTTATAACGAAATTATAATTCTGTTGCAACTAATTGCAACAGAATATTACTCCGTTGCAAATTGCAATGGAATTATAATTCCGTTGAAGCTTGCAACGGAACAAAAATCCGTTGCAATTTGCGACGTAGTAATATTCCATTGCAATTTGGAATGGATTTTTGTTCTGCTAGAATTTGCAACGGATTTTCGTTCCATTGCAAATTGCAACTAATTGATTTTCGGTTGCAATTTGCAATGGATTATTTTTCGTCGCAATTTGCAACGGATAAATTTTCCGTCACAAATTGCAACGAAAGTTGCAACGGATTTTTGTTTCGTTGCAAATTGCAATGGATATTACAAAACCCATTGCAAATATGTTTGCAACGCCCTTTTTTGCTATGAAATTTTTTCCGTCGCAAATTCCGTTGCCAAACCAGTTTGCAACAGATTTTGTCTGTTGCTAAAAATGTTTTTCTTGTAGTGAGAGAGTGGGAGCAATAAAGGGTAACATTAATACAGTATTTTTTTCCCTTCCACAAACAAAATGAAGAAAGTTACTGTGCTACTATGTTTCATATTGTCCTTTTTTAGAAAATATTAGGATGTGGGTGAAAAAAATTTGGTCAATGAACATAGTATATACAACCTACATAGGTGAGAGTTTGAAATCTCCACTTCGCATACAATTCCTTTCTTCCTGATATCGACATGCGGTTTACATTGAGAAGAATATTCTCCCTTTCCAACCCCACAAAAGGCCGAAAAGGTAACAAGAAATTACAAATCGAATTATCGAAAATGAGCCATTTCAGATAATTAATCGTCAGAGTAACAAGCATTAACCGAGAGCATCATTACACCCAAGGCATGATCACGAAGGTTTAAAATGAATAACATAAGGAAATGCAGCTTCAATCAAACTTGGTAACCCGAATAAATCAAAGCACAGAACATCGAAACTCAACCCATCAAGCAAAATCGAGTTCAAAACTAGAAGAGGAAATACTTGGAAAAGAAGACAAATGTTTGAGAGCCAAGGTTGATTGCGTGTGAAATTGATCAGAGATTTAAGAAACGCCAATAACACCATTTTCAAGATATACTTTCCCTTCCTCTCCACCACCCACGTCTTCTCCCTTCAATTCTTCAAGATGCATAACTCTCTTTGTGATCAGAAAACAATCAGAGCAATACGCGAAGCTTTACAAAAACCTAATCAACAAAATTCTATATAGAGATTGAAGAACAATTAACACTACCGCAAGAACAATTAACATTAACATTAAGTGTCCCTCTTTTAGGTATTGTGTCGCCATTGAACTTCCTTAACAACTCAATAGTGACCAAATTGAAACACAAATAGTAAGAGATTGAAGAGGGAGAATGGAAAACGAAACTTACAATGGCGTGGTTGAGAAAGGCAATTGCAACCCAGATCTATAGATCTGCAACCCATAGACGCCGTCTCCGTCATAGTAACTTCTTATGGATCGAGAGTGAGAGCGAATGGCTAAAGGTAGATCGAGCGAGAGCGAGAGCGAGATCTGAGAGTTGAAGGGGTTAAAGATCTAAGACCGTAATCGTTGGATCCAAACGCGTTCTCGCCTCCTTCAGTGCGTTTCGCCGTCGGAGAGGGAGGCTATGGCTGGGTTGAAGACGGAGCACGCGTACGAGCTAGGGTGAGAGAATGACTTTGAAATTAATTTGAAAGGTGACGGACGATGAAGGTAGATGGATATTTTGAACGAGGAAAAAAAAGTCATGACTTTGGCGTCCTAAAAACAATTTCAACACGCCATTTTTTCAATTCTGGCATCCTAAACCTTAATTTAGGACGCCTAAATTCTACAAAAACACACCAACTGCGAAATAATTAATTTTTGGCATCCTACATTCAAATTTAGGATGGCAAAAAATTTCCTGACGCCAAAATGTACCAAGTATTTCATTTTTGGCATCCTACATTCAAATTTAGGATTCCAAAAAATTTCTTGGCGCCAAAAAATTATCAAAATGGACCAAATATTTCATTTTAGGCATTCTAAACATGTTTTAGGACGCCAAAATTAATTTTCGACGTCCTAAAATTATTTTTAGGACGTCTAAGTCTCAAAATTTAGGCATATAATTACGAGAATGCCACTACCTACACTTTTTACTTCTTTTTTTAAAATAATGACGTCTTTTAGGGAAACAATATCTATTTTTTGTAGTAGTGAGAAAAACTTCTTATTTGTAACAATTGTCAAAACTTCAAAAATTGAAAAAATATCACAAAGCTTCTCAAGATCAACCAATCAAGACTGAAATTAGTTCATCTTAAATTACAAAGCATGACAATCTCAATCAATGATGCTAATCACACAAGATGGTCTCTCAAGAATGCCCTCAATCAACCTCTCAAGTGTATAGGGGTAAATAAGTATATCACTCAAATTCTACTGAAGGAAATTGTCTTACCATAAGCTTGCTCAATTTCTACTTCACTACTCATAACACATACATGCAAAAATCAAGAGAGCTTGTTATTGAAGGTTGTAATGGGCTACGGTAAAGGTGTGAATAAGTATATATGGATATGATAGGCTTAGTACCCAAGAAATTCAAAGAACATTAGTTAATAATATCAAATCACCTAAATATTATATTCTTTTTACTTCTCCTTTTACTTCTTTGTTTCTGTTTCTTCCTTTTTCTTTTTCTTTTCTTTTCTTTTTTTTTTTCTACTGCTTTTTTTCCTTTTTCTTTTTTCCTTTTTTGTTTCAATGCCAAATGATGAATGGCATAAAATACCTCCCCCCACACTTGGAATGTTGCATACTTGGGCAACCCCTACACTTAAACAAAAAATCAATGCTCAATAAATTTTCAAGGTGCGGAATAAAAATGGTTTCTTTTTTCCTTTGTGCCTTTTTGATGCATTCATTTCTCTTTGGCTGAGAAAGGAATGCATCAAAAAGGCACAAAGGGGCTAACAAAGGAAATATAATGAAAGGGAAAGACTATTTGGCCAAAGTGGGGGAAAAAAAAAACAAGTCTCCATCATATTTATGCATGTAAGTGAAAAATACAATTTTAAAAAGTAAGGGAGCAAGTTCTAGAGTACATAAATCATAAGCAGATGTACACAGGAAAGAAAGAATGGTATAAGATGAAGTATATTCATGCAGGCCTAAAATCTCACAAAAGTCAATACCAAATCATGCAACTAGCATCCCAAAATCAACTACCACGACATATAATTCAAGAGTCAAGAAATTCAACCCAAACAGAATGATCCACCAAAACCAAAATGTCCCAGTTCACAAGATGTATAGCAATAATAGAAAGAGAGTGTATTATTCGTAAAAAAATAATTTTTATTTTAAAAGGGAAATTATTCACAAAAGAAAACTTGTCTTCCTTTTCTAGAACACAAAGAATAAAAACCAAAGCAAAGACAAAAATATTTTTCTTTTCCTCATTTTGAAAACAAAGAAAAAAAACCAAAAGTAAGAACAAAATCCCTCCCCCACATTTAAATCATGCATCGTCCTTAATGCAAAAGATAGGTCTAACCAATAATAGAAGGTAGTGCAAGTTAAATAGTAAGGAGGGAGTACAACCGAACTATCTTGAAGACTCAAATGAAGTAGTGCAATTGGCTTCTCTCCTTTGTCTAGTTGTAAGTCACATGAAAGCACTAGTGACATCCCATTTTGATGTTCAACAAACATCTTTTTTAAGATCCGCAAATAACGTCCCAGCTCAAGTAGAGAAGGTGTATGGATATGAGTAATCAATTCATGTGCCTGCATAAAATCATAGCACCAAGCAGTATCTCATCTCACAAGAATAGAATCAATAAAACTCAATTTATCAAGAATTAAGGAAGATCCCAAAAGAACTTGATCAAAAGAAATTGTTGGAACTTCCAGATACTTTGAGCAACCCACAAAATCAATACAACTCTTCTCAGTAAGAGTCAAACTCTCTAAAGAATAATGCAAGTGATCACTCAAAATGGTTTCATCATGGTTTCTCAAATCATCACACAAGACAAATTCCATATGTGAAACATCATGAAATTTTTTGGAATTTCCCTCTAAATGCATATCCAAATAAAGGCTTCCACTGCACTTATCTTTAACAGTATGCCCACTAACAACAATCATGTCAAGATCATGAATAGTATCAAGAAAATCCTTCAAAGTATCGTTATGATTAGTGTTAAGCAAGGAATCATTAAAATCAATAGTGCATGGAGGGGGACATCAGAATGAGCATTAGAATGAGAATCAAAATCAACACCGGATTCAAAGTTACCATCTAATGCATCAGTAAACTCAATCCATGTAAACTTAGTGCAAACAGGGCACAATTTTTCATTAGAACAACCACAATTAAATGAGTCACTCACATATGCAAAATCTTGAAAATCAGCATAACATGCAGCAATAACATCAACATCCTCAACCACATCATCAATCACATCATTAATCACATTAATGGAGAAAACTGAATGCTCTTCCTTAGGATATTTCATAGCATCAAAGATATTAAAATTCACAAGAATATCACCAAACTCCATAGAAAGAGTACCAGAATGCACATCTATCTTAGTCTTAGCAATTTTCATGAAAGGTCTCCCTAAAATGATTGGGGACCTACAGCTGGGAGATTCACCCTCCATTTCTAAAATGTAAAAATCAGCAAGGAATATCAATTCATTTACGTTGACTAATACATCTTCAACCAAACCAATAGATGATTATTACTCCTATTAGCTAACTGGATAACAACACCAGTAGAACCAAGAGGACCAAGACCAAGAGATTTATAAAAAGATGTAGGCATGAAATTAATTGAAGCACCTAGATCTAACATGTAATTATCAAATCTATAATTACCAATAGTTCAAGGAATAGAAAACATGCCTGGATCTTTGCACTTGTGTGGCATTGGTTGGAGGAGTGCTGACACATTTTAGGTCAAAGTAACATGTTTATTTCCCTTCAGTCGCCTCTTGTTAGTACACAACTCTTTTAAAAAGTTGGCATATTTGGGAATCTGCTTGATTGCATCTAAGAGAGGGATGTTGATATCAACTTTCCTAAACGTCTCAAGAATGTCTACCAAATTCTTGGATTGAAGGGTTCTCTGAGGGAAAGGAAGATGAATAGGAATGTCAAGTTCCTTTTCACATTGCTGTAGTGCCTTCTTATTTTTAAATCCAATTTTCACATTTTCTGACTCTTTTCCTGATATGGATTCAGTCAAATCCGCAGCTTGTATAGGCTCCTCCAATTGCTTGCCAGACCATAAGGAAATAACACTAATATTTGCCTTAGGATTAGGAACTGTCTGTGAAGGAAGAGTGTTCAACCCTTGACGCTGTAGTTGATTCAATGATGTTGCTAATTGTCCAATTTGAGTTTGCAAATTCTAAATAGAAGTCTCAGTTTGCTACTGGAACTACATAGTGTTTGTGGCAAATTGCTTCATCATATCCTCTAGTGAGGAACCGCTACTACTAGTCTGTTGTTGTGCTACCTGTGATGCCTGTGGAGGTGCACATGTTGGAAATTATGCCCTAGGGGCAAGTCATTGTACTTTAGATGTTTATGTTAAAGTATTCTCCTTTAGTTATCATTTCATGTGCATGTTTACAGTGATAACTGATCGTTGGATATATCTTATAGATTATCCTAAATGTCCCTGGTCGGTCATCTCCGCGAGAGCGAAGATGAAACAAGACCAGTATGACTTTGATGAGTATGGAGATACGAGTCAAAATCATAGGCACTTGTATGAGTACAAGGTGCTGGACCGACCCACTATGAGAAAGCTGCATGGAATAAGTCATAAGCTTTTCTCATGTATAACCGTCACAACGCCCGTCGACTCGAGATCATCATGGATTCCTACATGATGAGTCACTAATCTTTGACTTAGTCAAAAGTCACCTTTGACCGGTGATGATAAAGGCTATGATCGGATCGTGGTTTTCATGCAAGGAATGTGAATGGTCAAGATGAAATTTGTCCCTCACATTTGTAGAGAGATAATACTGGGCCCTCGATGAGTCAGTCTGAGAAATGTATGGCCATACTACGATGGAAAGGAGTTTCCATTTCAATTAGACTACTCAAGAATCGAGAAAGTAATGTTCAAGAACAGGAAGTTGACTTTCTCCATGCCTCATCCTTGACCAAATTATCGCGTGAGAAAAGGGACGTGACATGGTTGTACGATAAGTTGTATCGTATCATCGATCCCCATATGAATTGGGTAGTCGCAATGTCTTGCTAGAGGCCGCTTGCGACTTGTGGGCTGGCACTACATTGGCCCACTGCCAATCTCATGTGGGCCTGCAGGGTCGCATACAAGAATAGCCCAACACAAGCAAAAGTTTTCAGATTCATTGAATCTTAGATATGTCTAAGATTTAATGAATAATGTATTTAATCTAGGATGGATATATATATTATTAAATTAGAAATTAATATAATATATTATATATAATATTTTTTTGTATTTAATTTATTTGATAAATTAAATATCGAAAACAAATAGAGATATTGTATCTCAGATTTAATTTTTGAATAAAGATATCATATATTTTATTTAATTTAAATTGACATATAGTATCTCAGATTTAATTAAATAGATAGATATCATTTCTCGGATTTAATTTATAGAGATAAATTAAATCAGAAGGCTTTTAATTTGGATTAAATAAATAGCTTAGATTAGATCTATAAGATAGATTTAATTAATATATTTTTCAATCCAGATTCAAAATTTGAATTTCAAATTAATGAGGTTTAATTTTGAATATAATACGCCTGCTAGGTTTAGAAAAACCTACGGGACATTTTGTCAAGCGTATTAGAAAAGCTGTGAAAAACCCTAGATAGAAGATAGAGAGACGCACAGTTCAGAGGTGCTAGCACACTTCTGTTCGTGTTTCTGAAGGTTGTTCGTGTGGATACCAGTAGAGAAAAGTGATTCTAAGAGTCGACTTTTGCTGATCGAGAAGGTAGCCCACCTGTTCAAATTGTTCTGCAAAGGTATGATTCAGAAACCCTAAACCTTGATTTAAATGTCGTTGAGCGATCCTTGAATGGGATTTCTAAAAGTTTTAACTCCGCTGCGTGTACGGATCCCAACAGTGGAATCAGAGCCAACTCAACAGAGCGTTTAAATTGGGTTTTTCTAAATGTTTATATATGTGATATATATGCAATAACTGAATCCTATATGCGTTGAAATCGATATATGTTTTAAATCGATTATACATGCGATGTATATATGTCTAAAACCAAATCTGTTGATGCGTTCAAATCGATATATGTTTACCGAATCATGTATGATTTAAAACGTATTCTCCCTACGGATTGCGAGTCAGATTTAGGCGGCTGTTTCTGAGTTGTTCAGATCGGATTGTATGGCTGATTGTTTGTAGAGCGAGAATTTAAATCATGATATTATATCATATTTATTATATAATATAATATAAATTAGAGAATTTAAATCATGATATTATATTTTATTTATTATATATAATATAAATTAGAGAATTTAAATCATGATATTATATTATAATTATTATATAATATAATATAAATTGGAGAATTTAAATCATGATATTATATTATATTTATTATATGATATAATATAAATTGGAGAATTTAATTCATGGTATTATATTATATATATATTATAATATAAATTAAAGAATTTTAATCATGAATAATATTTTATTTCATAACTGTATGAATTAATATATGTTGTAATTTACCTTTCAAATGTTTTTTGGGTATGGTGAACAACATGGCTCTAGAGTTTTACAATTGTTGTAAATTTTAAATACGGCCTGTGTGCCATGCCTCTCTCTCTAAATACTCTTGATGTACATTCTTTTCTCATCTCACTCCCCTCGTATGTTGAAACGAGGTTTCTCCTGATGTATTTCTTTTTGTTTTTAGAGAAGTCCTCTCATTGACTTGAGAGGATTTTTAGTTAAGGTTGAGTCATGTTGTGTCACAATTTTAATTATGTCTTGATTTGATCATTGCATGATTAATTTAGAATTTTAATTATGATTTGATCATTGCATGATTAATTTAGAATTTTAATTATGATTTGATTAGATCACTCATAATCAATTTAGAGTTTTAATTATGTTTTGATTAGATCACTCATAATTAATTTAGATATTATATGAGATACAATAGTGATTGCATTCATATAAGTAGGATTAATATGATTAATTAAATTATACCCTCTAAATAAAATCTTAAGTCATAATGCCACCAATAAATGAATACTTGTCAAAACCTAGATCGCCCATTTGTATGTTCCACCAAAGTTGATGCAACTGAGTTATCTTGGTGAGACTAGAGTGAGTAATGGTGATACTCAATATTCATTATTGTCTTGACTATATTGAGATGATCAAAACAGTTTTAGATCTCAAGGCATTAGATGGGATTAAATATGCCACGTCATATGATGTCGAATCCCATAAAGATCTAAGAGTTACATGTGATGTAATTGGCAAGGGGTTTGCCTACCTAAATAACTTGATTTTAAGCGTCCTGCCAAAGCGGACTTAATTTTAAGCCAAATATGGATCTTAGCCCACTAATTATAATGAGGGTTTTTAATTCAGTGGGAGGTTACTACTTAAACTTTGCATATCTTTAGTTGTAGAATCATGTAGTCTAGTAATACTTCAACACCATAAATGCGACCAGTCCTTAAGAAGGACGAACTCAATGAGACAAACTTTCTTGACATGTTTGCAAACTTAAGCGTTGATCCTAAACACGAAAGAAAAGAGTATCTCATCAATCAACCCATTCCTGACGAGCCTGCAGCTGCTGATCCAAGAGCTCAGACTAATGCTTATACGAAGCATAAGGATGACTCTGTGGATACAGATGCCTGATGCTTGCCACTATGCTTCTAGACCTCAATAGAGACATGTGGAGGCCTTTGAGATGATTGTTCATCCTACGGAAATGTTCCAGTAACAGGCAAGACAAGAGAGGTATGAGATCAGAAAGGCCTTATTTTCTTGTAAGATGGCTGAAGGTGAATCAGTTAATCCTCATTTGTTGAAAATGAGCCTTAAGAAGAGGCCCAGTACTGTTTTGTCCGTTCAGAAAAGGAAAGGGTATGAAACGGAAAGCCAAGAAGGCAAAACCTCCGAAGGATAGAGTCTGCTTCTTTTACAATGAACTTAGTCATTTGAAAAGAAATTGCAAACTCTACCTCGAAGATCTGTAGAAGAACAAGGATAACGGGGCTATCGCTTCAAGTATCTATGTCATAGATATTCGCTTTTCTACTTCCTCAACATGGGTATTGAATACTGCATGTGGATCTCACATTTGAATAAATGTAGGGTCTCAAGGACAGTAGAAAATTGAATGGACGAATCTATGACATAACTACTAAAAGGTTCAAGTCAAATAATTTGAATCTGATCTACCTATGGCATTGTCGTCTAGGCCATATAAATAAGAAACACATTTCGAAACTCCATCAAGATGGATTTCTTCACTCATTTGATTTTGAATCATTTGATAAATGTGAGTCTTGTTTATTGGGAAAGATGACAAAGGCGCCTTTTACTAGACACAGTGAGAGAGCCACCGATTTATTGGGCCTCATACATACTGATGTGTGTGGACCAATGAATACATCTGCCAGAGGATGTCATTTGTACTTCATTACATTTATAGATGATTTCAGTAGATATGGATATATCTATTTAATGAAACATAAGTCTGAGTCTTTTGAAATGTTCAAAATATTCCAAAATGAAGTACCAAACCAACTTGGCAAAAGTTGCGTTCACACTGAATCGTGTTTCGTCAAAGGCAGTTGAAAAGACACCATATGAAACATGGACTGGGAAGAAACCCAGTTTGTCCTTTCTTGAAATTTGGGGACGTGAGGTTTACGTTAAACACTAAGCCTCTGATAAATTATCATCCAGATCCTCAAAATGCCTATTTGTGGGGTATCTTAAGAAAACTAAAGGATACTATGTCTACAATCCTACCGATCACAAAGTGTTTGTTATTCGGAATGGTGTCTTTTTAGAGAAAGAGTTCATCTCTAATAGTGGGAGTAAGGTGTACCTCGAAGAAGTTCGAGAGCCACAAGACGACATAGAACCACGGATGGAAAACGGAGAAGACTCACAGCAAGTTGTTAAGCCGACTCAAGTAACACAAGGCCCACGTAGGTCCGATAGAACACGGCTACAGCCTCAGAGATATGGATTTCTGATTACTTGAAGCCGTGATGTTTTGTTCATTGAGCAGAATGAGCCAACTACCTATCGAGAAGCCGTGGTGGGACCAAACTTCGAAAGATGCCTTAATGCCATGAAGTCTGAAATGCAATCCATGTACGACAATGAGGTATGGACCTTAGTCGATCCACCTGAAGGTGTAAAAACCTTTGGGTGCAAGTGGGTTTTCAAAGAGAAAACTGACATGGATGGCAAAGTAAATTTCTTCAAGGCACGACTGGTTGCAAAAGGATTCAATCAAACTCATGGTGTGGACTATGATGAAACCTTTTCCCCAGTTGCAATGGCCAAATCAATCAGAATCCTTCTTGCCATTGCATCATATTATGACTATGAAATATGGCAGATGGACGTCAAAACAGCCTTCCTTAACGGAAAGCTCCTTGAGGATGTATCCATGACACAACCTAAGGGTTTTGTGCGTCCAGAGGACTCTGGTAAAGTTTGCAAGCTTCAAAGATCCATTTATGGATTGAAGCAAGCATCTCGGAGCTGGATTCATCGTTTTGATGAAGTAGTCAAAGAGTTTGGATTCATTCAAAACATTGATGAACCTTGTGTTTACAAGAAGGTTAGTGGGACCACAATTGTATTTCTAGTGCTTTATGTCAATGACATCCTACTCATTGGGAATGACATTCCTACCTTGCAGAGTGTCAAGTCTTGGTTATGAAAGTATTTCTCAATGAAAGATTTAGGTGAAGCCACTTACATCCTCGGGACAAGGATCTATAGAGATAGATCCAAGAGGCTGATAGGCTTAAGTCAGAGCACATACATAGACAAGATACTGCAGAGATTCAGTATGCAGGATTCCAAAAGGGGTTACATGCCCATGTCTTATGGCATTCATCTCAGTAAGGATTTGTGTCCTAGTACACAAGATCAAAGAGATCGCATGAGTAAGATTCCATATGCCTCCGCCATTGGATCTATCATGTATGTCATGATTATGTACTCGACCGGATGTCTCATATGCCTTGAGTATGACCAGTAGATATCAACAAGATCCCGGTGAGGGTCATTGGACTGCTGTCAAGAATATCCTAAAGTACTTAAGAAGGACTAAGGACTTATTCTTGGTATATGGTGGATTGAAAGATGAGCTCTGTGTGACAAAGTTACATGATGCGAGTTTCAAAACTGACCAAGATGATCTAAGATGGCAATCTGGATATGTATTCATTTTGAATGGTGGTGCGGTAAGCTGGAAGAGCTCTAAGCAGAGCACTGTAGCTGATTTTGCAATAGAAGCTGAGTATATAGCAGCATCGGATACAGCTAAAGACGCCTTTTGGATAAGTAAGTTCATTAATGAACTAGGGGTGGTTCCTACCATCTCAAATCCAATAGACTTGTTCGGTGACAATAGCGGTGCTATTGCGCAGACCAAGGAGCCTAGGTCACATCAAAGGACCAAGCATATACTCAAGCAATTTCATCTTATCAGAGAAATAAATGATAGAGGTGATACAAAAAATTATGCAAAGTATCAGGGGGAAAGCAATGTCGATGATCCTCTTACTAAACTGCTTGCACAAGTAAAACATGAGCGTCATGTTAGGGCAATGGGAATTAGGGTAATTAATGATTGCACCTAGTGCAAGTGGGAGTCTGTTGGAAATTATGCCCTAGGGGCAAGTCATTATACTTTAGATGTTTATGTTAAAGTATTCTCCTTTAGTTATCATTTCATGTGCATGTTTATAGTGATAACTGATCCTTGGATATATCTTATAGATTATCCTAAATGTCCCTGGTCGGTCTTCCCCGCGGGAGTGAAGATGAAATAAGACTAGTATGACTTTGATGAGTATGGAGATACGAGTCAAAATCATAGGCACTTGTATGAGTACAAGGTGCTGGACCGACCCACTATGAGAAAGTTGCATGGAATAAGTCATAAGCTTTTCTCATGTATAACCGCGTCACAACGCCCGTCGACCTGAGATCATCATGGATTCCTACATGATGAGTCGCTGATCTTTGACTTAGTCAAAAGTCACCTTTGACCGGGTGATGATAAAGGCTATGATCGGGATCAGTGGTTTTCATGCAGAGGAATGTGAATGGTCAAGATGGAATTTGTCCCTCACATTTGTAGAGAGATAATACTGGGCCCCTCGATGAGTCAGTCTGAGAAATGTATGGCCATACTACGATGGAAAGGAATTTCCATTTCAATTAAACTACTCAAGAATCGAGAAAGTAATGGTCAAGAACAGGAAGTTGCCTTTCTCCATGCCTCATCCTTGACCAAATTATTGCGTGACAAAAGGGACGTGACATGGTTGTACCATAGGTTGTATCGTATCATCGATCCCCATATGAATTGGGTAGTCGCAATGTCTTGCTAGAGGCCGCTTGCGACTTGTGGACTGGTACTATATTGGCCCACTGCCAATCTCATGTGGGCCTGCAGGGTCGCACACAAGAATAGCCCAACACGAGCAAAAGTGTCCAGATTCATTTAATCTTAGATATGTCTAAGATTTAATGAATACTGTATTTAATCTAGGATGGATATATATATTATTAAATTCGAAATTAATATAATAATATTATTTAATAAAGATTATAATATTATTATATATAATATTTGTTTGTATTTAATTTATTTGATAAATTAAATATCGAAAACAAATAGAGATATTGTATCTCAGATTTAATTTTTGAATAAAGATATCATATATTTTAGAGTAAATACCCTTTTTGGTCCCTGGAAAAACACATTTGACACTTTTTGGTCCCTGAGTAAAAAAAATGTCATTTTGGTCCTTTTTAGGGACTAAAAAGGACCTTTTTGGGAATTTCTGAGGGATTAAAATGTGCAAAAAAATGATCAAAAGGACTAAAAGGGACCTTATTTTTCCATTTTAGGGACTAAAAGTGACTTATTTTTTTTCAGGGACCAAAAAGGGCATCCGTGTTTTTGCCAGGGACCAAAAAGGGTATTTACTCTATATTTTATTTAATTTAAATTGACATATAGTATCTCAGATTTAATTAAATAGATAGATTTCATTTCTCGGATTTAATTTATAGAGATAAATTAAATCAGAAGGCTTTTAATTTGGATTAAATAAATAGATTAGATTATATCTATAAGATAGATTTAATTAATATATTTTTTTAATCCAGATTCAAAATTTGAATTTCAAATTAATGAGGTTTAATTTTGAATATAATACGCCTGCTAGGTTTAGAAAAACCTACGGGACATTTTGTCAAGCGTATTAGAAAAGCCACGAAAAACCGTAGATAGAAGATAGAGAGACGCACAGTTCAGAGGCGCTAGCACGCTTCCGTTCATGAAACTTGCAGCAAAGTTTGAATATGTGATTGAAAGTATAATGTTTTGATGTATCTAGGATGGTATCACGTGTGTGGGACGTATCTCCAATATCAAGGGGAAGAGTTCATTATTTTGCAAGGCGTGCCGTAGTAATCTGTTGACTTGCATACTCTATGTTGCTTTTGCATGTGTGTTTTATCATGATGTAGGACATCGGTCAGTAGTGCCTCTCGCACAGATCGAGATCGGCTGTAGTACCTATTGACCGTGTGTCCTTAGGGTTTCTGCCATGCATCGAGGGCATGTAGGATCGGGCTGCGGTGCCTATTGGACTGTGTGTCCTTAGGGTGTTGCTGCAGTACCGAGATATGTGAGGTAGGTAGGGCCTATGTGACTGTGTGTTCATAGGTTGCTACTGAGGCCTCAAGAGGGGTAGGTGGTTAGGGTTTGGCCACCCTGACTACTGAGGCCCCTGAGCGCGCTGTTTCCGAGGGGCTTGTCTTGACGAGGCGGTCCTATGCTGTGTGCACTCTGATGTATATCAAAAGGACTATTTAATGGAGGAAAGGTAATAAGTAAAAGGAATCCCTCTAACCCGCCACCCGAAAGGGCGAGGCCGGTAGGGGTGTAACAAGGATTGATTGGAAAGGTACCTTATACATACGGCTATTGTGGAGAGTAACTCATGGTTGCATGCCTATTTTGTTTTTATTACAACCTTAGGGATTTTTTGTTGAATGCATTAGATTGCATTTGAATATACATGGAATGTTTATGTTAACCATCTTGATAGATGGGCGGGGGCCGATGACTCATTTATTAGCGTTCATAGTTTACTTATTTTGAGCTTTCATAGTACCAGAGACCTAGGATGATCATTTATTTAACCTAGATTATAGTATATGATTTATGGTTTTATGATTTATCGATGTAATGGACATCACCTTGAAACTTACAGGCATTGTGTGTTAGATGTGGGCCAAAGGCTTAGGCAAGGATCTCACTAAAATACACAAGCACAAACATAAAAAGTAAACATAAACATAAATATAAATATAAATATAAACATGTACATAAACATAAACATAAACATAATGCTGCAAAGAACAAATTGAAGTGGAACTTAGGCAAGGATCTCGCCTTACACCCTTTATTTTCTAAGAAGAATCACAAATTTTAATGTTTTATTCCTTAGACTGATGCACAATGGCTATTTATAATTTTAGAATACAAGGGAAATAGATTAATATATATATATATGAATATATATAAACTTAAATCAAGACAAAATGCATCTAAGAATCACAACAACTTAAAAAACTTAAAATTGTAAAGAGATTATTAAAGATAACACCAAAATAAAAAATGTAATTATTTAAAATAAATAAATATTTAACATAATTATCAATTGTGATGATAAAATATATCCAATATTATAATTATTTGAGATATAGTATAAAATAAATTGAAGAACCCGTGAAATGCGAGGGGTGTAAATAGACTTAATAATAATTTTTATAATGTAAATGAAATATGATTGTGAACCTCTATTTTGTCAAGGTCCAACTAAAAAAAATGGTAATAGAAGCTCTCATTGACCCTGACTTTGTTGACTTGGAAAACTCTCTTTTCAAAGCCAAATGATTGTTATTTATGGTCATTGGATTGTGATATGGATTTGACAAGTGAATTGTGAAAGGTCTTGGAAAGTCTTGCCCCCATTAAAAAAAAATGACATTTCATTGATGTTGATCTCCCTTTATTAGAAAAATATTTTATTGTGACTTAAGAAAAACATTAAAATAAATAAATAAATACAAGATAAATTAGAAATTGTTTTATTTATAGTGATTAGAGTCTAAATTGACAATCATCATTAAGGAGAAAAAATTAAAAAAAAATTTTAAAAAAATATCTCTCATTAATGGTGATTAAGTTTCAAGTTATTAAGTTTTAGAATACAAAAAATATTCGAAAATAAAAAATTGAAAAATGAAAAAATTCATTAATGATGCAAAACCTTGGGTGACACCTATTTGAAGGGGAGCACAAGTGAAAGCAAGACACAAGAAATTAAGAGAGCAAAGAGGAAAATAATGGTTAGAGTACTAATAAGTCATATTTCTGCTATGAATTTCCACTATATTATGACTGATTTGCACTATATTTCTGAGCTTGAATATGTTTGATATGATAAACTATGGGTGAAATCATGTATATGTGGAATTAGGATTAGAAAAGCTGATTTCATGCTGAATGTGGAATATCACCAAGAGGGGGGGTGAATAGGTGATTATAAAAACTTTTCGCTGGAGCCTTAAAAACACACACAGACACAAACAAATAAAGAGAGAAAATGAACATGGCGATATTATACTAGTTCGATCTAATTCCACGACCTACGTCCAGTCCCCAAGCACCTTGGGATTTTTCACTAACTCAAAAACAATGATGAACAAGGGATGAACACCAAGAACCAAGTGCAGAAATATGTGAACTAAACAAGAAATTGAAAGAAACAGCAACCAGAAGATTGAAAGAACAAATTAGGAACAAAGAACAATGACTAAAACAGAATTGCAAAATTCAAACTCAAAAACACAAATTTTAGGGACTAGGGTTACCAAATGTGTGACCAGATTGGATGTAACCAATTGGAGAAAAGATAACCCAATTTCAATCCTAGAATCGAGTGCTCTGATACCAAATGATATGATTCCCGAAAGAAAGGGATGATTGGATCAACTAGGAATGGAATTTCGCATCGAAAATTCAGCCTACAATACGTCCGGATAAGAACAGAACGTATCTCACGCTATAGACCTCGGATTTGAGTGATTCCAAAACGAGGTAAAAGATGGCTTTCTGAAACACGATTTTGGCTCAAGAATCACTGAAAAAGGATAAGGGGATCTAGAGATACGAAACCAAGAAATATATAACGAAAATTGAAGTTTATGGATTATAGGAGAGCGCCACAATTCCAAAGAATTGATAAGCCCAAGAACGCCACAAGGATCGATGCCATTGATAAGTTCAGAGATTCTCAAAAAAACCCTAGAGAAGCTTGCCTCTCACCAAAAAGGTTAACTTTGAATTCTGGCGTCCGCTAAAAAAGGCTATGGTGTTCCCTTATATAGTGGACAACATCCATATTGAGTTTAACCTAAATATGC
Source organism: Acacia pycnantha (assembly GCA_025563575.1). Taxonomy (NCBI): domain Eukaryota; kingdom Viridiplantae; phylum Streptophyta; class Magnoliopsida; order Fabales; family Fabaceae; genus Acacia; species Acacia pycnantha. The sequence goes on from JAMWYP010000066.1 coordinate 1,975,242, forward strand.
TTACACACAAAGGAAAATAAGACAGCCCAATAAGCCATCCCAATAAGCGTTATTACAAAAGTTTAACTAAATGTAAGAAGAATAAAACTAAGTGCAGAATTTGGGCCAAGTAAAATGAAGCCTTCATGCATTTCCATTGAGGCTTATTCTTCAAGGTCTTCAATATGAATTAAGTGTATCATTTCGGTCTCTTCTTCCTTTAGACTTGGGCTTGTCTCAAGTAAAGTGGTCACCAAGAGATTTAGAGCCTCTTTAGCCTTTTTAGCTTTTGCTCTTGTTATTGGGCCTCCAAGACCTTGTATGTCCTCCAAGTTTGTTGCCTTGGTCATACCGCCTCCTATGTCCTCATCAGAAACATTGCTGGCCCCTTCTGTTTCTTCAAAGCTTGGATTTCTGAATTCAGCAAATTCAACTGTGTAAGAATTGTCGATAAGTGATGTTGATTGGGTTCTAGTTGCATTTGTGTAGGCTGTTGCACCAAAATGACCGCTGGATCATTCTAAGGGTGGGTATATGATGGAATTTCTGGGTTATGATTTGGTTGTAATGAAGAGTTATTCTCAAAACATGGGTTTCTTGTATTAACCATGGCATCTACAGGTTCGAAGACTAACTGCTCTGATACCAATTAATAGGATTTAAAGAATTTAAGATAAGACAAGGGAAAAGAGAGACAATCTAGAGCAAAAGCTGAACTCTAGCCAAATACAACAACTCTGAATATCATATATTTCATTCATAATCCTTTAAAAACATAATACAATATATTTATAGTCTCCTACCTTTTGGCTAAATATAACTTCCTATCACAACTTCCCTAAAAACAAATAAGATATCATAACTACCACAAACAAATAAAATACAATAACTTCCCTAAATAGTAATAACTACTCCTAACATGTGTCTCTCTTCAAAAGAGGACACATGGAACCCTAACAATGTCTTAGGGTTATACTTTGACTATACAACTCTATCTACCTAAAACTGGGGAGAATAATGTACTCTTGGGTATGACTCAAATGCATGAGTATAGATAAATATGCCGAAAGGACCCACAATCCCCTACAAGGGATTTGTTGTTCACAATACCAGTAGGGTTTGGATGACTTCTAGCTGACTCGGGAATCTATGCATAATAAGCGATCATGAAATATTGTTATGTGAAAAAGATTAGAGTAATGAGCTATGTTAGAGTCCATAGAAAAAGATTCCTTGTTCCGTGAAAAGCTATATTTACCCAAGAGAGATGATACTCTATCTTTGCTCTCAACTAAATGTGAATGACGATGTAAGGGATGATGCCAATACGGTATCCAAATTAGAAAGGTAGATCACTTGATCAACTCAATTAGTTCTGAGGCATACACATATAGTCCAATCTCTCATTTCCTCTCAACCATTTGGCTTACCACTCAGCTTAAACACTTATTCCTCCCTCTTTCATTAAACCACATACGAGACACACACGCATATCTTCACATTTCTCTCATTCCTCTTCCATCCGACAACAACCACAATGTACATACACCACCATCACAATCACTATCATTCTCGGCTCAGCAACAGAAACACATACACTCCCACCCCTTCATTCATTCCGTTATCTATTCCCACTTCGACCTCACACACACAAAGAGAGAGAAACTGAGATCATCGCTGAGAAGAGAGAAAGAGAATAGAAAAAGGAGGAAGGAAAGGCTAAAACTCACATGCAACACTAATTTTAAACTAAGGTGAGTATCTTAAATGAATTCTCATCTGGTTTTTCTAAGATTACTGAAGATTTGAGAGCTCTTGGTGGTTAAAACTTATGGGTTAGTGAGAGAAAGAGTTCATGACAACATTTTGCTGATTGCATGACGAGTTTGAGTTTAGTTTTGGTCTTCTTTAGCTCTAAGATTTTTGTGCATGTTAGATATTAGTGCATGGAGTCTCATCTCTAAAATATTTAAGTCGTAAAATGAAGTTGCATGTCATCTTTTTCACCTATGCATCTTCGTCCAAAAACATAGCATGTTTTGCATGTTGTTTTTATGGGTTAGAGGTCGATTTTAGCTATGAATTTTTTTATGAAATTTTACTCCTTAAGCTTTAAAACGAGTCTTGGATCACATTAAACAGAGGTCTAGAACTCAAGATATAAGTTTTGGATGTTAGGTCAGAAATTTGGAGAGTCTGAACCTTACAGCTAGAGTGATAATTTTTGAGTGAGATGAAAACTAAGAAAATGACCTCCTATGATTTTGGAAATTTGTGAACATATAGTACACTCCTTAAAATTTAATAAGTCAAAGAACACATTATTTGGATAAGTATAGAAGGAGTTATGAATTTTTGAAAATGAGTCACAATTATGGAGTGTCATCGGCACAGAGGTCGCATTTTTGTAAACTGGGAATGGTAGGGGTCTGATAAAATGTTGGAACCATTTTTCCTAGAAACTACACTTAATAAGGAGTTCATAGGCTTTGAAATCACCTAATTGGATACCTAGAACTCCATATATGGATTTTTGAAGTTGAACATTGAAATTTGTAAGATATGTGTTCAAAACTAGAACTGTCATTTTCAAGAAAGGTTTTGATTAGGTAAGTGACATTTCTTTTTTTGTGAATTTTGGAAAAAATGTAGTAGACCTCTGAAGCTTTAAAAGAAGTCATAAAGTGTGTTAATTGGAGGTCTAAAACTCAAATTATGAGTTTTCAAAGTTTAGTTAGAGAATCTGGAAAATTCTAATTCCAGAAACAAGCAATGTCCAATTTTCAAAAATCTAGGAATGTCTCAGCTATCAATTATCTTGGTGATTATTAATATTTGAAAATAGACATATCTAGTTTGAATTAGGAACCGGAATCACTCCATTTGGAGTTGTATAGACTAAGATATGCTTTTTTCAAGTTCCCTAAGAAATTAAAGGCTTCATTTTTTATAAGTTTGAGAATAATAACATAAGTAGATAATTGTGTTTAAAGTGATAATTTGTTTGGATAAGTTGAAAGGTTAAATGGCTAGAATTATATTTATTTGATAGGGAATAATATTCAATTAAATAATTCCCAATAGGTATACATTCATAGTCATAAGGATATAAAAGGACAAGTATTTTGGGGTGGGTCTAAAGGAGATATAATTTTAATTATGTTATTAAGATTAGATTGGTAGAGCAACATGTTCCAGTTGGTAAAAAGATGCCACTCAGCTATGTCATGAGGTATGAGACAATTGGTAGAGCAACATGTGTCGGTATTGGTGTGTACATGGCATTTCTAGGGCAAACATGGGTACCCTTCATTTTTGAAAAAGATACTGGTATGTGGTTCCATGTGGGGGCCTACACATACACTCTAACCTGGCGTCATTTGGAGGGCCTCTGTAGCTAAAGTTGGCTCTAGATAATATTTTATCTTTAAAAGACTCAAAGAGCTTTGATTATGAATTTTAATCACACCAATTTGAATTATATAGAACTACTTATGATTTTTCAAAGTTTGGTCAAATGCTGGCTTCTTTTAGCTACCATGCGAATTTAAGAAGGAAAAGGAAAAATGTAATAAGTGTAAACTCTAAGGGTGAAAGTAAGCCTATGAGGCTAAGGCAGCCCTATTAGACATTCATCTTTCATGGCTTTGATAATATGAATGTGTTTAGGGTTTAGAAGTCAATAAAGAAGAAGAATGGAAGATGCTTCAAGCAACTCTGATGGTTGGAAGAAGAGGGAACCGATGAAGGACTTTAGTCCACAAGGTAGTGAACTTACCCTACTTGAATGTATTGATATGTTTGCTTGTGTGATAATGTGCATGATTGTTTTGCTTGCTTGTTTATGTGTAATATAGTTGAATGATTGAAGCATTGTTTCTATTGATGCTATGGCCATAAGTAAGAATTGTGAAGCATTGAGCATGCAGAAATGTCATTACATTAACATGAGCCTATGTAAGGCAAGCATATCATGCACTATAATTTATCTTACATGCATTGCTTGGTATTGTTTGCTACTGAGATTCCCCAAAATCTCACCCTCCCCAACCAACTACATAGTTATGTGAATCCACATAAGAGGAGTGCATGAAGTTGTGCAAGAGAGAATAAGCAGAGAATTGAGCAAAGAGATGCTCTGATAGTAATGAGAACGGCCCTTAAGAATATTGACTCTTCCGTATAAGTAACTAGGGACGAGTGTTACATCTTCATTATTGTCCTTTTATTTTGTTCCTCTTCTTACTTTTTTTTAAATTTCTCCATATACCACATTACTTATCATGCTTTTTATTTTTGTTTCTTTCCCTTATATTTCATTCTAAGACTTCTCACATTATTTATCATGATGTTGTTTTCTTGGTAATGTGATGCATTTGTGCCTTGTATATATTACAATATCAAGAGGTACATGATAATTGAATATTATTACATTTATTTGTATCTCTTTCACTAGTGCAAAAAAGAGCTTTAAGACCGCTTCATTTAGACCGGATTATAGAGAATCAGGTCTTAAAAGTTTGACCGGTGGCAGTTTCGTAAATATAAAGAACTTTTTGGACCGAATTATAAAGGATCCGGTCTTAAAAATATGATCGGTGGCACTTTCGTAAATATATAGAACACTTTTAAGACCAGATTATAAAAGATCCGATCTTAAAAGTATGACCAGTGGCAATTTCGTAAATATATAGAATACTCTGAAGACCGGGCTATAAAATATCAGGTCTTAAAAGTATGACCGGTGGCAATTTCATAAATATTGTGAGAAGACGCTGATCGGAGATGAGTCCGAGAATGCGATGATTTATTCCATGCTTAATTGGAATTATATATATATGCTAATAAGTAAATAATCTTATGACCTAGGCAGTTCCTATAATCTAGGGATTACAATCAGGAATATAATTACGAAATTCAAAAAACCATGATCTGCTAACTTAATTCCTAAAATATTTCTAAGAACTTAATTAAGATGATTACAATCAGGAATATAATTACGAAATTCAAAAAACCATGATCTGCTAACTTAATTCCTAAAATCTCTCTAACAACTTAGTTAAGATAATTACAATCAAGAATTTAATTACGAAATTCAAAAACCCATGATCTGTTAACTTAATTCCTAAAATATCTCTACCAACTTAATTAAGATAATTGCACAATATAATCGTATATGCTAACTAATTAAATCTTAACTTCCAACAAATATATAGAACACTTTTAAGACCGGATTATAAAAGATCCGGTCTTAAAAGTATGACCGGTGGCAATTTCATAAATATATAGAACACTTTTAAGACCGGATTATAAAAGATCCGGTCTTAAAAGTATGACCGGTGGCAATTTCGTAAATATATAGAACACTTTTAAGACCGGATTATAAAGGATCCGGTCTTAAAAATATACTTTTAAGACCGGTTTTTACAAACAACCGGTCTTAAAAGTGTTAAAAAAAAGTTAAATTCGCTAAACTCGTTAAGTCCATGAGCGTGCTTGTCTTCTTGGTGATATAACATTTGCTTAGTTATAGATTCAATGAGTGTCCCAAGAGCCTCACGGGTCAAATCCTCAGCAAGAATGACATCCTCTTCCTCTAACCTACTCGCAATCTTCGTAAGTCATCCTAAGAGCTAGTGGCGGAGCCAGGATTTAGAATTTATGGGTGCACAATTAGTGTAGGGGTTCGGGGGCAGCGCCCCGGGAAATTTTTTTTAAGGAAAGTTTTAAATGCTTTTAGATTGTATCGTTGACATTTTCTGGAAGGAAAAAAGTTTGAAGAATGAAAGAAATCAAAGAACTCGGGGAAGTCATGAAGTAGCACTAAGAGCACCCTAAGTGTGCCTTTATAGAGAAAATGAACCTGATGAACAAAAAGGAAAGAGAAAATAGAAAATATATACAAATAAGACTTATTATCATGCTTTCACCATAGAGCAAAGGAATAAGAGAATGATAGTTACAAACCGGCACTCTAAGTTCAGCAGGCCTCAAAAAAGGCTATCCACTAGAGAGCACGGCACTTTCAATAGGTTTAATACCAAACACCTACATAAAGGAGGAAGGAAAACAATGAGAACACAAATGCATTAACATAGAAAAATAATAATCAAGAGTCAACTAACCTTTACATAAGAAGGATTACAAAATCATTCTTCGATTCTTCATTCCTTGAAAATATTGCATTATATCCTCATAATCAATCGTATCAAATATATCACGTTCAACAAAAGTTAACATGCATGAGTTAAACCAATCATCACTTATCCGATTGCGCAACTTATTCTTAACAAAAGTCATTGCAGAAAAAACCCGCTCAACACTAGCAGTTGCTACCGGTAGAATGAGTGCCAACTTTATCAACAAATAGACTAGTGGATAAATAATATCCTTTCTCTTCTCAACCATCTTCAAAGCAAGGTCAGAAATTGTTTACAAATTGACAAAATCAGAATCAGCCCTAACATCAACAATAAAATTATCGAGACTTGAAGATAGAAAAGGAATATCTGTAAGTTCATCAAACTCCGAAGGATAGAATCTAGCAAACTCAATCAACTTTTCAGTGTTAAAATTAGCAAATGAATCACGAGGATCAAGACAACTCAAACACTCAAGCAACTTGATATTGACATTATCAAATCGATCATTCAACTCTTGAACCTGATTATCTATCACTGTATTAAATAACTCCACCTTAAAGTAGTGGAGGAATGTGAATGATTCCAATCTCCGTCTCGATCTCCCTTTAGGACAATAAACATCATTCATATTTGGAATGTCAATATCATATTTATTGGCAAAATTGTTTGTTTCTTGAAGCAATTTATCAAAACCATTATCCCTCACCTCTTGTAAACGAGACTTGACTACCTTCACTAAACCAATTTCATTTAAAAGGTCTTGATCTTTTCTTTGCAGTGCTTGTGACAACTCATAAGAAATCCACAAGATCAATTTCATAAGATGCAACAAGAATGCAAATTCAAAATCCTCCATGGCATACAAAATGCAACCTGCATCGGTTCTTGCAACATCATTTTTTGGCTCGTCTTCAATAACTTTCATCAAGGAAATTATTGGAGAAAATAATGAGATAACACTTGTAACCGTACCAAAATGGGAACCCCAACGAGTGTCTCCAGGTCGCTTTAAGGTTGTCTCTTGATTTAAACCTTTTCCAGTTGGTATTTCACCACTAGCAATTCTTTCAACTATTAGCTCATACTGATTCATTTGAAGAATTTCCTTCCGCTTGCATGAACCCCCCACAACGGTAGTCATCTTTTGAAGCATGTCAAAAAATTCTTGAATCTTCTTGTGATGTTTTGCAACCTTCACAAGTGTCAATTGTAACAGATGAGCAAAACAATGAATGTAGAATACGGATGTGTTGTCTGCCAAAATCAAACTCTTAAGCCCTTTGAATTCACCCCGCATATTACTAGCACCATCATAGCCTTGCCCACGACATTTAGACAAACTTAAACCAAGTTTAGAAAATAGGTCATCAATCGCTGCTTTTAGTGATTGTGTAGTCTATCTAAAACATGAATTATGCCAATAAAACGTTCAACAATGGACCCTTTTTTGTTTACATACCGAAGTACAACCGCCATTTGTTCTTTAATTGCAACATCACGAGCTTCATCAACTAGCAAGGAAAAGTAATCATCATCAAGATCACTAATTATTGCTTTAACAGTCAAATCAGCACAAGCTTGGGAAAGATCTTTCTGAATCATTGGTGAAGTCAATTTGTGATTATCGGGGGCATTTTCCAAGACCACATCACTTATCTCTTTATTTGGCTAAAAATAAAACTTTAGAATTTCAAGGAATAAACCTTGCTGATTTGAACTTGTAGATTCATCATGTTCCCGAAAATACTGATCATTGCGTAATAGGAATCTAACACAATCTAAAGAAGTTTTCAGCCTAATACGATAATCAATTCTTTGTTGTTCAGAAATATTTGAAAGAGCAATATCAATATGTTGATTTTGCTTCATCAAATTTTGACAAGATTGATAACATCTATTGTGCACACTCTTATGATCTCCAACATGAACTTTGATTCTATTCTTCTTATGCCAACTTTTGAACCCCACACCGACAAATGCTTCCTGCGTCGAACCACTACCTCCAACCTCCATATCAAATAGATAACAATACAAGCAAAAACATGCATCTTTTGATACACTATACTCCAACCAGGAACCAAATTCTTCATACCACTTAGGATTGAATCTACACATTTTTCCATACACATCCATTTGAAGGAATGGTTTAAGAATTGGTTGAGTTGGCCCCTTGAGCAAATACGCTCTCCGAATATCCTCTCTTTCTATAGGATTTGATGTCATTGAATAAATTGAAGGTCTTTTCCCTGGATCAGCTTCAAGATTTTCTATATTAACTTTTGCTTGAGGTGGTAATTGAAATACTGTTTGAAAGTTGCTCATTTTGAGCTTCGGGTTCTATATTTGTGGGTTTTAGACGTTTGAAATAAGATTGTATCGTTGACATTTTCTGGAAGAAAAAAAGTTTGACAAGATTAGGGAAAATGTTTAATATGTATGCATCAACGCATCCCATATGTAGCATCTATACAACTCTACGAATATCTCATTCAAGCATTTTACACTTTTCTCATTTATTGAGCACCTTATGCATTATTCTTGAATTTTTTTCCAGATTTAAGATTAGTCATCCAATTACAAATTCAACAACATTCATCTCCACACCTTATGTCAGTCCTATGTGATACATAACCATTAGCTCCTTTAAAATTCGGACAGCACTACATTTAGCATTTTGAAAATTTCTAGCTTTAATAAAAAGATTGAAGTCTACAATTCAGAATTCCTAATCACTATTTAACCATCTATAATAATTATTCAGCACTTAGGAGCATCAAACAGTAAGCCTCTTGTACTTTACAACTTCAAATTAAAATTTTATACTCATCAAGCTTTCAGCATCATACGTACACACATATACTAATATCTCTAATCTATAAACATATAGACAACCTCATTTTATAGCATAATCTATTGCCAAGATAATATGAAAATTAGTTTGTCACTCTGACTCCCAAAGAATAACCTTGCAAGAAAGACAAAGACAACATATATGCAATTTAAAGACATTCATCCAAGCAGAGTTGTAACTGAAAAGAAATAAGTGTTAATATTTCCCACTTTTTCTATTGTAAGCGTGAATAACTTTTCCCTTCTAAAATTAACAAGTTTCAAATCCTCAATTAAAAAAAGATGTTTCAAACTAAAAGTTATCATCATAGAGTAGTCATATTTTCCTTCACTGTGAAGTTGCTTGGAAGTTGAGAAGTAAGCTGACTTGTTGAATAGAAATTATCAACATACTCTATAGTCTAGAGCAATTTTGCCTCGCTCCCCAGTTTCAAGGTCATTGATAATAAAAAAAGGGAAAGTCCAGAGGGTGCTCTAGAATGGCACCCCATTGCCTGGAGTATGTTGCAATTGGTTTGTGCAAAATTTTAGAATCACTTTTGTAGAATAATTTATTTAAGTGTGAAAAAGGATACATGAATGAACGATCAGGTATCAACTTGATACCACACTAACAGAGACAAGGAAAAGGACCATTAGAATGGGAAAATGGAACAGAAGAACCTACCAATCCCTGTGCATTTTGAATCAAGAAATCTCTTTAAAAACCATGAACACAACCTAAAATAAGATTCACTGATAGTGATAAATGACAACAAATTCAAAAGTTTCAACCTAACCAATGTATCACCTGCTAGAATCGTCAGAAACAGTTTCTCACTTCTCCACTTCTTTGAAACAAAAAAGTTTTCTTGCTTCCTCAAGGTTTCCAGTTTGTGGTCTTTGAGGAAAAACCTTTAACGGCTAAGTAGGGGGACTAGAGAGCTAGCTCTATTGAGCTAATTTCTTTTCCATTTTTCCTTGTTATTCTTTTACTGTTTCATTAACTTACCTCCATAGAATACTTTTCCATCATATAACAAATGTTTATCAACATATCAAAAGAAGGATCAGAAGGCATAGCATGTGCTGAGGAAAAAAGTCAAGTTGATATTAGAACTCACAATCAGGAGCACAAGAAATAGGAGAGAGCTAATGAACCCTCGGACCTCTCACCTTTCATTATGCTTCGTATAAGCTCATTTTATAATCTTGAGAATTTCCAGATTTTTAAAATCATTTCCTCCAAGAAAACTCAACACGCAAAGATCATTTATCAAATAGGGGGACTAGAGAGCTAGCTCTATTGAGCTAATTTCTTTTCCATTTTTCTTTGTTATTCTTTTAATGTTTCATTAACTTACCCCCATAGAATAATTTTCCATCATATAACAAATATTTATCAACATATCAAAAGAAGGATCAGAAGGCATAGCATGTGCTGAGGAAAAAAGTCAAGTTGATATTAGAACTCACAATGGGAGCACAAGAAATAGGAGAGAGCTAATGAACCCGGACCTCTCACCTTTCATTATGCTTCGTATAAACTCATTTTATAATCTTGAGAATTTCCAGATTTTTTAAAATCATTTCCTCCAAGAAAACTCAACACGCAAAGATCATTTATCAAATTGGGGGACTAGAGAGCTAGCTCTATTGAGCTAATTTCTTTTCCATTTTTCCTTGTTATTATTTTAATGTTTCATTAACTTACCCCCATAGAATACTTTTCCATCATATAACAAATATTTATCAACATATCAAAAGAAGGATCAGAAGGCATAGCATGTGCTGAGGAAAAAAGTCAAGTTGATATTAGAACTCACAGTCAGGAGCACAAGAAATAGGAGAGAGCTAATGAACCCTCGGACCTCTCACCTTTCATTATGCTTCGTATAAGCTCATTTTATAATCTTGAGAATTTCCAGATTTTTTAAAATCATTTCCTCCAAGAAAACTCAACACGCAGCATCATTTATCAAATAGGGGGACTAGAGAGCTAGCTCTATTGAGCTAATTTCTTTTCCATTTTTCCTTGTTATTCTTTTAATGTTTCATTAACTTACCCCCATAGAATACTTTTCCATCATATAACAAATATTTATCAACATATCAAAAGAAGGATCAGAAGGCATAGCATGTGCTGAGGAAAAAAGTCAAGTTGATATTAGAACTCACAGTCAGGAGCACAAGAAATATGAGAGAGCTAGTGAACCCCGTACCTCTCACCTTTCATTATGCTTCGTATAAGCTCATTTTATAATCTTGAGAATTTCCAGATTTTTTAAAATCATTTCCTCCAAGAAAACTCAACACGCAGCATCATTTATCAATTAGGGGGACTAGAGAGATAGCTCTATTGAGCTAATTTCTTTTCCATTTTTCCTTGTTATTCTTTTACTGTTTCGTTAACTTACCCCCATAGAATACTTTTCCATCATATAACAAATATTTATCAACATATCAAAAGAAGGATCAGAAGGCATAGCATGTGCTGAGGAAAAAAGTCAAGTTGATATTAGAACTCACAGTCAGGAGCACAAGAAATAGGAGAGAGCTAATGAACCCTCGGACCTCTCACCTTTCATTATGCTTCGTATAAGCTCATTTTATAATCTTGAGAATTTCCAGATTTTTAAAATCATTTCCTCCAAGAAAACTCAACACGCAGCATCATTTATCAATTAGGGGGACTAGAGAGATAGCTCTATTGAGCTAATTTCTTTTCCATTTTCCTTGTTATTCTTTTTATGTTTCGTTAACTTACCCCCATAGAATACTTTTCCATCATATAACAAATATTTATCAACATATCAAAAGAAGGATCGAAGGCATATCATGTCTTTGAGGAAAAAGTCAAGTTGATATTAGAACTCACAATCGTGAGCACAAGAAATAGGAGAGAGCTAATGAACCCTCGGACCTCTCACCTTTCATTATGCTTCGTATAAGCTCATTTTATAATCTTGAGAATTTCCAGATTTTTTAAAATCATTTCCTCCAAGAAAACTCAACACGCAGCATCATTTATCAAAGGCAATGTGCATATCACCTACCTAAGCTTCATTTCACATATCTCCAAAATTATTTGGTTACAGCTTCATTTTCTCTCACAAAAACACGTCAAATGGAAGAAGCAATGATGGGAGAGTGTTTAGAGGACTTACCTTAGCCTTTTAATCAGATCTTCTCCCTGCACTAGAAACAAGTGAGAGAGTGAGAGTTACAGCCGTCAATTACCCAGAAGCAGTACCGACGCTCGCCGAACCCAGAAGCAAAATTTGGTTCATGTTCTGAAAAGGAAACCAGAATCAGGCAACGATTTGGGAGAAATTCAAATCCAATGGTGGATCGAACCCATAATTAAGCATTAATCACGCAATCAGAACAAATAATTATTGCCGACGCACATACCTAAATCCCAGAATGATGCAACCCGACATTCAGAATGCTGAGCCAAAACAAAATAGAGATAGTTGTTGATGGAAATAGGGAGAATGGTTGTGTCGGCGGAGGAGAGGTGATCGTAGATGCAGCCAAGGAGAAGAGGTCGAAGAAAGGAATCTGGATCTGAGCCTCTGAGGTTTGAATCGAAGAAGAAAGGAAGAAAGGAAAGGATTTGGGCAAAAAAAACAAAAAAGCAATCGAAGAAAGGAAATGGACCGGGTATGTGGGAAAATACAAATTGCCCAAAAAAAAGAGGATAAGAAGCGCTCGAACCTGAGACCTTTAAGAAGTATAACCAAAGCCTTAACCAATTAATCCAATCAGATCTATTGAAATAAAATTCCTTAACAAAATATATATTTTTATGGGTTCACTTGCCCCCAGGAAAACTAGTGTGCCTCCGCCCTTGCTAAGAGCCACACAATCAAATCCTTGACAACGTTGGGAGTGAGATGCTTCGAGGGTTTTGCGATGGCATCAACTCCAATCCTCAGCAACGGCGCAAGTGTACTGCTTCTAGGATTCTGGACGATGGCGGCTCCTTCCTCTTCGATCTATGGCTCCTCCCACACCGCCTTCGCACAGATTCGGCTTAAAATCAAACCCAGATCTCTTCTTGCTTAAGTCTGTTTGCTCCTACCTTGACCTCTCCTGCTCAGATCTGGACTTTGATTTTGGTTGCTTGAAGCTTTGCCAGATCGACAAGAGGATCTGCCGATTTGGTTGCTTTAAGCTTGTGATTTTTTGTAGATCTCAGATTTGGTTGCTTTAAGCTTGTGATTTTTTTTGTAGATCTAGACTTCAATTTCACCTCTGATTTTGTATTGATTCAGATTTGGAGTTTTATTTATTTAATTGGGCCTGAATTTGTATTTGAGACTCTTTTTAATTTCTTTCCATTGTGGGCCGGATTTGTGGAGCCCCAATCCAGTTGCAATGAGGTTAAGACATTTTTTTTTGATACGATGAGGTTAAGACATAAGAATAAGAAAAACATCATGTCATTACTTTTTGTGGATATTTTTGAATTGGAACAGAAGTTTTGAATATTCTCTAAACTGTTCATCACATTCTTCATATGTTCTTTGTAACATCCCAAATTTTGGGATTTTAAATTTGAAATATTATATAGAAATTTGATTATGAAATTTGGCCTAAAATAAATACAAAGTTAATTATTGGAAATTAAGGCTTATTTTTCACTTAATTTATTTCGGGACAAAGAATAAATTTAAGTAAGGAATTTAGGCCTAAAAATTATAGAATTAATATTTTATGACCTAGAAAAAATTAATTGGAAAAGAAAAATCCTCACATGGAATTAAGGATTTATTTTAAGATTATCCACTAAATTACAATTAAATAAACAAAGGAAATAATTACAAATAAAGTATTATAGAGGAGCAAATGAGTTTCCCAAGTAGTAAAATATTGATTTCTAAATTCCTACATACTCCTCCCTTCAATAACCACATATGCAATTATCACCTTATTCCTCTTATAGTCACATGCTCTTATATATATTTATATATATGTGTATATATATATATATGGGTCAACATCTTCAATTCATTAATTACATTCCATCAGCCCAACACGTGAAAGTGAGCAGCAACACATATAAATTCATATTCTAGCCGAAATAATGTGTCCTTGCATCAACCCATATGTTATTAGACATAAGCCCATCTTTTCTTTTTCCATTCTCCTCTTTCCAACCCAACCCATGACAGTTAAATATGACAACCAGATATACAATTCCTATTCCTCTAATTCATATCAACTGAACATGGCATCACAGAGATTAGCGATAAAATCAAATCACGCCATAACTCCCTGTTAGCGTAAATCACTTTCGGCTACCAACTGTTCACGTAAGAACATGAAGAAAATAGCAATGTCATGCTTCTCCAGACCCCCCACATATGCATCTTGAACTCAACGTCATTTACCTTTGTGCATTCCCTTCTCGGGTTGGACCCTTAGTATATTATATAAACGTTGTTCCTTTGGCTTTTTAGTACTCACATTGTTCCAACTGGAACTGAAAACCGAGAAGGAGAAAGAGAAAGAGAGAAAGCCGAGAGAGAGAGAGAGAGTTGGGGCTGTGTATGCTCTGTTTAAAAACCATAGAACAGAGTGACGCCGAGAGGAAGAAGAAAGTGTGAACGTGGGAGAGGGAACCAAGAACTAACCGAGGAACTTGAAGACGGGCTATTCTATAGGTATGTCGCTGCACACAATCATTGGGAAAATAATAGGAACTTTTGTTGTCATGTGGATGCATATGCATGTCACTGGTTTGGAAACTAATAGGACTTGAAAGTGTGTGTGTGTGTCATGAAACCAAGTTGTTCTATAGGTGTATGTATATACACTAGCGCTGGAATAGTATATATATCAGCAGAGGCGGATCTAGAAATTTACAAAAGGGGGCACTATCCTGGGAGGTGCGGGGGGGAGGTGAAAATTTTTTTTTCACTTGTCATCAAAAGCACAAAAAATAATTCGACATGGAGCAGCCGTATTAATTGGTCTCAAACATTAATGCAACACTCATTTAATCATATTATCGAAAGCATAAGCATGTAGGGGAACAAGGAAAAGAAAGCTAACATCTTTTGTTTGACCCAACAGGTGAGCTTTGTCCATTGCCTGTTGATCCCATGAGGGATTCCAAAATTAGCCATAAAATGGCCATAGCAGAAAATTAGCAACCTACATGCTCCAATCAACTTTTTGTGCTGGGAATATCGACCTAAAATATAGAGAAAAGACAACAAAATGCTAGGAAAGTATATCAAAGAAGGCAAAGTTAATGCTAACTTTACAAGTAAAAAAACCAAAGGATACACAATATGTTTTTTATTTTCAACCATCCTCTTGGCAAGATCAGCTATTCCTTGAAAATTCAAAAAATCAGGATCACATTGCACATCAAAAATATACGTGTCGAGCTGATATTCAAGCATGACAAAATCAGTCGAATCAAAATCTGAAGGATAATAGCCAGCAAATTCACACAACTTGTTCTTGTCAAATGCCGAGAAAGAGTTGCACGGATTTAAACATGCCATGCATGCCAATAAATTCGAACTAACTTCACTAAAACGATCATTCAACTCTTGAAGTTAAGTATCTATCACTGCATAAAATATGTCAACCTTAAAGTGATGCAGATGAGTAACTGGTCCTCTACGTTTTGTTCTTCCTTGTGTTAGTTCTCTATGTGTTTTGATGATTAATAACAATTGTAAACAAGTACGAATGTTTTTAAAATGACAAAAGAGTCAAAATCATTCTGTCACCTCAAAACTCGAGCCTAACTAAGCAAACTCGAGTTTTCTGCAAACAGAGAGCTCATTAGGATATTTTCAAAGATAACGAACTCGAGCCCGAGTAAATAGACTCGAGCCTAAACCCTCATGATATAATAATAAAGAGTTTACAAACGAGTAAACTCGAGCTTGTATAGACAAGCTCGAGTTTTCCCATGGCGGGAAGATTTTCTAATTAAAATGTATCTCTTTAAACTCCAGAGTTTATTCTTTTTAGTAGAGTTCACTTGTTTCTATGGCTATAATTTAATGAACACTCGAGCCCAAGTATATGGACTCAAGCCTAATACTTTTGTGTAGAGTTTACTCTATGGTTTGACAAACGAATAAGAGTTTACAAAATAGGTAAACTCGAGCCTCGTTATTGCAAGCTCGAGTTTTCCCTTGGCAGAGAGCTCCCAAGTTTTTCCTTCTTTTTAAACTCCAGAGTTTAAGTTCAAACCTCCAGTTCACTTCAATAAGTCATGGAATAAATTAAGCTGAACTCGAGCCTAAGAATATGAACTCGAGCTCTTCATCTGAAGAAAGAAAAGCAAGTGTACAAACTCCATAGTTTGTACTCGTCTCTACCACTCTAATCGAGTAACCAAAATCGTTAGGCATGAATAGTGTTAAACTCGAGCCTAATCACTAATGGACTCGAGCCTCGCTTATCTTGTGAGATATTACTCCGTGTTCATACGACAAAAGCTTAGAGATCATTCGAACTCGAGCCTACCTTCGTGAACTCGAGTTCACATGGTGAAACAAAATACAAACTCCAGAGTTTACATCAAACTCCGCAGTTTGCTCTCACGTAAGATAAACCGATACTCTAAAATGCCTTACGAACTCGAGCCTGACTTGGAGAACTCGAGTTTAAGACGAAAGCAAATATGATCGTTACTGGTTTCATCCTGATTCTTTTAAACTACAAAACTTACCATGTTTATACGAATTGATTGCATTCATTTAGTATATTCAAATATATTTAACCACTCTATATTGAGAATGTTTCGTATTAAATTGGATCAAACGAATCATTGAATTAGCGCCAAGAATCGAAGGCGTAATGATTTCACGCGTCCAGAATTTAATCACCAAATTCGGGACCCAACGGCTATAATCCTCATCAAACCGAATTTCAAATGAAGAACATGTTGAGTTGAGAAGTAACGGTCACATAGCAACTCACCACTATATAAGGAGCTGATTACAAACTTCGAAAGATACGAAAGATTAAGTAAATGAAAAGCAAGCTCAAGAGTTCTTATACATTCGCTTTTCTTTCGTATTGTATTTTGATATACAAAGAGCCTCGGTGTTTATCATTATCTTCTCCGTGAGAGAGCTTTTATACAAATTATTCATTCATTGTAAAAATCTCAAGTCAAGGGGACTTGGAGATTGGGATTTCGGACACAAGTTGTAAGGGGAGTGTATCCTAGAGAGAGGATAATCCTTGAGTACAGAGCGTGTATCCGAGTTAAGTGATAGTAGAAAAACCCGAGAGTATGGGACTGGACGTAGGTCAAGAATTTAGACCGAACCAGATAAACTTTTCGTGTCAAGCTCTTCTTCCCTATCTCTTTACGTTTAGCTTCAACTTGGGTGCAAAGTTATTATAAAAGTTTTAAAATCCCCAATTCACCCCCTCTTGGTGATTTCCTTCGTTTTCATTTGGTATCAGAGCCAGGTTGTCAATTTGAAGGATTAACATCCTAGACACAAAGATCCAATGGAAGGAATTCTACCAGATGGAGCCTCAATCAACCGACCCCCAGGTTTCAATGGAGAACACTACTCATTCTGGAAGGCTAAGTTCAAGGTCTATGTAATGGCCTCTGAGTTTGGTTTGTGGAGGGTCTTTGAGAAAGGAAACTATGTTCCTTCCTCGCCTGTAGCCGACATCGAACTCCCAAGAAAGAAGAAGAGTACGATGACAATGATAAGAAACAAGTCACTCTCAACATGAAGGCAATTCACATGCCGCAAAGTGCTCTTGGCCAAAAAGAGTATTTCAGAATCCGCACTTTGCCATCCTGCTAAGCAAATGTGGGATGCTCTTGAAATAGCTCATGAAGGAACAAATGCGATCAAAGAAAATCGTATCAATACTCTCATGATCGAATATGATCTATTGCAGATGAAGCCCTGAGAATCTATTGGTGAATTTCAACTCGATTCACTCACCGATCAATCAACTCATTGCCTTGGGAAAAGAATATGAACAACTCCCCAAGCGAGGAAAATACTAAATATTCTCACCAAGGAATGGGAAGCCAAGGTCACCGCAATTGAAGAATCTCGAGGCGAATCAATGGTCTCCGTAGCAAGACTATTTGGCGCCTTTCGAATATGAGGGAAGATCAAATTCAAGAAAGGACTAAATGATATCAATGTCAAGAACAAGGGAATAGCTCTTAAAACCATCAAAGAGGTAAAATCGATGACGATGAAGAAGATGAAGATGAAGATGGTGAGCTAGGAATGATGGTCCGAAGATTCAAGAAATTCTACAAAAAGGACCAATCTCACGTAAGGTTTCACAAAGAAAATTCTAGCACGTAAACTAAGAAACCAATTATATGCTATGAATGTGAGAAACCAGCCACATCAAATCAGAATGTCCTCAGCTGAAAAACAAAGAGAAGAAATTCAATAAGTTCAAGAAAAGAGCTTATGTATCAGCTATATGGGGCAACAACTCATCGATGAAGATGAGGCGGAAGAGGAACAAAGTGACAATCTCCGCCTTGTGGCTCAAGAGGAATCGACAACGAAGAGGTAAGTAATTCGATTTACCTTATAATGAATTATCTTCAACATATGATTCTCTTTATACTGAATTTAAGAAAACTGCAAAAGAGCTCTTATTTTCAAAAAGAAAAATCAAACTATTAGAAGAACAAGTTCAAACGATTTCTACACCTATCTCTGCTTTGTGAAAAGGATGCAAAACCAACTTATAATGAATTGTCTACTGAATACAAACTTGTTCAAAATGAATTTGATGAACTTGCTGAAAAATATTTTGTTTTAAAAAGGAAGAATACAACACTTGAACAACAAGTAGAAAATCTTTTAGTTCCTGAAAATATCATATGTGATGAATGTTCTATTCTGACTCTTGAAAAATTCACTAGAGGAAGTGAAATGCTTGAGGTAATTTTGAAACAGCAAAGATTTACAAATGACAAATCAGGAATTGGTTACAAGCCTGATTATGACAAAAAGAAAGGCAAAAAGAAACATGGACAAAGATCCTACATGAATTATTTTCAAAAATCTGTTCATACCTCAAATCCTTTTGCACATTGCAACTATTGTAATAGAAAAGGTCATACTACTTCTTCATGTTTTCATAAGAAAGATAGATCAATTAAACCTATAGGAAACTATCAATGGGTCCCTAAGGGATCCTATATGATTCCTAAGACACAAACTAACCCAAAAGGACCCAAAGAATATTGGGTACCTAAAAGATGATATCTCTTCTTATGCAGATTTGTCTTAGAGCATCAAATCCCAATAAGTGGTACATTGACAAGTGGATGCTCAAGACATATGATCGAGACCAATCCAAATTTGCTTCAATCAAACATAAGGAAGGTGGCAAGGTAACATTTGGTGGAAATGAGTCCGAAGAATTGCTTGGCATTGGCAAAATTGGAAATAGCAATGGACCTCAAATCAAAGATGTTTATCTTGTGGATGGATTATGTCACAACCTCCTCAGTGTGAGTCAAAGCACGGACAAAGGAAACCTAGTCATCTTTGATTCAGAAGAATGTTTGATTGTAAGTAAGGATGCTCTCTTTAGATAGTATTAAATCCAAAGCATTATTCAGAGCTCCAAGAGAATGTAATTGTTATACTCTTAATCTGTCTAAAAACAATTTTGATTCTGAAAAATGTTTTGTTGGTAACTTAGATGAAAGTTGGTTATGGCATAAACGTTTAGGACATGTCAATATGATTCAACTTGATAAACTACAGAAAAAGGAATTGGTTATTGGTTTACCAAAACTTTCTTTTAAAAATGATTTGATTTGTGATGCATGTCAAAAAGGTAAACAAACTAAATCTTCTTTCAAGTCGAAAACGGAAATATCAACTAATAGACCTCTCCAATTACTCCATATGGATTTAGTTGGACCAGCTAGAGTAAAAAGCCTTGGCGGCAATCTTTATACATTGGTTATAGTAGATGATTTCTCAAGATTTACATGGGTCATTCTTTTATCATCAAAAGATAAAACATTTGATCAATTTATTGTGTTTGCCAAGAAGGTCCAAAACGAAAGGATATTCTATTGTGTATTCGTACAGATCATGGTGGAGAATTTGAGAATCATGCCTTTGGAGAATTCTCGTGATAGTATGGGAATCAATCATAACTTCTCGGCCCAAGAACCCCACAAAGAAATGGAGTTGTT
This sequence comes from Acacia pycnantha, assembly GCA_025563575.1. Taxonomy (NCBI): domain Eukaryota; kingdom Viridiplantae; phylum Streptophyta; class Magnoliopsida; order Fabales; family Fabaceae; genus Acacia; species Acacia pycnantha. The sequence continues at coordinate 1,995,396 of JAMWYP010000066.1, forward strand.
GAAAGAAAGAATAGAGTGCTTACTGAAATGGCAAGATCAATGCTAAATGAGAACCAAACATCTCAAGTGTTTTGGGCTGATGCTATGAGCACCGCTTGTTACATATCAAACAGGCATATCTCCGAAAGAAATTGGACAAAACTCCCTATGAACTCTACAAAGGAAGAAAACCCAACTTAGCTCACTTACATATCTTTGGATGTAAATGCTTCATCCACAATAATGGTAAGGACGACTTGGGAAAATTTGATTCCAAAGTCGATGAAGGTATATTCTTGGGTTATTCAAGTAGAAGTAAAGCATATAGAGTTTATAACACCCGTAATCACACTGTTGAAGAATCTATGCATGTTGTTTTCTGTGAAACCAAATCTAACAAGTCCTTGGATGATGATGATTTTCCTATAACAAACCAAACTTCTGTTTCAACAAATACTGAAAAAGATTTGCAAGATGATTCTGAAACTGAAAAACATTGTGAAAATGCTTGTGAAAACAATGTTCAAACTCAACCAAAGTCATGGAGATACAGTAGGAGTCATCCTCTGGATCAAGTGATAGGTGATGCAAATCAAGGAGTAAGAACCAGAAAAGCACTTTGAATGAAGTTACTTTTTCAGCTTTCATTTCGAAAATTGAACCCTCTAAAATTGATGAAGCCCTTTCGCACAATGATTGGGTTATAGCAATGCAAGAGGAGTTACATCAATTTGAAAGAAACCAAGTTTGGGACTTGGTACCTGCACCTAAAGATCATCCGGTCATTGGTACTAAATGGGTATTCAAGAACAAATGTGATGAATCCGCCATAATCATTCGTAATAAGGCAAGGCTAGTTGCAAAAGGCTATAATCAAGAAGAAGGAATTGATTATGAAGAAACTTATGCTCCAAGAGCAAGATTGGAAGCTATAAGAGTTCTTTTAGCCTTTGCTTGTGTTAAAGGATTCAAACTTTTCAAATGGATGTAAAATCCGCCTTTTTAAATGGTTTTATACAGGAGGAAGTTTATGTTGAACAACCTCCAGGTTTTCAAAATGAACATCATCCAGATCATGTTTATCACCTCAAGAAAGCCTTATATGGTCTTAAACAAGCTCCTAGAGCTTGGTATGAGAGGTTAAGCACTTTCCTTCTTGATCAAGGATTTGTTAGAGGAAAAGCAGATACAACTCTCTTTATAAAGAAGAATAAACTTGGTGATGTTTTAATAGTTCAAATTTATGTTGATGACATTATTTTTGGTGCTACTAATGATACTATGTGTGAAGAATTTGCCAAGACAATGCAGGAGAATTTGAAATGTCCATGATGGGAGAACTTAATTACTTCCTTGGACTTCAAATCAAGCAACGCCATGATGGAATCTTCATTTCCTGCACCAAGTATCGAAAGATCTATTAAAAATATGGTCTAGCTGATTGTAATGGAGCAGATACTCCAATGAGTTCAACCGCAACTCGGATGCTAATGAAAAGGGGACTAACTTCAACATCACTAAGTATAGAGGAATGATTGGATCATTACTCTATCTTACGGCAAGTCGTCCGTATATTCAATTCGGTGTTGGAATGTGTGCTAGATTCCAATCTGCCCCCATGGAGTCCCATGCTGAACATGTTAAAAGAATTTTTAGATATCTTGCTGATACAAAGACTCTTGGATTATGGTTTCCCAAAGATCAACATGAACACTTAGTAGCCTATACCGATTCAGATCATGCAGGATACAAGACTCGACGAAAAAGCACAAGTGGTCAATGTGAGTTCTTTGGAGGATCATTAGTGTCTTGGTTCAGCAAAAGCGCACTACGGTGGCCGTGTCATCCACCGAAGCCGAGTATGTTGCTGCCTCAAGTTGCTGTGCTCAAGTTCTTTGGCTCAAACAACAATTGTGTGATTTGGGAGTTCATCTCAAAGAAATCCCAATTCTTTGTGACAACACAAGCACAATAAGTTTGGCAAAGAATCCTGTTCAACACACTAGAACCAAACATATTGATGTCAGACATCACTTCATAAGAGATCATGTTCAAAAGAAGGATGTCAAAGTCATGTTCATCCCAACTCACTTGCAACTCGCTGATATCTTCACCAAGCCACTAGCAAAAGAACAATTTGTGTTCATAAGAAGAGAATTGGGAATGGTAAATCCCAATGAGTTGTAAGTAATTCAAATGTTAGTTATCAAGAAATGCAACTACCAGGTCGCCAAACTCGAGCTTATTAGTGAACGGACTCGAGTTCGCGAGAGACAGAGAGCAACTCATCTCAGAGATTTTGACAGACTCGAGCCTATTAGTGAACGGACTCGAGTTCGCGGGAGACAGAGAGCAACTCATCTCAGAGATCTTGACAGACTCGAGCCTATTAGTGAACAGACTCGAGTTCGAGGGAGACAGAGAGCAATCCACCTCAGAGAATTGCATGCACTCGAGCCTACAATGTGATCGACTCGAGCCTAGCAAGAAATTTCAAGGGTTCACACATACACTCTTGAATTCCGGTAAGTAACGTTACACAAACTCGAGCCTACACTTGAGAACTCGAGTTTGCGTCGATAAAATTTCTTTAAAAACCTGACTTTTCGTCTTCACTCTATCTCACCCTCGAGCCTAAACCTAATTTCTCCCAAAAATTTCTCTCAATCTCCTCAAACGAAAAACAGAGAACATGGTGTCCAAACGATCTGCAACTCAAGATTCCAAATCCTCTGATCCTTAAGAACTCCAAACTGATCAAACAAAAATCTCTCAATCATCCTCCCATCACCAACAACACTCTGTTCCTCAGGTATCTAGAGAAAACCCAGCCTTATTTGAAATTTACAATCATTCCTCCATCCCTAAAGGATTCTCTAGTGAGGATGTCACTCTATATGGTGAGGATGCCATACGATTCCAAGAAAATTATGAAGCTAAGAGTTTTTGCCCTTCTCGTATGTCAATCTAGATGCTTTAAAAGAGGAATGTAACATTGATCTTACCCACTGGCTTAGACAATTTGAACCTCTTATATCCATTAGAGCCTCATATAGTCCATCCTTTGTTAAAACCTTTTACTATTGTATGCAAAGTGATAATTTATTAGATGAGGATAGAAATTTGGTTGAGGAAAGGATTACCACATCTATTAGAGGAAAACAGATAACCATCACTACTGCATACCTTAATTCCCTCCTCCAAATCCAAAATCCTCCTCCTGTTGCTTCTCCAAATTATACAAATAGGCAAATTTTTACACTCCTCGGACCCGATGAGCCATGCACCGATGCTTTAGAGACTGGATTTCACCCGTATCAATGCCTCCTAAGCAAAGAGCTGCTTGGTATATATACACTAGAAACTTAGTACAAAAGGGAGGCAATTTCACTCACTTTGCCAAAAAGGACTTCCCTATTTTTGCCTCTATCATAGATCAAGTCCCTCATAACATAGGAGATTGGATCTTTAAAGAGATGTTCAAATTTCGTTTCCATGGAAGAAAAACATCCCAGATACCCTTTGCCAGTCTCATCTCAGTGATTATGTTTCATGAAAGGGTATGGTATTTACCAGCCAATGAGAAACCTGAAAAACCAGCAAAATTTGGCCAGCATATCCTAAATTTAATGAGGATAAGCTTTGATCAAGGAAGTGATCATTCCAGAGCACCCTCAAGACCTACTAGAACCAGAGCTACTCAATCTAGAGTTTAAGAAGCTCAAAGTGCACCACCTCCACCACAATCCTTTCCCTCCGATTTGGATGAAAGAATAAAGACTTACATTGCCCAAGTTGTTTCGATCTTTCTTCCAAGATAGAATCGGGATTCACCACAAGTCAAGAAAGGATATGAGGAGTTCTCTCGATGCACAAGAAGATCTCATTCTTGAACATGAGATTATCAAAGAGAAAGTGCAAGGTCTCGGGGATCAAATTGGAGATCACTCGTAAGCATCTCCACTCTTTTGGTGTCTATGTCCAGCCTCCATGACAAAATGGACCAAATTTTAGAAAATCGAGTCCATCAATTCTCTTTGGACCTAGCTCTTCGGCACCTCCACCTTCTTCCGAACCAATCCCAACCTCCATAGCCCCTGAACCATCTACCCATGATCCTATTCTTCAGTCAACCTCTATCTCATCTAATCCTCCACTTTTCGATGATGACAAAGGGGGAGAAGAGTTGAAGTGAAGAAAGAGGAGTCAAGTTGTCAAGCTGTCATTTTTTTTTAGATATATGTATGCTTGAAACTCTAAATGTCATTTTGTAAACCGTTGAATGTTTTAGCTTATGCAATGACAATATGTGTTATGATTTATGTCAAGCTGCTAACTCTGATAGAATCAATGTTTAAATGTTAAAATCTAATTCTGATGCATTTACACTGAACACTTATGCTTCAATGATTTCAAATGATCAAAACAGTGTTTTTAAAATGAGTTAATTGTTTACAAGTGTTGTCATCATCAAAAAGGGGAGAATGTTAGTTCTCTATGTGTTTTGATGATTAATAACAATTGTAAACAAGTACGAATGTTTTTAAAATGACAAAAGAGTCAAAATCATTCTGTCACCTCAAAACTCGAGCCTTCCTAAGCAAACTCGAGTTTTCTGCAAACAGAGAGCTCATCAGGATATTTTCAGCATAACGAACTCGAGCCTGAGTAAATAGACTCGAGCCTAAACCCTCATGATATAATAATAAAGAGTTTACAAACGAGTAAACTCGAGCCTGTATAGACAAGCTCGAGTTTTCCCATGAAGGAAGATTTTCTAATTAAAATGTATCTCTTTAAACTCCGTAGTTTATTCTTTTTGAGTAGAGTTCACTTGTTTCTATGGCTATAATTTAATGAACACTCGAGCCCAAGTAAATGGACTCAAGCCTAATACTTTTGTGTAGAGTTTACTCTATGGTTTGACAAACGAATAAGAGTTTACAAAATAGGTAAACTCGAGCCTGTTATTGCAAGCTCGAGTTTTCCCTTGGCAGAGAGCTCCCAAGTTTTTCCTTCTTTTTAAACTCCAGAGTTTAAGTTCAAACCTCCAGTTCACTTCAATAAGTCATGGAATAAATTAAGCTGAACTCGAGCCTAAGAATATGAACTCGAGCTCTTCATCTGAAGAAAGAAAAGCAAGTGTACAAACTCCAGAGTTTGTACTCGTGCTCCAGTCCACTCTAATCGAGTAACCAAAACTCTTAGGCATGAATAGTGTTAAACTCGAGCCTAATCACTAATGGACTCGAGCCTGCTTATCTTGTGAGATATTACTCCAGGTGTTCATACGACAAAAAGCTTAGAGATCATTCGAACTCGAGCCTACCTTCGTGAACTCGAGTTCACATGGTGAAACAAAATACAAACTCCAGAGTTTACATCAAACTCCAGAGTTTGCTCTCACAGAAGATAAACCAGATACTCTAAAATGCCTTACGAACTCGAGCCTGACTTGGAGAACTTGAGTTTAAGATGAAAGCAAATATGATCGTTACTGGTTTCATCCTGATTCTTTTAAACTACAAAACTTACCATGTTTATACGAACAGAATGATTTCACGCGTCCAGGAATTTAATCAGCCGAAATTCAGGACCCAACTGCTATAATCCTCATCAAACTGAATTTCAAATGAAGAACATGCTGAGTTGAGAAGTAACGGTCACATAGCAACTCACCACTATATAAGGAGCTGATTACAAACTTCGAAAGATACGAAAGATTAAGCAGAAACGAAAAGCAAGTGGAAAGATTTTTGCCGTGTCTTCCAAAATAAACCAAGTTCGAAAACAATTTGCGGAATTAGGTAACCTGGGTCGTTTCCCAACGAATTTGCAGCGGGCTTGTTCAATAACAATAGTGAAACAGAATGATAAAATGGGGGTTTGGTTTAATGTAATAGAACAAAACGAAATAACATAATCAAAGTGCAATAAACAGAGTCAAACAGAATCAAATAAACAGAGACAGATTAAAGATGATCAACCCAACGAATTGATTCCAGAAACCTCCATCATTGAACGAAAATATAACTAACCCACGTTTGGTTCCGGATGAATCGAAATCTCGCATTCATCCGGAGATTCCCTCGCCTAGACGATCGCCTAGAATCTGCCCGGACAAGTGGCGTCTCACTGTGCAATCGCACAGCAACACTGTAACCTAGTCCGAACTAAGTCCTTGGGATGAACCAAACCGAATATTAAATCTAATATTCGAACTATTTCCAGATCGAATCCGATAAGATGAAAACAGAATCGAGTAGTTACCGATTAGGCACGAGTTCTCTGGATGAATCATGGAATCCTCATCGTTGGGTTAATCACAAGAGTTTAGCCGATCATGGCTGGGAAAATCGAAGAACGAACGAAGAACACGAAGAACGCGCGAAGAACATGAAGAACAGATGAGAGAAAATGAAAACTTGTATTTTGATCCACTCTAATGTTAAAAACGTGAATGAATATGTTTGTGGCAGCTGCCATACTTAAAAATAACCTAAAACGAAATGGGCTCTCATAGTTTTAGCCCAAAATGAAATAAAATATAACTGGACTTAAATTACAAAATTCGGGTCCAAAATAAATCCAGAATTGTGCATCCGACTTTGGCTCCAAAATTGACCTCCTTCTTGACCGAATTTGCTCTTGATGTCTTCATAACAATTGTAGCTCTCTGAATCATCTGAAATATGAGACAAAAATGAGGCAAATCCGATGTCTGGTTCAAGAGTTATGGTAGAAATAGTGAAGCAACACAAAACTGGAATTTTATTATTAAAAATGGCTAAAATGCAATAAAAGGCCCAAGGCCCAAATAAACATAAGAGCCATTATTTATTAGCTAAAGGGTCCTAAATTATTATTCAAGAGACAAAAATAAGTGTATAAAATATTCAATTATCAAATTCCCCCACACTTATCTTTTTGCACTCGAGCAAAATTCAAAGAGAAAGACCTAAAGGAAAAACTCTTCTTTACTAATAATTGCTAACAATGCAAAAATTGAATCAAGGGACACAAAGCTTCAAAAGACCAATCATTCAAGACCAAAACCCCTTCATCTCAAATTACAATTCATGGTAGTGTCAATCAATGATGCTAATCACAAAAGATGATCTCTCAAATGATGCGCTCAATCAATCGTCTCTCAAGTGTTTAAGGTAAATAAGTGTATCGCTCAAATTCTACTCAAGAAATTTGTTCTACCATAAGCTTGCTCAACTTCTACGTCTCCACTACTCATAACACATACATGCACAAATCAAGAGAGCTTGTAATTAAAGGTTGTAACGGGGCTAGGGTGAAGGTAGGTAATAGTATGGAATAAGAGGCTAAGCACCAAAGAAATCAAAAGGAAGAGCACTGATTAACACAATCATTCTCTATGTATGAGACTTTTATTCTACTCATATATACATTCCTTTCTATGTATTTTCTTTTCTTTTCTCTTCTTTTGTTGTTTTTTTTTTCTTTTTTTTTCCTTTTTTTTTATTTTTTTATTTTTCTTTTACTTTTCTTTCTTTCTTTCCTTTCATTGTATACGTAATTACAATGTCAAAATCAAATATCCCCCCCACACTTAAACTGTTGCACTCCTGAGCAACCCCCACACTTAAACACAAAACAAGTTGAAACCAATGCTCAATAAATCTTCAAGGTGCGGAATAAAATGGTTTTACGCTTAGGCTTGTAATGTGGCTTAGAAAAGAATGGGTCAAAAGGCACAAAGGGGCTAGCAAGGGAATCATAATGCAAGGGAAAGCTATTTGGCCAAAGTGAGGAGAATAAAAGAAAGAAAACAAGCTTCCATCATACTTATGCACGTAAGTGAAAAATGTAGTTTCAAAAAGAAAAGGAGCAAGTTCTAGAGAACACAAATCATGAGAGATGCACACATGAAAGAAAGAATGGCAAAAGATGAATTCCATTCATGCAGCCCAAAACCTCACAAGGTCAATACCAACTTAGGTAATCAACAACATCAAATCAACTACCAAGACTTGTAATCGAAGAGTCAAGAGTTCCAGACTAAACAGAATGATCCATTAAAACCAAAATGTCCTAGTTCATAATATGTAGCAATCATTAGAAAGAAAGAATGTATTTATTTTCAAAAAGCAAAGTAGAAAAGGAAAACAAATAAAAGAGAAGGAGGGAGAAGAAAGAAGAATACTCCCCAAGGGTTTATGGAGGATAAGTGGCATCAATGAGGAGAATCTCTGCTTCCTCAGCCTGTGGGATCCCTCATGAAATGGCTTGAGGCGATGCCCATTGACCTTAAAAGTCCGTCCTGTGGGTGGATCACATAGCTCAACAAACACCAAATGGAAATATGTTAGTGATCACAAAAGGGCCATCCCATCTAGATCGAAGCTTACTAGGCATAAACTTCAGACGGGAATTAAATAGAAGAACTTTCTCGCCCACGTAAAATTCTTTCCTCGAATATGCTTATCATGGAATGCCTTAGTCTTTTCCTTATACAACCGTGAGCTTTCATAGGCATCCAATCTAAGCTCATCTAACTCTTGCAATGCAGCTTCCTCTCCATCCCGAACTTAGCCAAATCCATGTTGCATTGCTTAATAGCCCAATAGGCTTGATGCTCCAACTCAACCGGAAGATGACATGCCTTACCAAAGACAATCCGATAGGAGACATCCCAATCGGAGTCTTGTAGGCGGTGCGATATGCCCACAAAGCATCATCTAGTCGGTTACTCCAATCTTTCCGGTAGAGTTGACAGGTCTTCTCAAGGATTTGCTTAATCTCTCTTGGAGACTTCACTTGACCATTGGTCCGAGGATGGTAGGCGTGTGGAAACCTTGTGAAGCACTCCATACTTGCGTAGCAAGGCACCCATGCTTCGATTGCAAAAATGGGAACCCTGATCACTGATAATAGCTCTAGGAATGCCAAACCTGCAGAAAATGTTAGACCTAACAAAATCCACCACCACGAAGAATCATTTGTCCGGTGGCTTTCGCCTCAACCCATTTCGAAACATAATCAACAAACAAAGAAGATGTAAGTGTAACCATATGAAGCAGAAATGGACCCATGAAATCAATACCCCAAACATCAAAGATCTCACAAAACAATATAGGGTTTTGGGGCATCTCATGCCTACGGGAAATACTCCCGCCTCCGACGCTTATCACATGATTTGCAAAACAAATGGGCATCATGAAACAGGGAAGGCCAAAATAATCCACATTCTAACACTTTCCTAGCAGTTCTTTGGGGTCCAAAGTGACCACCACAGGCAGAAGCATGAGCAAAATGCAATATAGATTGAAACTCACAATCAGGCACACATCTCCTAACTACTTGGTCATTACAAAATTTCCACAGATAAGGATCATCCCAAACATAATATTTAGACTCACTTTTCAATTTAAGGGTTTGGGCCCTAGTGGATTCTACAGGACTAGCTACCAAGTAGTTAACTAAATCAAAGATACCATGGGGTCTTAACTTGCAGTTTGTAGAAGCCGCTCATCGGAAATCATCCGAATAGAAGAGGGTGAGAGGGAGAATGAGTGATACGACTCAAGTGGTCACCTACCCGCTTTGTGCTCCACTTCTATCTCGAATCTCCACATCAAACTCTTGGAGCAACAACATCCACCGGATGAGTCGTGGCTTAGCATCCGCCTTTTCAAAAGAAACTTTAAAGCCGCATGGTCGAGAAAACAATGACTCTACTAGCTAGCGAGATATGACCTAAACTTATCGAAGGCAAATACAATGGCCAACAACTCCTTTTCAGTGGTGGTGTAATTAGATTGAGCGAGTAATCCAAAGTCTTGGAAGCATATGCAATGACATGGGAGGCTCTATCAACCCGCTGCGCTAAGATAGCACCAACCGCATAGTTGGAAGCATCGCACATCAACTCAAAGGGAAGGTGCCAATCGGGGCTGAATCACTGGGCCGTAGTAAGGCAACGCTTCAAGTGATCGAAGGCCGCCTTGCACGCATCATCAAAGACAAAGTCGGTGTCCTTATGCGTAAGGTTGGACAAGGGTTGAGCAGCCTTGCTGAAATCTCGAATGAAACGTCGATAGAAACTCGCATGACCAAGAAAAGAGCGAACTTCCCGCACGAAGCATGGGTAAGGCAAAGCAAGAATAACATCAATCTTAGGTGGTCTACCTCAATCCCTTTCCTAGACACTATGTGTCCCAAGACTATACCCGACTCAACCATAAAGTGACACTTTTCATAATTCAAAGACAAGATTAGATTCAATGCACCTATGCAAGACTCTAGACAAATTAGCTAAGCATGCATCAAAATCAGACCCATATACGGTGAAATCATCCATGAAAACCTCCATGCAGTCCTCTAGGAACTCGTAGAAAATACTCACCATGCAACGCCGAAAGGTGCCAGTGCATTGCGAGAGGCCAAAAGGCATCCTCCGGTAAGCATATGTTCCAAAGGGGCATGTGAAGGTCGTCTTCTCCCGATCCTCAGAGCAATATGAATCTGGAAGTATCCAGAGTAGCCATCCAAGAAGCAAGAATGAGACTTACCACCAATCGCTCTAACATCCGATCAATGAAAGGTAGAGGGTAATGATCCTTGCGAGTGGCTTGGTTGAGTCTCCTATAGTCAATGCAAACTCTCCAACTATTCTCGAACTCGAGTAGGAATGAGCTCATTCTTTTGATTGGCTACTACAAGTGACTCGGATTTCTTAGGAACCACCGGATCGGGCTAACCCACGGCTATCGAAATAGGATAGATGATGCCGGCTTGCGTAAGCTTAGTGACTTCCTTCTTCACCACATCAAGGATAAGAGGATTAAGGCGTCTCTAGGGTTGCCTCACCGGCTTAGAGTCCTCTTCCAACAGAATCCGGTGCATGCACATAGAAGGGCTAATGCCAACTATGTCAGCCAATGTCCACCCAATAGCTTTCTTGTTCACCCTCAATAAGCTTAGCAGCCTTCTCTTCTTGATCGGGCGTGAGATTATTTGCCACAATGACGGCAATCGCTCATTCTCCTCCGTAAATGCATACTTGGATGGTCCGGAAGGGATTTCAACTCTAGTTTGGGCGGTTGCTCAAATGAGGGGAGAAGCTTGGGTGGTTGTTGCAACAACTCGATGTCATCACACCGGGAATACCGAAACCATATTCAAAGAAGCACAAGCGTAAGGACTGTGTCTATACAGCTCAAGGTTAACATCGAATTCGGTTCATCAAAATCGAATGAAGCTCATCAAAATCGAATCGGGATGCACGTTAGGATCGGGGTGAAGCTCAAACTCGACTCAATATCGTAGTCTACAAGTAATGTAGAATCATCAAGCAAATCGAATCACCAAACAATGCGCCTTAACCAAATTAGTGCAAACAGAGCACCATTCATTATCATTGCATGCACAAATGGGGTATCACTTTCGGATGAAAATAAGTCACAGATATATCACCAAACTCCATGGAAAGAGTACCAGAATGCACATCTATCTTAGTCCTAGCTGTTTTCATGAAAGGTCTCCCTAGAATGATTGGTGACCTACTACTAGGAGACTCATCCTCCATATCCAAGATGTAAAAATCAGCAGGGAAAGAAAATGTCCCCGGATCTTTGCATTTACGAGGCATGGTAGGTCGGATGAGTGCCGAGACATTCTCGGTTCAAGCTCACTCGCTCATTCCCTTCGATCGCCTCTTGTTGGTGCACAACTCCTTCGTAAACTTGGCATATTTAGGAATTTGTTTGACCGCATCTAAGAGAGGAATGTTGATCTCTACTCTTCGAATGTCTCAAGTATATCCTTCTCTTGTGCTTTATCTCGCCAACTTCTTGGACTCGAATCGCTCTCGAGGGAAGGGAAGAGGAATAGGAATGTCTTCCTCTTCACCTTGCCGCACCGCTTTTTCTTTTCGAGTCAATCTTCACATTTCCCGACTCGTTTTCGATGTGGAAGTCACATCTGCAGCTTGCTTAGGTTCCTCCAATTGCTTTCCGCATCGTAGTGATATAGCACTCACATTTCCCTTAGGATTGGGAATTGTTTGTGAGGAAGGGAATTGGATCCCCGAGGTTGAAGCCGGTTCAATGATGTTGCCAATTGCCCAACTGTGTTTGCAAACTCGAATGGAAGTGTCGCTTCTTCGTTGGAACCGCATATTGGCCGTGACAAATTGCTTCATCATATCTTCAAGTGAGGAACCACCACCACTACTACTAGCTCGTCGTTGTGCCGCTGTGGAGGTGGACATATGGGCGGTCGAGGAGGTGGTGCTTGCAAAGGCAAAGGGGTGCAGATCGTTGCCGGAAAGTCTCGTGGTCCATACGGCCTCCCGCCGGTAGTTCCTGCACTCGCGATACTTGTTACTCGATTCCGATTTTGGTATTGGTTGCTCTGGTTCGATTTTGGTTCCAATAAAGTTGGGGTGATTTCTCCAACCAGATTATAAGTGTTGGAGAAGGCATTATTCTCGTTGGTATTGTGGCCTTCCGGAAAAACACCCACCTGCAGCCTACCGACCGATCTTGGTAAGTAGGATCATGCAAGGTAGGGCAAGAGTCGAGTAGAATGATAAGGGTCGAACAAAACCCACAAGAGTACCCATGCCGAGAAGCGGGAAGGCATGCTGTACGTGTCACCGCCACCGCCTCACAAGGGAGGTCGATCATCAAGTCTAGTCTCTAATCTCTCGAGAATCATGCCGGACTGGAGCTTGAATATGGTAAACAGGAGTACTATTTGCCCCGGTGCCAAATCGCCGAGAGTTATCTCGCCATAATGGATATCAAGTCTCGGGCTTCTTCGGTGTCTTGTTACTCATAGCCCCACCGCTAGAAGCATCCACCAACCCTTTGTCTACCGGTGATAGACCATCATAGAAAGAGTTAATCAAGTCTTTTCGGATATCCGATGGTGTGGACGGCTTGCACATAACCTTTTGAACCTCTCCCAATACTCATACATAGTCTCCCCAAATGACTTGTTTAATGTTGCCAATTTCCTTCTTGATTGCGGTTGCTCTTGAGGAAGGGAAATATTTCTCCGTAAATAACCTCGAATATCAGTCCAGCTCCCAATAGATGAGGGTCAAGGTACAAAGAACCAATCCTTGGCTCCACCCTCCAATGAGAAAGGAAAAGCTCTCGGCTTGATATGATCTTCATCAATGGCATGAGGTTTCATAGTGCCGCATACTACATGGAATTCCTTCAAATGCTTAATGGGGCACTCACCGCAAGACCATGAAACTTAGGCAACAAGTGTATTAGACCGATTTAAGCTCAAAGTTAGCGGCAAGGTTAGGATATTGGATGCACAAGGGTCTGGATTAGTAGTATTCCTAGTACTCATGCAAAATATACACAAAGCAGAGTTGGCAAGTACTCAGAATGACAAAGATGCCACCAGAAAATCAGAATTACGAAAATGCCACTAGAGGTGGTGAAAAGTGGAAAAAAAAACTAAGAGACACAGAGACAAAACACACAAAAGCAAAAACCTATGCTAGAAATTGACCAAAAAAAGTCCAGAAACAGTATCAAATGATTTTTAAAATTTTTGGGACTTGGACAGGGCAACTCCTAGACTATTGGGGGACTCAAAAATGGAATAAAAAAACTTCAAAAATTGAAAAAGTGGCCTAAACGATGGAATTTGGCGAAACGGAGGATACCACATAGAAAATGGAACATTTTCTATGTGGGTCTAACGATTCGCCATTTTCTATCACTGTACCAAATTTCAAGTCAATCAGAGATACTCAAAAAAAAAAAAGTGGTCTAAACGTTGGAATTTGGGGAAAATGAGTGAGACCTCACTTCCTCCTAGGAAGTGACTTTTGCTTAAAACACCCAATTCCTTGTGAATAAGACCTGGTTTGAGTGATCGGAGTCAGAAAAATTTCTGTCCGGCCACCCGAACCACCTAAACTACCTAAACTAAGCTATTTACAATACTGTTACTAATCAAACCGATGCAAATTCCCCAGCAGCGGCGCCATTTTTGGAAAGATTTTTGCCGTGTCTTCCAAAATAAACCAAGTTCGAAAACAATTTAAAGAATTAGGGAACCTGGGTCGTTTCCCAACGAATTTGCAAATGGGCTTGTTCAATAACAATAGTGAAACGAGAATGATAAAATGGGGGTTTGGTTTAACAGAATAGAACAAAACGAAATAACATAATCAAAGTGCAATAAACAGAGTCAAACAGAATCAAATAAACAGAGACAGATTAAAGATGATCAACCCAACGAATTGATTCCAGAAACCTCCATCATTGAACGAAAATATAACTAACCCACGTTTGGTTCCGGATGAATCGAAATCTCTCGCATTCATCCGGAGATTCCCTCGCCTAGACGATCGCCTAGAATCTGCCCGGACAGGTGGCGCCTCACTGTGCAATCGCACAGCAACACTGTAACCTAGTCCGAACTAAGTCCTTGGGATGAACCAAACCGAATATTAAATCTAATATTCGAACTATTTCCGTAAATCGAATCCGATAAGATGAAAACAGAATCGAGTAGTTACCGATTAGGCACGAGTTCTCTGGATGAATCATGGAATCCTCATCGTTGGGTTAATCACAAGAGTTTAGCCGATCATGGCTGGGAAAATCGAAGAACGAACGAAGAACACGAAGAACGCGCAAGAACATGAAGAACAGATGAGAGAAAATGAAAACTTGTATTTTGATCCACTCTAATGTTAAAAACGTGAATGAATATGTTTGTGGCAGCTGCCATACTTAAAAATAACCTAAAACGAAATGGGCTCTCATAGTTTTAGCCCAAAACGAAATAAAATATAACTCGGACTTAAATTACAAAATTCGGGTCCAAAATAAATCCAGAATTGTGCATCCGACTTTGGCTCCAAAATTGACCTCCTTCTTGACCGAATTTGCTCTTGATGTCTTCATAACAATTGTAGCTCTCTGAATCATCTGAAATATGAGACAAAAATGAGGCAAATCCGATGTCTGGTTCAAGAGTTATGGTAGAAATAGTGAAGCAACACAAAACTGGAATTTTATTATTAAAAATGGCTAAAATGCAATAAAAGGCCCAAGGCCCAAATAAACATAAGAGCCATTATTTATTAGCTAAAGGGTCCTAAATTATTATTCAAGAGACAAAAATAAGTGTATAAAATATTCAATTATCAGCAAGCTCAAGAGTTCTTATTCATTCAGTTTTCTTTCTGTATTGTATTTTGATATACAAAGAGCCTCAGTGTTTATCATTATCTTCTCTGTGAGAGAGCTTTTATAGAAATTATTCATTCATTGTAAAAAATCTCAAGTCAAGGGGACTTAGAGATTGGGATTTCAGATTACAACTTGTAAGGGGGAGTGTATCCTAGAGAGAGGATAATCCTTGAGTATGAGTGTGTATCCGAGTTAAGTGATAGTAGAAAAACCCAGAGAGTCCGGGACTGGACGTAGGTCAAGAATTTAGACCGAACCAGGATAAACTTTCTGTGTCAAGCTCTTCTTCCCTATCTCTTTACGTTTAGCTTCAGCTTGGGTGCAAAGTTATTATAAAAGTTTTAAAATCCCCAATTCACCCCCTCTTGGTGATTTCCTTTCGTTTTCACCTTGTACTTGCAGTACACTTTCCATATCAGGGATATCTATATCATGTTTCATACAAAATTCAGAAGTCTTCTGAAATAGATTATCCCACCCATTATCTCTCAACTTCAGTAATAACACCTTTGAAACTTTTACAAGACCCACAGCATTCACAATATCTTGATCTTTTCTCTGAAGTGCTTGTGACAACTCATTCGTTATTGCTAAGACCTTAATCATCAGATGCAAAAGTAATACAAATTCAAAAGTTTCCATACGAATCATAAGGCCAGAGGCTTCAGACCTTTTTGCATGCATAAGGGTTGTATCATCTTTTATAATTTCTAGCACATCAAGCACAGGATCAAACAATGTACACAGACTTACCAATGATCGGTAATGTGAGCTCCAACGTGTGTCCCCTGGTCGAGACAAACTCATTTCTTGATTCAAGCCTCTCCCTGATTGAACATCATCACTTGCAATACTTTTGACTAATTCTTCCAATTGTTTTCTCTCAAAATATCTGCTCTTTTGCAAGAAGCACCAACTACATTACACACCAATGGTATAAAATTAAAAAAGTCAGTCAATGCGTAAACCTCTTTTGCACAAGCTACTAGAGCTAACTGAAGTTGATGTGCAAAGCAGTGAACATAGTAAGCAGACTTATTTTCAACTAAAATCAAGCTTTTCAGACCACTGAATTGACCACTCATATTGCTTGCGCCATCATAACCTTGACCACGAATCTTTGTCAAGCTCAAGCCATTTTTGGCAAAAATTAACTGAATCGATTCTTTAAGTGAGCTAGCTGTAGTATCTCAAAAATGAACAAGACCAAGAAAACGCTCAATAATGTCACCGTTGTAGTTCACATATCTTAAAACAATGGCCATTTGTTCTTTAATTGATATATCACGAGCTTCGTCAACTAGTATAGAGAAGAAATTATCCCCAATGTCTGAAATAATAGCTCTGGTAACTAAACTAGCAGCAACATGTGTAATATCTTTCTGAATTGAGGGAGCTATCATTTTGAGATTCTCTGGGGCATTATTCAAAGATACATTATTTACCTCCTCATTACTTTCACAAAGGAATTTTACAAGCTCCACAAAATTTCCCTGATTCATTGAAGCATATGTCTCATCATGTCCCCGGAAAGGCAAACCTTGTCGTATAAGATATCGAATACATCGAATAGAACCATTCAAACGAATACGATAATCCTGTTTGGCTTTGTCAGAAATGCCAGACATAACAATGTCAATATGTTGGTTTTGATTCATCAAATCTTTGGCAAAGATCAAGCACAACTTATGAATGCTTCCAACTTTCCCAATATGTCTAAGAATCCGTTGTTTGTCCTTCCAATTGCTATATCCTTCTCCCCACAAATGAATCCCGACCACCCCTTCCATCACCATGCTCACAACTAAATAGATAACAAGGCAAGCAAAATATAGCATCTTTTGATTCACTATACTCCAACCAAGTGCCAAACTCATTATACCATTGAGCACTGAATCTACTCATTTTACCCCCAATTAAGGATTGAGGAAAGTTGTCAAGTTTTGGTTGACAAGGACCATTCGTTAGATAAATTCTTCGAATCATTTCTCTTTCTTGAGCACTATTCGCAATGCTCATAATAGGAAGTCTTTTACCCGGATCAGGAACATACAAATCCGGTGGACCTTCTACTGTTGGTTTGTTTTGAATTGAGGGAGTAGCACACTCATTTTGTTCATCTTCACATAAATCAATTACTTCAGATCGAGAACGTTTAGTTCCACTACCACTTGACTTTGTAAAAAAAGAACCTAAATACCTTTCCATCCTAAAAATTGGCAAATGGCAAAAATTTATCAATTATGTGCAGCAGGTCAGCAGAAAAAATTTCACAAGGCCAATCAATCACTTCACAATTTCAATTGCTACATCAAAAGTGATAAAAATGGAAAATTTAGAGCACCACTTACTGATAATGTTGTACATAGAGCAACGAACACAGAGTCACAGTCCCAAGGTATGAACCATGTGATAGAGCAAGGCCTTCACAAACAAGGGGATACTTTCAATGAATCACCTGCCAGGGAAACAAATTTCATGGAAAATATTATACAAAAAAATTTTGCTAAAGCACTGAGAAACCCAATATTCACTATATCAGTTGATGCTTCACATTCGCAATAGAATAAAATTACTTCATTAAAATACTCAATCCTATCAAAAAAACCATTTTATGTAACCAATGCATACAAGAGTATATGATTTATCCAAGAAAAGAATATATAAAAAATAAACAAATGAAAGTTATAAGATCTAAATTAAAACAAAGTCAGAAGACCAAATCTATGTTAGGTCATAAAAAACTTAAGCTTACTTAGATAAGTGAAAGATGTATAAATCGGCAGTCTCAAAACTCAATAATGCACATGATACTATAAATCCTCTTGCCATGAGTTTACTTTTTAGTGAGATTGTCACTTGATTGCAGATCATAAGAAACAATGACTTGAGAAGAACTACTTTCCAGCCGTTATTAGATAAATCAGATAAGCTGATGCAAGCAACTGTTCAAGTATTTAGCCTCGAGTGCTCATCAGATGAAACAATTAAAGAAAAAAGCAGAAGAGAGCATGCGAAAAATATTATCCAACTTGACTAAACATCTCAAAAGCAAAAGGATAGACCTACAAAATATAAGAGATTGGATATAGCATCATCAGTTGGTGTAAAATGGAAAATTAATCGCATAAAAACTTGTAAATATTGAGATCTTCCACCACACTTGAAAGAGTCAATGCTCAAGCAGATATAGATGGCTTGCTCTTAGCACTCACTAAGAACTAAATTAACAATAACCAGAGTTGAAGAAGTTGGTTAGAGTAGTAACACAATCAACAAGAGCCAAGAATTAGATGGTCATCCAAATGTCATAACAGGGGAGGACCGGAGGAGTATTCATGACTACATTGTACAACAATCCATAGCTAAAGCCAATTTTAGGAGGCTAATGTGTAATTCAATAGAGAGAAAATAGGCTAGAGAAAATAGGCTACCGTAGAGCAAAAATATATTGCAGCAAATATCCAAGGTTCACATTTGGCAATCACAATAAACCCAAAATCTCACTAGAATTTACTAACTCTAGCACAATAAACGGCGTCCGTGAACCGCGAAGAAGAAGAAGGTCCGATTTTAAACCCCTGCGTGGCTGGGTCCGTGAACGGCGAACGACGAAGAAGAAGAAGGTCTGATTTTTTCCGCCTCTGATTCACGATTGAGCCTCGTCGATTTCTGGCTGGAGAACGCAAAGAAGAAGAAGGTCCGAAGTCACACCCTGTCGCTGTCGATTTCTGGCTGGAGAACGCGGAGAAGAAGAAGGTCCGAATCGAATCGCTGTCTGGATATGTTTATGCCATTTAACCCTTAAAAAAATTAAAAAAAACGACGTCGTTTTTAAGGGGGGGCAAGTGCCCCCTGAGTCTTGTACCTGCGTCCGCCTCTGTATATCAGGAACCAGAACTTTTCTGTTTTGCTGGATGAAACCAAGTTGTTCTATAGGTGAATGTATATATATTAGCGCTGGAATAGTATGTATGTATGTGTGTGAGTGTGTGTGTATATAGATATGAGTAAATACTCTTTCTGGTCCCGGACAAAAAACACGGACCCCATTTTAGTCATTGACAAAAAAAAGGTCTTTTTTAGTCCATAAAAAGGACGAATAAGGGTCGATTGGTGGACATTTTGATCCTCATAAATTTCCAAAAGGTTCTTTTTAGTCCCATAAAAAGGATGAATAAGGGTCGGTTTTTTTGTCAGGGACCAAAATGGGGTCTGTGTTTTTTGTCAGGGACCGGAAATGGTATTTACTATATATATATATATATATATATATATCAGGAACTAGAACTTTTCTGTTTTACTGGTATATATATTGCTGCATATATATATGTATGTATGTGTGTGTACATACACAGAGACACACAAATACATACATACATACATACATACATACATACATACATACATACATACATACATACATACATACATACATACATACATACATACATACATACATACATACATACATACATACATACATACATACATACATACATACATACATACATACATACATACATACATACATACATACATACATACATACATACATACATACATACATACATACATACATACATACATACATACATACATACATACATACATACATACATACATACATACATACATACATACATACATACATACATACATACATACATACATACATACATACATACATACATACATACATACATACATACATACATACATACATACATACATACATACATACATACATACATACATACATACATACATACATACATACATACATACATACATACATACATACATACATACATACATACATACATACATACATACATACATACATACATACATACATACATACATACATACATACATACATACATACATACATACATACATACATACATACATACATACATACATACATACATACATACATACATACATACATACATACATACATATGTTATATGTATATGTGTTCTGTAGTAGAACACAAATGTCTAGCCTCTGGGGCTACGTATGATTGATATTGGATCTAATATAGCGTCCACTGGTATCTATAGAGGAGATATCAGCGGTCGCTAGTGGATTACTGTGCTACACGGGGTTGGCTTTTCGCCTGAGGGTGATGTGTGTGCACAGTGGAACTGAACTGTAAGAATGTAATAGTCAACGTGGAGAGCGTACTGGGAGGCAACCTCCTATATATAGAGATTACCTAGGGTTTCGTTCTCCTTACCCTGAGTCCATTTCCCTGTGATCATGCCTCTTCTTCAGTCCTGATCGTGCGCCTTCCATCTCCTGCATGATTGCTGGATTCTCGGCACGATGCAAGGTAACTGGTGAGGGGTATCTGTCTCGTGGGAGGTTTCCCGCCAGAAGCTCTCCAATTGGGCCTTCCTCTGGCAGACCCATTATTTGAATCCATAACAGTTGCCCCCCAAGCTCAGGAGTTCGGGTTTCTGAGCTGCTGAGATTTTTCTATCTCGGGCTCTTCCTTTCATGTATGACTCGGTATTGGCTACGCTCCAAGAGTTAATTCCCGACTTTCCTCTTTAACGGGTTCTCAAGAATTAGCTCCTGGCTTGCCTTTTAACCGGGTTCCATTATCGCAATGTATGGCCGTCTTTGTACCAACACTACTTTACTTTTCACGAACGGCTTGATTGGTTTATTCGTTCATCGTTTTGCGCACTGATCGAAACCGGGTTAGAAATAACTGCCCCAGTGTCTCTATAATACCTAAGATTGTCTTTTCGTAATTGAGTTTTGTTGTTTTGGGGATTTCCTACCCAGCTGTCGCCCCCCAATGTTTGGTGAAAT
This sequence comes from Acacia pycnantha, assembly GCA_025563575.1. Lineage (NCBI taxonomy): Eukaryota > Viridiplantae > Streptophyta > Magnoliopsida > Fabales > Fabaceae > Acacia > Acacia pycnantha. The sequence continues at coordinate 2,016,410 of JAMWYP010000066.1, forward strand.
GGAGACACGTGGCATGTGAGCCTTTGCTATTTGCTCACGCCTTTTCGCAACAGTTATGATTTCTTCCTTGGGAAACTGAAACGTCAGTTCCACTTAAAGTTTCACCTACCGTTACTTGCCCCTTGCAATTCCCTTGGGCTATAAATTTTGTCATCGCTCCTCATCCTCCTGCACCACTAGTCTGCACTCCCTTTTCTCCCTTGATAAGTACTCTTGAAAGTAATGAGTTTGCCATTGAGAGTTTCGAGCCTCATTCTTCCGGTCATGTGGGGAAGAAGAACGCGATTTCGAACGGAGAAACATCCTTTAAGGATTATTGCCTTGTCTTCAGATGTATTTGCCAGTCTTCAAACACATTCCATGGTGGACGCCTGGGATCCCAAATGTATTTACCAGGGTGGGACGGATAACTAGCCACCATCAACTGTTGTAATTAGTGGGTTCATAAATGTTGTTTACAAATTTCGCACAGCTTGCTGTAATTTGATCTTGTAATCATCTTTGTAAATGAGTAAACCAGCTTATTTCCTTGTAAGAAAACCGTGTAACCTTATCGATTATCAATATAAAGTTGCCATGTTCTCCACATGTACCTTTTGTTCATTTTATCTTGCGTGGATGCTCATTTTCCGTGTTTGGTTTGCTACCTAATTCGGCAGCTTGGTCCTCCAAATTTTCATTTATTCCGGCGTTACGTATGCCTACGCCACCTATGTTAACCCATCACTGGATCCCATAATGTCCTATCATCTCAGCTATGACCGCTGTGACTCATACCGAGACAACATCGGCTGCAATTCGACCGAGATCGCCACGTACAAGATCGACTATTTTATCGTAATAAAATATTGTGATATACCATCCCAATGAAATCTTCATTAAGGAGTCAGGAGTTACCTTGGTCGAACGTGAAACGACATACTCCTTTTTGCTAGACTGACACGTTGTAACGTGTAGCTGCGCCTCTAGACCTGAGCGCCCTCCAACAGGCGCTTGGAATCCGTGCACAATTAATGCTTGCGTCGCTTCAGAGGGAAATCCTTACAACTTTCGGGATTTGGCCCCCACTTTCTCGCCGTGGCCGTCACTGCTCTTGTCGATTCGAATTCAAGAGCTCCTTCAAACCTCTTAAAATTCAAAAACTATATATCTCCTCTTCCTTCGTTTTGTCATTACCTTTTACATACTCTCCATTTTGCCTTTATTCTCTGCAAGAACTTCCGCGACAATCTGCTTCATTTGCCTTATTTTCGTCGACTTCCACAACCAGGTAAAACTATGCTTCCTTTGGTTTTCGTACCTTTTAGTTGTTCGTATAGTTTCTGGAATTTGCGTCATTATCTTGAAAGTATTTTGCTTGCGTTTCTGTCATTCCTGGTCTAGACGAATGATTCCTTCTCCAAGCCACCCTAGTAAACTCGCTGTCTTCTTCCGTCTTCGGTGGATCCTGATTTACTAACCTTGCCATTCTCTTGCATTTTAGGTTTAGATGGCATCCTCTTCTCAGTTACAATCTACGCCTTCCGCGGATGATTGTAGTTCGTCCGCTTCAGTTCGGAATCCAAACTCCCCAAAGAAAGCTGTCCACCATAAAGTGACCGAGGTGAAGAATACCTTGACCGCCGAGGAATTTCCATCACTTGGCGTGAGAGATGGGGATGGATATTCAATAAGGCTCCCTTTGGATGAAGAATCGGTTGCCACCGTCCGATCACGTAAAGCCGCCCTCATGAACCCCATTTCTTCTTTTTTACCGTGTGCCGATGTTTATGACATTCTACTCTCCTTTAGAGCTAGGTGGATTCCGGTCGCCTCTGACGACATTTTTTGGATGGACCTCTCTTCGTTGGAGAAGCGAGCATATGCTCTTTAAACCTTTTTGCGACTCCTGGAAGCACTTCAAAACCTCCTTTGTTAAGGTTATTGCCCATCCTTTTCAATGCCCGTGGTTCCTTCGGGTTGAAAAGGGGGGGAACTAGAAGGTATTTTCCTGTTGTATTGGACGAATGCCCACCACAAGTTCAAAACCGCAGACTTCGCTCCGACCAGTCTCACCGAAAATGAGGAAGCGGCCGTAGTGAAGCTTACAAAGCTGTCTAGTACCCTTCAGACCCTGATGGACCCTGCTGATTACGTTCCCACTGCCTTAGTTCGTCGACGCGGACCAAGAAGTATGGGATTGCCCGTTGGAATTTTCATATATCCAGACTTCATATCTTTTTTCAATACTGACGTCCCTTTTTCTTTTAATGCAGGACGACGAATGGGAAAGCCTGAATTTCTTCAAGCCTTTAAAACGCTTCCCGCAAATCCTGAGAATACTCCTGCGGATGAACCTAAGGCAAGTGGTGGAGCTCCTATCTCGGAGGAGGCGATTACTTCAAAGGCTCCCGAAGCGCCCGCGCCCAAAGGCGAATTAAAGCGTGGTCGGAAAGGGTGCGGACCTCCAAAGGTAAGAACATTCTTTGGAGAGGAAACCATTGTGGTTCCTACGACCAACCCGTCTACCGCAAAAGAGGCCTCTATACCAACTCTTGTGCCGACTTCACCGTGAGAGAGGCTCCTACCTCCACTCCCGTGCCGGCATCTCCCGTGAGAGGGCTCCACTGCGGAGAGGGATCTGGCCCAAAGAGAGCTGACTGTATCTCGGGCAGAACAAGATAGATTGCACCGAGCGCTGGTTGCCCTTAATCAAAGGTTTGTTACCGCAGTGGAGGAAGTTGCGGAGGCTGAAACAAAGTTATCTGCGACGCAAAGTGATTTGAATGCGGCACGACTCGATTTTGCTGCCAAGCGATCCAATTGGCCGATGCCCAAGCCGAAATGCATCGCCTTGAAGGTCTTTGTCGGGAGAATGCCTCTGAAAGAAAAACTGATCTCGGACATCGATCATTTAACCGGCGTCCTAAAGGAAAAGATGCGGATCTCGCCCACGTCAAATCGCAAATTGCGAAATATGGTCAAATTGGCAAGTTGTCTTTTGAGAACGCGGTGGCTCAAATCCGGGTGCTCAATCCCACCGTTACTTTGAATACCATCGAGCTACACCTCGAGGCTTATGTTAGCAACAAGGGAAAATTGATACCTCCTGGTGAAGAAGACAGTGAAGACGAGTCAGCCTCCCCATCAGCAGCCGAGACGCACTCACAAATTTAATTTCTTTATGTCTGTTATAACTTCTGAACAATCCTGTTTTTGTACGTCCTTAGCCAAAGGCCATGACCTTTGTAAGCTCGCTGTATAGACATTAAGCGCTACATCCACCCATTTCCTTTTGGTAAAATTGGTCCATGAGCTTGCATGTGTAGATTTTAAACATGTCTATTGTTTAATGATTTGTGAAACCGGGTTAATTTCCCTTGGTTTCACTTGTCAAATCTCGCATGATTTTGGAAACCGGACTTTTAACATCCCGCCTCTACATGTTTCGATCATGTTCATGATCTATGGAAGCAGATAGTATTTTCGTGCATTCCTCATGCTTTAACGTGACATGATTTTTTTGAAACCGAGTTAATTATCCTGGGTTTCTCATGTCTGATTCTTACACGATTTCGGAAGCCGGATTGTTAACTATCCAAGCCTCTACATGTTTTGTCATACATGATTTTCGAAAACCGGATTTTAAATATCCAGGCCTCTACATGTTTTAAGCTTACATGATTTTGGAAGCCGGACTTTCAAATATCCTGGCCTCTACATGTTTTTAACTTACACGATTTTGGAAGCCAGATTTTGAAATCTCCTGGCCTCTACATGTTTTTAACTTACACGATTTTGGAAGCCGGATTTTGAAATCTCCTGGCCTCTACATGTTTTTAACTTACATGATTTTGGAAACCGGATTTTTAAATATCCAAGCCTCTACATGTTTTAAGCTTACATGATTTTGGAAGCCGAGCTTTCAAATATCCTGGCCTCTACATGTTTTTAACTTACACGATTTTGGAAGCCGGATTTTTAAATATCCTAGCCTCTACATGTTTTTAACACAAAGTAGATAGCAATCTCTTCCGTAGAAACTGGGATAAGTCATCCTTTATTCGATTATCCGCGTTTATAAAACGCCATACAAGAAAAAGTAAAGAATTAACATGCTGCCTTCTTCGAACAAATTCTTGCACTTTTAATGAAGCCTCGCCCACATCCAAGTGGTATGCTTCAGCTGTAATAAGCCTTCAATTTATCCGTATTCCACGTTCGCTTTACCGCCTTCTTTTGCAATGTTTCCAACTTGTAAGCGCCTTTACCTAGGCTTTGGTGACCGGTATGGGCCTTCCCAATTAGGAGCTAGCTTTCCTTCGCAGCGTTCTTGTTTCCGATATCTCGCCCTTCAAGTACGAGGCTTCCTTTGTCAAAACCCGAGGTCGGACTTTCTTGTTGTAACATTCGATATTAGTTGCTTCTTTGCCAAATCTCGGCGGTGTGCCGCAATTCGAACTTCATCTATCAAATCTAACTCAACCGCGATCGCCGACCATTCTCTTCTTCACTTTGCAAGGCTTGTGATCCGCCGCCAAGATGATTCCCCAATCTCAACGGGATCATGGCTTCGCACCCATACGTTAGTCTGAAAGGCGTTTCCCCGGTTGATGATTGGACACTCGTGCGATATCCCCATAGGACGTAAGGCAATTGGTCCACCCAACTAGATGTAGCATCTTCCATCCGCTTCTTTAACCCATCTACAATGATCTTGTTAGCGGCCTCCGCTTGCCCATTGGATTGTGGATGTTTCTCGATGCGAAGTCTTGCTTGATATTAAAATCAGCTACCAACTTCGAAAGCTTTTATCAATAAATTGCGTGCCGTTATGCAGTAACAATTTCTCGCTGGAATGCCAAACCGTGCTATGATATTCTTACGCAAGAACTTTTGCACCCTACTCGATGTGATTGTGGCGACGGGTTCCACCTCGATCCACTTTGTGAAATAATCAAGCTGCCACGATGAGCCATCGCAATTGCCCGACAGCCCGCTTGAATGGTCCCAGAAGATCCATTCCCCATTTAAAAAATGGCCATGGCGCTGAGATTGTCTAGAGCGTGGCGGGAGGCACCTTGATGGTGTTGGCGTGCCTTTGGCAACTGTCGCATTTTTGGACATGAGTTTTGGCGTCGGCCGCCAAGGTGGGCCAGAAGTACATATTGGGCTTCATCTGCCGCCAGGCACTTCATCATCGGAGAATGTATTCCTTTCCGATATAACTGGTCATTTACGATCGTGTAAGAAGCTGCCGTTCTCATGAGTTTTTTCGCTTCTAATGATTCGTCCGGCAAAATTCCTCTTTCAATATAATCCATAATGGGTTTTCTCCAATCGTCATTATTTGAAATAACCATCACACAACTTGGCTCTTGAAGATTTTGCTGAACAATGGTGCGATGATTTCCGTGGCTCTTGGTGCTTGCTAATTTTGACGGGACATCGGCCCTAACATTATCTCCTCTTGGTATATGTGCCACGCTGACTTCGTCAAACTCGTGATAATCTCCTTCACTTTTCCTGTGTATTTGATCATCAAGGGTCCCTTTGCCTGATAAGTTCCATTGATTTGAGACGCTACCAGCTGAGAGTCGGTGGAAACGTGCACCTTGCGAGCCCCACTTTCCTTAGCTTGGAGCAGACCCGCTATCAATGCTTCGTATTCTCGCCTGGTTGTTTGAAGTTGAGAAATTAAAGCGCAAAGATAGTTCAAGAGCAATACCTTCCGGCTTTCAACAATAATCCCCGCTCCGCCTCCTTTGACGTTTGAAGAGCCGTCAACAAACAAGTTCCATGTATCCACGATTATCCCCTTTGACCGGGGTCACTCCATTACAAAATCTCGCGCGCTTGGGATTTGATCGCATGCCGAGCCTCATAAGTAATATCAAATTCTGACAGCTCAATGGCCCAACCTACCATCCGCCCGGCTAGGTCTGGCTTATGAAGGATTTGCCGGATGGGTTGATTTGTGCGAATGATGATAGGATGACTCTGAAAGTATGGGCGAAGCCTCCTTGCTGCTATCAGTAGTGCAAACGCCATTTTCTCTACCTTTTGATAACGCAATTCTGAGCCTTGCAAGGCTCTACTCACAAAGTATACAGGACTCTCCCTACTGACAAATATAAGATTAAGCTTTCTCCTGCCTGGGGTCTGGTTAACACCAGAGGTGCAGACAAGCACTGTTTAATTTTCTCAAAAGCTGCTTCGCATTCCGTTGTCCATCCCTCAGACGCTTCCTTCTTTAACAACTTGAAGAAAGGGAGAGAATTCTCTGCAGATTTAGGTAGAAATCGGGTCAAAGCAGCTAAACGTCCAGTCAATTGCTGAACCTCTTTTTGCTCCGCGAGGACTTCATGTCTAATACAGCTTGGCACTTGTCGGGGTTAACCTCTATACCTCTGTTCGTTAGCAGGAACCCAAGGAACTTTCCTACAAGTACTCCGAACGCACACTTTGCTTAGGGCCGAGGCGAATCCTATATTTTCTCGAGTTTGTCAAATGTCCGCCGTAAGTCATCAATATGGTTAACCTCGCCGACGACTTGACAATCATGTCGTCAATGTATACCTCTACGTTCCGACCAATCGATCTTCAAAAACTCGGTTCATCATTCTCGATACGTGGCTCCGCATTTTCAACCCGAAAGGCATCACATTGTAGCGGTAATTTGCCTTCTCGGTGATGAAAGCCGTCTTAGCTGATCCTCCGAGTGCATAGCGATCCGATTATATCCGAGTAAGCATCCATGAATGATAATAGCCGAAAACCGGAAGAACTATCTACCAGCTGGTCAATACTGGGCATTGGGAAAGAATCTTTTGGGCATACTTTATTTAGATCCTTGTAATCTGTACAAACTCTTCACTTCCCATTTGGTTTTTTCACGAGGACCACATTTGACAACCACGTGGTATACTGTATTTCCCGGATAAAGCCAGCTTCTAACAGTTCTGCCACATGCGCTTCCAAAGCTTTCCGCCTGTCCTCCCCGAGCTTCCGCTTCTTTTGAGATACCGGGGTTGATCCCGGTCGAATTGCTAGTTGATGACAACAAAAATCCGGGTCGATCCCGGGTATCTCAGATGGGTGCCAGGCAAACACATCTCTATTGTAAAGCGCTTCCGGGTGCATTGGTCGGGTTGTATCTTTCTTGACCGTGTTAAAGTAACACTGGCGAGACTCTTTCTGATCTCCCCTTATGGTAACGATCTTATTCTTCTTGCTGATCATCTTAAGCTTTTGATGCTTGGATGACACCAACATATCCCAATTATGAATCGTTGGACGACCCAGGATTATGTTGTACGAAGAGGGGAAGTCTGCTACTATAAACCGGACTCTCTCCGTCTTGAAAGCGTGCCTATCTCCCAAAGTCAGGTTTAAGATCTACGTACCCCTTTGGTCGAGTATCCGCCCATTGAATCCGGTTAGCATGGTCTTGCATGGCTTCAAAACGTCGAAGTCAAACTTCATCCTCTTGAACGCATCCCAGAGAATGATGTCCACGGCGCTTCCATTGTCCACAAAAATTTTCCTTACGCGGCAATTGACCAGGGTTCCCGTTACCACCAATCCGTCATGGTGCCCGGGGCCACGTCTTCTAAGTCCTTGTCTCGTGAAACATAACACAGGAGATTCGGGCTTGCTTAAATCTTCTTTAAATTTTGGAGCATCTCTGATGTATTCTTCAGATCCCAACACTGCTCGGTTGTGATTGTGAAATTCACAAAAACGGGTTTTATCAGCAGTAGCTCTTTTACCCAGAGCCCGGGGTCTTTCTACCTTTTTCAACTCGGTTGAGCCTACTTCCTTCCACAATTTAGCCTGGGAGACCTTCAATGGGGTGTATCTCTCGTACCTAGAATCCCGGGTTTTGCCGCCGGTATCTCGGTTACGTGGTGCTTTCTTGTATGCTTCTTGATTGTCTCCGTCCCGATTGTCTCTTCCTCGGCGAGGTGGGCTTTTAGCCCTTTCTTTCCCGGCGTTTCCCGCCTTTTCCATTTGCTCCAGATCTAGATACTGCTTTGATCTATCATGAAAGTCAACCAGGGTTGTAGGTCGCCGTTTCATGATAGACTTCTTTAGACGGGACGAGACATCCAATCCGGCTATGATGCAGTGCAGGTTTACTTCCTCCTTCAGTCCCGGAATCTGCAATGCTATATTGTTAAAGCGATCCAGGTACTTGCTCAGGGCTTCTCCCAATCCTTGCCTAACTTGAGCGAGCTGGAACTCTGTTTTCGGTTGCAGCCTACTGGTTGCGAAATGCGTCAGAAACTTTTGTTCCAAAGTCTTCATGTTTGGAATGGACAAATACGGCAACGAATGAAACCATAATTGCGCCGCTCCCGAATGTTCCAAAGCAAAAGACGGAGTACGACGTCTCCCTTTATCCCCTTGACCATAATCTCCATTTTGAAGTTGTTTAGGTGTATCAAGGGGTCCACGGGTTCCATCATACTTCGGTAACTCCCTTGAATTTAACCCCTTGGGATACACCACAGCCATAACTTTGTCCGTGAACTGACCCAATACTCTATCTTCATCCGCTTCTCCTGATGCCTTTTTGGCATGCGGGGATGAGGTATGTTGTTCTCTGTCGATCTGCTCCTTAAAAGGTCGGCTTTCTTCGTGCTCCCTCAAGTCGGCTTGGGAAGCCCTCGGAGGGTTCATCTTTCTAGCCCCTCGGTTTGAACCCTCGCCATTCTGCCCTCCACTCCGGAGTTGTTTTTCTTTTGCTTCATACAACCTCTTTTCCCGCTCCTCCTGCCTCCATATCATATTTTGACGCTCCAATTCCTCTCGAATAATCCGAGTGTTCTCCTCTTTTTGCAACTCATGTCGGTACTCCATGCCATCTATACGCCGGATCAACGATCCTATAGTGTTATGGAGCAGGCGTACGTCGGGATGTTCCATCTGGAATTCACGGGAAGGATGGGGAAAACCCTCCACCTGAATTCCTTGATGACCCCGTTGTGATCCCCGATTAGGGTGGGGAGAAATGGCGGTATCCTCAGTTTCGATATCAACCGGTCTCTTCCCACGATCTCGCTCCAGGTCCACCGAGTTCGAGTGTTGTGACAACTGCCCCGGGTTAGAAGGCTGCTGTGGTTCGTCTGGTGGTGGCAGCGGCGGTCGTGCCGCATTAGTGCGACTTCTAGTGCTGGCGGCCATGTTCAGTGGTTACGAATAGCTTTATGATTTTAGGAATCGAGTTGTTTGACGATCCCCACGGTCGGCGCCAATGTTCTGTAGTAGAACACAAATGTCTAGCCTCTGGGGCTAGGTATGATTGATATTGGATCTGATATAGCGTCCACTAGTATCTATAGAGGAGATATCAGCGGTCGCTGGTGGATCACTGTGCTACACGGGGTTGGCTTTTCGCCTGAGGGTGATGTGTGTGCATAGTGGAACTGAACTGTAAGAATGTAATAGTCAACGTGGAGAGCGTACCTGGGAGGCAACCTCCTATATATAGAGATTACCTAGGGTTTCGTTCTCCTTACCCTGAGTCCATTTCCCTGTGATCATGCCTCTTCTTCAGTCCTGATCGTGCGCCTTCCATCTCCTGCATGATTGCTGGATTCTCGGCACGGTGCAAGGTAACTGGCGAGGGGTATCTGTCTCGTGGGAGGTTTCCCGCCAGAAGCTCTCCAATTGGGCCTTCCTCTGGCAGGCCCATTATTTGAATCCATAACAATATGTATAATGGAACCCAAAACTTAGCTGAGTATATATCATTGCATTTGGAAAAGAGAGGAAAAATCATACACACACGTTGCCTTTGGAATAAAATGAGAGAAACTCATTGTTATATATGTATAGTTTTGGTTGTTGTCATAGGTTATACACATGAATGCATATATGAGGAAAACTACTATTATATATATAATCTTTGACATACTAGTGCTATATTAATATTTGACCCAACCAATAATTTGAAAGATTTGTTGTGAACTTGGGAATTGGGAGTTTGAATATATTCTGCAAAAATGTGATTTATAGTATATGAATTGTTGTAGTTATTCAATAAAAACCAGAAGCTGCTTTGATTATGATTTAGAAATCTCCAATGCATTTGTGTAACACACCTACCAGCCTCGTCCTTTCGGGTGCCGGGTAGTGTGATTCTTTACTTTACTTCAATTTTAACTTATTTTCCTAGGTTATTTTACGTTATTCATCAGAGTATTAGTAGCAGAGCATGCACCAGTTTGGACAATTAAATACTGGTAAGATAAAATGTAGGAAGATACATTTTCTTGGAGGGATTAAATATACAGTCATCCCACATCACAACTTTCAAAATAAATACATGAAAATATAGTCATACGGGAAGCCAAAATAAATATCCAAAAGAAATCACCAACATCCTCCATCACACTAGTCCATCTCCAGAGCCTTACCTTTGTCTCCCTGCTCAGATCTAGATGAGCTGCCAGAGGGCTTAAAAAAGGCTAGAATTCATATGTGAATCCCAGAGTAACCGTTCTCATATAAAATGTATAACAATGCATGTAAGAAAACCAAAAATAAAAACACAAACCACATAGCATTCAGTATCATGCACACAGTAAGGCACACAACCAAATCCAAAACTAGCAGTCCCAATAGCACACAGTAAAGACTGCAGTGGTCCTAATAGCACACAGCACAAACCACCGGGCACAGCACACAACAAAGGCCTTAATGCACACAGCATGTTTCGGTTCCAAAGCGCTTGGAAATAAATGATAACCAAATGTATGCAATATACATGGTAAAACATACATACACAGGTCACACAGAGTATATGAGAATTAAGGTTACTACCTGATAGTCGACTACTGATAAGTGTATATTTTATAATTAAATAAATATAGATTATGAGATATATTGGATTGAATTTATTAATATTATATTTATTTAATTATCTTTTATATATTTATCGATCTTTTAATTAAATATAGGATAAAAGAATATTATAACAGAAAATCTATTGATATCCTATTTTGTTTTGCAGGAGAGGTTATAGGAAGAAAAAGATAAAAAGGAATAAGGACAGAGCAGGAGAGATACGCATCTGGTGATGATAAAGTCAATTGGTACAAACGAATTTAGTGTTTCTACTTTAAGAGTGTATTTATATAAATATCTGGTCCTAGAAGTCATTTATTTTTTTCAAATCAATTCAATTACTTTTAAGACCGACATTTTATATTGTATCCGGTCCTAAAAGTCATTTATTTTTTTCAAATCAATTCAATTACTTTTAAGACCGACCTTTTATCTTGTATCCGGTCCTAAAACTCTTTTTTTTAATTCAATTACTTTTAAGACCGAGCTTTTATCTTTTATCCGGTCCTAAAACTCATTTCTTTTTCAATTCAATTTTTCATTCAAGTAAGAATTTTTGGTTAAAAAATATTACTTTTAAGAACGGATCTTTTTACAGTATTCGGTATTAAAAGTTCATTCTTTTCAAAATACTCAGATAGAAGAGTCGTATCCTTACCCTATGTTGAAATGAATGATTCAGAGAGTCTCTTCGGATTCCACACAAACTTCCCAACTAGGCGTCTCCTCGTATTCTGAGGAACTATGCGTCGCCTCGTTAATGTTTCCGGCGTTTCACATTGTTCAGGATGGGTTCTCTATTTAAACCCGTTGTTACTTTACTTTCTTCACATTCATTTCCATCTCCTCCTACAACCTCCACCGTAATGGCTCCTCCACCACCACGAGGTCCTCCTTCTCGGCGAAATCCTCAACCACCTCCATATCCTACTCCGTTACCTTCGAACCCGAACTTCTACCAGATGATGCAGCACATGATAGCCCGCGTCAATCATATAGACCGACGCTTGGGCCAACTGTTTCAAGTCTATCACGCCGTCAACATCAAGTTGAACGCGGTACTCGACGCCAATGACGTTGAATACCATACCTCTAATGACGACGTCTCCGACACTTCCCTCCCCTCCGACAACGATGGGGAGGATTAGATATTTTTATGTTTTTTTTGTACTACTGTTTGCCTCACAAGGCGAGAAAAAAATATAATAAAATAAAATTTTTAGTTCCCAATCGCTTTGTACTTGTCTTTATGTTCTTTTTTTTCCGACAAAAAGGAAACAAACAAAACATTGTCCTCTTCGTGGTGATCAACATTAAAAATTTGCAGAATACAATTAACAGTTAAGACCATACAAAACAAAAACAAAAAACATTGTTTACCTTATTCGAATAAAAACAAACAGAGTGACCATTCTTCTCAAGGTTGGACCATCGTTGTTGTCGATTTGACCTCCCCTTCTTTGAATATTTTCAGTGTCCTTTTCATTATCACCTTCTTTTTCCAACAAAAAGAAGAAGGACAAAGAAAAGGGACACTGATGATGATCTTCAAAAAAAATGAGAGGTAAAAACGAGGACAACGAAGCACAAATCTTGAGAAGAACTCCAGAAACTCGGTTGTCTTGAACCCTAATGATTTGTCTGAAAACCGAGTCACCAATTCTATTTAAAGGAAGACTATTAGGACCGGACATATATCAAATGAACGGTCCTAAAAGTTAAGCCATATTTTTTAAAAATAAACGAAAATTTGAATTTAGGAGCGGACAATTAACAAATATACGGTCCTAAAAGTCTCGGCAAACTTTTAAAATAAACGAAGACTTTTAAGACCTGACTCCTAACAAATATACGGTCCTAAAAGTCTAGCCATATTCTTTAGAATTAGACGAAGACTTTTAGGACCGACTATTTAATAAATATACGGTCCTAAAATTCTAGCCACATTTTTTAGAGACTTTTAGGACCAGATATTTAACAAATATACAATCCTAAAAGTCTAGCCATATTTTTTAGAATAGACGAAGACTTTTAGGACCGGATATTTAACAAATATACGGTCCTAAAAGTCTAGCCATATTTTTTAGAATAGATGAAGACATTTAGGACCGTACTTTTAACAAATATACGTTCCTAAAAGTCGCGAATACTTTTCAGAGTCTCTTATGGCTCATTTACAACATCCGCCTGTACCTCAAATTTCAAGCACTAAATAGCTTTATCCACCATCCCATTCATTCAGAAACCCAAAATGGACACACAAAAATTGTTCGAAAAAATAAACAAATTTATTATTGAATTACATTGCGTTAAATTTACAAATGAATAATTGGTCGAAAAAATAAACAAATGTACAGAAGGCTATTTTTGCTACAACATATATTTACAAATGAATTAATTTAGGACATTAATTATTGTCCTGACTTTTTTACCTCATTATACAGATATTCACAAAACACATCGCGTATGTGCTCCACTTCATCATCAGAAAATGGCTTAGGACAGGCAAACCTCTGTAACATCAAAGACAGAAACAGAAGTAACTTACGTGCATATTTCATATGTAACATTAAACCAGAGACTGAATTCAGCCATAACATTTACCTTTGCAGGGAATTTAGTCTTTCCTTCTGTCACAATATCATATATGTGTTTCATGACGTACGGGCCACATAAGTTCGATTGTTTTGGTTGCCGACAGGTCTAAAAATAACAATAAATATATATAAGAGCATATATAGCTTACTGACCAAGTTTACAAGGCAGTTATGCCAGTGTCCAAATATGTACTAACCTTTGGTTGCAACCATTTAGGATCTTTGAGCTCATACCCATGCTTTTTTTTACCTCAATTTGGAAGGTCCTCATGGCACTATCATCAAAATCACAAATTTATCAATAATGTTCACTGAAAATTCACATCAGAGATTTCAGACAAGACAATCAAAATGACATGCATGCTTACTTGTTGATGGTCTCCTTCAACGTAAGCCCTGGATCGCCGTGAATGGAGCATAAGAAGATATATGCATCTCCATGCACATGACTACCAACTGCCAGTGGTGGCTGTAAATTCACAGCAGTAAAGTACTCTATGATATATATATATATATATATATAGCAGAATTAAGTGAATTGCAGACAAGAATTGTGATATGTACCCTTGGTAGTATGGAAACAAGTACACCTTTCTTCTCACTTCACACACCTTCTTTGATATGTAATGCTGTCTTAATTCCAAAGGTGTTGAACTTGCATAGGCGGGCACAAGAATCCAAAATCATCGATTATGCCCTCTTGAACCAGTTTATCATGCATGCACCTACAAGAATGACATCGATCAGGGAATTAGTATATATGTATGTGTGGCTAAGCGATGCATTTAAATTATGTAATCAAGGAAGAAGATACTTACCTTATAAACATTTGAACAATTGGACTAGTAACCTCATGTCCAGAAGAAACATGGACTTTACATCGACATTATCAATGTAAACCGGTTCGGGATGAGGAGGCCTACTACTTCATTGACAGGCCACGATTTATCTTTAAAATATCCGTTGGCTACCATATCGGATATTTTTTCCTTGGCCGTCAAGTTAGCAGTAGGGGATGGAACTTGAGGAGGGGATTGAGCTTGAGAAGGGGATGGAGCTTGAGAAGGGGATTCCGCTTGAGGAAGGGGTGGATCTTGAGGAGGGGATGGAGCTTGAGGAGGAGTAGAGACATCTACAAGCTTCACTAGCCAAGAGATGAAGGTTCCCTTGACATCACTCATAAGCTTCAGCTGATCAGTTGGGAGAGGGACAGGTGCGGCATCAATGATCACCTCTTCAACTGACACTCTGACTTCATCATCAACCATTTGTTGGTGGTGTACAGTTGATCCCAAGTTGTGGACAGTCCCTTTAGCAACTAATTGTCTATGACTATCACGATCCTCCACATACAGGTGACAAGGTTGCTCTGACTGTCCAACAATGCAGCTCCCTCTAGTGCTCTGCTGCATATGTGCAGCTGAAGGTGTCAAGGGAACAACGGTCTCTAGCAGAGCTCGGAGACACTTCATTTTCTGATCCATCTCCTCCTTCATCTTGCTCATCTCAGCTTGAAACATTGCCCTCAATGTAGCTTCTCTAGCTGCAAGCGTCTGATCCATTTCCTCCCAGGTATGCCATCAAATCTTTTTCGGCCTTTTCATATCCGCTGCGAGAAGCCCTGTGTGGGCAATCATTCTTTCTCCCGATCTCCTGTGCTTTTTCCCTTCTTTTCTGTGAATCAGGATTGAAAACAACTATCAATTATGAATTCCAGCCATGTCACTAACAGAAATTAGAGAACTTCTACTTGATATGAACGTCAAACATTAGTCAAATTCACTTCATCAAGTTTCAACATTTTATTTAAGGAAGATGTAGCATTGTAGAAGAAATTGAGAGAAACAAAGGAAAGGGAGTTGCGAATTGCTGCCAACTCAGTCAATTCATTCATTCATCATAACTGGTTCCTACACATATTAGAATAACTAACTAACTACTTGCACCGAAACCATTACACAGTTAACACACTAACTAACTAACAGCAACGTCTAACCATTACACAGTTTACATATCAGACTTGCATGGAACTAGGACATGCTCCTCTGATGCACACACCAAACCATTTAACTAACAGGATTATACTTCTATTCACACACCAAACCATTTAACTAACGAGGATTAGATGAACACAATAACATTCACATATCCGCACAGGTTAATAAGCAAACAAAAGGGCAAACAAAACTAAATATAAACTCACCAGAGCTTCAGGAGTGGTCCGCAGCTGAACAAATTGTTGCCAAGTTTGTTCATCAATAAATTTGTACTTGTCCCAGGGTTTATGGTCAGGAAGAACCTCGGCAAAAATATACGTGTTAGCTAGAAAGGTCTTAAACTTCCTCCACCGATCAGCACAATAAGACAATGTTGAGTCTTTCAACTTCTCAGAGTCAGGGACGGTGTATGTAAGCCGGATAGTGTCCCAAATAGGATCCTTTACTGTGCTTTGGTCCACATTTTTCCACTCAGCTGTCAAGATGCTAACCTTGCTGCGTACTAGACAGCCGACAAAACTAGTATATGTGCTTTTATTAGGACCGACAGGTTGCAAATTTTCATCAAACTGAATCTCGAGCTTCGTCCCAGAATTCCAACTAAGGGATACATCCATCATTCGTGTGCCGCTTCTACCACGGCGTGCACGGCGCTGAGGAGGCTCATTGTGAGATGAAGAGGGTTCGTTCTGACCCACATCAGTCACACCAGTACCTGGCGTTCCAAGAACACGACTGGAATCATTTTCACCGTCCATTTTCAAGACAGTAAGAGAGGAATGCCTGAGCAAATGAGGGAGTAACAGAGGCTAACGGTAGTGGGGCGAGGAAGAGAGGTAATGCAACAGGAAGGGTTTCGCAACGTGAACAGGGGTTCTTCAGTGAGAGTGACAAAAGCTTCCGCGCGAAGAAACATATATTTGGCACCTCATTTTTAAGACCGGACAAATTAGTATACACGGTCTTAAAAGTTAACCTTTAAGACCGGTTTTTCTATAACTCCGGTCTTAAATTAATTAATTTTTTATTTAAACTTTAGTACTGGCCTGATTTTATGTCTGGTCTTAAAAGTCTAACTTTTAAGACCGGTCTTTCTGTAACTCCGGTCTTAAAATTAATTAATTTTTTATTTAAACTTTAGTACCGGCCGTATTTTAAGTCCGGTCTTAAAAGTTAGACTTTTAAGACCGGCTATTATATATGTTCGGTCTTAAAAATTTAATACCTTTATATTTAAATTTTTCCGTATTATTTTGGAGTGTAGAAAATATAAGTCTTGCTGTATGAGATTTCTCCATAAAGTAATTGATATTTCAATTTTTTTAATAACATTTTTAAGACCGGTTGTTTTTTAGCAGTGCGGATAAGACCTATGAAAAATGATTCGGTATAAGAAGTTCTTTATATTTACAAAGCGCCACGGTCATACCTTTAAGACCGGGTCATCGATAGTCCGGTCTAAATGAGGCGGTCTTAAAAGCCTTTTTCGTATAAGAAGTTCTTTATATTTACAAAACTGCCACCGGTCATACCTTTAAGACCGGTGCGTCGATGATCCGGTTCAAATGAGGCGGTCTTAAAGCCCTTTTTTGCACTAGTGATTAAAGTGAGTATGTAACATCCAAACCACAGTTTTCAGATGTCTTTTTGTGCAAGTCGAGACAAAACTCCTCCCACATGCTTACCTCGTAAATCATAAAAACTATTCTCAAAAGCTAATCCAAACACACGTACGAATTCCTCTTTATTTTGTCTGATTGAGCTACATGCCGAGAGTGCAACCCCAACCCCAACCCCATTTGGCCTATTCATTTTTGGGAAAATCTCTCTCAAGTCCCAAGGGACCAACAAAATTTCAAAAAAGTTCTACAAGAAATTCTGATGTCAGCAAAGTCTCAAGAAGTTGTTAATCCCACATATGGAGTTGTTAATTTAATAACTCTATTTTTGAGATTAATAACTTCTTGAAACTATTCTGACAAGTGACTTTTTTTAAGGAACTTTTTTGGGATTTTGTTGATGCCTTGGACCTGGATTTTCCCTTCATTTTTATTCCAATCTAGTCTGGCCCATTAAGCCATTAAGCTTTGGACATAGTTGACCCAATATTAGCCGAATAGAGTTAAGTACTTAGGGCCTATAAAACTATCCGACGAAGAATCTGATGGGCACTGTACGTTTTTTATTTGGGGTCCTTGAGAAATTCGATTTTTTGGACTGTGTGCTCAGGTCATTGTACGAATTGTAATGCTAATTTAAGTTTAATTTTTAAATTAAATTTTCTATACTGAACCGGTCCGTTGGGGACATCCAATAGATGTCGAACTGCACGAACCGGACCTTTCTCTCTATAAAATATCTCACTCGCGACAGTTCTCGTTGAACTCCGAACTCCGAAGGGTGGACTTAGAGGTATCACTATTTGAATTTGGGCAATTATTTCTGATCGTTTTCTTTTTTGATAATCGTCCCTTTCTTGTGTGATTTCATCGATGAAGTCTTGATTCAGTGTTGGTAATTTCGTTTTGTTGTGCTTTTCCTTTGTTGACCTCTGTTTTTGATTTCTTGGACGGGAGTAGAAACCGAAGTGACGAGGAATTGTTTTCTCTTCTGATTGTTGTCTTAGTTTATTATGATAATTTCTTTAAAGGGTTTGATTTGAATTAGTCTATGGATTTTTCTTTTTAATATGAAATCGTTGTGAAAATCACAGGAGAAACATGGAAACTAGGAGTGGACCTGTTGTAGCCAGCTTCTTCATATTCTTGTGCTTGTTACCTACTATATTTTGTGCTTCTGGTGATGGATTGATGAGAGTTGGACTGAAAAAGTGGAAATTTGATCAGAACAACCAAGTTGCTGCTCGTCTAGAACCTAAGGATGGACTGTCTTTGAGAGGTGGCGTTAAGAATTATCAACTTCATTGGAAATTAGGTTACAGAGAAGATGCTGATATTGTGCCCCTTAAGAATTATCTGGATGCTCAATATTTTGGTGAGATTGGCATTGGCAGTCCTCCACAGAAGTTCAAAGTAATATTTGACACGGGGAGTTCCAATTTATGGGTTCCTTCATCTAAATGTTATTTTTCGGTAAGGCCCTATTCAATCAAAGATATTCATCTGAATACTTATCATACGTTATATAATTGAACAGAATGGCTTCATTGCATCTTGCTGCAGGTTGCTTGCTATTTTCACTCTAAGTACAAGTCGTGGCATTCAAATACCTATAAGAAGAATGGTATGTTTCTAGTCTTCATTCATGTTTATTTGAATTTACGTATAATTATTGTTGTTTTTTTGGTTGGTGCTTTAAAAAATTTGACATCAATTCCAATTAGCATGTGCTCCTGAAGTTGTGGCTGTTAACAACTTGTTCTTTATCCACCATGATTTTATGTTTCCGTTGACCTAATTGTTCATCTTTGAGACGTCCACATATAGGCTTCCAAAAATATGATTATGACCATTATCCTTGATGCCTAAATTCCTTGTAATGGAAGATAAATTGGTAACTTGCAGGTAAACCTGCTGCCATACGTTATGGAACTGGTGCTATTTCTGGGTTCTTTAGTGAAGACAGCGTGAAACTTGGTGACCTTGTGGTGGAGAATCAGGTATTAATTTTAAGATGTTGGGTACATAACATGCCTAAGTGCTAGAAATCTTGGTGTTTGATTTTTCTTCTGGGATACTTTTCAGGAGTTTATTGAGGCAACCAAGGAGCCTAGTGTAACATTTCTGGTTGCTAAGTTTGATGGCATACTTGGACTTGGATTTCAAGAGATATCTGTGGGAAATGCAGTACCTGTCTGGTATGATTACTTGGCATTAAAGTAACAATTCGGTGTTTTTGCAGATGTTCTATGTTAATTATAATGACCTTAATTCACGAGGTCGATGATGTTTGTGAGATAGGTTACATATTTCAGTTTGAGATTTCTAACTAGATCTTCTTCAGGTATAACATGGTTAACCAAGGTCTTGTAAATGAACCTGTGTTCTCTTTTTGGCTTAACCGTAATGCTGATGAAGAAGAAGGAGGTGAAATTGTTTTTGGTGGAATGGACCCTAATCATTATAAGGGTGAGCACACATATGTACCAGTGACTAGAAAGGGTTATTGGCAGGTTGTGTTTCTGTCTTCCATCCTAGATATATATTATTTCCTGGTTATATCCAGTCATTTTCATCTTCTAAATTCATTTTCCTTTTGAACTTTTTGGCAGTTTGATATGGGTGATGTATTGATTAGTGGTAAATCAACGGGTAAGAAAACCAGAAAGTTCCAATCCATTTCAATTTATTTTATGCACATAAGACCATATCTTTCTCTCAGAACCTTTTAGTTGATATAACACTGATTATGTTCCATGTTCAGGATATTGTGCTGGTGGCTGTTCAGCAATTGCTGATTCTGGAACCTCTTTGCTGGCTGGTCCGACGGTCTGTCTGTCTCTCTCTCTCTCTCTCTCTCACACACACACAACTTTTGTGTGCCTTGTGCAAGAATTTTTTTTGTCTTGAGCATGATATTTTATTGCTGTGTTGAGTGCCTCCGAGTCATGCGGAGGATTAATTTGATGTTGAGGACACCTACCAAATGGATTCATTTGTCAGTTCATATCATTTCCAAGAGTCTTGGCCATGTTGTATAATGTTATTCGCTTTGCTGCAGACTATTATTACTGAAGTCAATCATGCAATTGGGGCCACAGGAGTTGTGAGTCAGGAGTGCAAGGCTTTAGTTTCACAATATGGAGAAACTATAATAGAGAGGATTCTGGCCAAGGTATTTGGTTTCTGAGTCTGTCATCTACTATTTACATTAGTGAGTGGGTTTTAACATCTACTTTCACGTTAGTGTATGTTGTCGCCACATGATGTTTATGTTAGTTAATGATTCTTCATATCTAAATTGCTATAGTTACAATTTTTTTTTTTTAAAAAAAAATGCAGGATCAACCAGAGAAAATATGCTCAGAAATTGGTTTATGCACTTTTGATGGTGTGCGAGGTGTAAGGTTGGACTCTTTCTTTCTTATTATTTTGGAATTGAATGACATTACACATCACCACCACCACGATCATTATCTTCATATATTTTCATTACAAAATATGTATTTTCTTGTACAATGACATATCCACCTCAACATTCTCGTCTCTGCTACCCCAACTTTTGCTCTTATTTTTCCTTTAAAGCCCAACATTCACTTCCGTATAGCATTGCTAGTCTTGTGGCAGCTCGATTTAACTTTTCTTCAAGTTTATTAGGTACATTTCAGTTACAAATAACTCTAGTAGCCTTTCTCCATTTGAACCACCTAGCTTGTATTTTATGTGTAACATCCCCTTTGCTTTCCCCACCCTTTTGTATAATTAATCCCAAATATTTAAACTTTGTCATTTGTGAAATGATTTAATCCCCATTTTAACCTCCAAGTCACTTTTAACTTGCCTTTTATCAAGATTGCTGTGCATATAGCTTGTCATAGTAGCCCTTTGACTCCAAACAATCATTTTTAAAGATGTAATTCTATCCTCAATCCTTTTAACTCTCATCACATTCTTCTTCCACTCTTCATCAATGATGATACCAACAACATTCCTTGTACCTACTTTCCTCATGTACCACAGTTTGAAATATGCAATTTCCCTAGATTTTTCTCCAACCCAGCTAGTTTCCTGAAGGCGCAAGATGTTGTTAATATTTATCTTTTTCATAACTCCCACCACCTCCATAGATTTTCTAGACAAGGTCCTATGTTCCAAGTGCCAAATCTAATCATGGTCTCATGGACTGACTTCATTAGACACATCATGATGTTACACTTGTCATAAATAATTTTTAGTAACATCTGCTCTCTTTTATAATCAGCATGGGCATCGATAGTGTTGTTGATGAGAGTGCTGGAAGGAGCAATGGTGGTTTACGTGATGCCATGTGCTCCACTTGTGAGATGGCTGTGGTATGGATGCAAAACCAGCTTAGGGATAACCAAACCCAGGACCGTATACTTAACTATGTCAATGAGGTGAGTGATCATTCCACCTAGTCTTGTTGGCCTCACGTAGATTATATGCTTGATCTTGTGCTAAATGTTACCTGTCATTGTAGCTTTGTGAACGACTTCCTAGTCCAATGGGTGAATCGTCAGTTGACTGTAACAGTTTGGCATCAATGCCTAATGTTTCCTTCACAATTGGAGGGAAGATATTTGAACTCACTCCTGAACAGGTATAAATTAGTGCAGCAATTTTCAATTTTGTTCTGTATATTACTTTCTGCAAAGAAATTGTGTCTTAGAACCTTGGTTTCTCTGATTTTGGGGTTACGGGTGGGGAACTCTGCAAATAGAAGGCCAAACAATTGGCCTCTCTCTTTGTGAAAAGAGAAGTTAAACTGAACACAAAGGCCGTAAGGCGTGATTATATACCCTCAAAGAATACTCTACATTGGATGGTTGTTGTCAAGTTTGGCTGTAGGACTAGGAGACAACCTGTTAGGAGCCATCTATGAAGGGTTCAGTCAAACTGTGCCTCGCTTGGTTTTAATTGTTCTTTAGGTCCTGTTACTTGGTTCCTGGCTGCTTACTCAATTTCTCAAGCATGCATCTTGTGATTTCCCTGATAATAGTGATATTCTTTTGAATAGGGAAATATGGATTTCCTAAAAATCAGCACAATATCTCTTCTCTCATTTTCTTTTTATTGGTCTCTGAAAATCAGTATGTCCTCAAAGTTGGTGAAGGAGACATAGCTCAGTGCGTGAGTGGATTTATAGCCATGGATGTCCCACCCCCACGTGGACCTCTTTGGTATGTGTGCCCTCCAATCAGTTCCCCTGTTATTATTAGTTCAATATTGAGTTTTAACATAATTACCATTGATAAGTGGAAAGTCCTTGGCTAATGATTGTTCTTCTATTATGCTATGCAGGATCCTGGGTGATGTTTTTATGGGTACATACCATACAGTATTTGACTATGGCAATATGAGAATTGGATTTGCTGAAGCAGCCTAAGTGCGTTTTTTACACATCTCAGTTTCTTGGCAGTTCTTATTCTCAAGAGATTTCTCTTTTGTATAAATTATGGATTATAACACTGGGAAACTCGTCCTGCATGACCTCTTCATCTAGTCTTTATGATATTACCACTATCAAAGAAAAGTAGTCACATTACTTTCATAGCAAATACAAGGCAGATCCCTGTGTTTATTGTGTGCCTTGTAAACTGTTGTGTATGTATTATCTGTGATTATGTGAGCATGGGGAACCTAAAACGAAAATAATGGTAAAAGGGTGGTTTTAAGCCTGTATTGTATCAAGTCGCTTCTGATTTATTTAGTTGAATATTTAATGTGTAGTATCGTGATTTGTGTGTTAAGTTCGTTCTTCGGTGTATGAAAAACTGAATTATAATGGTTTCAAGCAAGGTTTTCACAGCCGGACCGGACAAGATCGGACCGTCGCCCCGTCACAGTTGCGGCTTGGATTTTGTCTTTAGGTTTCAGCAGTTTGCTTTGGGCCATTATTTACTCTTCATTGAGCCGGAAGCTGCTATTGAGCAGAGATCTGGATCGGTTTTATAAAAACCGGATGAGCCAACATAAAATGATTATAAAATAGTAAAAAAAAACACAAACATATACGAAATATTTTAACTAAGTTTTCTGACTTAACTTTCACCCTTATAATTTTATTATAAATTAGTTAATCTACCACGTTTTGAAATGCAAAATATTTTAATAGTACTCATTTTTTATATTTTTTCTGACACTAATTTCTTATATTACTTACGTTATAATATAAATATAATTTTAATAATTTTTATTTTGTTTAATTTCCATAGTGTCAACTAACATAATTCAATTGGCCAAAAGAAACTAATATGATTCAAAATTCATTTTTGGTATTTAAATTTTATTCATAATAAGTGATCTTTAATTAAAATATTTTTTTTCATCTTGTTATATATTTTGTGAATTTGTTAATTTTCTTTTATGAAATTGGATTAAGGCCCCTTATCTGTCTAATAATCTAGTTATTTTTCTTTCTATTCTGTTATAACTAGTACTGTGTAATTTTTCTATTTTATTATTAATATTTTTTCTTTATAATTAAAAAATATTAAATTTAATCATATTTTAATTATTATATATTTATATAAAATATTATAATTTTATTATTACAGCTCAACTGGACGGCCCAACCAATTTGACTGTTTGTCATGGCTTGTTAGTTTTTCTAGCTCGATGTTTAGTCCAACTTTTAAAACATTGCTTTCAAGTAATAATTTATCTTTCGAGCTCTACTGAATTGTATTGTAACTTAGATAAAACATTCTAGTAAAATCACATGACAAAGTATTTCAAAATGTCAGCTTTAGTTGCCATTGAGATTATATTTGCATAGAGGGGGAATTATTGAAATTATGTCAATTTTTACCATGCTCAAGAGTTATAACATGTAGTAATTATATCAATTTTGAATATAGAAAATAAAATATTTATACTGCCTACTTCAATAAATTTTTATTATGACTAGAGTACTAAACTAGTAATGAGCGCAGTGCGTAAGATGGATTATTACTTTATGCTTTCCTTGTAAACAGATGGGTTTTTATACTTTTAATAATCTTGTTGGTCATTATTGTCATTTCATTTTACAATAGAGAATACCCTCAATTACTTATAATTGTTAAAAGTATTAAATCAAGTAATCATTAAATAAAATATTTTTACCTGTGTTATAATTTTTATAACTTAATATTATCACTATTATAATACCTACAATAATCATTTTAATTTGGGAAAATTCCTTTCAAGTTCCAAAGGACAAAAAGAATGTCAAAAAAGTCTCAAGAAAAATTCAGATGTCAGAAAAATCTCATTAACAACCACAGATGGAGTTGTTAATCCTATAGATGGGAGTTGTTAATCCCATGGATGAGAGTTGTTGATGAGGCTCTTTCTAACATCTGAATTTCTCTTGGTACTTTTTTGACATTTTCTTAATCCCTTGGGACCTGAAAGGAATTTTCCTTTTTAATTTTCTAGTTGAAAAGTTCGGTGCCATCTTAATTATTGACCTACTTTTTGACTCAAAAAAGTTGCTAAGTTTTTATCATTTGGTTTTTTTACATAAAAAATAATAATAATAAATATTGTTTTTTCTTAAATTTTTGCCCTCCTCTTAATTGTTTTATCATTTAAATTATGTTCGCCCCTTAAGCTGTAACATCCCAATTTTAGAGCCAATTTTTTTTTAAAATCAATCAGTGTAGAGCATCGGAATAAAACATTGAGTAACTGATTATAACAATAACAGTGGCGTAATCGCCTGTTCATAAAGATTAATACATTATCTGTTTATGACTTTAAATCTTCTCGGCTGATCATTACTCGGTCTTCACGTGGTCTTCATCTTCATGTGTGTTGTCCGCTCTGCTTACTCTTATCATCCGTCCTTGGTCCCTCTCTCCAGACCTTGATGTGATGCTATAGTAAGAGTTGAGATCCAATGCCCATCGGATCTCAGGAAACTATCCATATCATATATAAGCAGACTATAAGCATCAGAGTCAGTATTACAAGATGCCGCGAACGTACCTTCGTTTGATGGTACTTGGTATTTTTGACGGAAATGACACGTTTACTAAACGGCGAAACGTCCAACAATGCACGTCGGACAACGTATGTACAGCAAATCAGAGTTTTGATGTCCTATAAGAGTAATATCACTTTTATTAGTGATTTGACATCATAATCGGCATTTTAGGTAAAAATTACCATTTTGCCCCTATACCCCTAATTGGCGGAATTTCGCCAAGACGTTACTTTGGCTCCGATTTTCCAAAATTTTGCCAGAACTTCGACGCCATTTTGATTTTCGAAAATAAAGACTAAAATAGCCCTCCCATATGATATCCAATCATACTTGAAAATTTAAATGCTATTCTAGCATTACAACCCCTACTTTTGAAAGAACTACAAAAGTTTCAACTTTTCGGAGACTCGATCCCTACCATATTTTTACCTCTTCAGGCATATTTTTCAATGCAATGAGGCCTAAAAACAAGAATAGAAATTTCATCCCCTACTTCCTAAATCTAACTAACAATTCTACCAACTACCGAACTAAAAACTAGAACTTAAAAGCTAAAGACCGAAAGACTTACCCGTTGAAGACTTTCTTCACAATTTTTCCAGAGCTTCTCTCTCTTCTTTCTCCCTCTAGGATTTCGGCCAAGAGCAAGAAGAATGGTGTGAAGAATTTGAAGAGAAGGCATGCCTATTTATAGAGATTTCAAGGGACATAAATGTCATTTTCCACTTTGATCCTAAACCATGGAAAATCAAGCAAAAATGGTGTTTAATCCTTGTCCATGGAGCATTGTTTGGCCGAAATGCATGGGTGATGTGGCTGCTTTGGAGTGGTCCAAACATAGTGATTTGGGTTGCTTTAAACCCGGTCTAATAGAATTTCCCCGATCGGTACCCGATTCGCGTAATTTCGGAGAAATCTCAAAATTCTGGATTTACAACTTTGAAGACATGTTCTCACTTACTAGAAATGTCCAAGTTAACCTAAATTTTGATTCCATATTGGGCTCCAACAGTCCAGTTGAAGTTTTCTCGAGAAACGTGTCCGAACGCGTCCGGTTTCAGAACGCATTTCTGGAATCACCAACTTCTTCAGAAAAATTCACTGATTCCCAATATATCCATGAAAATTCCCAATTATTTTCCAAATGTCACAACATAACCTTTTCGTCCTCTTGGCTATCTGGCCTTTTCTCAGAATTTCCCTGTTTCGTCTTATTAGGAAAAAGCACAATCGGCTTCAGAATTAACTTCCGTAAGAGTCTAACGGAAGATAAAATTCCACTGATCAATATTCTACTCTGACTTTGGAAATCTCATTCCTAGATCTCTAGATAGGATCCGTTTCCTAATTTTTAAATTACTATTCATCATTTTTACTTTAATAAATTATAATATTAAAATAATGGCAAGTTGCATAAAATCTTATACATATATATTATTTAATTTCTTTTTCTTTCTTTCTTTTCCCTTTTTTTTCTGCCCTCTTTTTTTTTATTTCGTTTTTTATTTATTATTTTTTTTTGTTAATTATTTAATTAATTAAATAATTATTTTTACATAATTTTTTACATAATTTTCCTATTGGTCTATTCTTGCATTTAGGCTTAAAAATACCTAAACTCATCTATTTTTCTCAAAACTTTCCAATTAATTAGCAAATATATTTTTACTAATTTTAAAACAAAAACCACTAATTTTAGGGTTTTACATAATTACCTGTGAATTTCCTTTGCTTATGCTTAAGTAATTAGCTCAATATTACCTAATTACTTAATTATCACAAATTGATAATTTTCTTACTTAGAATGCCACATTACCTCATAACTTTTGCCCTGACATTTTTGTTTTCATGTCTTCTGCATTATATTAGAATTTACAAGGGTAATTTAGTCATTTTAATGCTTTTTGAGCATTCTTATTCAATTTCTCCAAGTTCATAATTTATTAAATTATCATAATTAGAGATAATATACTCTCATAATTCACTTGGTCATTTTACTGCCTGTTAGGATTTTTCATAATTTTCCTAAGTTATTTATGTCCCGTAGGGGCATTTCTGTCATTTTGGCACTTTGGCCCTTAAATTCTCTAATTTCCAAGAGATTTTCCTTTAGAAAATAAAATAATTATAACTTAATATTTGATATCCCATATTCACCTACTTTCCATATTGAAATTCATATAAAATAAATCTTAAATTGATATGAATTTCGAGATGGAATGTCATGTTTTATATCATCACTATTATTGTTTTTATAAACAAATCATAAATCATAAATTACATTATAAACAATTATATTTTACACAATAGCAAGGGCACATTTTTACTACGTTCCACACATTTATTTGTTTGTCTTCCATATCCGTAAAATAAGAGCTGAAATAATCAAACTTTCTGGGGAAACATCACACGTGTATTTACTTTATTCAAGTAGCGATTAACTAACAAACTCGAAGTAATATAAAATTAGTTATAATTAGTTTTAGTTGTTTTTGAGTAAATATCCTTTCTGATACCTGACAAAAAACACGGACCACATTTTGGTCCCTTACAAAAAAATCGACCCTTATTCGTTCTTTTTTTAGAGACTAAAAAGGACCTTTTAGAAATTTGTGATGGATCAAAATGTCAACCAATCGACCTTAATTCGTCCTTTTTATGGACTAAAAATGACCTTTTTTTTTTTTGTAAAGGACCAAAATGGGGTTCGTGTTTTTTGTCAGGGACCAGAAAGGATATTTACTCTTTTTTTTTTCCAGTTAATTAACCTTTGGCTTCATTGTTTCTTCTGACCTTTTGCTCTTGGGTTGTTCATGATTGTGGTTCAATATCTTCTCTAGTTCCAAGCTTTTCCTCAGAGTTGTAATCTCCCTTATATAGCAATGAAGTCTGTCTATCATCAACCCAAGGAATAGAGAGAACCCTGCAAAATAAAATCAATTTTCACAAGATTTTTTTTTTTCATTTACAAAATATATTTGAGATAAAATCAAGTTTTTTCACTTGATCCAACTGCTATTACTTGACAAATTTATTTGTAGAAAGAGTAGTTTATATGAGTTGTTTTCATGGGAAGAGTACATGAATTTATTTTTAAATTTTGTAATAAAAAATTGTGGGAAAGTAATATATAGAAGTTGTCTTTGGCCACTTTGTTTTTTGAAGCATATTGATTTTTTAAAAAAAAAAAAAAATTAAAGCATATGAAAAAAGTGTAGTATCCTGACCCACTTTTGAATTTTGATTATAAAGGCGGCAATATTTATTTTGATAATTAACCAAAAAAGTTTACATAAAAATGAAATAGTTAAGGTGAAAAATACTCTTGACCTTATATCCAAAAAGGCAGCATGGTGCATAAGACTTCTACTGTGTGAAGGGTTAGATATACGTAGTCTTACCACTATAAGCGGAAAGACCGTTTTTAATATTTGAATCCTCAATATCTTAGTCGCATGATAATAACTTTTTATCGTCCCTCCAAGGTTCACCCTCTCCATGAACTCATACCAATAGTACATAAAAATCATAAAAATACCTACAAACTTTTATTGGATGCAAAAACACCAATGAAATTTAAAAACCAAAAAAAAAAAAAAAATGAAAAAGCCGTTGAAAAACACCCAACGCACATGATTTTTTTGTGGTGGGACCCACTGTTTTCTTCTTCTACAGAAACTAATGGAGTTAGGTGGTTTAAACAGTTTTGATATTTTTGCTTTGGTTTTTAAAGTTGTTGAGCTTTTTGCACCTAATAAAAGTTTATGAGTAGTTTTACATGAATATTCTTACACCTTAAAAAAAATGAGAAGAAAAATATGCAAACCTCTCATGAGTTTTCATCAAACTGCACAAATATATATATTTTTTGAAATTTTGAAGAGAACCGTATATAAGTTTTAGGCCAAAATACTTCATACAGTTCTTAATATAAGAATTAAATAATTAATTTATTTACAAATATTGAATGAATTAGTTAAATTAGGTATTTGTAAAAAATTGTGTTAATTTTCTTAAAATATTCTCTTAAAATCATTCGTCTTGAAAGCATCCCAATTAAACTTGTTTAATATGTGTAATCAATAAAAACAATTTAAGAAAAAATTATAAATTTAGAAGACAAGGAAATGAAGTATTACCTTTGAAATAAAAATAAAACCTCGTTGCAACATTTTTTTAAGCTTATGAACTACTCCCTCTGGTCCTACTTATAGGACAACATTTGATAGTTTGTTTTGGTCCTAATTATAGGGAACATTCTAATTTTTGTCAATTTCTTTCTAAAATACCCTTATTGATATGAATGAGGGATTATGTGAAATCAACTAGGTAATTGAAGTCCAAAATTTATATAAGGTCATTTTAGGAAAATGAGTAAAATTAACTAATTTAACCCCTATCCTTAATCCTTCTAAAATCGGTTAAATATGTATTATAATTAGGACCGAATGTAGTACTTATTTTGTAGGGGGAAATACAGGAAAACTAAACAGAGGCATTTGTTTACCCATAAGAGAAGCTTCCAAGAGACGTTGAGCTATGAGAACTTCATCGGTTTGGCTATGAACGCCGGTTTCGTGAACGCGCTTTTGAATGTTGGTTAACGTAAAAAGCGTGGAGCCAAACACCACAAGCATGGTTGCGGCCACCGTCTTGGTGACCAACGGGCCTCTTCCCTGCTTCAATAAGTCAAGCCCCTTCACCACCACTTTCCTTATCGGACTCCCAAACGACATCGTCATGACCAACACCATTTCCACCATCACAAGACCAAACAAAGGCTGTATCATCTTTCTTGCACCAGATAACGTACCTCAACTGTGTCAATTACTCGTATAATATGTATGATGAAGAACGAGGAGAGATTGTGAAAGGTAAAGTCTTCTCAATATGTTAATATACAGAATTATGTTTTTCTTCCTTTGATTTTTTTTGCCTGCCTTTTAGGTCGACAAAGAATAATATGCTGTGCTTTACGTGAGCTCGTGAGGTAGATATTCTGGGGAAGTTGCTGCAACACGTCTGAAAAGAATCCATGTGTTGTCCGCCAAGTTAAGGGCAATTGCCATGAATATGAGGGTAATTATGTCTATTTACATTATCATAATTAAATACTCCCTCCGGTCCTAATTATAGAAACACTTTTATAAGGTAAATTACACTACAAAAGTGTTCCTATAATTAGGATCGGAGGTAGTAGAAAGTAAAGGAAAAAGTCATTTTTATCCATATGCAGCATGGAGTATAACAATTTACCTTAAATGTTATACTTTAAAAATTATTAACCAACATGCTACATTTAAAAATTATTCACACTAAGAATAATTTTCATAAAAGAAATGTTTCTATTGATCTTTCTCTCTGTTCCGGTGTAGAACACAGATTGTCTAGCCCTGGGGGGCTAGTATGTTGATGTTGATTGGGACTTGACCTAGGAGTGATTCCTAGGGCCTACGTACCCTGAAGAGGGATCAAAATCCACGTAGTTCGATGATAGTGGAGGCGTTTAGCCAAAGGGGGTGGTCGTATGCTCTGTGACGGCTGTATGTGAATAGCCGGAGCGTAGACCTTGTAGAAGATATCTTGAACCTTTAGGGTAACCTGCTATATATAGAGGCTACCTTAGGTTTAGGGTTTGAACTGTGGGCTCCTTGGCCTCAAAGCCCAAGTGATGTGGCGTTATATCTGTACCATGTGGATTGCCCCTTGTTGGGCCATACAGCGGAATATGGGCCTTATATAAATCCGTAACAGTTGCCCCTCAGCCCGGTAATTCAAAGTTTTGGACTGCCGGGGTGTATGCTGTCTTAGAAATGTCATCCGAGGTGTTACCCATCTCCTGACGTCTACGTCAGGTTAGGATTTGTTGAACTCATTTCCCTGGGTATGTGGTAACGTCACATGGTTCGATGAGCCGGGGCGGCGTCCTACGTCTCGTGAAGTGTCATGATGACGACCTATGGCTTGGGAACTGTCGTGGTGAATTCCGACGACCAAAGAGGGCGACCGAGGTGATAACCTCCGGTCCTAAGAGTGCCACGGTAAGAACCGACGACCTAAGGGTCCGAGGTGGTAACCTCCGGCCCTAGGAATGCCGTGGTGAGGACCGATGATGTAAGGGTCCGAGGTGGTAGATATGGGGCCAAGCGTAATTTCAGACAAATCATGGTGCTGGGTTAGTGTCCCGCCCTATGAGGATCCGGGGTAGCTGTGGTAGCCCCCGCGTGACTCTTGGGGAACACCCCTCTGGTTTTGCCATGATTGTCTGTGACACCTGGCTCCTGGGGACTGGGGATGGACTTCGTTAGTCCATCTTAATTTGCTTTCGTAGCAATTTTCCCGGGCTAATTGTCTGGTTTATATTCCTGCATTTAATAACATGTAAGTAAATCACAGTCAATGGAAAATACTTACTGTTGTCTTCGGGTTTGCCTTAATTCTGGCTATTTTTTATCATACTTTTCCATTCCTAGCCCGTTGCCCCCCAGCCCGGTAGTTTGAGCTCTCGAGCTGTCGGGATGTATTTTGCCCCCAAGCAGGTTTTCTGGGCGCTCCTCCGCTAACCTTACCCTCCGTGTGTCCATCGCGCATTGCTGGCTTGGGTCATTCTAGCCCTGGCGACCGAAGTCTTTTACTCACAGATCCGAGGTAATGTCTCGAAGATCCAAGGTAGTAGCCTGCTGTTCAAAGATCCGAGGTAGTTTCTCAAAGATCTGAGGTAGTGGCCAAAGATCCGAGTAGTGCCGAGATGTTTCGCCTATATTTTAATCCAGGTGCTGATCCCGGCTATTGAAGTCACCTACCCCAAAGATTCGAGGTAATGTCTCAAAGATCTGAGGTAATGTCAAGGCAGTTTGATTCCCAAAACCAGCGAGCGACCCGTTGGAGGAGGTCAGAGGAAAACCAGTTGTATGAAACCTTTTGAGATTTTCACTTAGGTCCCCGTGTGAAACCTTTTGAGATTTTCGTTTAGGTCCCCGTATGAAACCTTCGAGATTTTCACTTAGGTCCCCTGTACGAAACCTTTTGAGATTTTTGATTAGGTCCCTGTATGAAACCTTTTGAGATTTTCGTTTAGGTCCCTGTATGAAACCTTCTGAGATTTTCACTTAGATCCCTGTGTGAAACCTTTTGAGATTTTCACTTAGGTCCCTGTGTAAAGCTGTGCGTTTTGGTCAGCAAGGGAGAGAGAAAACTTGATTCTTCCTTCCTTTTCCTTAGTCACCGGCGGCCGATCTTCACCGAGGGAGAGAGAAAGCTTGAGCAGAAGACGTAGACAGCCTTGCTTGTTTGCCTTGCCTCAAAACAATTCTTCCTCAAAACACTGTTGATGGAAGGCCTGGTTCAATTAATACTAAATGTTTGGATGTTGCAAAAAATTCAACCATAATGCATTGTGGACCTATTATTGACCTCCCTGCATCACCTAGCCGTGAAAATACCCAAAGTGAAATACAAGATTTAGAAGAATCTTGCATGGGTGACAGTAACTTTGAGGAGTCTTCAATATTAGAACTTGATAAAGAACATTTGAGGACTAAGCATGGCCTCTAAATTTATGCCAGAGGTGAAAAGTGTTGCTCGTTTAAGGACTAAGCGTATGGTTTATAAGCTCCCTGATACACACCCTCTCTTAAAAGAATTCCCAAAGAGAGATCCTGGTGATCTTCCAACTATCTTCTAGTCATGTGGAGACATGGAGAATTAAAAGATGAACCATGTGAAGCGGCTCAAAAGCAAAGCCGTCAAGGAGAAAGGATGAGGATCCTGCTCAAATCTGGATTCTCAAGGAGGGAGGATGAGGATCCTTCATACTATCTTCTCGTCATGTGCTCAAAAGCAAAGCCGTCAAAGAGAAAGGATGAGGATCCTTCCTACTATCTTCTCGTCATGTGAAGACATGGAGAATTAAAAGATGAACACATCTGGGTTCCCAAGGAGAAAGGAGGGAGGATCCTGGGTTCCCAAGGAAAGAGGATAATAACCTGGGCTTCCAAGGAAAGAGGATGACAATCCTGCCTACTATCTTCTCGTCATGTGAACATATGGAGAATTAAAAGATGAACACATCTGGGTTCCCAAGGAGAAAGGAGGGAGGATCCTGGGTTCCCAAGGAAAGAGGATAATAACCTGGGTTTCCAAGGAAAGATGATGACAATCATGCCTACTATCTTCTCGTCATGTGAAGATGGAGAGTTAAAAGAAAACCCATGTGAAGCAGCTCAAAACCAAAGTCGTTGCTCAAACAACCATTGTTTCTCTGAATCCCTTCACAGGCTACTACGATTCTTGATTTTGTTGCTGTGGATTTTTTGGAACTGCTCGTGCAAAGTCACCTGACTACTGCTTCTGGTATTGACCATCTTTGGTCGTAGGAATCGAAATTTATCGACTCCCCTCGGTCGGCGCCACTGTTCTGGTGTAGAACACAGATTGTCTAGCCCTGAGGGGCTAGTATGTTGATGTTGATTGGGACTTGACCTAGGAGTGATTCCTAGGGCCTACGTACCCTGAAGAGGGATCAAAGTCCACGTAGTTCGATGATAGTGGAGGCGTTTAGCCAAAGGGGGTGGTCATATGCTCTGTGACGGTTGTATGTGAATAGCCGGAGCGTAGACCTTGTAGAAGATATCTTGAACCTTTAGGGTAACCTGCTATATATAGAGGCTACCTTAGGTTTAGGGTTTGAACTGTGGGCTCCTTGGCCTCAAAGCCCAAGTGATGTGGCGTTATATCTATACCATGTGGATTGCCCCTTGTTGGGCCATACATTTAGATTAAGTTTTGATGGTTAAGATTTATTTTATTTACTATGACATATTTTTATTATATCTAATGTTATAATGATATTTTTATATAGTATTAAATTCCAACCATTGAAATTTAATTGAATGATGGATACATTAAATAGAGAGAAAGGATGCATCTAATTTTTTACTATAATAGAAAAGTATATAATTTTTTATGTGAAAGGGAGAGAAAGTGCGTGAGAGATGAGAGAGAGAAAACAAAATAAAAGGATGCATCTTCCATATTCTCTCTCCTCTTTTTGTAAAATCTCTCCTTTTTCCCCCTACCATGTGGCCTTCTCTCCTTCTCTCTCCTCCATCTCTCACAACTCTCACATTTTCGTTTTTCTTTTCAATTGGATGTTTTCATCTAGGGGAAGATTTTTTAAAGAATGAAATTTCCATTTTATTTTAATTTTTAAAATTTTACATGTGAATTTACTTTTAAATTTGATTTAAAATTTTCTAATCGATTTGTTGAGCTTAAATTTTAATTTTATTAATTAAATAATTTTATTTCTATGTCTCATAATCGATCTTAATAATTTAATACTCGCTCCCTTCGTAAATACAAGAGATATATAAAAGATCTATGAAGATTAAGGTCTTATATTTAAGACCAAAGTAAACATCTTATCTAACTCTTACATTTTGGATTCGAGGTAATATTAAAGTGAATCTCTTATCTGAATCTTATATTTAGGACTGAAGGTGTTATAAATTATTAAAATGACTTATATAATTAAAATTATTTAATTAAAAAATATAATAAAAATTTAAGCTTAAGAAAATCAATTATAAAATTTTAAATTAAATAAACATATACAGTTTTAAAATGAAAATAAAATTTATTTCAAATTTCATTATTTGAAAAGATCTACCCAAGATAAAAACATCCAAAAGAAAAGAAAAACAAAAATGCATGAGTAGTCAATCCATCATAAGTTGTGATATGTGGATCAAGCTATGGAAGTGGTTAGGTCCGTATAGAATTCAAATATTTGGCTGGAAACTGTTTCATCAGAGACTACCATTGAGAATGTGGATTCGGTCTTGAAATGGTAGTGATGGTATATGTCCAGTGTGTCTCCAAGAGGAAGAGACTTGCTTTCACACGTTTAGGGATTGCCCCGCGGTTTGTGCATTCTGGGTTGAGGTTCTACCTGTTGCTAGGAGCCATTTGTTTTGGCATTGTGACTGGGCTGAGTGGCTAAGGGTCAATTGGATGTGTGGAGAGCAAGGATTTGGTGGATATCGTTGGCATGATTTTTTCCTTGTCTCTTGCTGGTTCATCTGGACATGGCAGAATGCGTCTATCCATAACCCGCAAGACACAAGGGATAGATACAGCTCTAAGATCCTTCTTGAGTTTTTGGGAGATACTACATTAACAGGTGCAAATAGTGTAATCAAACGTTCAAGAAGGAGTCCCTATACTGTTCGGTGGACTTTCCCTGAAGGGCCGTTTGTGAAATTGAATACTGATGGGGCGGTAAAAAGTTCTCAACAAGTGGCAGCTTGTGGAGGGTTGCTTCGACACTGCTCTGGCACATGGCTAGGTGGATTTGCTAGAAGGCTTGGGGTATGTTCGGCGATGTCGGCTAAATTATGGGGGATGCTAACAGGTTTGGAATTCGCATGAGAGGGAGGGTGGAAGCATGTAGTGGTTGAAAGTGATTGTCAAACAGTCATTGCCTTACTTTCTAAAGAAGGTATTGCAGCTCATGAGTCCCATTTGGTGTCTCGGATACGAGCTTTTTCTCGACGTCAATGGTGTATTCGGTTCTGTCATGTTCGACGGCGCGGGAAGAAAACAAGTGTGCGGATTGGTTGGCTAACCATGTATTGGCTCATGTGGAGTTACTTGATGAAACCTACTACTCGGATCCGCCTACTGGTCTCCACACCTGTTTACTTGCAGATTTGACAGGAGTTGAGCACACAAGGCGTCGTCGGGGTACTTAAGCATTTTGTTTTTCCTTTATTTTATTTTGTTTTTTCGGTTCATTGTATCAAAAAAAAAAAAAAGGAAAGAAGGGCCACAAGGTAGAAAAAAGGAGATCGAGATAGATTTTACAAAAACCCCCCGGGGGTCTCTTTTATTAAAAAATATATGTTTCCTTGAAAAACTTTCTTAACGTGAACTATTTTCGTACAAATTCTAACTTATACTTCAGGTGAATGATATCTTTGAAAATCTAAACTCCTTCTCTAGAAGAATAATGTTTAGCATTTTGATAAATATTTCCAACCCTATCGTATATTTCGGGAGCCTTTTCTTTTTTTGGTTTGTAGTGTTTTGATAAAAATGCCTACATTACAAGCTCTTGAATGTAAATATGTTTTCCTAGGCTTTTTTTTTTTTTTTTAATATCAATATGCTACCTATAGTTAAAATGTTTTACTCAAATGATACCCTTTGAAAAGTATTTACCAATTTTACTTTTTTTGTTAAAAAAATATATGTTTGCTCAGGCACATTGAAAATCATTCTTGGGATGAATGATTTGTGCATGAATTCTAACTCTTTTTCGGATGAACGATTTATAAATTACTTAGAGAAAAATTAATTCTTATTTGTCAATTTTGTCAAAGTAATTAATGCTTGGTGGGAGGGTAGCCATGACCTCCGAATCAGATATTAGATTATAATATCAAAAAAAAAAAAATGTGGCTCCTTATATTTTTCTCCCTCAATCAAAAGCTTATTTAATATAGGTAAAATTGAAAAAAAAAAAGATTTAAGATAAATTTAATGAGTTAAATAACATTTCTTGATTCTAATAAATTAATTTAAGTGACTTATGATATAGATGGGAGGGAGTATATGTGGATTTTATCAAAAGAATATTTTTTATCATGATAATTAAATTTAAAGGAAATATATTACAGAAATTAAATAAATATATGGATAGAATCTATAAATATTTTATATTTATTAAATTCATTTTATATATTTCCTTTAAATATAATTATCATGACAAAGTAATCTTTCTAAAAAAATCTACAAATACAGTCATACTTCCTCTAAGTCCACATTATAAGACACTTCAATTAATTCATCAAAAACAAGGTTCTGAAATCTAGACCGACCAATAAATCAGTGTGGGTACTGAGTTAAGGGTCAGTGAGCTAGACGGTAGTAATTAAAAAAATATAATTTAATTAAAATAGGTAAGATTATTCATATTTTAATAATAAAAAAGTGAACCACACCGTTGCAGAATTAGAAAAGAATTAAGGGACACGTGGCAGCAAGGGGAATATTTGATCTTGCATTGTGACTAGAGCCGGGAAATCGGGCCGAGTCCATCGGGCCGGTCCCATTTAAGCCCTGGCCCTGTAGGGCTCGGGCTTGAAAAATAGGCCAGAAATTTGAAATTGGCCCTGCAGAGCCGACCCTGTAGAGCCTCGGGCTTAATTGGGCCGACCCGTTAGGCCCGTTTAACTGTAACTTTTTAAAAAATAATAATTAATTACTTAGACTTCCACTTAATGAATGTGTTTATTTGTAATTGCTTAGATTTTTTTAGTTTAAACTATAACACTTTTTTATGTTTATTATTATTCTGTATTAAAACACATAATTAGTTATTATAATTTTTAAAGAATGGATGTTTTCATATTAAATAAACACATACTTTGGTATTACAATATTATAGAAGTAATAAATTATAAATATATTTTGTGTAAAATAAGTATAATTATTTTTCCTGTCAGTAAAATCATGCATGAATCGAAGGAATCTGTAGACACACAAAAAATTACGAGAGGGAAAGACACTTTGTTGTGGGCATGCATAAAGAAATTCCTTTGTTTAATATTTTTTGAAAAAAAAGGAAAAACCATATTCTTTGTGTTTATTTATTTTTTATTACGAATTAATGAATGTGTTTATTTGTTGAATGATTTATATTGTTTAGATATTAATGTTGATAACATTTATTTGATAGATTAGAACTTTAATGGTTGCAATTTACTAATTATATTTCTTTGAAAAAAATTGAAGAAAAAATAGTTAAAATTTGAAATAGTAATTTTCAAGCCCTATAGGGCCGGCCTTGGCCCTGGTATTATCAGGCTGGGCTTTGAAAAATAGATGTTTTCCTTACCCCAGGCCCTGCTAGGCCCTGGCCCCGTAGGGCTAGGCCTTGTCGGGCCGGCCCGACCCTGATTCCCAGCTCTAATTGTGACATTGAAAAAACATCCAACTGCAGCTCACTACCTCCCTTGGGTTCTTATTGCTTGACACGTGAATTAGGATGGAAATCAGATGGAGGAGAATAAATGTTCACTTTCAGCGTCTTTCTTTAGAGATTAATCAGAGCCAGACCAGAGGTTAATGTTCACTTTCTTCTTTCTTCAGCTCACTACCAAACCCTAGCTTCCCACCAATCTCTTCATTTTTGTTTATGGATTTTCAACAGGACTCAGAATTTAATAAGTCCACTGTAGCCCTTTTTGGCAATGCGAAGATCGTCAAGTTTCATGGTGGCTTTGCGATTTAGCTTTTCGGTGCCGAACAAGTCCATACGAGAAACCCACCGAACTTCTAAAAGGTAAATCAAGAAAATTAGTCTCTTTCTCAACTTACTTTGCAAATTCCATGTCGTTGGAGGAAGATTACCTTATGTAATACCCTGAAAATATCACTTATGATAAGTATCATATTGAGTAAATAATACCTATTGGAAATGGGTGAATATATGATCTCAAAGACCTTTTGGAGAATTTATCTTTAGGGGTAGTTTCTCTTGAAAAAGAATAATTTGCAATTAGGTCCCTAAAACGTTCGGAATTTTGCAAATAGGTCCCTAAATGCATTTACCATAAAATACCCTGTGAAAGTTATAAAAAAGGCAAGTAAATATTTATTTGAAATAGGGTATAATACTGTCCTTAATTTAGGTAATTTATTAAATTATTACCTTAAAGAAATAAAGGGGGAAAAGTTAAAAAGTATTATAATGACCAAAATGCCCCGTGAATTTTGATATAGGGCATGAGGCATAAAACACTAATGTCAGTGTAAAAGTTGTAAGTTAATGAGTTATGCTAAATAAGAAAATTAGCAACAAGTAGTATGGAGTTGATTAAGTAATTATTGGCTAATTACTTAAGCATGAACAAAGAAAAATCCATAAATAATTATGTAAAACCCTATAATTAGTGGGTAATAGCTAAAAATTAGCATAAATATATTTTCTAATTGATTGGGTAATATGAAGGAAAATTGGTGAGATTAGGTAATTTTGAGCCTAAATACAAGTAAGGACCAATGGAAGAATTTTGTGAAAAATTATGGAAAAAATAATTATTAAATTATATAATAATTAATTAAAAAATAAAATATATATATATATATATATATATATATATATATATATATATATATATATATATATATATATATATATATATATATATATATATTAATTGTGTGTGTGTGCCGAAATGGTGAGAGGGAAAAAGAAAAAAAAAAATAAAAAGGAAATGATGAAGGAGTGTTGAATTAAAACGAGTAAATACCCTTTTTGGTCCCTGGAAAAACACGCTCTACCCATTTTGGTCCCTGAGTAAAAAAAATGTCATTTTGGTCCTTTTTAGGGACTAAAAATGATTTTTTGGGAATTTGTGAGGGATTAAAATGCCCACAAAAAATGACTAAAAGGACTAAAAGGGACCTTTTTTTTTACTGTTTAAGGACAAAAATGACATTTTTTTTACTCAGGGACCAAAATGAGTAGCGCGTGTTATTTCAGGGACCAAAAAGGGTAATTACTCAATTAAAACACTTAATTTAATATTAATTAAGGAGTCGTTTCTGAGATCGGTAGAAGAAGTTAGTAATAAGACGGAATAGGGAAAATCTGAGAAATAGGCAGATAGTTATAAAATTAGGATTTGAACAAAATAAATTGTAACTCAACATTTGGAGATGAGTTTATGATTTCCTGGACATATTTGGAATCAGTGAATTTTTGTCCAGAGGTTGACGATTCCGGAAGTTGGTTCCGTAACCGAGCACGTTTTTCGAGGAACTTCTGCTGAACCGTTGGAACCCTGTATGGAATCAAAAAGTTATTTAGCCCGGACATTTCTAATGAGTGAGAAAATGTCTTCAAAGTTATAATTCTGGATTTCTAAGATTTTCCGAGATTACGCGATTTGCACGCCGTTCGAGGAAATTCTACCGGCTTAGGCTTCTAGAACAAGCCATTGATGTCATGCATGACATCACATTTAGCCACCTAAGGGGGGGAAAGGACGGTTTGGACACTTGGAGGGCCAAGATTGTGCCACCTCATCCGTGTGCGATCCGACGGTCGGTATTCGGTATGAAAAAGGCATGAATAGTGTCAACATTTTGCCTATAAATAAGAGGCCTTGCCTCTTCATTCTTCACACCATTCCCTCTTGTGATTTCGAAATTAGAGAGAGGAGCTCTGGAGAAAAGCTGCAGCGAAGCTCTGAATAAGTTCTTCGGTGCTTAGTCTTAAGTTTCTGTAGTTCTTTCGGTAGTTAGAGTAGAAATGCTAGTTTAGTCTTTAATCTTCCAAGTATGATTAGATATCATATGATAGGGGTATTTTAGTCATTATTTCGAAAATCTTGGTGGGGTCGAAGTTCTGGCAAAAATTTTGGAAGATTAGAGTTAAAATAGCGAAGCTCTGGCCGAAATTCTGCCGACTAGTAAGGGTAGGGGCAAAATGGTAATTTTTACCTAAAATGCCTGTTATGATGTAAATCATTAATTAATATGATTTATATTTCGAAAACTATGTTGGAGTAGGAGTTATGTTGAAATTTTGGAATATTAAAGTCAAAGTAACGAAGTGCTGGCGAAATTCCGCCGATTAGGGGGTCAGGGGTAAAATGGTCATTTTGACTAAAAATGTTCGTCGTAATGGTAGATCCTTAACCAATACGTTGTTATATTGATAGGATATCCCTGATTACGTTCTGATTACGTTCTGACCAACCGCCGTACCGATTTCCGTCAACGAAGGTACATTCGCGTACTGTAACACTAACTCTGATGTTTATTGTATGCATATGTGTATATTGTCTGTACTCTGATTGTACTATTGTCTGTACTCCGATTTACTATTGTCTGTCATGCCTATACTCTGATTGTACTATTGTCTGTACTCTGACTGTACTATTGTCTGTACTCCAATTGTACTACTGTCTGTCATCCGACTGTATTGTTTTTGCCATACATATCTGATATGTATACCCTATGTCTGACTGTAGCAAATGTTGCCAAAATTCTATGAATTTCTGTCGTACATATATGATGTATGTAATCATGAGGTT
Organism: Acacia pycnantha; assembly: GCA_025563575.1. Taxonomy (NCBI): domain Eukaryota; kingdom Viridiplantae; phylum Streptophyta; class Magnoliopsida; order Fabales; family Fabaceae; genus Acacia; species Acacia pycnantha. Next base: position 2,057,558 of record JAMWYP010000066.1, read on the forward strand.
AACCATTACCTGGGGTTCGATGCATGGACTTCAGCCCTTAATATAGCTTCAGGGTCGGGTGGACCGAGGATCGAGGAGAAGGACAAGCAGCACGCCTAGGAGTCGCGGCTGAAGACTTCTTTCTGTATTACTTTTGAAACACTCTTGTACCGCTGTTTAAACAGCAAGACATGCTAGCCAGTGGGCATTTTGAATAAATATATCAGTTACTCAATCGCTCCGGTGCTCTACTCTGATGATTTTGCAATGATATTTTGAAAAAAAAAATTTATACTGCTTGTGAAGACGAGATGTTACACCTTAGGGTTTGGACCTTGGGCTTTATGCACCTCCTGGCCCATGCTTTTGTGCTGCCACACCTTGATTATAGCCTTGATTATAAGCTGATTAGGATCTTCTTCCATTATAGGTAGATGCTGATACCAATTGCCCTTGTTGGGCCACTCAGCAATTGGGCCTCATATATGAATCCATAACAGTTGCCCCCCAAACTTGTAGTTCAGGTCTCTGAGCTTTTGGGATGCATTTGTTGTCTATCTCGGGTCGGTAGTTCAGGTCTCTGAGCTGCTGAGGTGCATTGATTGTCTACCCCGAGTCTTGTTTCTGAGTTGTTTGAACTATCATCCGAGCTCTGATGATTAGGGAATTTATTTCTGTTCTAATTGCAGCTTGCCCCCAGATGTATAATCTGGGTTAGCTCACTTCGTTCTCCATTCCTATTCGTGATTGTCTTGATTTATTATGCACCCACATCCGGTATTCCAAGGTTGCTTGCCTTTCATTCTTTCTTCGTTCTGGTTTTGGGTAGTCGCAATGTCTTGCTAGAGGCCGCTTGCGACTTGTGGGGTCGGGTATGCGTATTGGCCCTGTCAGGGTCGCACACAAGAATAGTCCAACACGAGCAAGAGTGTCCAGATTCATTGAATCTTAAATGTGTTTAAGATTTAATGAATACTTATTTAATCTAGGATATGTGTGTATATGTTTGTATATATATATATTATTAAATTTGAAAATAATAATGATATTATTTATTGATAATAATATTATTATAGATAGTATTTAATTTATTTGAATTGATAACAACCAAATGAAGTGAAACCAATTCCATATGAATCTAGACTTGATAATTGAATATTTTATACACTTATTTTTGTCTCTTGAATAATAATTTAGGACCCTTTAGCTAATAAATAATGGCTCTTATGTTTATTTGGGCCTTGGGCCTTTTATTGCATTTTAGCCATTTTTAATAATAAAATTCCAGTTTTGTGTTGCTTCACTATTTCTACCATAACTCTTGAACCAGACATCGGATTTGCCTCATTTTTGTCTCATATTTCAGATGATTCAGAGACCTACAATTGTTATGAAGACATCAAGAGCAAATTCGGTCAAGAAGGTGGTCAATTTTGGAGCCAAAGTCGGATGTACAATTCTGGATTTATTTTGGACCCGAATTTTGTAATTTAAGTCCAGTTTTATTTTATTTTTGTTTTGGGCTAAAACTATGAGAGCCCATTTCGTTTTAGGTTATTTTTAAGTATGGCAGCTGCCACAAACATATTCATTCACGTTTTTAACATTAGAGTGGATCAAAATACAAGTTTTCATTTTCTCTCATCTGTTCTTCATGTTCTTCGCGCGTTCTTCGTGTTCTTCGTTCGTTCTTCGATTTTCCCACCATGATCGGCTAAACTCTTGTGATTAACCCAACGATGAGGATTCCATGATTCATCCAGAGAACTCGTGCCTAATCGGTAACTACTCGATTCTGTTTTCATCTTATCGGATTCGATTTCTGGAAATAGTTCGAATATTAGATTTAATATTCGGTTTGATTCATCCCAAGGACTGAGTTCGGACTAGGTTACAGTGTTTTTGTGCGATTTCATAGTGAGACGCCACTGTCCGGACAGATTCTAGGCGATCGTCTAGGCAAGGGATTATCCGGATGAATGCAGAGATTTCGGTTCATCCGAACCAAACGTGGGTTAGTTGTATTTTCGTTCAATGATGGAGGTTTCGGAATCAATTCGTTGGGTTGATCATCTTTAATCTGTCTCTGTTTATTTGATTCTCGTTTGACTCTGTTTATTGCATTTTGGTTATGTTATTTCGTTTTGTTCTATTCTGTTAAACCAAACCCCCCATTTTATCATTCTGTTTCACTATTGTTATTAAACAAGCCCGTTGCAAATTCGTTGGGAAACGACCCAGGTTCCCTAATTCTGCAAATTAATTACGAACTTGGTTGTTTTGGGAGATACGACAATTAATCTTTCCAAAAATGGCGCCGCTGCTGGGGAATTTGCATCGGTTTGATTAGTAACAGTATTGTAAATAGCTTAGTTTAGGTAGTTTAGGTGGTTCGGGTGGCCGGACAGAAATTTTTCTGACTCCGATCACTCAAACCAGGTCTTATTCACAAGGAATTGGGTGTTTTAAGAAAAAGTCACTTCCTAGAAGGAAGTGAGGTCTCACTCATTTTCCCCAAATTCCAACGTTAAGACCATTTTTTTCACTGTTTTAGGTTATGCTTTTTTGATTTCCATCAGGACCATTTTTTTTTAGTATCTCTGATTGAGTTGAAATTTGGTAAAGTGATAGAAAATGGCGAATCGTTAGACCCCCTTTGAAAATGTTTCATTTTCCAAGGGCTATCCTCCGTTTCGCCAAATTCCATCGTTTAGGCCACTTTTTCAATTTTTGAAGTTTTTTTATTCCATTTTTGAGTCCCCCAATAGTCTAGGAGTTGCCTGTCCAAGTCCCAAAAATTTTAAAAATCATTTGATAGTGTTTCGGGACTTGTTTAGGTCAATTTCTAGCATAGGTTTTTGTTTTGTTGTGTCTTTGTTTCACTGTTGTGGTGATTTTCTACTTTTTACCACTCTTAGTGGCATTTTCGTAATTCTGAGATTCTGCTTTTACCACTCTTGGTGGCGGTTTCGTAATTCTGCTTGGTGTGTATGTTGCATGAGCACCGAAATACTACTAATCCGTAAGACTTGTTGCTGTTGATATTTTTTATTGTGCTTCTGATAGTATTTCTGATAGTCTTGTTGTGTTCACTGATTCTAGTAGTAACTTTGCTAACTCGGACATTATGGCAGGAGAGCAGGAAAATCATCATACTTTGAAGGAATTGGGTGCACCTGATGTTAATTATCAACCCTTGTGCATCCAATATCCTAACCTTGCTGCTAACTTTGAGTGAAATCGGTCTAATACACTTGTTGCCTAAGTTTCATGGTCTTGCGGTGAGTGCCCCATTAAGCATTTGAAGGAATTCCATGTAGTATGCGGCACTGATATTCAGAGGCTATTTCTAGAGAAATATTTCCCTTCCTCAAGAGCAACTGCAATCAAGAAGGACATTGGCAACATTAGACAGATCACTGGGGAGACTATGCATGAGTATTGGGAGAGGTTCAAAAGGTTATGTGCAAGCTGTCCACACCATCAGATATCTGAAAAATACTTGATCAACTCTTTCTATGATGGTCTATCACCAGTAGACAAAGGGTTGGTGGATGCTTCTAGCGGTGGGGCTATGAGTAACAAGACACCTGAAGAATCCCGAGACTTGATATCCATTATGGCGAGATAACTCTCGGCAGTTTGGCACCTGTGGCCAATAGTACTCCCTGTTTACCATATTCAAGCTCCAGTCCAGCATGATTCTCGAGATTAGAGACTAGACTTGATGATCGACCTCCCTTGTGAGGCGGTGGCGGTGACACGACAAGATCAGTCTTCCCCTTCTCGGCATGGGTACTCTTGTGGGTTTTGTTCGACCCTTATCATTCTACGACTCTTGCCCTACCTTGCATGATCCTACTTACCAAGATCGGTCAAGAGGCTGCAGTGGGTGTTTTTCCGGGAAGGCCACAATACCAACAGAATAATGCCTTCTCCAACACTTATAATCCTGGTTGGAGAAATCACCCCAACTTTCATTTGGAACCAAAATCGAACCAGGCAACCAATACCAAAATCGAATCGAGTAACCAAGACGGCGACTGGGAACTACGGCAGAGGCCATACGGACCACGACTTTCTAACAACAAATCTGCACCCCTTTACCCTTGCAAGCACCACCTCCTCGACCAGCCATATGTCTACCTCCACAGGCGGCACAACAAAACAGCTAGTAGTAGTGGTGGTGGTTCCTCACTTGAAGAAATGATGAAGCAATTTGTCACGCCAATATGCGGTTCCAACAGCAAACTGATACTTCCATTCAGAGTTTGCAAACAGAGAATGGGCAATTGGAAACATCATTGAACCAGCTTCAACCTCAGGGATCCAATTCCCTTCCCTCACAAACAATTCCCAATCCTAAGGGAAATGTGAGTGCTATATCACTACGACCTAAGCAAGCTGCAGATGTGACTTCCACATCGAAAACGAGTCAGAAATGTGAAGATTGACTCAAAAGAAAAAGGCAAGTGCAGCAAGGTGAAGAGGAAGACATTCCTATCCCTCTTCCCTTCCCTCGAGAGCGATTCACCCAAGAAGTTGCGAGATAAAGCACAAGAGAAGGATATACTTGAGACATTCGAAGAGTAGAGATAAACATTCCTCTCTTAGATGCGGTCAAACAAATTCCTAAATATGCCAAGTTTCGAAGGAGTTGTGCACCAACAAGAGGCGATCAAGGGAAATGAATGGTTTAGTTGAAGATGTATTAGTCAAAGTTAATGAATTGATATTCCCTGCTGATTTTTACATCTTGGATATGGAGGGTGAGTCTCCTAGTAGTAGGTCACCAATCATTCTAGGGAGACCTTTCATGAAAACAGCTAGGACTAAGATAGATGTGCATTCGGTACTCTTTCCATGGAGTTTGGTGATATATCGTGAATTTCAATATCTTTGATGCCATGAAATATCCTAGGGAAGAGCATTCTGTTTTCTCGTATTGATGTGATTGATGATCTTGTGGATGATGTTCTTAATGGTTGGTGCGTTGATTATCCTTATTTTTCATCCGAGAGTGATACCCCATTTGTGCATGCGATGATAATGAATGGTGCTCTGTTTGCACTAATTTGGTTAAGACCGCATTGTTTGGTGATTCTGATTTGCTTGATGATTCTACATTACTTGTAGACTCGATATTGATTTCGAGTTTGAGCTTCATCCCGATCCTAACGTGCATCCCGATTCGATTTTGATGAGCTTAATTCGATTTTGATGAACTGAATTCGATGTTAACCTTGAGTGTATAGACACAAACCCTTTACGCTTGTGCTTCTTTGAATATGGTTTTGGTATTCCCGGTGTGATGACATCGAGTTGTTGCAACAACCACCCAAGCTTCTCCCCTCCACCGAGCAACCGCCCAAACTAGAGTTGAAATCCCTTCCCAGTGGGTTAGCCCAGTCCAGGTGGTTCCCAAGAAGTCCGGAGTTACCGTAGTAGCCAATCGAAGAATGAGCTCATTCCTACTCGAGTTCGAGAATAGTTGGAGAGTTTGCATTGACTATAGGAGACTCAACCAAGCCACTCGCAAGGATCATTACCCTCTACCTTTCATTGATCGGATGTTAGAGCGATTGGCCGGTAAGTCTCATTACGCTTCTGGATGGCTACTCGGATACTTCCGGATCCATATTGCTCCCGAGGATCGGGAGAAGACGACCTTTACATGCCCCTTTGGGACATATGCTTACCGAAGGATGCCTTTTGGCCTCTGCAATGCACTGGCACCTTTCGGCGTTGTATGGTGAGTATTTTCTACGAGTTCCTAGAGGATTGCATGGAGGTTTTCATGGATGATTTCACTTTGTATATGGGTCTCGATTTTGATGCATGCTTAGCTAATTTGTCTAGAGTCTTGCATAGGTGTATTGAATCTAATCTTGTGCTGAATTATGAAAAGTGTCACTTTATGGTTGAGTCGGGCATAGTCTTGGGACACATAGTGTCTAGGAAATGGATTGAGGTAGACCCCTGCTAAGATCGATGTTATTCTTGCTTTGCCTTACCCCGCTACGTGCGGGAAGTTCGCTCTTTTCTTGGCCATGCAGTTTCTATCGACGTTTCATTCGAGATTTCAGCAAGGCTGCTCAACCCTTGTCCAACCTTCGCATAAGGACACCGACTTTGTCTTTGATGTGGGTATCTGACCACTTGAGTCGTATCACTCATTCTCCCTCTCACCCCTCTTCTATTCGGGATGATTTCCACGATGAGCGGCTTCTCTGTTTGCAAGTTAAGATCCCATGGTATGCCGATCTAGTTAACTACTTGGTAGCTGGTGTTTTTCTGTAGACTCCACTAGGGCCCAAACCTTAAAATTGAAAAGTGAGTCTAAATACTATGTTTGGGATGACCCTTATACGTGGAAATTTTGTAGTGACCAAGTAGTTAGGAGATGTGTGCACGATCATGAGTTTCACTCTATATTGCATTTTGCTCATGCTTCTGCCTGTGGTGGTCACTTTGGACCCCAAAGAACTGCTAGGAAAGTGTTAGAATGTGGATTATTTTGGCCTTCCCTGTTTCATGATGCCCATTTGTTTTGCAAATCATGTGATAACCGTCGAGAGGGCGGGGAGTATTCCCGTAGGCATGAGATGCCCCAAAACCCTATATTGTTTTGTGAGATCTTTGATGTTTGGGGTATTGATTTCATGGGTCCATTTCCTGCTTTATATGGTTACACTTACATTTTGCTGGCTATTGATTATGTTTCGAAATGGGTTGAGGCGAAAGCCACCCGGATTAATGATTCTTCTGTGGTGGTGGACTTTGTTAGGTCTAACATTTTCTGCAGGTTTGACATTCCTCGAGCTATTATCAGTGATCAGGGTTCCCATTTTTGCAATCAAAGCATGGGTGCCTTGCTACGCAAGTATGGAGTGCTTCACAAGGTTTCCACAAGATACCATCCTCGAGACCAATGGTCAAGCCGAAGTCTCAAATAGAGAGATTAAGCAAATCCTTCGAAGACTGTCAACTCTACCCGGAAAGATTGGAGTAAGCGACTAGATGATGCTTTGTGGGCATATCGCACCGCCTACAAGACTCCGATTGGGATGTCTCCCTATCGGATTGTCTTTGGTAAGGCATGTCATCTTCCGGTTGAGTTGGAGCATCAAGCCTATTGGGCTATTAAGCAATGCAACATGGATTTGGCTAAGTCCGGGATGGAGAGGAAGCTACAGCTGCAAGAGTTAGATGAGCTTAGATTGGATGCCTATGAAAGTGAAAGAGATTTGCCGTGCCTCTCAAAATAACCAGATTCAATAAAAGATTTGCAGTAATAGGGAACCTGGATCGTTTCCCAACGAACTTGCAGCGGGCTTGATTAACAACAACGACGAAACCCTAACAGTGAAAAAGGGGGATTTTTTTGTGATTCAAATGACTAAAACGAAATAGACAGAGATAAACGAAAAATTGAGAAACAGATAGAAAAACGTTAATAAACTGAAATAGATTAAAAACGACCAACCCAACGTTTAGATTCCCAGAAACGTCCATCCTTGAGCGAAATATTAACGAACTCGCGTTTGGTTCTAGACAAACCGAGATCTCTGCATCCATCCAGAAATTCCCTCGACTAGACGATCGCCTAGCATTTATTCGAACAGTGGCGTCTCATTGTACGATCGCACAGCAACACTTTAAACCTAGTCCGAACTCAGTCCTTGGGACGAACCAAACCGAATATTAAATCTAATATTCGAACTATTTTCGAAATCGAGATCGATAAGATGAAAACAGAATCGAGAAACCCTAATCCGATTAAGCCTAGGCTCTCGGACGAATCATGGAATCCTCACGTTGGATTAATCATAGAAGTTTAGCCGAGCATGGTTGGAATAGAAGAAGAAAAGACGAAGAACATGAAGAACATTTGAGAGAAAACTAAAACTTCTGTCTTTAATCCAAAATTGTGTAAAACGTGAATGAATTAATGCGTAGAATGAATGTGTGACGGCTGCCTCACTTAAAGATAACCTAAAAACGAATTAGGTCTAATGGTTCAGCCCAAAACGAAAATAAAATAAAGATGGGCTTTAATTACAAAATTCGAGCCCAATTAAAATCCAGAATTGTTCATCTGACTTTGGCTCCAAAATTGACCGCCTTCTTGTCCGAATTGGCTCTTTATGTCTTCATAACAATTGTAGCTCTCTGAATCATCTGAAATATGAGACAAAAATGAGGCAAATCCGATGTCTGGTTCAAGAGTTATGGTAAAAATAGTGAAGCAATACAAAACTGGAATTTTATCGATAAAAATGGCTAAAATTACAATCTAAGGCCCAAAGCCTAAATGCACATAAAAGCCATTATTTATTAACTAAAGAGTCCTAAATATTGATCAAGAGATAAAAATAAGTGTATTAAATATTCAATTATCAAATTCCCCACACTTATCTTTTTGCACTCCTGAGCAAAATCTAAAGAAAAAGACTAAAAGGAAAAACTCTTCTTTACTAATAATTGCTAATAATGCAAAAAGTGAATCAAGGGACAAAAAGTTCCAAAAGACCAATCAATCAAGACCAAAATCCCTTCATCTCAAATTACAATTCATGGTAGTCTCAATCAATGATGCTAATCACAAAAGATGGTCTCACAAATGATGCGCTCAATCAATCAGTCTCTCAAGTGTTTAAGGTAAATAAGTGTATCGCTCAAATTCTACTCAAAAAAATTGTTCTACCATAAGCTTGCTCAACTTCTACGTCTCCACTACTCACAACACAGACATGCACAAATCAAGAGAGCTTGTAATTAAAGGTTGTAACGGGGCTAGGGTGAAGGTAGGTAATAGTATGGAATGAGAGGCTAAGCACCAAAGAAATCAAAAGGAAGAGCACTGATTAACACAATCATTCTCTATGTATGAAATTTTTATTCTACTAATATATCCATTCATTTCTATGTATTTTCTTTTCTTTTCTTTTCTTTTTCTTTTTCTTTTCTTTTCTTCTTTTTTTTTTCTTTTATTTTTTTCTTTCCTTTCATTGTATACGTAATTACAATGTCAAAATCAAATATCTCCCCCCCACACTTAAACTGTTGCACTCCTGAGCAACCCCCACACTTAAACACAAAACAAGTTGAAACCAATGCTCAATAAATCTTCAAGGTGCGGAATAAAATGGTTTTACGCTTAGGCTTGTAATGTGGCTTAGAAAAGAATGGGTCAAAAGGCACAAAGGGGCTAGCAAGGGAATCATAATGCAAGGGAAAGCTATTTGGCCAAAGTGAGGAAAATAAAAGAAAGAAAACAAGCTTCCATCATACTTATGCACGTAAGTGAAAAATGTAGTTTCAAAAGAAAAGGAGCAAGTTCTAGAGAACAAAAATCATGAGAGATGCACACATGAAAGAAAGAATGGCAAAAGATGAATTCCATTCATGCAGGCCCAAAACCTCACAAGGTCAATACCAACTTAGGCAATCAACAACATCAAATCAACTATCAAGACTTGTAATCGAAGAGTCAAGAATTGTAGACCAACCAGAATGATCCATTAAAACCAAAGTCTAATTCCACGTTCATAATATGTAGCAATCATAGAAAGAGAGACTTTTTTTTTCAAAAATCAAGGTAGAAAAAAAAAAGAAAACAAATAAGAGAGAAAGAGGGAGAAGGAAGAAGAATACTCCCCAAGGGTTTATGGAGGGAGAAAGAAGAATCCTCCCCAAGGGTTTATGGAGGATAGATGGCGTCAATGAGGAGAGTCTCGCTTCTGCTTAATGGCCCAATAGGCTCGATGTTCCAACTCAACCGGAAGATGACATGCCTTACCAAAGACAATCCGATAAGGAGACATCCCAATCGGAGTCTTGTAGGCGGTGCGATATGCCCACAAAGCATCCTCTAATCGCTTACTCCAATCTTTCCGGGTAGAGTTAACAGTCTTCTGAAGGATTTGCTTAATCTCTCTATTTGAGACTTCAGCTTGACCATTGGTCTGAGGGTGGTATGCTGTGGAGACTTTGTGAAGCACTCCATACTTGCGTAACAAGGCTCCCATGCTTCGATTGCAAAAATGGGAACCCTGGTCACCGATAATAGCTCTAGGAATGCCAAACTGCAGAAAATGTTAGACCTAACAAAGTCCACCACCACGGAAGAATCATTAGTCGGGTGGCTTTCGCCTCAACCCATTTCGAAACATAATCAACAACGACCCCAGTATGTAAGTATAACCATATGAAGCAGAAATGGACCCATAAAATCAATACCCCAAACATCAAAGATCTCACAAAACAATATAGGGTTTTGGGGCATCTCATGCCTACGAGAAATACTCCCTGCTCTCTGACGGTTATCACATGACTTACAAAACAGATGGGAATCACGAAACAAGGAGGGCCAAAATAATCCACTATCTAACACTTTCCTAGCGAGTTCTTTGGGGTCCAAAGTGACCACCACAAGCGAAGCATGAGAAAAATGCAATATGGAGTGAAATTCATGGTCGGTATACATCTCCTAACTATCTGGTCACTACAAAACTTCCACGAGATAAGGGTCATCCCAAACATAATATTTAGACTCACTTTTCAATTTTAGGTTTTGGGCCCTAGTGGAGTCTACGGGAAAAATACCGGCTACCAAATAGTTAACTAGATCAGCATACCATGGGGTCTTACCTGGCAGCTGTAGAAGCTGCTCATCAGGGAAATCATCCCGAATAGAAGAGGGGTGAGAGGGAGAATGGGTGATGCGACTCAAGTGGTCAGCTACCCAGTTTTGCGCCCCACTTCTATCTCGAATCTCAACATCAAACTCTTGGAGCAGCAACATCCACCGGATGAGTCGTGGCTTAGCATCTGCCTTTTTCAAAAGAAACTTCAAAGCAGCATGGTCAGAGAAAACAATGACTCTACTAGCTAGCAGATATGACCTAAACTTATCAAAAGCAAATACAATGGCCAACAACTCCTTCTCAGTAGTGGTGTAGTTAGACTGAGCAGAATCCAAAGTATTGAAGGCATATGCAATGACATGAGATGCTCTGTCTACCCATTTGTGCCAAGATAGCACCAACCGCATAATTGGAAGCATCGCACATCAACTCAAAAGGAAGGCACCAATCAGGGGGCTTAATCACTGGGGCTGTAGTCAAGCAACGCTTCAAATGATCGAAGGCCGCCTTGCAAGTATCATCAAATACAAATTCAGCGTCCTTATGCAGAAGGTTGGACAAGGGTCGGGCAGTCTTGCTGAAATCTTGAATGAAACGCCGATAGAAACCTGCATGACCAAGAAAAGAACAAACTTCCCGCACAGAAGCGGGGTAAGGCAACGCAGTAATTACATCTATCTTGGCAGGGTCTACCTCAATCCCTTTCCTAGACACTATGTGTCCCAAGACTATACTGACTCAACCATGAAGTGACACTTCTCATAATTCAGCACAAGATTAGACTCGTACATCTATGCAAAACTCTAGACAAATTAGCCAAGCAGAATCAAAACTAGACCCATATACGGTGAAGTCATCCATAAAAACCTCCATGCAATCCTCTAGAAACTCGGAGAAAATACTTACCATACAACGCTGAAAAGTGCCAGGTGCATTGCAAAGGCCAAAAGGCATCCTTCGGTAAGCATATGTCCCAAAGGGGCATGTGAAGGTCGTCTTCTCCTGATCCTCAGGAGCAATATGGATCTGGAAATATCCGGAGTAGCCATCCAGGAAGCAGTAATGAGACTTACCAGCCAAACGCTCTAACATCTGATCAATGAAAGGTAGAGGATAATGATCCTTGCGAGTGGCTTGGTTGAGTCTCCTATAGTCGATGCAAACTCTCCAACTATTCTGAACTCGAGTAGGAATGAGCTCATTCTTCTGATTGGCTACCACAGTGACTCCGGATTTCTTAGGAACGACTGGACCGGGCTAACCTACGGCTATCGAAATGGGATAGATGATGCCACTGCAGAGCTTAGTGACCTCCTTCTTTACCACATCAAGGATAAGAGGATTAAGGCGTCTCGGGGTTGCCTCACGTGCTTAGATTCCTCTTCCAAATGAATACGATGCATGCACATAGAAGGGCCGATGCCAACTATGTCGGCTAATGTCCACCCAATGGCCTTCTTGTTCGCCCTCAATAAGCTTAGCGGCTTCTCTTCTTGATCGTGCAAAAGATTATTTGCCACAATGACGGCAACTTCTCATTCACCTCCGTAAATGCATACTTCGGGTGATCCGGGAGGGATTTCAACTCTAGTTTGGGCGGTTGCTCAATGGAGGAAGAAGCTTGGGTGGTAACAACTCGATGTCATCACACTAGAAATCCACGAAACCACATTCAAAGAAGCACAAGCAAAAGGACTGTGTCTATACAATTTCAATGTTAACATCAGAATTCAGTTCATCAAAATCAGAATCAGGATGCACGTTAGGATCAGGATGAAGCTCAAACTCAGAATCGATATCAGAGTCTACAAGTAATGTAGAATCATCAAGCAAATCAGAATCACCAAATAATGCATCATTAATTTCAGTGCAAATAGGACACCATTCATTATTAGCACATGCACAAATGAGAGAATCACTCATAGATGCAAAATCAGGGTAAGCAGCACACCAATCAGCAAGAACATCATCCACAAAGCATCATCAATCACATCAATACGAGAAAACGAATGCTCTTCCCTAGGATATTTCATGGCATCAAAGATATTGAAATTCACAGATATATCACCAAACTCCATGGAAAGAGTACCAGGATGCACATCTATCTTAGTCCTAGCTGTTTTCATGAAAGGTCTCCCTAGAATGATTGGTGACCTACTACTAGGAGACTCACCCTCCATATCCAAGATGTAAAAATCAGCAGGAAATATCAAGTCATTAACTTTGACTAATACATCTTCAACTAAACCAGAAGGATGAGCACTACTTCTATTAGCTAACTGAACAATAACACCAAGAGGACGCAAAGGACCAAGACCAAGAGATCTATAAACAGATGCGGGCATGACATTAATAGAAGCACCTAAATCTAGCATGCAATCATCAAATCTATAGTTACCAATGAGGCAAGGGATAGAAAATGTCCCTGGATCTTTGCATTTACGAGGCATAGTAGAATTTGGATGAGTGCCGAGACATTCGATTCAAACTCACTCGTTCATTCCCTTCGATCGCCTCTTGTTGGTGCACAACTCCTTCGAAACTTGGCATATTTAGGAATTTGTTTGACCGCATCTAAGAGAGGAATGTTGATCTCTACTCTTCGAATGTCTCAAGTATATCCTCCTCTTGTGCTTTACCTGCCAACTTCTTGGGCTGAATTGCTCTCTGAGGGAAGGGAAGAGGAATAGGAATGTCTTCCTCTTCACCTTGTTGTACTGCCTTTTTCTTTTCAGAGTCAATCTTCACATTTCCTGACTCGTTTCCTGATGTGGAAGTCACATTTGTAGCGTGCTTAGGTTCCTCCAATTGCTTGCCAGACCGTAGTGATATAGCACTCACATTTCCCTTAGGATTGGGAATTGTTTGTGAAGGAAGGGAGTTGGATCCCTGAGGTTGAAGCTGGTTCAATGATATTGCCAATTGCCCAATCTGTGTTTGCAAACTCGAATGGAAGTGTCGGTTTCTCGTTGGAACTGCATATTGGTTGTGACAAATTGCTTCATCATATCTTCAAGTGAGGAACCACCACCACTACTACTAGCTCTTTGTTGTGCCGCTTTGTGGAGGTGGACATATGGCTGGTCGAGGAGGTGGCGCTTGCAAAGGCAAAGGGGGTGTAGACCGTTCTTTGGAAAGTCGTGGCATGTCTTGTCTCTGCTTTGGTAATTCCAGCACTCGTTGATACCGGTTACTCGATTCGATTCGGTTACTCGGTTCTGATTTTGGTTCCAGCGAAAGTTGGGGTGATTTCTCCAACCAGGATTATAAGTATTGGAGAAGGCATTATTCTGTTGGTATTGTGGCCTTCCGGAAAATGCCCACTGAAGCTCCGATCTGGTCTTGGTAAGCGAGGATCATGCAAGGTAGGGCATGAGTCGGTAGAATGATATGGGTCGAACAAAACCCACGGGAGTACCCACTCGAGGAGGTGAAGACCGCACTGTATCGAGTTACGCTAACCGCCTCACAAGGGAGGTCGGATCATCAAGTCTAGTCTCTAATCTCTGGGAATCATACTGGTTTGGCGGTCTTTGCTTGAATATGGTAAACGGGGTACTATTGGCCCCGGTGCCAAAGCCGAGAGTTATACGCCATAATGGATATCAAGTCCCAAGCCTCTTCGGGTGTCTTGTTGCTCATAGCACCACCGCTAGAAGCATCCACCAATCCTTTGTCTACCGGCGCAGACCATCATAGAAACCGTTAATCGGGTCTTTTCATTTATCTGATGGTGTGGACAGCTTGCACATAACCTTTTGAATCTCTCCCAATACTCATGCATAGTCTCCCCAGTGACCTGTTTAATGTTGCCAATTTCCTTCTTGATCGCAGTTGCTCTTGATGAAGGAAAATATTTGTCTAGAAATAACCTCTGAATATCAGTTCAGCTCCTAATAGATGAGGGCTGAAGGTACAACAACCAATCCTTAGCTCCACCTGCCATAACGTCTGAGTTAGCAAAATTGCTACTAGAATTAGTGAAAACAACAAGACTATCAGAAATACTATCAAATGATTTTTTTAAAAAAAAAATAAATAAAAAATAAATAAATTAAATAAATTTTTAAAAATAATAATTTTTTTTATTATTATTTTTTTTATTTTTTAATTATCAGAAAGCTCACGGTTGTATAAGGAAAAGACTAAGGCATTCCATGATAAGCATATTCTGAGGAAAGAATTTTCTGTAGGCCAGAAAGTTCTTCTATTTAATTCTCGTCTGAAGTTTATGCCTGGTAAGCTTCGATCTAGATGGGATGGCCCTTTTGTGATCACTAACATATTTCCATTTGGTCTTTGTTGAGCTATGTGATTCACCCACAGGAAGAACCTTTAAGGTTAATGGGCATCGCCTCAAGCCATTTCATGAGGGATCCCACGGCGGCTGAGGAAGCAGAGATTCTCCTCATTGATGCCACTTATCCTCCATAAACCCTTGGGGAGTATTCTTCTTTCTTCTCCCTCTCTTTCTTTTATTTGTTTTCCTTTTCTACTTTGCTTTTTGAAAATAAATACTTTCTTTCTTTCTAATGATTGCTACATATTATGAACTAGGACATTTTGGTTTAAATGGATCATTTTGTTTAGTCTGGAACTCTTGACTCTTCGATTACAAGTCTTGGTAGTTGATTTGATGTTGTTGATTACCTAAGTTGGTATTGACCTTGTGAGGTTTTGGGCCTGCATGAATGGAATTCATCTTTTGCCATTCTTTCTTTCATGTGTGCATCTCTCATGATTTGTGTTCTCTAGAACTTGCTCCTTTTCTTTTTGAAACTACATTTTTCACTTACGTGCGTAAGTATGATGGAAGCTTGTTTTCTTTCTTTTATTCTCCTCACTTTGGCCAAATAGCTTTCCCTTGCATTATGATTCCCTTGCCAGCCCCTTTGTGCCTTTTGACCCATTCTTTTCTAAGCCACATTACAAGCCTAAGCGTAAAACCATTCTATTCCGCACCTTGAAGATTTATTGAGCATTGGTTTCAACTTGTTTTGTGTTTAAGTGTGGGGGTTGCTCAGGAGTGCAACAGTTTAAGTGTGGGGGGGGATATTTGATTTTGACATTGTAATTACGTATACAACGAAAGGAAAGAAAGAAAAGTAAAAGAGAAAAAAAAGAGAAAAAAAAAAGAAAAAAAAAACAAAAGAAAAGAAAAGAAAAGAAAATACATAGAAAGGAATGTATATATGAGTAGAATAAAAGTTTCATACATAGAGAATGATTGTGCTAATTAGTGCTCTTCCTTTTGATTTCTTTGGTGCTTAGCCTCTTATTCCATACTATTACCTACCTTCACCCTAGCCCCGTTACAACCTTTAATTACAAGTGAAAACGAAAGGAAATCACCAAGAGGGGGGTGAATTGGGGATTTTAAAACTTTTATAATAACTTTGCACCCAAGCTGAAGCTAAACGTAAAGAGATAGGGAAGAAGAGCTTGACACAGAAAGTTTATCCTGGTTCGGTCTAAATTCTTGACCTACGTCCAGTCCCAGACTCTACGGGTTTTTCTACTATCACTTTAACTCGGATACACACTCGTACTCAAGGATTATCCTCTCTAGGATACACTCCCCTTACAAGTTGTACTCGAAATCCCAATCTCAAGTCCCCTTGACTTGAGATCTTTTACAATGAATGAATAATTTGAATATAATCTCTCTCACGAGAGAAGGTAATGATAAACACCGAGGCTCTTTGTATATCAAAATACAATACGAAAGAAAAGCGAATGTATAAGAATTCTTGAGCTTGCTTTTCGTTTCTGCTTTATCTTTCGTTGTTCTTCTAAGTTTGTAATCAGCTCTTTATATAGTGGTGAGTTGCAATGTGACCGTTACTTCTCAACTTAGTATGTTCTTCATTTGAAATTCAGTTTGATGAGGATTATAGCCGTTGGGTCCTGAACTTCATAGATTCAATTCTGGACGCGTGAAATCATTCTTCGATTCTTCGCGTTAATGATTCGTTTGATCCGATTTTAATACGAAACATTCTCAATATAGAGTAGTTAAATACGTTTGAATATACTAAATAAATGCCATCAATTCGTATAAACATGGTAAGTTTTGCGGTTCAAAAGAATCGGGATGAAATCGAACGATCATTTTTGCTTCCGTCTTAAACTCGAGTTCTCTAGGTCAGGCTCGAGTTCGTAAGGCTTTTTAGAGTATCGGGCTCGAGTCCATTAGTGTTTAGGCTCGAGTTTAACACTATTCATGCCTAAGAGTTTTGGTTGCTCGTTTAGAGTGGACTGGAGCACGAGTATAAACTCTGGAGTTTGTACACTTGCTTTTCTTTCTTCAGATGAAGGGCTCGAGTTCATTATTCTTAGGCTCGAGTTCAGCTTAATTTATTCTATGACTTATTGAAGTGAACTGGAGGTTTGTGCTTAAACTCTGGAGTTTGCAAAGAAGGAAAAACTTGGGAGCTCTCTGCCAAGAGAAAACTCGAGCTTGTAATAACAGGCTCGAGTTTACCTATTTTGTAAACTCTTCTTCGTTTGTCAAACCATAGAGTAAACTCTACACAAAAGCATTAGGCTTGAGTCCATATACTTGGGCTCGAGTGTTCATTAAATTATAGCCATAGAAACAGTGAACTCTACTCAAAAAGAATAAACTCACGGAGTTTAAAGAGATTCAATTTAATTAGAAAACTTCCCGCCATGGGAAAACTCGAGCTTGTCTATACATGCTCGAGTTTACTTGTTTTTGTAAACTCTTTATTTATATCATGAGGGTTTAGGCTCGAGTCTATTTACTCAGGCTCGAGTTCGTTATGCTGAAAATATCCCGATGAGCTCTGTTTGCGCGAAAACTCGAGTTTGCTTAGTCAGGCTCGAGTTTTGCGGTGACAAAGTGATATTGACTCTTTTGTCATTTTAAAAGCATTCGTACATGTTTACAATTGTTATTAATCATCAAAACACATAGAGAACTAACAACAAGCTCTCTTGATTTGTGCATGTATGTGTTCTGAGTAGTGGAGACGTAGAAGTTGAGCAAGCTTATGGTAGAACAAATTTCTTGAGTAGAATTTGAGCGATACACTTATTTACCTTAAACACTTGAGGGCGATTGATTGAGCGCATCATTTGAGAGATCATCTTTTGTGATTAGCATCATTGATTGACACTACCATGAATTGTAATTTGAGATGAAGGGGTTTTGGTCTTGAATGATTGGTCTTTTGAAGCTTTGTGTCCCTTGATTCAATTTTTGCATTGTTAGCAATTATCAGTAAAGAATAGTTTTCCCTTTAGGTCTTTCTCTTTGAATTTTGCTCAGGAGTGCAAAAAGATAAGTGTGGGGGAATTTGATAATTGAATATTTTATACACTTATTTTTGTCTCTTGAATAATAATTTAGGACCCTTTAGCTAATAAATAATGGCTCTTATGTTTATTTGGGCCTTGGGCCTTTTATTGCATTTTAGCCATTTTTAATAATAAAATTTCAGTTTTGTGTTGCTTCACTATTTCTACCATAACGCTTGAACCAGACATCGGATTTGCCTCATTTTTGTCTCATATTTCAGATGATTCAGAGAGCTACAATTGTTATGAAGACATCAAGAGCAAATTCGGTCAAGAAGGTGGTCAATTTTGGAGCCAAAGTCGGATGTACAATTCTGGATTTATTTTGGACCCGAATTTTGTAATTTAAGTCCAGTTTTATTTTATTTCTGTTTTGGGCTAAAACTATGAGAGCCCATTTCGTTTTAGGTTATTTTTAAGTATGGCAGCTGCCACAAACAGATTCAATCACGTTTTTAACATTAGAGTGGATCAAAATACAAGTTTTCATTTTCTCTCATCTGTTCTTCATGTTCTTCGCGCGTTCTTCGTGTTCTTCGTTCGTTCTTCGATTTTCCCAGCCATGATCGGCTAAACTCTTGTGATTAACCCAACGATGAGGATTCCATGATTCATCCAGAGAACTCGTGCCTAATCGGTAACTACTCGATTCTGTTTTCATCTTATCGGATTCGATTTCTGGAAATAGTTTGAATATTAGATTTAATATTCGGTTTGGTTCATCCCAAGGACTTAGTTCGGACTAGGTTACAGTGTTGCTGTGCGATTGCACAGTGAGACGCTACTGTCCGGACAGATTCTAGGCGATCGTCTAGGCGAGGGAATCTCTGGGATGAATGCGAGATTTCGATTCATCCGGAACCAAACGTGGGTTAGTTGTATTTTCGTTCAATGATGGAGGTTTTCGGAATCAATTCGTTGGGTTGATCATCTTTAATATGTCTGTTTATTTGATTCTTGTTTGACTCGTTTATTGCATTTTGGTTATGTTATTTTGTTTTGTTCTATTCTGTTAAACCAAACCCCCCATTTTATCATTCTGTTTCACTATTGTTATTAAACAAGCCCGCTGCAAATTCGTTGGGAAACGACCCAGGTTCCCTAATTCTGCAAATTAATTACGAACTTGGTTGTTTTGGGAGATACGGCAATTAATCTTTCCAAGACTCATCAAGTGTTTCACATAATTTGGAAGTGCTCAAGTTATTTAAACTTAGCTAAACTCGAGTTTCTGTCAGACCGAGAGTTTTGCAATGTTTTTGAACTTAACTAAAACTCGAGTTTGATATGTCAAACTTGAGTTTGTGTTAGACCGAGAGTTTTCAAAGATTTTACTCTTTAATGAAAACTCGATTTTGTTTTTACTAAAATCAAGTTTGTTGCGAGCCGAGAGCTTCACATCTTTTTGAACTTAAGAAAACTCGAGTTTGTGTTTGAAAACTCGAGTTTGAGCTTTGTGAACTTAATTGTATTTTCACTTCAAAAAGTCTCAAACTCGAGTTTGTCACTTAATCGAGTTTGCTCCTATTTCAAAATGTTCTTCAAAGCTCAATCGTGATGTTTCCCTAACAAAGAACAAAACTCGAGTTTGTATGTCTAAACTCAAGTTTGCACTTGAGTGAACAGTTACAAACTCTAGTTTACATTTGGAAACTCCAGTTTTCAGCGCTCTGTTTGAAAATCAGTTTTCTCGAATTTGCGAAATCTTCATATATGATCTAGATACTTCATATCATCACTTATTACTATTCTTAACTATGTTTAATCAATTTGTTAGTGAGTTTCAGATGATTAAAACGAAGGATTAGAAGAAAATATCAAAATGTCATATTTGTGTCAGAATATCAAAAGTTGTGCAAAAGTTCTAACGGCTAGTTCCAACTGATCTCCGACGGTTACTATTCACAACGGTCATATTCTCAAACGGTCAGATGATCTTCATCTATAAGTAGAGACACATTCAAAATGAAGAAAAACGATGACAACAGCTTACACTGTCAAAATGCCAAATTTCTGAATCTAACGTTCTTCTTATAAACACTCTGTTCTCAATTCTTATATAGTTCATCATAGAGAGTGAAATGATTTGTACTTCAGTGTTTATTCATTCACTTCTAAGAGATAAGATTCATTGTAATCATTTTATTTGAGGAGTAAATACCCTTTTTGGTCCCTGGAAAAAACACGGATGCCCTTTTTGGTCCCTGAAAAAAAATAAGTCACTTTTAGTCCCTAAAATGGAAAAATAATGTCCCTTTTAGTCCTTTTGATCAATTTTTTGCACATTTTAATCCCTCAGAAATTCCCAAAAGGTCCTTTTTAGTCCCTAAAAAGGACCAAAATGACATTTTTTTACTCAGGGACGAAAAAGGGTCAAATGTGTTTTTCCAGGGACCAAAAAGGGTATTTACTCTTATTTGAGAGTTACTCAAGATTTGGTAACCTTGAGTGGGAAATAGATTGTAACCTTACATTGTGTAATGGGGAGTATCTCGGTGAGAGATTTGGCTTCACAAGTGCCTGGATGAACTTGTGGGTTTGTAAAGGCTTCTCTTGTGCCCAGATTAAACAAGAGGATAGTGGATTGAAAATCTCAAGTGGAGCTTGAGGACTGAACGTAGGTCAAGGATTGGGCCGAACCAGTATAAATCTCAGTTTGCATATTCTCTTCCTTAATCTCCTATATTTCCAGCATATATGTTTGAATGACTGTATATAGCTTTATAACTCTTTACTGTCATACAAATTGGTTTTACTGAGTAGCAAAAAGATTTTTAAAGTTCCTAAGTTTTTATACTTCACCCAATTCACCCCCTCTTGGGTTCAGCCGGTTCTTACACACGAGGGCTGGCCTGTCTCAACCGGGATCATCGCCTCACATCCATAAGTTAATCTGAATGGAGTTTCCCTAGTTGAAGTTTGTGTACTGGTCCGGTATTCCCATAGGACAAAGTGAAGGTGTGAAATATCACCTAGAGGGGGGTGAATAGGTGATCACAAAAACTTTTCGCCAAAAGCTTATGAACAAGATTAAAGTAGCGACAGAGAAAGTAAATTGACATAAAGAAATTTATACTGGTTCGTTCTAACTCAACGATTTACGTCCAGTCCCCAAACACACCTTAGGATTTCACTAACACTTCAAAAACAATTACAATTACACACTCAGTAACTTAGGATGATCCTCTCACACTAGGACTCACTCCCTCTTACAAGTTGTAATCGTACACCCACACTTAAGGTTCCTCAACCTTAAGATTTAAACAGAAAAATAATAAGTGTTAAAACTCCTCATGAGTAGATAATAAATGAACACTGAAGTACAAGATAATATCTGAAGATATTAATGAAACAGTAGATTGCAATAAATTCAAATTGAATGTGTAGCGTTTCGATAGTTGGAGAATTGAATGCTTCTGTTATTTATAGTTGATGGCATATATGACCATTGTAGAAGCTTGAAGACTATCCGTTGCAACTCTTCGACTGGGCCGTTGAGAAAGATAAATATTTCCGTTGAAGAACGTTTGCTCGAACTATTCGTATTCTCTGAAAGTTCATCGTTGACATTCCTTATTCAAATTGTTCGTTTGCTCGAACTATCTCTACTTTGCATTAAATGCTCTGACACACGGTTGCTTTATTGCAATTTAGTGTTTAAATCATATAGTAATCTTTTGAAACTCATTAACAAACTCATTAAACATGGTTAGGAATAATAATGAGTGAAGATATAAACCATACGAAGAGATTCATAATGTAACATCCCAATTTCAGAGCAAATTTTTTTTTTTTTGTACATCAGAGTAGAGCATTGTAACAAATAAAGCAGTGAGTTGCTGATACAAATTTAGCTGTGGCATAGCTGCCTGTTCATAAAGAGTAGTACATTTTCTGTTCAGAACTTTAATATTCTCGGTCGATCATTACTCGGTCTTCACGTGTCTTTGTCCACTCGGCTTACTCTTATCCTCCGTCCTTGGTATCTCGTATACTGATGCTATAGTAAGAGCTGAGATCCAATGCCCATCGGATCTCAGGTAACGGTTAACCTCATGCTTATATAACAATATAGATTCAACATATATTTCTAGAATTACAGCAATGATCCAGACAGATTCATCATATGATCATTTAATAACAACTACCCTACAGGCAAAGTTAATTTAGTCTGAACTTTATCCATGTGCCACGATGTACGGTCGTGTCCTCAGCGCTAGGAAAACGTATCGGCATTATCAAAACCATAACCCGAGTAAAGCTGTAATAGTGATTATCTAAGTTTCATACCTTAGTCACTGTGCATGACCCGGAACAGAGTCCCGCTCATGGCTTATGAAATTATCCATATCATATATAAGCATGCTATAAGCATTAGAGTTAGTATTACAGTACGCCGCGAACGTACCTTCGTTGATGGTACTTCTAGCGGAAAATCGTATTTTTGACGGAAAACAGCGAAACGTTCTGATAGCAGCACGTCGGACAGCGTAACAGTAGCAGATCAAGATTACTGATATCCTATAAGGATAAATATCACTTTTGTCAATATTTGACATTATAACAGGCATTTTAGGTACAAATTACCATTTTGCCCCTATTCCCCTAATCAGCGGAATTTCGCCAGCGCTTCGCTACTTTGACTAATTTCTTCCAAAATTTTGCCATATCTCCGACCCCACCATGATTTTCTAAATTAATGACTAAAATACCCCTATCATATGATATCTAATCATACTTGGAAGATTAAAGACTAATCTAACATTTCTACTCTAACTACCGAAAGAACTACGGAAGCTTAAGACTAAGGACCGAAAAAATTACTCAGAGCTTCGCTACAAAATTCCCCGGACTCCTCCTCTTCCTTCCTTGCTGCTCCTATTCGAAATGCTTGAAGGATTTTGATGTGCAAAATTATGAAGAGGTAAGCTTCTATTTATAGAGTTTTCAAGGGGTATTTCGGGAATTTTCTGAATTGTTCTGGACCATAGGAATCAAAAGCTTCTGGAAGGATTTTTCTTGGCCACAGATGAGTTGGACGACCTGCCCCCCTCCCCAAAGTCAACCAAGCACCAACCAAATGATGACACATGTCTTGCTTCCAGAAGGTCCTACACCGATATAGTCCCGATCGGTGTTCAAATCGCGTAATCTTACCAAATCTCAAAGATTCAGAATCACAACTTTGCAGACCTTCTCTTACTCATTAGAAATGTCTAAGTTAACCTAATTTTTGATTCCATACAGGGTTTCAACGGTCCTGCTGAAGTTTTACGGAAAAACGTGTTGGTTACGGAAGAAATTTCCGGAATCATCAATCTCTGGACAAAAATTCACTAATTCCAAATATGTCCAGATAATTATCAACTCATCCCTAGATGTTGAGTTAGGATTTATTTTCTTCAAATTCCAATTCGTCACTATCTGCCTTTTTCATAGATTACCCTATTTCGTCTTATTACCTAAGTATTCTACCGATCACGGAAATGACTTCTGGGACAGTCCACTTCGAGATAAAAATTCACTCATTAATATTCTTCTCTGAATTTAGAAAACTTGTCCATGGTTTTCTAGATAGGATTTTATTTCTATCCGTTATCATTTATCCTATCATAAATTATATTATTATTTAATTACAAGTTGCAACTCAAATATCTTGATATTTTTCATTCATTCTTATCCATTTTTTTTGTCCAAATTCGGCTGGCCCCTTTTTTTGGATTTGTAAATATTTATTTTTTTAATTAATTAATTATTTATTTATTTATTTATTTCAATTTTCTTAAAAATTTCACAAAACTCCCTTATTGGTCCATTCTTACATTTAGGCTTAAAATTACTTAATCTCATAGATTTTCCTTCATATTTTCCAATTAATTAGCAAATATATTTATGCTAATTTTTAGCCATTAACCACTAATTTTAGGGTTTTACATAGTTATCTTCGAATTTTCCTTTGTTTATGCTTAAGTAATTAGCCAATAATTACTTAATTAATTCCTTAATATTTGCTACTAATTTTATTGACTAGAATAACTTATTACCTCACAACTTTTGCATTGACATTAGCGTTTTATGTCACATGCATTATATTACCATTTACGGGGGCATTTTGGTCATTTCAATACTTTTTGCTTAACTTCCTCTAATTTTTCCAAGGTGATAATTTATTAAATTACCAAAATTAGAGACAATATACTCTCTAAATTTTAATAATTATTTTACTGCCTTTTAGGATTTTTCATAATTTTCTTAGGCTATTTATGCATCCCAGGGGTATTTTGGTCATTTTGACTCCATAATCTTTTTCCCTAATTTTCCTAAGAGGTTTTTCCCTAGAAAATACAATAACTATATCACAGATATGGAGACTACATATTCACTTGTCCAAAAATAGCTATCTCATTTGTCCGGGTATTACACATAAGATTACAAAAGATGGTTTTCAAACAGAGGAGGTTTGGCTCGAGTTACACTGCTCTGGCTCGAGTCAATACCTTTATAAGGAATTTGAAGAAAAAACATTAGGCTTGAGTCAAATGAAGCTGGCTCGAGTTTAGGCTTGACCCGCTTTGACTTGAACACTTCCTTCGTTCCCAGCGTCAATCTGAGGTCAATATACCCCTTAAGACGGGTGTGCTCCCCATTAAATCCTGTGAGGGTTGTGTTACACGGCTTTAAGTCTTCATGGCCGAGTTTCATTCGTTTATCTATTGAGCTTCCGGAATCTACAAAAATCTTTTTAACCCAGCAGTTTACTAGGGTTCCCGTAATCACCAAACCATCTTGATGGCCTGGGACTATGTCTTCGAGACCTTCCTTAGTAAAGCATAACAGAGGAGGTTCCGGATTGCTAGGCTCTTTGAATTTTGGATGGTCCCTTATTGAGAGGACCTCCCTTAAGTACTTCTTCTTTTGGCTTTTCGAATCACCTCCTCCTCCAAACGCTCCACTGATGACATTACAGTCGAACTCAGGTTGGGGTTGCTGCTCCTAATTGTGCTGTAGTTGATTCACCCCCTCCCGATTTGGGTTCCTGCGTAGGGGACCTGACTACTGCTTCTAGTTCCAACCATCGTTGGTCACGTGAATCAAAATTTACAGATCTCCACGATTAGTGCTAATGTTCTGGTGTAGAACACAGATGTCTAGCCTCAATGGACTAGTATTGTAACATCCCGACTTTTCGAAAGCAGTATAAAATTTTTTCATCAGAGTAGAGCACCGGAACAAGAGTGTAACTGATATATTGATATAAAATGCCCACTGGCTAGTTACATAAACGGTATATTAACCGAGAGTTTCCAAAAGTAAAGGATAATAATGGAAAGTCTTCAGCCGGATCCTCAAACCTGCTGCTTTCCTCTCTCCTCGGTCCTCGGTCCTCCTGAACGTGACGCTATGTTAGGGCGAGATCCAGCCGCACGGATCTCGAGTAGCAGTTAACCTCATGTTTATGTATACACATACAAACGATGACATCCACAACATCATCAGCACATACCATCACTCTATCACAACCCATGCATATGTATTGCCCCAGCATGCGACAAATTGCACCCGGCATACTGACCGGTGCACCCAAGATACGGACGATTGCACCCAAGATACGCATGATTGCACCCAGCATACAAACATAACCTCTAACCACTATATGCATTCAAACAGTATAACATCTATACACCCATACCACATACATGCATACCATAAACATCAGAGTTAGTGTTACAGTACGCGAACGTACCTTCGTTGACGGTAGACGATACTTCCGTCGGAAATCGTACTTTTCTACGGAAAAACGTGAAACGGCTCGTCCGGCAGCGTAACGGCAGCAAATCAGAGTTTCTGATATCCTATAAGGGTAATATCACTTCTATTAGTGATTTGGCACTATAACTGGCATTTTAGGTAAAAATTACCATTTTGCCCCTATACCCCTAATTGGCGGAATTTCGCCAGCACTTCGTTACTCTGACAAATTTTCTTCCCGAAATTTTGCCAGAACTTCGACGCCATTTTGATTTTAGAAAATAAAGACTAAAATAGCCCTCCCATATGATACCCAATCATACTTGAAAATTTAAAGGCTATTCTAGCATTATAACACCTACTTGTGAAAGAACTACGAAGACTAAAAGCTCGATGCTAGGAAAACTTACCCGAGCTTCATTTGCAGAATTTCCCGAGCTCCTCTCTCTTCTTTCTCTCTCTAAATCAGCCAAAAGGAAGGAGGAATGGTGTGAAAATTTATGAAGGGAGCTACCTATTTATAGAAGAAAGGAAGGACAAAATGGTCATTTTTCACTTTGATCTCAACCATTGGATTTTACTTGTATTAAATGGAAAAATCCCACCCCTTGGAGCTGTTGGTCGACATACAGCCCTTAGGTGGCTCCAAATTGCATCATTAATTATGATGTAATCTTGTCCAAGAAGGTGTTATACCGATAAAACTCCGATCGGTACCCGATTCGCGTAATTTCGAAGAAATCTCAAAATTCTGGATTTACAACTTTGAAACCATTTCCTCACTCAGTAGAAATGTCCAAGTTAACCTAAATTTTGGTTACATAAAGGGCTCCAACAGTCCAGTTGAAGTTTTCTCGAAGAACGCGTCCGAACGCGTCCGGTTTCAGAACGCATTTCTGAAATCACCAACTTCTTCAGAAAAATTCACTGATTCCAAATATGTTAAAATAAATTCAAACTCATGCCTAGATGTTGAGTTAGAATTTATTTTCTCTATATCCAAAAATATGCCTATATGCATTTTTCCCTATTTTGTTTTATTAGGAAATGCACCAACGACTTCAGAATTTTCTTCCGGAAGAGTTTAACGGAAGATAAAAACCCACTGATCAATATTTTACCTTGACTTTGGGATTCCCATTCCTAGATCTCTAGATAGGATCCGTTTCCTAATTTTCAAATTACTATTCACTATATTTAATTATAATATATTATAATACAACTTTAAGTAAAATATCATGATATAAAAATTTTGTTCCTATCTTCACATTCTTGGGCAACAATTCGGCTGGCCCTAATTAAATCTTAATAAATATTTATTTTTATATTTAATTAATTATTTAATGATTTATTTATTTAATTTTTCCAAAAATTCCACAAAATTACCTAATTGGTCCATTCTTGTATTTAGGCTTAAAAATACCTAAACTTAACTATTTTTCTCCAAAATTTCCAATTAATTAGTAAATATATTTTTACTAATTTTAAACATTTTTCCACAAATTTTTGAGCTTTACATAATTATTTCATAATTTCCTTTGCTTAAGCTTAAGTAATTAGCCAATAATTACCTAATTATTTTTTTATCAACAGTTGATAATTTTCTTAATTAGAATACCTCATTACCTCATAATTCTTGCACTGACATTTCTGTTTCCATATGTTCTGCTTTATTTTAGATTTTGTGAGGGCATTATGGTCATTACCATACTTTTTGAGCATTCTTCCTCAATTTCTCCAAGTTTGTAATTTATTAAATTACCAAAATTAGAGATATACGCTCTCTCAATTTAAATAATTATTTCATTGCCCTTTAGGATTTTTCACCATTTTCCTAAGTTATTTACTCCTCCCAGGGGTATTTTGGTCATTTTGGCACTTTGGCCCTTAAATTCCCTAATTCAAATTTCGGGGTATTACAAGTATGTTTATGTTGGATCAAAAGGATTACCCAAAATATCTATAAGGCAGATACCGAAGAGAGTATCAGATGACTCTCCAAGATATCTATAAGGTAAATATCAAAGAGAGCAATGGATCACTGTGCACAAGAATGGCGTTTAGCAGAAAAAGGGGTGGGGTGTGTGCACAGTGAGGATGAATAGTAAATATAATGAATAGAGAATGTGTACCTTTTAGGTTAATCTTCTGTTTATAGAGATTACCTTAGGGTTTGGACCTTGCGCTTTGTGCACCTCCTAGCCCATGCTTTTGTGCTGCCACACCTTGATTATAGCCTTGATTATAGGTTGATTAGGATCTTCTTCCATTATAGGCAGATCCTGGTACCAATTGCCCTTGTTAGGCCACTCGGCAATTGGGTCTCATATATGAATCCATAACATAAGGTGAGGCTAAGGAATTAATAGGGATATCACACAAGCATTGGCTCAAAAGTAGCTTCGGAGTTCAGTCATAAAAGTAATGGGCAGGGATCTCAAGTGCCGTCGCTGAAGAAGTTGGAGTGAAGGTGGGAGAAATCGAACAATGAAGGCCGGGAGTGAAGAGGGGGTAACAGGGGAATATTAAAAAAAGATTCACAAGCAAAAGCATGGGCTCAAAAGCAGCTTCGGAGTTCAATCATAAAAGTAATGGGCTGGGATCTCAAGTGTCGTCGCTGGAGAAGTTGGAGTGAAGGTGGGAGAAATCAGACAATGACAGCCGGGAGTGAAGAGGGGGTAACAGGGGAATATTAAAAAAATTCACAAGCAAAAAAGTCTCATCATACTAAAAAATTACTCCTCGCCTCCAAATCCCCCAATTTGGGGAGAACGGTGTTGAGGGGAGGGAGGGGGAAATTTCAAAAAAAAAACTCCCCTCCCCTCTTAAGTGTTTTGTGTTGTCAACCAAGGGTAGGGGAGGAAAATCCCTCCCCTCCCTCCCTTGCTCCCACACATTCTCCTTCCATTCCCTCAAACTTGTAAACTTTTACTTTATTATCTCCTCGAGCAACGAACGAATGAATTCTCTTTTTTACCCTCCCCCTTCTTTACTTTTCCTTTACCCTTCTCTACTCTTCATCACTGTTGATCAAAATTTGGGAAACATTGCTCAAGAATTTATAAACTTTTAGGCCCCATTTGGTTCAAGGAAAATTAAAAGGAAATAGAAAATGCCAATTTTCTGTCGGAGACGACTGTTTGGTTCACAAATTCATAGGAAAACGTTTTTACGACAGCGTGCCATTTTCCCTTAAAAATGGGAAAATCGGCTCCCACCTATTTTGGTGGAAACCCATTTTTCGGCAGATAGAGAAGACCAACCTACCCTTTTTAGCATTGAGCTTTCCGTTTGTACGAGCAATACCTTGTGCGGCGTTGAAGACGACAGCGAGGTCGATACTGCCATAGCCATGTACGTGTCTTGCTTTTCCATGGAAAGTTTCGAAGAAGGCAACGATGATGATAGTAGAGGAGAAGATGACGTTGGAGAAGGAAAAAAGATTCAGACACATACAGATTTGTCGGTGGGGATGAGAGGAGGAGAGGCAGACTCCTGCCAGAATTTTTTCTGATCGAAAAGATGAGAGGATGAGATTTTTTTGATCGTGTTGAGAGAATAAAAGGAGAAGATGCAGTTTTATTAGGCTTTGATTTAGTTTATGATACGATATTTGAGTGTGCACTCCAGTGTGCACACTCAAGTGTACATTGTGAGTGAGTGCAAATTTTAAATAATATTTTATCTTTTAGGGATAAAATGGTATTTTGTCTCATTTTCTTACCTTATTTTCTTCTAACGAAACAAAAATTTTCCTATCAACTCATTTTCTTTTCCAGTGCGAACCAAACGTAGGCAAAAAAAATTTCCATTACATTCCATACTTTTCATTTTCATTTCTACATTTTCTTCGATTCAAACAGGGCCGTACTTCATTATCTGCCTATGCAAAGCGAGAAAGAACTCTCCTTTTTTATTTGAGTAAATACCCTTTTAGGTCCCTGGAAAAACACGCTCTACCCATTTTGGTCACTGAGTAAAAAAAATGTCATTTCGGTCCTTTTTAGGGACTAAAAATGATTTTTGAGAATTTGTGAGGGATTAAAATGCCCACAAAAAATGACTAAAAGGACTGAAAGGGACCTTTTTTTTACTGTTTAAGGACTAAAAATGACATTTTTTTTACTCAGGGACCAAAATGGGTAACGCGTGTTATTTCAAGGACCAAAAAGGGTATTTACTCTTTTTATTTCTCCTTCACCCTCCTCTACTCTTCAACACCATCGTTGAATCAAAATTTCACTGGCTCAGTTTAACATTTTATAAAAAAAAAGATATTATTATAATTTCAAATAAAACAATTGATAGATTAATTGAAATTGCTAACTTTTCATCAGAATAGATCGCAATTGATGTGGATAAAAAGCAAAAAAATTACTTTATAATAATAGTCTTCATAAATAAGCGGTTCATATTAAATTTTATCAATTAAATTTTGTTTTATCTATTTTTATCTAAAACTATAACAATATCTATTTTCATAAAGGGAAAATTTCACTTAAATACCAGTTGAATTTGTTAAACCCCTAGAAGCCCATTGAATTTGTTAAAGGACTGAGAAGGGACATGGGTCAATGAGGGATATGATAATTAGGGTGAAAATTCGACACTGCCCTTTGAAAAAAATAGATTATATCTCCCCTCCTTGTTCAATCATACGCAAACAAAAAATAGAGGAGGTGGCTTTGAGTAAAAAAAAACACAGTGGGTGGAGGAGGAAGTGAAAGGTGAGCTTTCAGAGGATCATACGCAAAGAAAGGGAAGCCAAGGAAAGATTAAAGGGTAAGTATCTTTTCTCTCTCCTCACCTTCCCTGATTCTTTCTCTTTCTCTCTCTTCGCCATGGATACTTCTCTACAACTTGCGGGGAGTATAGGAAGGATCAGAAAGAGGAAGAGGAAGAGAGGGTGAGGAGAGAGAAAGAGGAATTCCATTGTTGGAAGGGTTTGAGATGTGGTGGTTGTTGGGGCTGGACTCCATTGTTTAAAGGGGAAGGAAGGAAAGATGATGAAGACGATGAACAGTGTCACAAGTGAAAAACCTGATGAAAGGATTGGTTATTCCCATTACTGAACTTGTAATTATCATTAACGAATTTGTAATTCTCATTACAAGATTTGTTGAAATTGACTCTTATTTGTTGTTTCATTAGAGACACAAGTGAAAATCCTGACGAAAGGACTCGATATTCACATTATTGAACTTATAAATACCATCAACGAATTTGTAATTTCCATTACAAGATTTGTTAAAATATACCCTTATTTGTTGTTTCATCAGAGACACAAGTGAAAAACCTGACGAAAGGACTCGTTATTCCCATTACTAAACTTGTAAATACCATTAACGAATTTGTAATTCCCATTACAAGATTTGTTAAAATTGACCCTTATTTGTTGTTTCATAAAAAACACAAGTGAAAAACCTAAGGAAAAGACCGGTAATAAGAGCCAATTTTATTTCTTCCTAGTCCTTTCGTCAGGTTTTTCACTTGTGTTTTTTATTAAACAACAAATAAGGGTCAATTTTAACAAATCTTGTAATGGGAATTACAAATTCGTTAATGGTATTTACAAGTTCAGTAATGAGAATAATGAGTCCTTTTGTCAGATTTTTCATTTGTGTCTCTGATGAAACAACAAATAAGGGTCAATTTTAACAAATCTTGTAACGATAATTACAAATTCGTTAATAGTATTTACAAGTTCAGTAATGGGAATAACTAGTCCTTTCATCAGGTTTTTTCACTTGTGACACTGTTCATCGTCTTCTTCATCTCTCCTTCCTTCCCCTTCCAACAATGGAGTCCAGCCCCGACAACCACCACATCCCAAACCCTTCCAACAATGGAATTCCTCTTTCTCTCTCCTCACCTTCTCTTCCTCTCCCTCTTTCTGATCCTTCCTATACTCCCTGCGAGTTGCAAAGAAGTATCCTTGGCAGAGAGAGAGAGAGAAAGAATAAGAGAAGGTGAGGAGAGAGAAAAGATACTTACCCTTTAATCTTTCCTTGCGTATCATCCTCCAAAAACTCACATTTCACTTCCTCTTTCACCCATTGTGTTTTTTCTTTTGGCTTGAAGCCACCTCCTCTGTTTTTTGTTTGCGTATGATTGAACAAGGGAGATATAATCTGTTTTTCCAAAGGGCAGTGTCGACTTTTCACTCCAATTTGTAAATTCCTCATTGATCCATGTCCCTTCTCAGTCCTTTAACAAATTCAGTGGGCTTCTGGGGGTTTAGAAAATTCAACTAGTATTTAAATGAAATTTTTCCTTTCATAAACATAAATTCTAAATAGGGAAAATTATAATAAAGGACCTATGAAAAATAATATTTATTAACAAGGACCATAAAAGAGGTAATTATTTTGAAGGACCAAAAATTAAAACATTAAAATAAAAAGACTAAATTGCTCTTGATTCTACAATTTTTGTGTAAAGTTGAGAAATCCATTACCCCAGGTCTTGAAAAGAGATAAATTCACAAAAAAACATTTTACTTTTATGGTTCCATGTTTTTTTATAATACAAAGACTAAATTACCCTTGTTTTTTATGCCCCAGGTCTCCACATTTTACTCACATTTTACTTTTTTTATTATATATTATATATTAGAACATTTTACATGTGTACGTGCTTACTTTTCTTATTCTTTTTTTTTTCTCTTTCCCCATTTTTGCATCTCAGACTGTTAGTTTGTACAATTAGAATCTACAATTACAATATAAGAGCAATTATTTATGTTTGATGATAGAAAAATCTAGCCATTGCTTAGATCATTCTAATGAGTATTTATCAATAATTCCAACAAAACTCCAAAACAACTTATCCAGCATAATCTTATTCTGCATAATAAAAGCTCTTTACAAGCACACAAGTCATAAACCCAAACTTAAATATAAAATTCACCAAATATTTTACAAAGCATATATCCTACGGAGCTAGCCATTTAAGCCACCAATGATGCCCTTGTTGTTTACATTGTCTCCATCACCACAAAGCTCAATTTGAACCTGGATATACAAAAACAAAACATTGTCTCCATCACTATAAAGTTAAAGATAACATTGAATGATTAAAAAAATGATCTATACCTATTATCTTCACAAATTCACCATCATAATTCAGTTGGGTTAGGATTTGTACAACTTGCACGGTTATGCCCAGATTGATGACACCGAGAACATTGATATTGCACCTTATATTGGAATTGGGATTCACGACACTTTTTTTTAGGTCTTCCAAGTGGCCGACTTATAATTGGGGGTTGTAAAAAGGTATTTGTCCTATAATCATCGAGGGACAATTGGTTTAAGTTGGGCATATCATGAGTTTCTACTGGGATCATGGTATTCATGTAGATCTTTTGTTGTGAGGACAACAAATAACACTCTTCAACATATGTGTAGACATTACCATGTAAATTCTTTATTGTCGCACAAGCATGAGGGCATGGGATTCCCGACATTTGCCAGGCTTGGCAAGTACACTCTCTCAATGTCACATTAACTCTTAAATCTTTTCGACCTACACGAACAAGCATTCGACCTGAACCATGATCTACTACCACCATACCTTAAGCTTGAGCAACATTCTCCTTTAGTAGAGCTTCAATTTTGGGTCCAACACCATTTTTCCACTTCCTTATATCTTCCTTGGCAACATAAAGCTTTTTTGCTAGCTTCTGTTGATGCTCATTTATCAGCACACATACGTTATCTCTTCTTTCTTTAACTAACCATGCATTAAAAGATTCTGCAAGGTTAGTGGTAATATTGTCCCAACGTCTAAATAGGAAGCCTGACATAGCCCACTTATCAACATCACTTTGTGTCTCAACCCATCTTGCTAAGTCGACAGACAAGGACCTAAGATTTCCCATTGCCTTGACAAATTCCATATCTAATCGAGGATATGCAATTTTATCAAGCAATTTTAATGCATCCTCCTTACGCCTTCTATGATGTCCATTACATACTTTAGAGAACTCAGCACTAAAGTTCTCTTTTACGTGCCTATAACAAAAGGCATGACGAGACCCAAGGGCGGACCCAGAAAAATGTTCAAGGGGGGCACAATTGGTGGGAGGGGTGTTCGCCCCCGAAATTTTTTTAAGGAAAATTTTAAATGCATTAAAAACAAAAGAATATAAATAAGAAAAAATATATATATCAAAAAAATATTTATAAAATCAAGTGAATATTGATGATGTAATAAGAAATGCAATTATTTTACAAACCTGTCATTTAGAAAAGCAATGCTAAGTGTTGTTAGAAATACAATTACATAAATTACAATGAAGGGTGGACACTCAATAAGTTCAAATACATATATTTTAATAGCAAAAGTATATTACAATAAAAATAATTACAATGTCATTCTTTTAGGCCTTATTTTTTGAAATTCCATCATAATTGTCTTGTTATCAATGCTATCAAATACATATTTTTCAATATAAGGCACTAAACATTCATTCAACCATTCATCTCCAATCTGATTACAAAGTGCAGTCTTTGTATTAAAGGTGGACACTTAATTTAAGGGTGGACAATCATTCAAACATGTATTAATTTTTTTTATAAAAAAAATCCCAAATTTTTGGCGGGCACTTGCCCCCCAACTCAACACCTAGGTCCGCCAATGACCAGACCCACCAAATACTTCTCTAACTGCACCAACAATTGCATTATGACGATCAGAAGCGATAGTTATTTGTAGAGACCCAATCAATTCCTTTACATTCCTCAAGAACTACGACCAATCTTCATAGGTCTCTCCACTTACAGTGGCATAAGCCAATGGATACAAATCATTATCTGCATCATAAGTAGATGCAACCACGAGCGTCCCTAAATATATGGTCCACTTAGGTGACAACCATCAATATATAAAATTGGTCTACATCCCAGCAAAATCCCATTTATGCAACACCCATATGCTATGAATAGCCTTTCAAAATGGTTGCTGACAGATGAAGTCCACTTGGCCACTGTTTGTGGATCAGCTTCCATTAAACGATTACATAGCCAAGGGATTAACATATATGATTGTGGTATTGACTCATTAATGTTATCCAAAGCTCTCTCTTTCACCTTCCAAGCTTGATGATAATTCAATTGTACCCCACATTCATGAAACAAGTCATTGCGGATATCATTGGGTGCCTTGCCTTGATTGGTCCTAATATTATCAACAATTATAGATGCCACCAGATTTGACCTATTTATATGAGACACTTGCATGTTGTCTTGCGCTGAATGATCATGTTCATTATCAAATGTTTTCACATGCAAGAATGGAGTATTATTTTCCATTGCATAGGTTGTGATCTTCCACTTACATCTATCGACATCACACTTTGCAATCATCTTATAAGGGCTGTTCTTTAAAACTTTGTATCTGAACTTGTGTGCAACACTATATTTGTATAGTGCTTCCCTAAAAGTAGCTGCATCATCAAAAATCTGTCCACTTCCCACAATTAATTCACGCCACTTTGTTGAATTTAACTCAGATACTGTTGCAGGGACACTTTGATTTGCATGAGGAGTAGCAATAATATTTTCACTTGTGGGAGTAGCAAATTGTGGTTGTCCTTGTGATTTGTATGCACTGCATTTACATTTAACCCAACATTATTTATTAAATATAATGCAATAATATGAAAGTATTTCAAACTTATATACACATAATATTATGAAGTAATCTCTTACCCTTGTGTTGATTGGCATATTGAGCACAACCTTCATTGTATTTTATCAACTGCTTTACTCCATCATCATCAATAAGGTCTATAAGCTGAGAAGGATCAAACTTTAAACTATATTTAAGCCTCTTCCCACTTATTTCTTCCCCAAAACAAGATGATATCATGGTTATTAGTTTTGTCAATGATAGCCCATGTTCAATCATTTTGCCAATTGTTCTCCCCCTCCTTCATAGCGTAGCACTCCTCTCGATTCACTAATGACTTGTCCACCCATTGGCGGAGGCACACTATTTTCTATGGGGACAAGTGAACCCATAAAAAATTTAAAAAAATATATATTTTGTGAAGGAATTTTATTACAATAAATCTGGTTGGATTAATTGGTTAAAGCTTTCGCCATCTGTGTAAAGGTCCTGGGTTCAAATGCCTTGGTTATCCATTTTTCCATTAGCTGAAACGTTGAGGGGAAAAGAGCTTCAATTGTGAGGTATTTTATTACCATTTTTTGGGCTGTCATGAGGAAAATCAGAAAGATAAAATCATTTTTTTTTTCAAGTTGGATTTCATTCTCTTTTAATTTTCAGTTGTATCTGGAATTTAAGGATTTTGCATTTATTAATGAATGTAAGGATGATCAAGTCCTGTGAGTTTATTTTTATGCATTAGGTGGTTTGGATAATACTTAACGAAAACATGTTTTCCCTTTTGGCAAAGATGCTTGGTAGTTTATGACGTGTAGCTTGATAATTAAAAGGCATGCTTATTGGGTTATTTTTGAATGCCTATAAGGTGTTTGATGAATTGTGTGAAAGAAGAATGAGGCTTGAGAGTTTTGTGCATAGCTAAGGCATGGGGAGGGAAGTTTATTTAAACATGTTCCCTAATCTTGTCAAACTTTTTTCCTTCCAGAAAATGTCAATGATACAATCTTAATGCATTTAAAACTTTTCTCGTCTCAAAAAATTTTCGGGGGCACTGCCCCTAAACCCCTACACTAATTGTGCACCCATAAACTCTAATCATGGCTCCGCCACTATGTCCACCTATATGAAAGTAACAAAAAATCTCCAATGAATGCTGACAATCCATTATTTTCTAGGCTCTATTATCGTTGAACCAATTTCCTGAATAATATTAAATAAGTTTTAAAATCAAAAAGTATCAGATGAAATATCTAATTAACCCCAAAAAAAAAAAAACTTACTGGTCAATATCTGGGAACCTTTTTTTTGAACAATAATATATGGGAACCTTTCATTCCTAAGAAAGAAAGAAAAATGACGGATTGCGAATTTGTCTTCGAGGTGAATATCTGGGATTTGTTTTTTTGAACAATAATATATGGGAACCCTTGATCCTACTGAAAGAAAGAAAAATGATGGACAATGTGAATTTATCTTTGGTAATTCAAAAGAGAAGTTTGAAAAAAATACAATACTAAAGGGGCAAAGATTAATCAGGTTTTAATGATGATAACAAGAATCAAATCAAAAGAAAACAGAAAGAAAAAATTACGAGGGAGAGGAACTTGAAGATCATAGAACAGAGGGGGAGGAGGCCTGAGAGATCTTTGTCAACGTAACGTACGATTCCTCCAATGAGAGATAAAAAATTACCAGTAGAGACTCTAACTTACAAATTCTAGATTCTGATTTGATCTTTATTTATCATTTTTAATCAATCACTTTAAATTCTAATTTAATTGAAATAAAATAGGAAATCTGACCAATAGCAATTTAGTCTTTTAATTTTAATCTTTTAATTTTTGGTCCTTCAAAATAATTACCATTTTTATGATCATTTTTAATAAATATTATTTTTCTTAGGTCCTTTATTATAATTTTCCCTTCTAAATAACTAAAATTTTAATCCAACGGTGATAATAATAGATGAGGGCAAATGAGAGGTAAAGAAGGGGAAGGGGTAAGGGAGTGGATCATTTCCCACGCACGGACCCCGGGTTTCCAAGTTTGTCTCTACAATACAAACATATATATTCTGAACCGTTAGATAGTACAAACGGACAAGATCGCGGCTGTAGAGAGGCTGGAGGGACAAGGCGCTGGAGAGGATGAGCATGCATTTACTCGCTTCACTTGAGTTCGGAGGCTGTGATTTGTGAGGGCTACAGCGGCGCACTTTCTTCTCGCGCTGGCTGGGATCGAGGTTGGACTTGTGTATATACATATATATATATATAGAGATTAGTTCAAAGGCTTTAGGAAGGTTTAAGACTGCGACTGGTGAGCAATATGGCGTGGATGCAGCGAATCATTAGGACAAATTTGGTGTCAACATTAGCCCCTTCTTCACCTTATTCCCCTAGATTCTTCTCCAAATCCACTCCATACATCGGTAATGCTTCCTTTCTTTCCCTTCCATTTTATCTCCATGCTTCATTTTCATTCACTATTTGATTTACCCAAGACAAAGAATCAGATAATTTTGGTAATTATACAGGAGGCCCTGGGGATGCGTAGATTTTAGCTTCGTGATAGCTTGTCTGTTCAAAATCTGATATATTTTTTCCTTTTTTTAATCTCTTTCACCACAGCGTCAGTCTGCCATTCATTTGTATAAATGGGGATGAAGGTTTCATTGTTTCCTTGTTGAGTTTGTAGTACTTGGAAAAATAGTGTTTTAAGCCTTTCCCAGGATTTGCTATTCTAGAATTAAATAAATGAACATGCTTCTTCGGTCTTAAAGTGTCCTCACGTATGGATGAGTTTAATCGTTCAATAAGTGGCAGACCTATTGGATAGATAATAATCTTGTTTTAATGCTTGCTGCTGCAGCAAAGGTTGGAATCCCTGAGTTTCTAAATGGAATAGGGAATGGAGTTGAATCCCATGTTGCTAAGCTTGAAACAGAAATCAGTGACTTCCAGAAGCTTCTTGTCTGTCGTACCCTTAAGCTCAAGAAGCTGGGCATTCCTTGCAAACATGTAATCCCAATCAAATCTCTACTTGCTTTCTTTTCTTGCTGATACAAGAACATTCTATCATTTGCAAAAGCACCTATGCATATGCCTTACCATTCATGCATATATGTCATGTCAATGACCAATATCTTGTGCCTATAAGATATTTCTAAAATTATTGGGAATTTCTCTTAATACGTTTGTTGCTAAACTTTCATTATTATTTGTATTTTTTGTACAAATTTATGAATTTATCCTACATTTTGTTTCTGTTAGTTAGATCCTTTATTGTTTTTTCTTTGGCCAGTGTCATTATTGAAATCTTAATATTCTTGTTCTCCCATCGAATGCCATTTAAATTGGACAGTTCAGCTTCTTGTGAACTTGATCCGTTACGTTTAGCTCCTTTTTATATGTAAATTGTCTTAGAATCTGTTAGCTTCGCCTTTTTTACCTTTTTTTTAAGGTATGGAATCAATGCTTACCCAAGTTTTCCTAGCAAATATGCCACTATCACCTTCCTAATCTCCCTTGAGGAAATTTGTTATACTGCAAAATTATTTCCCCGGTATATTGCTGGTACCATTTGACAGTATGATTATGCCCTGGAGCTATGCTTCATGTATTTTTATTTTCCTTTTCACATCAGCACTTTATTGGATTCTGGATGAATAAACAACTGGAATCTGGATTTACCTTTATTGATGTCAACTGTCTTATTTTGTTCCGCTACAAAAAATAGTTGTAAATCTCACTTGTGCATATTCTACATTATATTCCTATTTTGCAAGTCATTTCCTTACTTTCGATTGGTAGGAAGTTCCTGATAACTCCCTAGTATGTAAGTTGAACTGACTTAAGTTTTCAAGCATTTGATTGTGCCTAGCATTTAGTAGTAGTACTAGCTCTTGGTTTTATACAAGTAAAATGAGCTTCCTCAAGGTACTACATAGCATTCTACCTCTTTATTGACTCTGTCATTGAATGAATTCCGCGGCTTGTTTTAATATGGTTATCTAATTAGGTCAGATTCGATTCAAGTATTATTTGTCTCCATTGGGGGTAACTCTCTCAAAAGGTGTTTTTTGCATTACATGACTTAAACTTGAGACCTTGTGTTTAAGCGGCCAAAGCCCTTTCCACTAAGACCAACGCCTGTTACCATGACTTATATAACATAGAAAGAAGAGAAAATTTTGAGGGAATAGTGATGGTTCTGTTATATAGAGTAGCTTCCCTGCTATGTCGTCAATGATCTTTGAGTTAGTTTATATGTCAATTTCTCTTGAGGATGTGGTGTTAATTTCCTAACAGTTAGTAAGCTCAGTTATTTTGATGTCATTGTAATATATATGTACTGGACTGATTATTACGGAACCAATGTGAGGTACTAGTATTATTACTCAGACCTTCAATGGGAGATTAGATTCTCTCCGTAGCTTTTTTCTGTCAAATTATTCAAACCTATTTGAAGAGCAATAACTCCCTGGCTTGTTAAACACACTGCAGGGATATGACCATTTTATCTTTTGGTAGGATCAGAGGTTTTGTGACGTTTCCAATATATTGTTTTAGTAAGACGCCTTTTAATTGATATTCTTTTTGGATCATGAGACATTTAAATGCGTGTGGCCTATGCACTCTTGTAACCCATATTTTCTGGTTTGCAGAGGAAGTTAATATTGAAATATGCACACAAGTACAGACTGGGATTATGGAGGCCACGAGCTGAACTGATCAAATCATAATAAGTTTCTTAATGTCTTTTCCTTGTCACACACGTAAAGTTCCTGATGCGCCAATATGTGATTGCTGGATTTTTCATCTTCTGATACTACCCAACTTCTTCATCCCATTCCGATGATGTGGATAATTTTTCGTATCTGCACCATTGAAACAAGATCCAATTGACCATCTTTGTAATTGTATGATTTTTATTTTTTTATTTTGTCAAATGGGGAGACTCAAGGATTGCAAGATTCTGTAATGCTTCATACATTTATTCCATGATAGCTATGACAAAATTCAACGGATGCTCTTTAATTTTGCAGTCATATGCATCCCTTCCTAATTGTTCCATGATTGATCAGATCTATTAACTTGATGTAGTTGAATTATGAAAGCATGATCTGGTGCAAAAAAAAAAAAGTGAAAGCGTGAAGAGAATTTAATTGTGACGCTAGCATATTTTATTGTTAACTAGAGAATACCTGACCCTTGGATTGACGGAAATAACCATAATATGTTAAATTTTAATTCAAATGTCAAACTTCTTTTAGTTACGTGTCTTAAATGTAAATGATGATAGCAAAATCATACCCCTTCTTCATGCCCTGTTTTGATCAAAATATTAGGGTTTCAAAACAATAATTTACCAATTCACAATTTACACACTAAACTAGGTTCATAGGCTTCCAAAACATCATATAACCATACGTATATGAACAAGACATCATGAAACCCAAAAAACCCTATTTTGACAAAAAAATTAGGGCAACAAGAGGATTCCTTAAAAGTCCACCAATCAACACAATGCATATATCAAAATGAAACCCAAGCTCACATCTTTCAATTTCTATGGCTTGTTCTAGGTTTCTCCAAATTTGGAACTTTATAGACCTTGCAAAACACCTCTTCTCAAGAAACTAAAACCATATAAATGAAACTCCTAGTGAGGGGAACAACTTTTAAGTAGGCCTCAAGAGCTAGAAATGTGATTTAGAAGGTGAAAATTGAGCAATAACACTTACATTACTTCTTGTTCTTCCTTCTTGCTCCTTTCTCTTTCCTTTTCCTTTTTTCCTTGATTTTTCTCAAATTATCTCCTTTTTTTTCAGATGGACGAAATTTGAGGGTCTTAGGAGGATTAAATTATCTTTAATCACATGTAATTAGACTCTTGTGTTGACATATGTCCAAGTGATTAAATTCCTTGATGTCAAGTATCCTTGAAGCATCTTCTTTCCATTTTTTGTCTCTTATTAGGCGCCACTTTATGTCAGGGAAATGGAGGTTAGATACATTCTCCTAACTCCAAGGTTTGGTGTTCGAAAAAGTCAATGACGTGACTGGGCCGAGAATCGGTGGATTCCCTAGACTCAATCACTAGGTGGCGAGTTCTAGAGATGCCAACACAAAAGTTGTGTCATCATTATATATCATAACCAACTTTAATAAAGTTACTTTATCAGTGCTTACTCGAGTTTTACTAGGGATTGCGGCATGCATACCGAGGACCACCAAATGATGCCAAGTTAGAGTGTGTGTGTGGACCTCCACATGGCAAACACATAGTACACGTGTTTGTCCTGTAAATGCCATGTGCGCACCTATACCGACACATTTTGCTCGACCAATCAATCCCATTTTCACGTCATTTTTCTTTCTTTTGATGTCCAAATCAGACCTTGGGACATTTATGTCTTTAAGGCAAGGAACTAGGTAGCTATCTCAAACTGATCAGGACTAAGTTCATTACAAAATTTTCATTGTTTATTCAATACATTTATGTCTTTCTTTTCATTGTTTATTCATATTTAATAGTAGCTTATAATTGTCGAATGTGGATGTTACAATATTTAAATTCAAAATTGTCAGCCTTAATCATGGACAATGTGATTTTTTTTTTTTAATTCCATAAACAAATGCTTAAATAGTTTTAATGCTATTGAACAACTTTTAATGCAAAGACCTGGATGTTGATTTTTCAAAAAGTAGAAACGGATTTCATGGGAAAGTTTTGTTGTGGAAAATATACTACACTGGTAGAAATTGAAAAATAACAAGAATCTTTACTACTAAGATTGCATACACTGTAAATAACAAGAATCTATACAACTAAGATTGCATATATGGTAAACATACAATAGTTCTATATAATATGAAAACCATAAACAAATTCACAAGACTGTCGAATATGGTAATGAACTTTGAAGAAATCCGGACCCAACGTACGTTGTTTCCTTTAGACAATTTTGCTCCCTCAATATGGATGCCCAGGTTGCTAAGCAATTGTCTCCCAAGATAGAGCGGATTTTTCGTCTTCAGAACGATGGCACTCTCAATCTAAAGACCAAGCGAACACAACGAGTTTGCTTTTAGAATTGCACATACTATGTTTTTAGAATGAGTATGTAGATAGGAGTGTTTGAGATATATTTTTTATAAGAATTTCTATCACTAGCACGCCCTATTTATAGATAACAGAAATTGATCAGATGGACTCGACTCTTACGGCGAACTGGTGCGTCATGCGAACAGACGCACCAGAACAAAGCAAACAAAAGCGAATGGCAACCCTTGCTGGAGAACTAGTACATCGTACGAACAGATGCACCATAACAAAGCGAACGACCAAAACAGATCGCGATTCACGACTGATGGTTGGAAAATATCAGAGGGGCAAAAAAGGAATTAACAAAAGCTCAAGGACTAAAATATTATTTAATAAAAAATTATTTTTATTAGACACACGCGCGAACTAGACTGGGCTGGCGGCACGCACGACCGATCAAACCGAATCGAGCCGAACAGAGTCGGCCAGATGGATAGCAGCGACGTGCGCATGCGTGTGGTGGACCAAGGGTCACCTAATTCCTCACCCTTATACAAAAGTGGGTTGGCCCAAGGGCCCAATGTAGAGGAGCAAAGTTGAGGCTTATATACCCTCTAACTCCTCTTCATTTATCCAATGTGAGACTTCTATCTACACACACATTCCTTCTTCCTTTTTCCTCTTCTTTTCCAACCTTCTTCTTATTCATAACCCACGGGATTAGATCCTAAATTACAACAATCCCCCACATGGATAAGAAGTTAGGTCCATCATGACCAAATGCAAATGATCATGTATGCAAAGAGGGATTCCTCTACGAGAAACAACTACATCAAGAAAGGTATGGGTTACCTTTGAACCTTCTCTAATAAAAACCTATCAGATATATTGGTCAATCAGTGGACGCGTTGTCTTGAACTGTCAACCTTTTAGTGTATACCAAGACAATAGGTGTTACACAATTTCTCCTTTAGCATCGTTGGTTCTCATGTTGTGTCCATTTTGGCCCTGGACACCTGTCTAGTTCTGCGAGTGTTCTAGAGAATCAGCCATTTTGAATTCTCATAGAAGCGGCCCACACTTCACACTCACATAGGTGATTCCTTGTTATGTAAGTCAACATACATCATCTGAACACATCAGATTAAGAAACCA
Source organism: Acacia pycnantha (assembly GCA_025563575.1). Classification (NCBI taxonomy): domain Eukaryota; kingdom Viridiplantae; phylum Streptophyta; class Magnoliopsida; order Fabales; family Fabaceae; genus Acacia; species Acacia pycnantha. Next base: position 2,101,096 of record JAMWYP010000066.1, read on the forward strand.
TTAAAAGCCTAAAAGCTTACCCTTATATATATATATACACACACACACACATATATATGCACTGTCTTGTCATAGGAATGAGTATGATTTTAAAACTCCACAGTGTTTATAGTCGATCATCACTTATTTGTCTCTTTGAACCTAGTTTGTGGGATCTCCACTCTTCTAGGTAGAGTTACCGTAATAATCAACAATGGATCGGCCTTAAACTCATTCCTTTCAAAAAAATTCTAACTAACTCTCTAGGAATACCTTTAGTCAATAGATCTGCAATATTCTCTTTTGATTTTACATAATCAATTGAGATAATTCCATTCGAGAGTAGTTGTCTAATAGTATCATGTCTACGACGTATATGTCTAGACTTGTTGTTGTACATGACACTCTTGGCCCTACCAATAGCTGCTTGACTATCACAGTGTATACACATTGTCGATACCGACTTTGGCTAACTAGGAATGTCCTCAAGATAATCACGAAGCCACTCGACTTCCTCACCAGCTTTATCTAAAGGAATAAATTATGCTTCCATAGTTGATCTTGCAATGCAAGTCTGCTTGGATGACTTCCAAGACATAGCACCCCCCACCAAGGGTGAATACATGTCTACTTGTGGATCTTGTGTCGTTAGAGCTGATGATCTAATTTGCATCACAATACCCTTCTAACACTGCAGGATACTTCTCATAATACAAAGTAAAGTTTTGAGTGTTCTATAAGTAACCCAAAATCTTATCATAGCTCTCCAATGAAGCTCATTTGGATTACTTGTAAAGCGACTCAACATGCTTACTGCATAGGTAATATCAGGTCTAGTGCAGTTCATAACATAATAAGACTGCCTAGCGCTCGAGCATACTCCTTTTGTTTTTCAGCTTCGCCAATATTTCTTAACAATCGAAAACTAGAATCTATAAGGTTTGACACAGGAGCTATGTTTAAACTCTTGAATTTCTCAAGAATTTTTGCAATATAGTGTGCTTGTGATAAAGCCAACCCATCAGATGTTCTATGGATCTTAATTCCCAAAATAATATCTGCTAGACCCATATCTTTCATGTCGAACTTACTGGTAAGCAACCATTTAGTAGCTTTAATCATTTGATTATTACTACTCGTTATCAACATGTCATCTACATAAAGACAGATTATGACAAACCCATTTTCAGTATTCTGAATATAAATACACTTGTCACATTCATTAATACTAAAGCCATTTGATAACATAACTTCATTAAATTTCTCATGTCATTGTTTCGGGGCTTGCTTTAGTCCATAAAGGAACTTGATCAAGCGACAAACTTTCTGTTCTTGTCCTGAGACAACAAATCCCTCAAGTTGTTCTTGATAAATCTCTTCCTCTAATTCACCATTCAAGAACACTGTCTTTACATCCATTTGATGTAACTCCAACCCATTCATTGTTGCTAATGCGATTAACATCTGAATGGATGTAATTCTTGTAACAGTGAATAGGTATCAAAGTAGTCTAGGCTTTCACATTTTCTGTAGCCTTTTACTACCTGCCTAGCTTTGTACTTATCAATAGTGACATCTACTTGCGCTTATACTTGAGATAATTCTTGAAATCCTTCTAAGATGGTGGCAATTTTTCTATAAATGCAGCCACTTGGAAAGACTCACAAAGAGAGATCCCTTCGGCATGAATTTCATGCACAATCAATTGAAGTTCTTCAACTTGACTTACCACAGATTTTGAGTCAAGCATTTTAAAGTCCAAAAATCTGCCAACTATAAATTTCTTTAACCCAGCATCTTCAGTTTTGTACTTCTTGTCTAGACTTTTCCACAATGCTTTGGTTGTATCCAAAGTACTATATACAATATATAATGTATTTTCTAAACCATATAATAATCAAAATTAAAGATACTACACACAGATTCAATTCAATATTACTACCAACACATGAAATCAACTTTGTTTATTATATCAATTGGCCAGGAAAGTGAAAATCAAGGTGGGAGTCTCTCCATGCTATTGCAACGGTGACGAATTAAATAACTAGCAAGATCAAGGCTTAGCTTTTAAATTACTTTCCTAGACAACAATGATATAAATTAATCTTAGCTGATTTCAATATAAAATTGTCTTAAGTTTGTTGTGGAAAATATACTAAACAAGTAGAAATTGAACAATAACAAGAATCTTTACTACTAAGATTGCATATACTGTAAATAACAAGAATTTGTACAACTAAGATTGCATATACGTTAAACATACAATAGTTCTTTTATAATATGAAAACCATAAACAAACTCACAAGACTGCCAAATATGGTAATGAACTTTGAAGAAATCCAGGCTCAACGTACATTGTTTCCTTAAGACAATTTTGCTTCCTCAATATGGATGTCCAAGGTTGTTGAGCAATTGTCTTGCAAGATAGAGCAGATTTTCTGTCTTTAAAACGATGACACTCTCAATCTGAAGCCCAAGCGAACACAACGAGTCTACTTTTAGAATCGCACATACTATGTTTGCAGAATGCAGTATGCAGAAAGAAGTGTTTGAGATTGATTTTTTTATATGAATTTCTGTCACTAGCACGCCCTATTTATAGACGACGAAAATTGATCAGATGGACTCGACTCTTGCGATAAACTGGTGCGTCGTGTGAACAGACGCACTAGAACGAAGCGAATGACAACCTTGCTGGCGAACTAGTGCGTTGTACGAACAGACACACCAGAACGGATCGTGATTCGCAGCCGCTGGTTGGAAAATCTCGAAGGGGCAAAAAAGGAATTAACAAAAGTTCAGGGACTAAAAAAAATTATTTTACACACGCACGAACCAAATTGAGCGGCACGCGTGGTGGTCCAAGGGTCACCTAAGTCCTCACTCCCTCCAAAAAAGTGGATTGGCCTTAGGGCCCAATTTAGAGGAGCAAAGTTGAGGCTTTTATACCCTCTAACTCCTCTTCATTTATCCAATGTGGGCCTTATATCCACACACACATTCCTTCTTGGTTTTTCCTCTTCTTTCCCAACCTTCTTCTTATTCATAACCCATGGGATTAGATCCTAAGTTCCAACAAGTTTTATTACAATTAACCCTATAACTCATGGCTTTAAAGCACCTGTTACTCTAAAGCACATGAAACCACTCAAGGAAAATATTTTCCTGGCTCCAAACGTATAGCAACGGTATTGTGAAGGTTATATTAAACGTGTTTTTGGTGCTTTATTAGTTGTCCAACGTCTCTTATTCAAAAGCCTATATAAGGAAGTGTCTGCAAGAGGTTCACATCCCGCTCTAGAGCTTTCGGGTTTTGTCATCCTCCTCTGAAATTCTGTTTCTCTGTTATCGGTTGAGTTCTATTATATTTTGTTGTTCTTGCATGAAGGATATGTTTTATCTTAAGGAGTGCCGTTTCTTATTAGCCTATAGTTGCAGAATCACTCGTACATTAGACAACTCGGATTATACAATTTATTTGAAGGAGTTAAGCCAACAACCCAAACGATTTCGAGTTTGACCAAAGGAAACAACGATTCAACGCAACCAAATGCCACAAAAAAGAACAGAGACATGGAGACCATCATGAATGGCTTTGGGTTTCCTACGCATGGGAGTAATTCGGGTGTTTGAATGCCAGAAAGATGGGAAAGCACAAGAATGGGATCTGGAGGAGTTTTGCAACCTATTAACCTTATTTCAAGTTCTGTTTCGTGGGGTTTGGACTCGGTTTCTCCACGCATCTTCTCTATTTTAACCAGAAGCAGTACGAAAGTGTCATTTGTAGATAAAGGGTTTTCTGGCCTAGCAACTTTTGGAGCCTTTACTGGTTTCATCTATGATTTTCGCACCTCAGAAATGTGGGGAAATCTGAGAATCGCTTATGGCATTAATGGGTCCTCAAGCTTTGACTATTCCACAGGTCTAAAGGCTCATTCGTACCGCATTAGTTAGGTGTGAGGAATAGAAACAAACTTCAAGTGATAGTGGTTCCCAGCTAGTGTGACATGGAGTCATCGTTTCTCCAGCTTATCCTGTTTCCAACACTGTTCAACCCGCTGCATATGCTATTCCTTTGTGTACAGGGTTACAGTTGCCCTCCATTTTCTCTGCGAATCAGAAGTATTTTGAAAGTTCACTGGGTTTGGTCTTATCAGATCAATGTACGGGCTCTATTTTTCAAGAAAATGGCCCAAGTTTGTTGCTGCAGTGGGTGAGTTCAAACAAGCCTGTACACATGTCTATTAGTCGGGCTTTTCATGTTAAAACCTCTTACAAGAATCCTGGTGCAGAGTTGATTCAAGGGAGAACTGGTTAAGATGTTACTTGGCTCTGGTTTGGGACAAATTCCTGTATACATGATCCTTGAGGGCAAGGATCTTTTTGGGAGGGGGTATTGTTATGGAATAATGCTCAAACATGTCAGTTAGAGGAGTTAGTTATCCTACGGTTTAGATAAATAAAAAGGTTAATCACGAATGTAACTGTTAGGATTAGTAGTGCCTTATATACAAGCTTATTCCATTGTTTGTGTGTTGTAATGGATTGAGTTCACTTTCCTATTACTCTTTTCTCCCTAATCTCTCTCTTGAATCCTCCATGTTTCTCTCTTCCTTTTCCCCTGTCTATCCTTTCCTCAGGAAACATCGCAACAGTGTGTTTCTAATCTAATGATAATATTGCATCCGTGTCCAATATATATCAAAAGTCATAAACAGGAATTATCGTATCAGCAAGAAAAAAAATAAAATAAGGAATTCTCGCTAAACAAGGTGCCCGTGCTGACTTGTAATTTGTAGGTTCAGATCACAGATTTGCTGCCGACAATCTCTTGCGACAACAAAATACTAAAGTTCTTGCTCAAAATAGGTCACAATTAACCGAATCCATCCTCCACCCGTTTCTTTATTTGGGGGTATGGTCATAAAACCCCCAAGTAAGGGGCCGTAATCATCAAAGCAATAATCTAAAAAACAAACAGCCCCCACCCAAAAACAAGCGGGCCCTCCCCAAGTTTGCAGGTACAAAAAAGCAGTAAACTTGCCCAGCCTCAACTGAACAAACATGGATGATTACGAAGCGGCTAGTTATGAGACTTCAACTTTTGGAACGCACTTGGGGAAAGAGTTTCCCTTTCTTCACGGATTCACTGTCCTGGTTCCTTGCACAATAATCATTTAACTCACTGTAGCTCCCATCTTACTGTGGCTATCCTTTCCCATTCCATGGCAGTTATTTAGCAGAGATTCAATGTGCTTGATTTCCTTGGGAATTGATGCTGTAAGGACCTGTGGGACAATTCCAGTATCAGTTATTGTTTATATAAGAGATAGCACGCAACCCAAAAAGAATACATGATATACCACCTCTGGTCCATAATATAAGACATAAGTGCTAAATAACCACTTTGTAGATATTAGATAATTAGTTAAGTTAGTTATTTGTAACAAATATTTATTGATTTTTCTAAAATACCATCTTTTATCATGTGCATTAAAACTACCTTGAAAGAAACTCTATTTATATTTGGAATCAATAAGGATATTTTAAGGAAAAAATTATACATTTGACAATAGATTAAGATCTTACATTTAAGATCAAAGTAAATCTCTTATCTAGTTCTTATATTTAAATTTGGAGGGAGTGCTATGGTTAAGCCACAATTTGTTAGAAATTATAAGATGCATGAAGCATGTTAGAGATTAACACACTTTACTCTGACTCCATAGTCATAAAAAAGAAATTTAGACACAAATCTATGAGCCTGGTTCAACCGCACTACATGCCTCTAATGGTAATTATGATTGCATTATCAAGATAAGAATATTTGGTTGCTCTTTAGCATGGTAATAGAATTTACCATGCAAATCCTCATTCATACCTCCCCCCATTCACTCATTACCACCCCATTGCATGGTTGGAAAAATCCATTTTACCCGTTAGCTTCATTTGTCTTTATTTCACTTGTCTTATTTCACGTCACACCATCCCATGACCTCCACCGCCACCCGTCGTCGTTGCCACCCTCACTCCCGCCACATCCACCTCCACTATTGCCTCTACCACCGCCACAACCTCCTCCACCACCGCCGCCGCCGCCACCCCAGCTGCCACATCCACCGTTGCCGTTGTCACCACCACTACCTCCTCCTCCTCCACCATCACGACCACCGCACGCTGCTACCGCCACCGCCACCACTACCTCCTCCTCCACTATTGAAGTTGTCACCACCTGCCATCAACACTACCACATCATCGTAATTGTCGCCTCCACCACCACAACCATTGACATCAGACGATCCTCGACGAGATAGCGTAATGATTATTATGAGGCAACGCAATGGCTCTTAACTATTTTTTCTAAAGATTATATTAAGGGTAAAATATACTATGATATATTAATTTTAAATAATTATTAAAAAATAACTCATTGCACATTGCTTAAAAATCAAACCAAACACTAGCCATGTAATTAATATTGCATTGCACATCAAGGTGTAATGGGATCGAACCAAATGGGCCCTATATCATTTTACAAATACCACTTGCTTGGATTAAAACTAAAATACAAATAGTACAGAAAAATATAATAAATGCTAAATTTAATAAATATTATCTTATTTAAAAGCTAATTAGAAGATTTGACTTCAATTTATTGTGAAAGATAAAGAAATCCCGGTATATTATTCAAATGCTCAAAATAACTGGAGTCACATCTCCTCTAGCTGTCATAAATCTGATAGTTTAATTTCCATTTTTTAAAACAAAAAATTCATTTAAAGAGATTACCTCATAACCTGTTTCCGTGATGAGAACCTCATCCTCAATTCTTATCCCAATGCCTCGATACCTGCACCGCACATTCTCCAAACATTAGCAACCAAAATCAGAACATTGGTGCCAGGATTGAAGACAAAATTTCTTGAGTTTATACAACAAATCACGTGACGTTGGGATTAACTAGTGATGTTGTGAAGCCAGTGACCATGTGATAAAACAAGCAGAATAGTGAAAATAAGAACAAAAAATGCAATAAATCGGGTACAAAACTTTGTGCAAAGGGGAAGAATGTATAAACACAATAAATCAGTGAAACTTCAAAGAATTAAGACAATGAAAATGCTAAAAAATTATTAACTCCAACTGATTGATGTTGGCCTCTTGATACATGCCAGATTCCAAATAAGGAAGAACATAACAGGATAATTAATTTTTTAAAGCTGGTATAAGAGGAGCAAGTCAAGAACAACACCAATTAACAAGATAGGTAAACCAATAGAATTTCAAAAGTAGACAAACTTTTAAAGCTCAATATCACATGCATGAATTTTCATGTTTTGTACAGATAGATATACCAAAAGAAATTCGCTAGAGGAGTAAGAATATGTAACAATTTAATTTTAAAGTTTGAACAAATTTTCTGAGATCAGCAAGTACCTCTCGGGACCATTAAAATGAGATGGGATGTATACTCCTGGTTCAATAGTTATGACCTGCACAAAATAAATATTAAAAAAGGACAAGCTGTTAACTAATATGTGAACAAATAATCTCAATCACCATGGCTATGGAAAGCCAACAATAAAACTCCCACACGGTCGCCATGTTCCTATTCCTATATAAGGAAAGGAAAAAAATTCTCATTTTCAGCCAGAAAAATACCCCAGGGTTTAATTTTTTAAGCCTTCCTTCAGTTATATGTAAATATGTAATATGCTCTAGAAGACCTTGATTATCAAATACTTTTAAACATACTAGTTGAAAATATCAGTTACTCTTAGCGCATCCAATAATCTATGGACATGCTATATAAGGTTCTAGTGGTTGATCTTATCTCAAATTTAGAGAAACGAAAGCAAGAAGACAAAGATCAACAGTGAGGCAGACAACTTACAACACCTGGCTTCAGAGGACAGTCATAGTTAATCCTTGAACAATCATGAATATCCATTCCTAAGTAGTGACCTGGACAAATAAAAGACAAACAAACACATCCAGTCTGTATTTATCATTTCAAACTAGCCTAAAATTTTGGAAAGCCAACATATAATTCTTCTCAATCTCTGACCGCAAAAAGATAAACCAAGTTGTATTTCAAGGGATAAATAAATAAACCTATAGAAGTAGGGTTCAGTGTATGGTAGGCACAGTGAACCCTTCTCAAAATTCCAATCTCCCTGAGTCCTTTCTGGAGCATTTCAACCTATGTAACCAGACATTTCAAAGAAAAAAGTAATTAAGGTAAACAAGATTCAGGGCTGAAGCAGTAAGTTGAATAAGCAGCAAAATCAAGTGAAGCAAAAGAAAAGATGCCACTCAAAAACAGACATATCTAGCAAAAGAGATATACTAAAGTCGCCATTACACTAATGATTGTTGCTGATTATGCAAAATAGTGTGATGGGCTAAACACTCGTGAGGTTGCAGTCATCATCCATTGGGTTTACTGCCTCCACGCCAATACGACATAAAAAAATTAAAAATACTTTCTTCTGTTACGTTAATTCAAAATATTTGAAATTGTTATAAATTTTTACTTTGGTTTTTGGGTCCTTGAGGGTAAAAATTTAGAGTGAAAAAGCTTAAACAATGGGAATTGCTACAAATCTCCTTTCAGTTAATCAACGTACCATTCTATCACGTCAGAGTGCTTAAATACTACAATGGTTTATGAAATTTACTTTAGCACCTACCTTATATCTAAGCACATTATCATTACACACAGAACTAAATTCACTAAACAATTTTCTTTTAAATCCATCCATGAATTGGCAATAAACAGCAGCAAAATAACAAATAACATGGCTTCTAATAATAATGGCTAACAAATAAGAAAAAGCTGCAAAATGAAGGTACCGAATGATCATGTATTTGCCGAATGCTAGCACCAGGTTTACAAAGCTCCACACACTGCTTGTTTGTTTCCAATATAAGCTCATAAAGCTCTTCCTGAAACACATAAAAAGACATGATATTGATCTGAAAGATAATTTTAACCAGAAGACTTGGACAAAAGATGCTATTAGACTAGCTTGGCATTAAGGCATGTGTTGCATGGGTGGCTTTCCAATCAAAATTCATTAGGCATGAACAAAATACGGACTAAGCAGTTTCATATATCATATACAAGCATAAACAGAGAAAAAAATCCCATGCATACAATCATCAACTAAGGTAGGGACAGGCTTTGGCGCCACTAGATCCATAAGCAGACAGGAACATTGGGAGTCAATTCCAATGTGATTTCCATTAAACATGCAGGTGCACGAACAAGATATTCAAACATTATCTTACAACTAAATAAATTTTCAGAGTTTCAAATTTAAGAATGCTCATATTGGTCACTTGACCTACTTAGCAAGTCAACCCTTTTTTTTGCCTGCTCACATGGATCTCCATATAAATCGACAACCCCCTCTAGCAATAAATGAGAGATTCATACAGGTGTAAGTAAATTAAGTAAAAAAGTAGGCAAACTTCATTCATCTCATCAGCTTGCTATGAATAAATATGGGAGCTATTCTTCACCAACAGGCCAACCGCCTACTCATAAAGCTTATTTCAAGTCCTGAAGCAGAGAATGTACTCAACCAATTGCAAGCACCCAATTACCAAATCAGTTCAAAGGTCTCCTCAAATTTCCCTTTTTGTTTTGCTCCGATAGTTTTAACTGGTATCAAGAAATAAGTAAAATTAAAGGAAAAAGGTAACCGCATGTTAATCTGCCTACCCCCTCAATATCTCAGTCTCCAGTCCTTGTGCCATTATCTTATTGAATACAGGATGGGATCATTCTGATCCTCAAATGACTTCAAGATCACACCAGCATGAAGCTTAAGGTAACAAAGGCTAAGCCTCGAGAAGAAAACTTAACACAGTTGCCATCACTAAGAAATTTATATTAGCTGAATAATGCCTAGAGTGAGGAACTGAACTTAACTGTCTCTTAACACTTTAAATGAAGCTATAACACTCGTTGATATATTTATCATTTTGAAAATCAGAGCACAAGTACACCAGATAAACATCTAGGACCCGTTTGTTAGGAAGAAAGCTTGGGGAGGGAAAGGGAAGATCTCAATCTTCCCATGGATTTTGGTTGTTTGTTACACAGAAAGTCCAGTCAGCAACTCATTGGAATTGGACATTTTCCCTTATTTGAGGGAAGATGCTTTCCCTCCGAAAATGGAAGGAAAGCTGCCATCTTCCCAGGAAGATGGTTTTTGATGATTTACCCCGAAATTCAAATTTGGCGGGAAGTTCGAACTTGGCGGGAAAGTTCAAACTTGGCGGGAAAGTTCAAATTTGGCGAAATTTTTTTCTTCAAAAGTTCGAACTTAACAATAAAATATTTTTAAAATATATTTTAGCAAAAAAAATATTTTTATTATTTTGAATTAATTTCTTTTGAGGGTAAAATAGACATTTCCTAATTCCTTACCAACTACCACCTCTTCATTTTCTTCCTACCAAACAACTCAAGTCATCTTCCCTCATCTTTCAAATCTTCCTTTCCATTCCTTTCCCTCCTCTAAAGTTCCTTTCCCTTCCCAAGCTTTCTTTGTAACAAACGGGTCCCTAGTTAAAGATTGACAATGACAATTCTCATAATTTAATCCTGTTAATCAGGGCTTCAATAGGCAATAATCATTTTGATGGTCTCAAATTGATGCCAGAACAAGACCACTAATCCATGAAATGGCTACTAGAGAGGCAAAAAATCAAGTGAAAAAAGACAGGGTTGCATAAATAATAAATCAAACTTTTGAAGAACTTCCTAAGATGATAAAGAAAATAAGATAAACATTTTGTGCTGCTGCAATAAATAGAATTGATTAAAAAAAGTGATTATTCTAACCTTGGCAGAAGAAAAGCTACCACAAGGTGGCCAAGTTCGGGTAAGATCACTGGTATATCCATGCAACTCACAACCAACATCCATCAAAACAAGATCACCATCTTCAACCTGCCAGAGATAGGGTTCAGATTCAAAACCAAGAAAAATCCACAAACCAGGTAATCTCATTCAGAAAGTAGCTGACTTTTTGATCATTCCTAGAATAATGTATAACACTTCCATTAGGTCCACCACCAACCACAGGATTGAACCTGGAAAATAATCGTAGAAAATAAATTATGCATGAACATAAATCAAACATGAAAAATTGCAATTTAAAGGTCAAATTGTAGAAAAATAATATGCTTACGCCATTCGCTGAGCACCTCTCATTTTGCATTCATATTCAACCTTTGCAGCCAGCATACCTTCAAAAGGGTACATCTTCGAGTGCAACATTGTCAACAGAAGTGCCTACTCAACATAAAGATATTAAGAACATACTATCACAGCTCCATAACGATATTTAACTTAAAAAATTACCATTAGTTAATAGAATACATAATATTATGAAGTGGTTGACCATTGACATCCAAGAATCCTCAAGTTGTTTATTATATAGGCATGAAAAAGTAGTTGCGTATACCGCATTCATCTGCTATAGTTTAAAGTACCTGGCATGCAATTGATGCAGATTCCTTCATTAACTTGATCTCTGCAGGTGACTTTATCCACCGTAGCTGATGGGTATAAATAGATAGATCCTTTACATTGTTAGAAAATAAGAGCTTTTGGAAGGCTTCCAGTTTCGTATATGCTGGAATTGCAGTCTGAACATTGTGAAACAATTTTGAGGATCCTCTTAACATATCTGGAAGAATCTGAGCCCATCACCTAAATATGTTAACAAAAATATATTTTTGAAGAATCAAAAATAACTGTTTGACCTAGGAGACAATAATATATCATGAAACAATAAATGGACATTCAAGTTAAGCACAAGCAAAATGGAGGGTGGCATATCACGTTCTGGAGCCTTAAATTTCAGGCACATAAGATATTCTTCCTAACTCATACCAAGCTGTAATGGAACTCTGATAATCAAATCTCTATACCGACAAGCATAATACTTTGTACATTGATATCAGAGAGATACTTGATATTTATTACCTATTTATATCAGTATAAAAAATTATGTTTAGCTAGAAAAATAGTGGAAACACTGAATGCAAGCATACTTTAAAAATGGAAACAAATTGGTGTACAGGTCACAATAGATGGCTAGACATCATCTATCTAAAATAAAATCAATTAAACCTTTTAATTTTTGATAGTCAATGACACATACTTACCTCATGCAATTTCCTCATAGGATATGCCATGTCAGCCTTGAACGTATATAGTGCTGCATCGACTCCAGCTATTTGCCCTTGCCAAATTACATCCTACATAATAGATTCTAAAATAACTTTACATTCAAGACTAAGAGCTTTGTCATTCTATAATTGCAAAAGAAACCACAAGAGGAAAATCACACTGGGTGTTACAAAGTTGTTCGAAAATCACATACTATTCACACCAGCAATTAAAAATGTCCAAACCCCCTTATAACCAATTACCATAACTACCTTACAAATATATTACCATAATATCATAGCACAGAGGAAAACCACATGCATAATGGAATATCAGTATGCATTCTAATTTGATGAATAACTGAAAAGGTTAGGTAAATTTCTAAAGATGAGATATCACTAAAGATGACATATTAATAGTTAGATAAACAAAATCCTTATTTAAAAACAAAACAATTGAAAAGGGTTACATGCAATTTTTTATAATATAACAAAACAATTTACATAATACAATTGAGAAAAACTTGAAATTAATCACAGAAGTTTATTGCAGAGTAGATTGCAGTAGAAATTATGAAGAGAGCTTTTATTAAAGGTAACAAACACACATGAGTCTTAGCTTCAGGCATGAACATGCATAGACCACACTCATGACCTAAAACTGCCACACCGCCCGGTTGTTGGCAGCCTGTGATATATAAATAGTCAGCATCTTGCCGAAATGTATAAGGCACAACATCTGTCATCATCTTTACAGGGGCAGCTGAAATAATGGCCAAACTCTTCTCAGGGAGAAGCTGCAACAACTTTTTTCTCCTTAGGATGTATTCCTCTGTAGTTATGCCAGGTGTGATCTCTCCATCTTTCAGTAACTGCAAGGTAACATAGTGAATGCAATGCTAATTAATTTTAACAAATGAGTATGAATGTTAGTATTTGTCCACCTTAGGAAGATTCTATTTATGTATATATTACTTTGCAAATAAAAAAAGAAAGAAAGAAAATGCTACGTAATAGCACCTGTGGATGAGATGAAGGAGTTGGCTGTCCAACATCAACAACATTTGCAGTGCAATATGAACGAGGACCTGGAACTTGTGAGCCAAGCTTGCAAATTGCCAAGAAGTTAGTTAGTTGAATGAAACACCAAATTCTTCCACTATATCCGATGGGGAAAACAAAAGGAATCGTCATACACACAAAAGCACTAACAGCAAAGGATTAAAAGACTGGAAAAGAAACGAGAACAAGCAGATGAATGCCACAAAGGGGAAAAGAAACCTAAATTTAAAGAAATAAAAGCACAAAAATGTCATCCAAATAAGTATGCAGCCAGTGATCTTACAGCACCAATGAAATAGAACAAGAGTTACAATGAAGAGGGAAGAGGAAGAAAATGGTTTTAGAGGTATCTCTTTGAACAAAGCCCACTTTTATAGTTTTCTTACAGCTAAACTACACCGTATTTTGGATTCTCAGCCACTGGCACAGTGTCAGCTAGCGGTTTTGGGGGTTTAAAGATTCCAAGCTTCCTTCCCAAATTAAATCCCATATTTACTCTGTAAACTAATAGAAAAAATTCCCTCTCTTATACAGGTCGACAATGCCTATTAGCTGACTTTTTTTGTTCTACTTTATAATTTATAATTTAATACAACCAATATATATTTGATTTGAAGCATTCATCCTTAAAATGAACTGTTTGATAGGTGAATAAGAATAAGAAAACAAAAAGTGATCAATCATCAAATGAAATATGTAAAAGGCTACCCTCATAAATAATATAGCTCCTTTTATATCTCTCGTAAATTTTTTATTTTAACAATATTTTCTGTATAGTCTAATAAAATGACATAAAAATATGTAAAGAAATATTAAGGAAATAAAAATAACATTATAGAAAGTCTAATAAAATGTATAGAAAAAAATATTTGAAAACTAAAAAGTTACCAGAGATATGAAAGGAGCTATGTTATTTATGACTATAGCACTTTACATATTTCATTAGGGGATGGCAATAAACCCATCCAGGCTTTGCCCAAATAGGTCTAAGCTTGAAATAGGGGCCTAAAGCTTGAGCCTAAAAGCATGCTATTTTTCAGGCTCAAGCCTAAGCCAGCGGTAGACCCGGCCTAGCCTAAGGCTATTTTAAAGGCCTCACATGTCAGGCCTTGAAGGCCATAAGTAGGCTTTAAACCAACTAATGTAGGCTTTAGATAGGCTTCAAGGCTACATGTTCACAAATTGAAGGTTCAGTAGCTCTTAAGAATCCCACAAAAGAAGGCATCACTTGACTAACACACAATATGGCAGTGCCTTTGCAAAACTGAAAGACACAACTCAGAAATTTTAAATTCCACTAAGCTGTAATTGACAGTTTTTCTTACTACATCAAGCTCAGTCAATGTTTAAAATGGTAAGATATTTAACTTGAAAGTAGAGTCTTAACTAGATATACGATCATATGCAGCTCAATTTTGTTAATTTGGTCCCCATGGAAGTAAGTTGTTATCTAAGCAAATGAAGCACATATAATCACACTACAAAATTGCACACTGAGGAAAATTGCAATTATTAATTTACACCACCAAATAATAAGCAAGAGATACATATATTACAACACAAAAAGGTTAGCCATTCTTATTATGTAAAAATGGGCCTCTCTTAGTCAAAACTAAGAGTTGCTATTCATAAGCAAGCATGCAGAAAGATGCATGGGTTTGAAAAACGGACTAGTTGTTTCTGCTAGATGATTGGTGAACAAATTAGCTTTCTAGTACTCTCAAGTAGTTTTCTTCCAGTTCACTCAAGCCAACTGAACCAGGGATTCATAGAACTGGCCAGTTTAGCGGAAATACCTGGACTCAAGAATGAATAGGAATCAGCAGCAAAGTACCAGCACTAGGTCTGGACCACAGCAATGGTGCTTGCATTTGAAGTTGGCAACCATTAAGTCAAGTTTGTAGTTGTGTTACATATGCAAAACGAGTCTATGTTATATAACGTTCTTTCATTAATTATTAGTTGCTAAAAATTCAGGGAAACTGGACGATTACTCAGACATGCCCTAGCGTGTGTGTGTGTGAGAGAGAGAGAGAGAGAGAGAGTATTATAGTTTAATGAGTTGGAAGAAATAGGCTAGACTCTAGAGATATAAAAAAAATTTAAAAAAAAAATCATAGTTTCCTTGCATATTCAAGCAATTCAAATTGAAAGAAAAATGAAGCTTACAAGTACAGAAGCTGTGAGTGGAGGTGTCAACCCAATGTCAAACAGAGTCAGATTAGCTATCCCCGATCAAAGAAGTAAACTTAAAAATCATCCAACCAAAAGAAGTTTCGAAGTTTTCACACAAATGCCAAATTCTAAATAAATGAAAAGCTCGGGAAATCTTCTGAAGTCAGAACCCAGTGCCTCCACTCAATTTCACAAATCTCAAATGTCATTATGTCAACCCTTTTTTCCTTGTTTAAAATTAAAACTCACCAAAAATTAGAATTCATTTAAAAGAAAACTTCAAGCAGCAAATCTTAAATTTTTGCTTTTCCTTGTAGTTTTAGAAATAGCAGTGTTGAGCTTGAGTTTCATTTAAGCAGAAAAACTGATAGGAATTCACAACGTCCTCTTCTGGTGTGTTCAAGAAGGAGGCATGTGAATAAGGATAATTAAAATATAGAATTATGTATGTCTGTATTTTATGTCAGTTTTATGTCTGTCCTGTTTTCAGGAAGTTATGTATGTCTTAGGAAGTTAAGCATATCTTATCCTTAGGAAGTTATAGGGAAGTTATTGGCAGTTATCTTATCTATGTTGCACTCTGCTTATATTATCTCATGTAACACAGCTTTAGAGGGAATGAATGAATATATGAATGTTTTATACCCTGGTCAAGAACACAGATTCTGGTTCAAGGATGATCTGTTTACCTACTGGATTTAAGATCCATCAAAAACCAACTGAAGAACTGCAGAAATAACCCAACCATAATCACTGTAGTTCTTCCTATTTTACAGGTTAAGGTTAATATTACAGTAACAGTAACACCATTACAAAATCCATAAGAGACAGGCTTGAAGATTAAATAATGCATCACAAGAGCAAAACACTCATTTCTTGTCAATCAGCTTTATGATGACATAATGTTGTTCACAGTACCAAAACCCAAAATTCACACTAGTTATAGCTAATAGAGACTTTTCTTTAGCTAGACTTCAGAAAACTGAAAACCAACCTGAAATTGTGTCTGAACAAGGTAAGAACCCAGCTTCTTAGCCGAAGAGTGTTCCTGCTGACTCCTGGCCGAAAGCGACAGTGACTTAATAAACGTCAAGAAAGCCCCACCGGCCCTCGCGGTCGCCGTGGTGCTCCGCATCGCCGATGCAATCAATGGGTCACTAAACGTCAACTGATAAGCCAAACCCTAACGTACTCTTCCCCAACCACTTCACGAAGTACGTGGCGTGAGATTAAGGGATGGAACGGAGCAGCATCGGTGCGGGGAAGAGGACAATGCGCGGAGAACTATGTGAGACACGGAAAAGGCAATGTGAGGAAGAGGATGGGTGAACGTACTCTCCGGTGAGTTCCGAGAATACCTGTTTGCTACGTAGAACAAGTGGGAATGGGAAGCAAAGGGAAAGGGAAAGGGAGGGAAGATGAGTAAGGTTTTCTTTTGGGAAAATTAAGTGTAGGTACCAAGTATCAGAAATAAATACATAAATTTCCTTGAAATCATACGCAGAAATCTCTAGAGATTTTTTGATATTATTTGTATTAACAACAGGAAATACCATATTTACAATAGAAAGTTCCATATTTACAATAACATTTAAATACCTGACCATTTAAAATATAAAATGTCATATTTACAACAACATTTAAACACATGTATTTATGTTTCAAACTCAAGTCCCTAAATGTACAGAGACATTTACAACAGAAAAATGATATATTTACAACAGGAAGTGTTATATTTACAACAATATTTAAAATCTAGTTATTTACAACAAAAAAAGTCATATTTACAACAGGAAGTGTCATATTTACAACAATATTCATGAAAGTCCCAATAGAAATTCATATATTTAATATTATTTGTATGGAAACAAAATCCATGAATATTTTGTTGTACCTGGATTTCATGAATATTTTGTTGAAAATATGGCACTTCCTGT
Source organism: Acacia pycnantha (assembly GCA_025563575.1). Taxonomy (NCBI): domain Eukaryota; kingdom Viridiplantae; phylum Streptophyta; class Magnoliopsida; order Fabales; family Fabaceae; genus Acacia; species Acacia pycnantha. The sequence continues at coordinate 2,118,441 of JAMWYP010000066.1, forward strand.
TGTAAATATGGCTTTTTGTTATTGTAAATAGACAGATTTTAAATTTTATTGTAAATATAGTACTTCTTACTGTAAATCTAGCCTTTTTCTGTTGTAAATGACCTCTGTACATTTAGAGACTTGAGTTTGAAACAAAATCCAAGTGTTTAAATGTTGTTGACAATATGACACTTTGTGTTGTAAATATGGTTTTTTCTGTTGTAAATGGTCAGGTGTTTGAAAGTTGTTGTAAATATGGCACTTTTTGTTATAAATATAGCATTTCTTGTAGTTAATACAAATAATATCAAAAAAGTCCATAGGGACTTCTGTGTAATTTGGTAATTTTAAGGGACCTAATTGCATTTATTTCTGGTCCTTAAGATCTGCACGTAATTTTCCCTTTTTGTATATATATAATAATTTTAGGAAATCAGTAAGTTAGTTTAATTCACTTTTATGTTTAATTTTTTCCGAAACTTGGGTCAACCAGCTCAACAATCTTTCTTTTAAGGGTGAGAAAATAAGATCCCATTAAAATTGATGGGAACCTAAATTTTCGTGACGCTTTTAAACATTTTTACCCTTCATAAAATATTTATTTTCTATAAGGTAAGAAAATAGGATTAAATTCAAATTTATGCTATGCTATAACAGGAGAATATTTTAGACAAATTCAAATTTGGCGGGAGAATTTTTGAGACAAATTCAAACTTGATAAGATGATATTTTAGGAATTTTAACCCTTTTTTTTGCGAAATAAATGCTTCGTCATAATATTAGAATTTGATCCATAAATTTGAATTTAATGTAAGTAAATTCATATCAAATTTGAATCAAGAAAAAAACATTTTTCCTTTTCATTTTGAATTAATTACTTTTGAATGTAAAATAGGTATTTCCTTATTCTTTACCAATTGTCATCCTTTCATTTTCTTCTTACCAAATAACTCATATTCCTTCAAGTCATCTTCCTTCATCCCTTAAAATCTTCTCTTTCCTTCTTTTCCCTCCTCTAAGGGCCCGTTTGGTATGGGGAAGATTTAAGGAAGGAAAGGAAGTTAGAGAAGGGAAATGAATGGAAATGAAGATTAAAAGAGAACTTAAAAACTTGAGCTATTTGGCAGACATGGGAAACTTAAGTTGGGGGAAAATAAAATATTTGGTAAGAAAAATTAAATGTTGGTTAAGTGGGAAGGTGAGGTAAAATTCCCACAATGCCCCTAAAATAAAAAAAGGCAAAAAAAAAAAAGATTGGAATGACTTTTTTGTTTTGTTTTGCCAATTGGACATAAACAGAACATAACCAAATCATGTGTTAGTTCATATGGAAAATTGAAGGAGACGTCGATAGGATATCAAAGCGCGACGAGCAGAACAGCGGCCGGATGTGAGAAGGACGATAAATATGGAAGGAATTAGAGGGGTAGAACACCAATTTATGAAATCCGGTGCGAAAATGAATATTACAAGAGGAATAGGAAGAAAATCATTGAATATTGAACCTAGCTGCTACATTGATAGATAAACCAAAAAAAAAAATGAAAATAATCAATGCTAAACCCCTAATAGTGTGAAGTCGCTAAAATAAAATGAAGATAAAATTGGATGCAAGCACCATAACGCACCTCACAAATGGTGCTCCACAAGTAGTGCTAAAAAATAAATTTGGACATTAACAAGCAATGTAGTTAGAAAACTGTCAGTGGGCACTAATTCCTGATATAAAACTGTCATTGTGTCTTCATCTAATTCCAAAAAGAAACCCACTGTCCCTTGCTTGGTTCGAACATGACATGCAACTAAGCGCTTGCATTCGAATGCAAAAATGTATCTGGGGACTGGACGTAGGTCAAGGATCAGGACCGAACCAGTATAAATTGCCTTGTATTCATCTCCATCTTCTTCCTTTGCTTCTTTTGTTTTAAACTTGCAAGAAAATTCAATAATACCAATTCACCCCCCCTCTTGGTAATATTCCGGCTTTCATTTGGTATCAGAGCGTGGGTGTCTCAGTTGGGCTTAACATCCCGAGATAAGATCATGGAAGGAATATTGCCTGATGGTGCTTCAATCAATCGACCTCCAGGATTCAACGGAGATCATTACTCATTCTGGAAAGCAAAGTTCAAGGTGTACGTACTAGCTTCTGAGTATGGACTCTGGCGTGTATTTGAAAAAGGAAATTACGCTCCCACAAAGATCGAAGGAGGAATTGCCACTCCCAAAACAGAAGATGAGTTCAATGAGACTGACATGAAACATATCACTCTCAACAGTAAAGCTATCTTGATGCTGCAAAGTGCTCTTAGTCAAAAGGAGTACTTCCGGGTATGCAACTTGCCTCTTGGAAAAGAGATGTGGAAAGCTTTAGAAATAGCATATGAAGGAACTTCGGGATCAAAGAAAATCGCATCAATACTCGACCACCGAGTATGACTTACTACAAATGAAGTCCGGGAGACCATCGCCGAGTTCCAACTTCGCTACACACATCTAACCAATCAACTAGCAGCCTTGGGCAAAACATATGATCAAGGTCCTCAGGTCAGAAAAATTCTAAATGTTTTAACAAAAGATTGGGAAGCTAAAGTAACAGCAATAGAAGAGGCCCGTGGAGAATCAATGGCTTCAGTTGTAGCCCTGTTTGGAAGCCTGTCTGAATACAAGAGTAAGTTGAAATTCAAGAAGAACTTGGGCGAGGCTAACAATAGCAAAAGCAAAGGTATTGCTCTAAATTCTGTAAAAGAAAAGGAAGTCAAAACCGAAGATGATGAGGATGATGAGGAAATAGCCATGTTCGTACGAAGATTCAAGAAATTTTACAAAAAGGATCAAGGCTTCAGAAATAAATTCCAGAAAGGAAATAGCCATGTGATGAATGCCTTATTCTGGAAAAGAGAAATGAATGTCTTACAAAAACTCTTGAGAAATTCACTAAAGGTAGTGAAATGCTAAATGTTATTCTAAAAGATCAAAGGTTTACTAATGATCGATCAGGCATAGGGTATAATCCTATTTTTGACAAAAAGAAAGGAAAGAAGAAAACAGGTGAAAAATCTTATTTAAACTATTTTCAGAAATCAGTTCACATCTCAAATCCTTTTGCTCATTGTAATTACTGCAACCGAAAGGGACATAGTACTTCTTCCTGTTTTCACAAAAAAGATGGAAGAAATAAACCTGTTGGCAATTATCAATGGGTCCCAAAAGGAACCTATGTTCCTATGGCCCAAACTAACTCCAAAGGACCCAAGAAAAGATGAGTACCTAAAACTTAACTTTTGTTTCAGGTTTGTTTGAGAGCATCAAGAATGAACAAGTGGTACATTGACAGTGGATGCTCTAGACATATGATAGGAGATCAAGCTAAATTTGTTGCAATGAAATCAAAGGATGGTGGTAAAGTCACCTTTGGAGGCAACCAATCAGGAAAGATTACTGGAATTGGTGAAATTGGTACAAAAGATGGACCCATGATCAAAGATGTCTACTTTGTAGAAGGTCTCAACCACAACCTCCAAAGTGTGAGTCAAAGTGCTGACAAGAATAATTGGATCATCTTTGACTCAGAAGAGTGTCTCATTGTCAATAAAGATGATCTTCCTATCGACAAAGGTAAACTTAAGATACTGTTTAAAGCTCCTAGAGAAGGTAACTGCTATACATTAGGTTTACCTAAAGTTACTTCCGAAAAATGTTTTGTTAGCAACTAGGACGAGAGTTGGCTATGGCATAAGCGTCTGGCTCATGTAAACATGCTTCAGTTAGACAAGTTGTTAAGAAAAGATTTAGTTATTGGTTTACCTAGACTACGATTCAAAAACGACATGATTTGTGATGCGTGTCAAAAAGGTAAACAAACTAAATCATCTTTTAAAAACAAATTTGAAATTTCTACAAATCGACCTCTTCAACTACTTCATATGGATTTGGTTGGTCCAGCTAGAGTCAAGAGTCTTGGTGGAAACTTATATACTTTAGTCATTGTTGATGACTTCTCTCGATTTGCTTGAACTATTTTCTTATCTTCAGAGGATGAAACTTTTGATATGTTTGTTGTGTTTGCCAAGAAAGTGCAAAATGAGAAAGGTATGTGTATTTCAGCTATCTGAACTGATCATGGAGGAGAATTTGAAAATCAAGCCTTTCAAGAATTCTGTGATGCTCACGGAATTGACGACAACTTCTCAGCTCCAAGAACACCACAACAGAATGGTGTGGTTGAAAGGAAGAATCGTGTACTTACTGAAATGGCCCGCGCTATGTTAAACGAAAATCAAACATCACAGGTCTTTTGGGCAGATGCAATAAGCACGGCCAGTTATATATCAAACCGAGCCTATATGAGAAAGAAGGTGAATAAAACACCTTATGAGCTCTACAAAGGAAGAAAACCAAATCTGTCTCATCTGCGTGTCTTTGGCTGTAAGTGCTTCATACATAATAATGGTAAGGCCAATCTGGGTAAGTTTGATTCTAAATCTGATGAAGGCATATTTCTAGGTTATTCTAACAGAAGTAAAGCCTATAGAGTCTTTAATACTCGTACCCGTGTTGTTGAAGAATCTATGCATGTTGTATTTTGTGAATCTAAAACTAAGATGGCTCTGGATGATGATGAAGAAAATGTTTTCAAAAATCAGTTCTTTTCGAAAACTACTCCTGCCTCAATTGAAAATCCAGAAAATGTTTTTGAATATGAACCTCAAAATGATTGTGAAAATTCTAGTTCATCACAGCCTAAGGCTTGGAAGTTCATTAGAAATCATCATTTAGATCAAGTAATAGGCGATGTGAATCAAGGAGTAAGAACAAGAAAGAGTACCTTAAATGAAGTAACCTTCTCTGCTTTTATTTCTCAAGTTGAACCCTCTAAAATTGATGAAGCCCTTTCAGACAATGATTGGGTGATAGCAATGCAAGAGGAGTTACACCAGTTTGATAGGAATCGAGTTTGGGATTTGGTACCTAGACCTAAAGACCATCCGGTCATTGGAACTAAATGGGTATTCAAGAACAAACGAGATGAATTTGAAATTATTGTTCGTAACAAAGCTAGATTAGTGGCTAAAGTTTACAATCAAGAATAAGGAATTGACTATGAAGAAACCTTTGCTCCAGTAGTTAGATTGGAGGCTATAAGGGTTCTTTTAGCCTTTGCCTGTGTTAAAGATTTCAAACTCTATCAAATGGATGTCAAAAGTGCTTTTCTTAATGGCTTTATTCAGGAGGAAGTTTATGTTGAACAACCTCCTGGTTTTGAAAATGAACATCATCCGGACCGTGTGTATCGATTAAAGAAAGCTTTATATGGTCTTAAACAAGCTCCTAGAGCTTGGTATGAAAGACTAAGTAAATTTTTATTAGATCAAGGGTTTATTAGAGGCAAGGCAGATACAACATTGTTCATCAAAACTAACAAGTTAAATGAAATTTTGATTGTGCAAATTTATGTTGATGACATTATCTTTGGTGCTACTAATGATGTTTTGTGTGAAGAGTTTTCAAAGATAACGCAGAATGAATTTGAGATGTCAATGATGGGTGAGTTGAAGTACTTTCTTGGTCTGCAAATCAAACAAAGAAAGGATGGAATCTTCATATCACAAACCAAGTACCTTCGTGATCTACTCAAGAAGTTTGGATTGGAACATTGCAATGGTGCCGACACCCCGATGAGTTCAACGGCATCTTTGGATGCTGATGAAGAAAAGGGCAAGGACTTCAATATTACAAAATATAGAGGAATGATTGGATCATTGCTCTACCTTACAAACAAGTCGCCCGACATTCGGTTTAGTGTGGGAATGTGTGCAAGATTCCAATCTGCTCCCAAAGAGTCTCATGCTGAACATGTTAAGGGGATCTTTCGTTACCTATCAGATACAAAGGAGCTTGGATTGTGGTTTCCAAAAGGGCAACAAGAGTTCTTGGTAGCCTACTCAGATTCTCATAATGCCGGCTACAAAACTGACAGAAAAAGCACAAGTGGGCAATGTGAGTTCTTTGGAGGTTCACTTGTGTCATGGTTTATTAAGAAACAGACCACAGTAGTTGTATCTTCCACAGAAGCTGAGTATGTTGCTGCCTCAAGTTGCTGTGCACAAGTCCTTTGGCTAAAATAGCAACTATCAGACTTGGGAGTCCATCTCAAAGAAATTCCAATTCTTTGTGACAACACAAGCACAATAAGCTTGGCAAAGAATCCAGTGCAACATACAAGAACCAAGCATATTGATGTGAGACACCACTTCATCAGAGATCATGTCCAAAAGAAGGATGTCAAAGTCATGTTCATCCCAACACATTTACAGCTTGCTGACATTTTCACCAAACCATTGGCGAAGGATCAATTCAATTTCATTAGAAGAGAATTGGGAATGGTAAATCCCAATGAACTGTAAGTAGCCAAAATGATATTAAATATGTTTTGATGATTATGAGGAAACTGACTTAAGCATCGAAGTGTCCAGCATTTTGTGTTGCAGGATGCTCAACGAATAGCATTGAATTGATAATACCCGAGTATATACGCCAGAATACTCGAGTGCTATCAACATTCAACCTTGTCATTAAGTACAGAATAGGCAGAGATACTCGAGCACTCCACTCCTGTACTCAAGTATTTTTTTTCTCAAATTTCACTGGAAAGGAAAACAGATCTGTAATACCCCTGATTAAAAATAAATAAATAATAATAATAATAATAGAATTAATATGTGTACATATATAGAGAGAAATAATCTAAATTGATTTCTAGAGTTTCTCCTAGAATCTAGGCACAATAATTTGAAATTAAAAAAAAAACAAATAAAACAGTTAAGATCACATAATCAGATCTGATTAGACTAGATCACATAACAGATTAGAGTTTAAGTGATAAAGGCCCATTCCAACAAAAGATAATAATAATATATAAAATATCTAGAAATTAATAATGTTTTTAGTATTAATTTATTAAATTGCAATAATTAAATAGCTCAGCCCATAGCTAAAACCCTAGATTTTAATTATAAATTTAGGTTTAGCCGCCTAAACCTAGAAAACGGTCGACTCTTTTTCTCTGCTACGGCATCCTCCTCCCGCACTCTTATCAAAGCGTTTTTCTCGAAGGCTAGCAAAGACGGAGACCAGGTAATCCTAATTCCCATATAGTTTAGGCTAAGTCATATGTAACCCTAATCCCTAAACCTTAGGAAAACAAAACATTGTACATGTATATATTCTTCTTTCACGATTTGCGTAAGGTCAATAAAGCTGCGTTTTTTGTTTGTCCTTTCTGTACAGTTTCGCCCGATTAGGTCCGTCGGATTTTGCACCAATTGTTTTAAATACTTTGTGGCCTTATTTGTCGACACTTGGTTTTCTTAGTCATTGAGAAAAATTCATGTTGTGTTGCCTCAACTTTCGTGTTTACTATAATATATTTTATTACGTTTCATCCAATTGAACCTATATACATTGAATGAAATTGAACCTGTACGTTGTTGTGTTCTTGTTTCGGGATGCGAATTCATGCTTAATACAATATATATATATATATATATATATATATACATATGTATGTATATATATATATATATATATATATATATATAAATGCTATATATGTATTAATTAATTAATTAATTAATTAATTATTTATTTATTTATTGAAAAATACATTTTGTGTGTGAATTAAAATAATTTAAATCATGGGAGGATAGCTTTGGGATGGTACCTCCCAAAGTGATGAACACAATTAGGCTTTATGCCCCCGATATGTATTTGATGTGAACCGATTATATCCGTTCTTCCTAAAGTGGTGTCTGGCAGGGTTTCCCGGGACACTAGTAGCAACTTTGGGAAGAGGTGTGCACATTAGGACGAAATATTTTGATGGCCAATTTGATGATTTATGACTGGCCGGTTCCGGGTGCTCCGGGTCACAGGGAGTGACTGGCCGGTTATCGGTTGCTCCGGGTCACAGGTAGACTGGTGGAAAGAGATTTGCCGTGTCTCCCAAAATAAACCAAGTTCGAAAACGATTTGCAGAATTAGGGAACCTGGGTCGTTTCCCAACGAATTTGCAGCGGGCTCGATTTAATAACAATAGTCAAACAGAATGGTGAAATTGGGGGTTTTAGGGTTTTATGATTCAGCAGATTAAAACGAAATAAATTGAAATAAACAGACAGAAAACGTTGATGGACTTAAACAGATTAAAAACGACCAACCCAACGATCGATTCGAATCATGCATCATTGAACGAAATATAACTAATCACGTTTGGTTCGGATGAATCGAGATCTCGCATTCATCCGGATAATCCCTCGCCTAGACGATCGCCTAGAATCTGTCCGGACAATGGCGTCTCACTGTGCAATCGCACAGCAACACTAAAACCTAGTCCGAATTTAGTCCTTGGGATGAACCAAACCGAATATTAAATCTAATATTCGAACTATTTTCAGAATCGATTCCGATAAGATGAAAACAGAATTGATTAAGTTACCGATTAGGCACAAGTTCTCTGGACGAATCATGGAATCCTCATCGTTGGGTCAATCACAGGGGGTTTAGCCAAGCATGGCTGGAAAAACTGAAGAAAAGATGAAGAACGCGAAAAATCCTAAGAACATGCGAAAATCGGTAGAGAGAATTTGTATAAAATCGTGAAACCCTAATGTCAAAATCCTGAATTCGTGAATGCCTCTTGTCTTTGGCGGCTGCCTTACTTAAAAATAACCTAAAACGAAAATGGGCCCTAATAGTTTTAGCCTAAAACAGAAATAAAATAAAACTGGACTTAAATTACAAAATTCGGGTCCAAATAATATCCAGAATTGTGCATCCGACTTCGGCTCCAAAATCGACCGCCCTCTTGACCGAATTGGCTCTTGATGTCTTCATAACAATTGTAGCTCTCTGAATCATCTGAAATATGAGACAAAAAGGAGGCAAATCCGATGTCTGGTTCAAGAGTTATGGTAGAAATAGTGAAGTAATACAAAACTGGAATTTTATTATTAAAAATGGCTAAAATGCAATAAAAGGCCCAAGGCCCAAATAAACATAAAAGCCATTATTTATTAGATAAATGGTCCTAAGTTATTACTCAAGAGACAAAAATAAGTGTATAAAATATTCAATTATCAACTGGCCGGTTACCGAGTGCTCCGGGTCACAGGAAGTGACTGGCCGGTTTCCGGGTGCTCCGGGTCTACCATGGTTCTCTTCCCACTAAACAGACTGGCCAGTTTCCGGGTGTTCCAGGTCACAGGAAGTGACTGGCCGGATTCCGGGTCTCCCGGGTCTAAATTAATTTTAAAATAATAAAGAATGATATTTGGTGTAAATTCTATATGATTATTTTATTTGATTTATTTAAAGTATTTGAGCCACTTAACTCCTATTTTATTGGGATTACCAGCGTTTGCTGATTTTTGTGTGTTATGGGCTGCGACGATCCTTCGGGGGAGCAGATTTTCAGTGAAGCAGGTTCTCGAGGTTGGGGCTAGCAGTGAGAAGTGAGGATGACGACGTAGAGATTTCTAGGATTATTTCTAGCTAGTTTTATTTTCTTTTTCTTTTTTATAAAACATTTTTATTTCAGTTGGATTTATGTTAATGCAATAAGTAGCCTTGCACTTGTCCCGGTACAAGTGTGGCGGTAACACTCCCCAATGATATTTACTTTGAAATTCAGTATTTATTTATAAAAAAAACCATTGCACTTTTACGTTATCATAACTGCCAGAAATTGGGGTGTTACAAGATCAATACCCCAGTATCATAGATCCATACGCAAGTATTGGCAAGGCCTTGTGTTCATCTCCATCTTCTTCCTTTGCTTCTTTTGTTTTAAACTTGCTAGAAAATTCAATAATACCAATTCACCCTCCCTCTTGGTAATATTCCGGCTTTCAAAAACTGACAGTGTCTTAAGTGTTAGTTCTCTATGGGCTTTAATGATAACTGACAATTGTAAACACAAGATGAATTTTTGTCTTTGGTAAGTTGAAAACTTACTGTCTAAGGAAAAACTCGAGTTTTGATTTGCAAACTCGAGTTTTGGCATAGAGAGTAGCTCAATTTTTCACAAGTTAAGAAAACTCCAGTTTGCATTGGGAAACTCGAGTTTGTAACATACAGAGAGCACTCCAAGTTTTCACTTCAAGGCAAACTCGAGTTTGGTTTTTGGAAACTCGAGTTTGTACCTTAAAGAGACTCTTCTATATTTTCTAAAGGGAACAAAACTCCAGTTTGCAATTGGCAAACTCGAGTTTTGGTCATACAGAGAACCATCAATACTTTTGAACTAAGCTAAACTCCAGTTTCCATTTGGAAACTCGAGTTTCGCCAACACAGAGAGTTCTCTAAGTTTTCAAAATGATTTGGAAACTCGAGTTTGGTTTTGTAAACTCGAGTTTGGTTTTGTAAACTCGAGTTTGTAAGTCACAGAGAGCTATGCTCATTTCTGAGTTTATGAAAACTCCAGTTTCTGTTTCAAAACTCCAGTTTTCATTTGACAGAATATTTATCAAAGTTTTCTCTTATGAGAAAACTCGAGTTTGTATTTGGAAACTCGAGTTTCCACAAGACAGAGAGTCTTCATGTTTTACTCACTTTGAGAAAACTCCAGTTGGTTTTTGAAAACTCCAGTTTTCACTTGGCTTGAATTCTCAAGTGTTTTCAAACTTAAGAGAAAACTCGAGTTTTGTATAGCAAACTCAAGTTTACGCCAAGCAAAGAACTTTGCTTTATTTCAGTGATTTGAAAACTCCAGGTTACTTTCTGAAACTCCAGCTTTGAGCTTTTGGACTTAAACATGTTTTCACTATAAAAGTCCAAAACTCGAGTTTGTCATTAATTAACTTGAGTTTTGCCCCAATGCTCAAAGTATGACTTTAAACTCAAATAATGACTTTCTTCTCTGGAAGAAGAAAACTCGAGTTTGTAAATGGAAACTCGAGTTTCCCCTTTGAGCATAGTGACAAACTCCAGTTTGGATAAACAAACTTGAGTTCGTGTCGCTAAGTTTGAAAATCAAGTTACTCGAATTTGTGAAATCTTCCCGTTTGATATTAATACTTCTTATCATCACTCATTACTATTCCTAGCTATGTTTAATGAGTTTCAGATGGATTAGAGTATATTAAATGAAGATTTAGACAAAAGCAAAAAGTGATGTCAACACATTAAATGCAAAGTTCAGAAATCTTGCATCCTTTTGGACAATCATTCTCCACACGTTGCAAAGGGATTAATGTTTCCTTTCCACATCCAATAGCTGCTCTTCCAACGGATTAAAAGTCAAGAAGTCAAGCCTAAACTTCTGTGCAGCTGGATTAACCAAAGAGTAGAGAGAGAAGAAGACCAAACCTTCTGCTAATCCACTCTCAATGTTGTCAACGGTCACATTGAGGATTAGAACGGTCATTTAATGTTCTCTTGGTATAAATAGAGATGCATTCAATTCCTCTCAACAACCAATCTGCAGAAAAACGAAAATCATTCAAGTTTCCAACTACTCTTTAAGTTTTCTTGTGTAAAGTATCTTTTGATACATTGTACTTCAATGTTTATTTTTATCCACTCTTAGAGAGAGTTCATTTATTGTAAATCATTCATTGTAAGAATCTCAAGTCAGGGGACTTGGAGATTGGGATATTGATTGCAACTTGTAAGGGGGAGTAAATTCTAGTGAGAGAATTACTCTTGAGTTACAGAGTGTGTAATCAATTGTGATAGTGAAAATCCCAGAGAGTTTAGGGACTAGACGTAGGTCAAGAGATTGGACTGAACCAGTATAAATCCTTTGTGTCTTGCTTCTCTTCATTATCCTCTGTTTATCCCTGTTTTCATTATTAAAAAACAGAGCATTTCCGAAAAAGTTTTAGAATCCCCAATTCACCCCCCCTCTTGGTAATTCAGCTCCACTTTCATTAAGCTATCTGTGCCTGTGTCCCCAAGTGGAAAAAATAGGGCATCGACGATTTTAACAATCAAAGTGCTCAAACAATAAAAACTCATTGCCTCTTACCTCAAGTCAACCCACTCCTTCATCCACCATCATCGGTGCCCTCTCCTTCATCCACCATCGCTAGCGCCCTCTTGCATCACACCACTATCACCGTCAAGCAATCGAACCTTGGGACATAGATTGAACAAGGAAAAGAGAGAGAGGAGGGTTGACAACTTTAACACCACCACTGTCTTCCTCCATACCACCACCGCCACTTTCAGATCAAACCTTTGGCTTTCTCATACAAGGGTTTCTTTGTACTATGAATGTCTCTCCCCGGAAGAATCTTAGATCCCGCCACTTTTGGAGAGATTTCATCTTCCCACATTTAAGGGAACTGAGCCACGGAGGGAAGTCATTTTGCCGAAACCTTTGGGCGCCAAACATGTTTTTTGGCTCGGAATGTTGTCATCTTCCCTTTCCCTCGTCTGACTTCCATGTAACAAACAAGGCCTAAGTTCCTTTCCCTCCTCAAATCTTCCATATACTAAACCAGCCCTTACAGATTAATGAATCACTTAGGGAAGAGGCACACTACTATTAAAATTTATCAATTGGTTTATAGCTGTTAATCTTAATTTTTTTATTTAATTTTATGAAGAACGAATGAGCGTCGCTAGTTGGTAATACCTCCAAAAATGACCCTCTGTAAATGGGGTTCACATTAGGTATGTGCACCTTATGTGTTCATCCCTCTAATTTTGGGGTGAGCACATTTTTTTTTAAATTTTTTAATTTAGATTAAATTATATGTTGAATCCTAAAATATTTTTTACATCGAGTATCTCAAATAAATTAATTTCCAGGATATACTGGTGTTAAAGGAAAAATATTTCTGAATGCCAAACTAGAAATTAATTAATTTGAAATACTAGATGTAAAAAATATTTCAAGATGCAGCATATAATTTAATATAAGCAAATAAAATATATAAAAAAATAAAGGAAACAAAAGTGTTCACCCCAAAATTAGAGGGATGAGCACATAAGGTGCAGGGGTGGACACGGAGGGGCTAGAGGTGGCCCCCACCCCCCTAAAATAAAATAAAAAAATGATGTAATTTGATATGCACTTATCTAAGTTTATTTTGTTAGATATATATGGGGTTGGGGATATATTAAATGCCTATATTTTATTTATTTATTTTGTTTTATGATGTAATTTGATATGCATTCATCTTTTCCAAAATCGCCTTATGTTATTAGATATAGTTTCCTTTTTTTATGATGCAATTTGATATGCATATCAAGAGATGACATTTAATATAGCCCCAACCTTTAATAAATCCCCAACCCCACCGAAATCGCCTTCATATTATTCTCACTCACCACTCGTTTGCCATTTTTTTTAATAGCTTATTACAAATTTTGAGAATCAATAAGGTACTCAAAATCACTTCTTTTCATTAAATTTCCTTCATACAACCACATTTTTTCAATTTAAACTTGGTAAAAGCATCTCCTTTTTTATAAAATCATGATTTTATTAATTTCCAACATACAACATAACACATCCTACAGCCTATACCAAGGTTTATTGGTCCCAACAAAGCAAAAACAAATAGGACCCACTTATATTGAGGACAAAACTAGTACTCTCTCCAATCCTTAATATAAGATACACATTATAGTTTGATTTCTTCATTAAAATATGTCCTATATATATTGAGAACTGGAGGGAGTAAATGCCAAGGGAAACAAACAAGGATTAAGCATCACCAAATGTACTTGAAAATTATCCAAACTAGAATTGTATTATGGCATTGATGTATACAAGAGCCGGAAAATTATTATTTTGTGGAACAATCATTGCAGTTTCAACTTCCATATATATAAGCATAGAGTGGGGAAAATTGGAGGGTTAACTCTCAGTAAGCCAGGGAATAAAGTGTGAAATGAGTATAGCCAGAAGAATAAGGACATGCTTAATGAACTTGTGTAAAATCATTTCCTTAAAACAATAATTAACTAAGTAGTTAACCAAATCACCATTTAACCACTATCATAATCATGAAAATACATTGATTGTCAAACAAATTAACTATGATACAAAACTTTAAAACTAAATTCTCCAAAACGACTATCATGGTTAAGAGAACAAAGTCTCTCAATAGAAATCCAAGCATGCAGTTGAACTTTGGACTTCATAAGGCCTAAATAAACATTCACCACTAAACCCAAACTCTTTAACTAAATAATACTTTATCACATAACAAAATATCCAAGTATATCAAGAGATGGATCCATAAGTTTAAAACACAATCATAAGGCTTCTAGGCCACCCAAAACCATCAACAGTAATATTCAAAGAGAAATTGAAAGTAAATATTTAATGCATCGTTTCAAAATAGATTAGAAGATGCAGGATGAGCCCTAATGTGACTATATACAATAATCCAATATATACAGAAAAGATGGAAGTACTACTATTAGTAGAAGTAGCTTAAACTTCCAGAGTCTTCCTTAATAGACCTACATGAGAACTATTACTTCAAAAAATATTAAATCATTGAGGTGAGACAAAAGCCCTAGCAACTAACAATCCATCTCATCAAGCATACAAGTAAGTTCTCATGAGGTGTCAAGTGAGATAGTTATAAAATGTCATATAATATATATATATATAGAGAGAGAGAGAGAGAGAGGATATTGTCACTACCATTTTCTCACCGTTGGATCTATTATTTGATCCAACGGTCCTAATTTACCCTATTTAAAACCTTCTTCCTTCTCCATATTTCTCTCTCTTTCTCTTCCGTTCTCTCGATCTAGCGCATCGCCGCCGTCCCTCCCCCTCCTTTGCGCCCCTCTTCCTCACTGATTTCGTCGCATCACAGTTCATGCTACTTTGGGGTATCTTTTCTTTCCTCTAACTTCTCTTTTTGTCTTTTTTCAATTTATGTGATTTTCTTTTGTTGCGTTCCCGCTTGAAATCTTTGTACTAAAACTTGATCTAGTTCATTTAGTGGGTCTTTATGTATACGATCTGCTTTTGCTGTTTGTTGTAGCAAATTGGATTGTCCGTGCTTTCTGAATATTGTTTGATGCTTTGAGTTGCTAATCCTTTCCTAGTCTTGCTTTTGAAAATTACCTGAGGAGTTGCTCTTCTAGGCAAACTTCTATTCCCCAAAGCATCTCCATATGCTTTACTAATTAAGGTGTGCCAAACTTATATATGATCTGCTTTCATTCTAAATTATTCTTATTAATTGTATATTGTTTGATCTCCCTATGCTTTGTGTATATGATCTGCTTCTACAATTAACAATATGCTTTCTTAACGTTTCCGTTAATTAACATAACTAGAATTCCTTAATGCATTTGAATTTGGGATGAGCCATACTATAGTGTGGCTTTCTACAATGTATAGTTAATTATGATTGTGGAAGATTTTTCTTAATCTTCCTCCTTCAATAATTATCTAATATCTCCCTATCCTCGTTGTTGTCTCCCTTAATTTTACTTTTTCCATAGTTTAAGGAGCAGCTGACCCTACTCAGCAAATATCGCCGCTTTAGAAAAATTTTAGGGTCTGAATTATTCCATGTTTTACAAGATGGTTTAGAAAAATCTGGAAGTGTCATGATTGGTGCTGCCACCAGTGTTTCTTTCATTAGTTTGAATGCTGCAAGATAAATTTTAGGGTCTGAATTATATAGGAGCATGTTTCTTCAATCTTGCATGCCTATATAATGTTTTTTTGATTTGGTGTGATTGGATTGAAAATCTTAGTCTATGGAATAGGATAAGGGATGCTTTTGATGTCTGGGGGAAATTTGGGAGGTCATGACTCATGTGCATTTGGTATGAATATTTATCTGATCTGGTATAGAAGCCTGGAGCTCCAGTGATATATTCTAGTCCGCCATACCTTTTTTCTTTGTCCTGATTAAGAGTATTTGATTGTTATTTATATGTTTATTGATTTTAAATTTTTAGGTATATTATGGATGAGCATCCGGACTACATTGACTTAAATGATGAAATTAGGAATGAGGACATACCTGGTGAATTGGGAGATGACTTATTGAATATGGATGATGATCTAATAGATTACATCAACTTCAGTGATGATGAAATTATAGAAGAGATGCCTATTAATTTAGGAGATGACATATAAAATGATTTAATTGATAACATTTCAAATGTCATTCCCTTGACACCGACAAAGAATTCTAATATTTTGATTGAGGTTGGAATGGAATTTTCAGAACAAAAGGATGTAGTGGACTTGTATACAGCATATGGCAAGGTAAAAGGTTTCGGCGTCAAAACACGAACAAGGAGGGATAACTACTTCAATCTAGTTTGTGCTAGAGAGGGTTATCCACGACCAAAAACAGATAAAGATGTTGCTCAAGTTTGTCAAACCAAATCAAAGAAGACATCATCATTTCGTATTGGGTGTAAAGCTTGTGTAAAAGCTTCTAAAAGTGGAAAAACAAAAATGTGGAGAATTACACATTTTGACGACAACTATAATCTGTTAGATCCCAAGTGTTTTGATGATAACAACAGGTTTAAAATATTTAAAAGGTTTTAAAACAGAAAGCATAATTAACTAAATTTGTAAACCAGAAGCAAACTCTCTCAAGAATACATCTTCTGATTCTCGAGAATGACCTTAGGATTCTCGAGAATAACCTTATGATTCTTGAAGTATATCAGGGCAAAATCAAATGATTCTATTGTTCTAATTCTCGAGAATGAGATTTAATTCTCGAGAATTGAACTAATGCTCGAGTACCCACAAATGCTTCTCGAGTAGGGATAGTCTGTTTCAATATCATGTCAATATATAACATCATTCTCGAGAATGAGCAATCAATTCTCGAGAATGGCTATAATGCTCGGGCACAGGAAAGTAGTACTCGAGAATGCTAAGTAAAGATAAAAAGATCTAAATCACCTTATATGATTCTCGAGAATAGGAAGGTGATTCTTGAGAATAGCAGTAATTCTCGAGAATAAGTCATGAGTTCTCGAGAATGCGTAATGAATGATCAATTATCTTCCGAACTATGATTCTCGAGTATACTAGCTAAGCTCTCGAGAATAGTAGCAATTCTCGAGAATTAACTCTTGATTCTCGGGAATGCCAAGTGAAGAAAAATATGATCAAATGCTTCACGATTACATAGTTCTCGAGAATGCCTAAGTGATTCTCGAGAGTGACATAAATTCTCGAGAATGAAGTACCATCTCTCGAGAATACCCTGCTTCTACGAAAGTTAATTAGCGTCTGATTCTCGAGTATAACAATTCAGTTCTCGAGAATGTCTTCATGAATCTTCACGATATAAGCTTCTGATCATAAGATTCTCGAGAATGAGATGATCAATTCTCGAGAACCCCCTTCAGGTTTGTCTTTCCAACTTTCGGTTTCTAACTTGATTCTCGAGAATACTTAGAACAATTCTCGAGAATACCTTTCTGGAAAATCTACGATGAACATATACTGCTTGAATCACTTATGGAAAATAGTGGGTTATATTCAAATGTTTATTAATCATTTAATCTCACTTTTATCATATCTAATCATTCTTTGGTTGAGTTTTAAAGTGTTTAACCAGGTTATATTTGAATTCGAGCAAAAGGAAATCCAATGTGGCAGCGCATTAAATGAAAGTCAGAAAAACAGAGCAACATTAGGAATAAGCAATAACATCAGACGAAATCATTCTTTCGAGAAACACTTATTCCAGCTTGTTTCTGATTGTCTCTCTGCACAAGATCGTCACCGCCGAAGAACATTTAATGAAGCAACATTGAAATATACCTCATCACTCTGCTTCTGTGTCTAACGGAAAAACAGAGAGTCACAACGGCTCTTTGTTGAGGTCTCTCAACGGGATTAATGGCGTTCACTATAAAAGGACATCGCATTCAATTTCGCCAACTACCAAAAAACATCTTGCGCATTCAATTTGAATCTATTGTATTTATTGTTTCAAATGTCTCATTAATATCTTCAGATATTTCTAGCTCTTCAGTGATTATCAAATATCTACTCAGTGAGGAGTCTTTGTTTCTTAAACATTTATTACATTTCAGTTTGTGTAACTTAAGGTTGTGGAACCTTAAGAGTGGGTGTACGTTTGCAACCAGTAAGGGGGAGTGGGTCCAAGAGAGAAAGGATCATCCTTGAGTTGTAATCGTATTTGATAAGCTTAGTGAAATCCCAAGGCGTTCTTGAGGACTGGACGTAGGTCGAAGTATTAAGCCGAACCAGTATAAATTGCTCAGTGTTCATTTACTCTTTCAGTCTTAATTCTAATTCTGCCTTGTGTGTATCTTCGAAAAAGAATTTGAGATCACCTATTCACCCCCCTCTAGGTGATATTCCACTTTCATAATCATGTTCTTGTGACTCCAAAGAGTGTTCATTATCTCAAATCACACAAAAAATGCCTGATGCTGCAAGATTATTGGTTGAAAAATTTAATTAGTTAGGCTTGCCCATAGGAAAAGTGGCTTCCATCTTTAGAGGCGATGAGTTATTATTTGACAGTTGAGATTGTTATAATCATCTAAAAAGTGTGAGGAGAAGAATGTATAACATAGGAGATGCACAAGCTGTGTTACACTATTGTGTTAAACAACAATCATTGAATCCAAATTTCTTTTATTCCATTAAATATGACAATGAGGATTGCATGGAAAGCTTTTTTTGGATTGATGCAAGGTCCACGCAAGCTTATAATCTTTTTGGTGATGTCATCACATTTGACACGACATACAAAACTAATAAGTATTAAATTCCATTTGGACCTTTTGTTGGTGTAAATAATCATTTACAGTCAATCTTGTTCGGATGTGCTTTATTGAAAGACGAAACAAAAGATACTTTTGTGTGGCTATTTAACGAATGGCTCCGAGGAATGAATGGGAAACATCTGAGCGCCATAATTACTGATCAGGTATAATTATTTTAAGTACATCTTTTCAATTGTTTCATATATTAATGATTGTATTCTTACATATGTCATTGAATTTATAGGACATGTCAATTACCAAAGCAGTATCCCCAAAGTTTTCCCAAATAGCAAGCATCTATTTTGTATATGGCAAATCACAAAAGAGTTCCTATAAAAGCTGTCTCATGTCTATCAGCTGCATGCCACATTTAAGAGCGATTTCAATAACTGTATCCATACAAAAAAGATCACTCAAGATTTTGAAGACAAATGACAACGTATTCTTGATAAATTTGGTCTTCATGAGAATGAGCGGTTGCAATCACTTTATTCTATTAAATCCTCTTGGATACCAATCTTTAACAGATCCATTTTCTTTGCTGGTATGAACATCACTCAGCACAGTGAAAGCATCAATTCATTCTTTGATGGTTTTGTTACATTTGGCACAACCTTAAAGGAGTTTGTAGAAAAATATAATCAAGCAGTAGATTCTCGTTATGAGTCATTCAAAAAATAAGACTTTGAATCTAGGCACAAAGAAAGACGTTTGACATTGAATATGCCATTGGAAGAGCATGTAGCTAAGGTCTATACACGTGCACTTTTCACAAAGTTTAGTGATGCGTTTTCCCATAGTTTTCCTCTCTCTAAGGTGAAACTTGGGAATGATGGTGAGTGGGTTACCTATCGAGTTTTTAATAGGAAAGAGACAGATCATTGTGCAACTGTGAAGATGAAGTTGGAAAATAAAGAAGCTAAATGTTCTTGTCAATATTTTGAGTTCATGGGTATCCCATGTGAGCATATTCTTGCTATTTTTTTGGTTGAAAATGTTGAGCAGATCCTTGAACATATGATTTTGAAAAGATGGAGGAAGGAAGGAAATGATATAATTTGTACAAATAAGGACATTTGTCATTTTGATGGAGAAGGTCTCCTTCGCGGCTTAGATATACGCTCTAGATTTTCCAAACTTATTGAGCTTGCGGATAGGTCCAATTAAACAGCTAAATTTTCTTGTGATGGTCTTGATTCTCTCACTGAATCTTTAGAAAAATCTCCAAGACCTTATGATAGTATTAGTCTTGAGGATTTTGATTTACAGTACTTGAGTTCTCAAACTGAAGAGTCATCTATGATGAGATTGAAGGATCCCAATATGTCACAGGGACGTAGAATTCATAGTGGGATTGAAGAAGCATCAAAGAATACTAATATTTGTGGAAATTGCAAGAAATGAGGACATAATAAACATACATGTACAGAGAAAATTTTACATTGACTCAAACTATGTTTTAAAATTGGGGGGAGGGGGGATAAAGATAATTGTACCATGTGTTTGAAATTAAAGCAACAATGCCTATGTTCCTAATTTGTCTTCTTAATTCTAATTTCTGAGCCATTTCTTGACTTGAATAGTTAGGCAATCTATCCTTGGTCCTCTGAAGATTAATATAACTACAATCACGTTATAATACAAAATTAAAAGAGCTCCATCAATTGTTGGGTAACATCTGCATCACATTGAAAATCATAACAAATGGTTAAAACAACAATACAAGAGCGAGTGAAGCATTACAGGAAGATAAATTTCAGGGTCTGAATTATTCATCCTTCTAGTAACAAGGCACTCCGGTTTTATTGAGATTATATTAGTTGTAGTCAAAGTATTCTGATCTAAACAAAACTGTCGTCTGAACAAAAATAAATGAAATACTAATAAATACTAAATAAATTTAAGAAATAAGTTAATAACTACAGTATAAGAAAACAGTGAGCTATTAGTTGTGGTCAAAGTATTAGTGTGATTGCTAAGGGTTTTGCATATGCAGCCCATGGGATAATTCCTTATAACTTATAATCCCAATATTGAATTAAAATATTATTTCATATACATATCATTATTAATTCAAAAGTTAAAAGTTCAAAGAAGGTCATAGGATGTGCCAATGAGGAGGGGGTTTGTAATTGTGAAATAATAATCAGTAGGATAATAATTGATAAATAAATAGAAAAAGGGGACTGTGATTACTGAGTCTATGAGCCATATGGGATTAGATTGGTTAGTTATAGGAATCCCTAGCCGTCACTTTATCTCCCTATATTAGAGAGGCACCCCTCAAATGTACTCTCTGCATCTCTGAATATACAATGCATGCTTAAGTTCTCTTCTCTCTGTTCTTATCTGAATCTTCCTTCTCTTTCTCTTTCTCTACTCTAATCTCTCTTTTTTTATCCCCACCAACTCTGTGAAGTAGTTGAGGTCAATCTTGGGCTTAGCCGGATACTAGTGATTTATTAGAAGGTATGGGGAATTAGCAAGGCCCCTAACAGATTTATTGAAGAAAAATACTTTCAGTGAGATGAGAGGGCTGCTGCAGCACTCAAACTAATGAAAGAAACACTGGTGGCAGCACCAGTCATGACACTTCTAGATTTTTCTAAAACATCTTGTAACACATGGAATAATTTAGACCCTGAAATTTTTCTAAAGCGTTGATATTTGCTGAGTAGGGTCAGCTGCTCCTTAAACTCTGGAAAAAGTAAAATTAAGGGAGACAACAACGAGGATAGGGAGATATTAGATAATTATTGAACGAGGAAGATTAAGAAAAATCTTTCACAATCATAATTAACTATACATTGTAGAAAGCCACACTATAGTATGACTAATCTCAAATTCAAATGCATTAAGGAATTCTAGTTATGTTAATTAACAGAAACGTTAAGAAAGCATATTGTTAATTGTAGAAGCAGATCATATACACAAAGCATAGGGAGATCAAACAATATACAATTAATAAGAATAATTTAGAATGAAAGCAGAACATATAGAAGTTTGGCACACCTCAATTAGTAAAGCATAGGGAGATGCTTTGGGGAATAGAAGTTTGCCTAGAAGAGCAACTCCTCAGGTAATTTTCAAAAGCAAGACTAGGAAAGGATTAGCAACTCAAAGCATCAAACAATATTCAGAAAGCACGGACAATCCAATTTGCTACAACAAACAGAAAAAGCAGATCGTATACATAAAGACCCACTAAATGAACTAGATCAAGTTTTAGTACAAAGATTTCAAGGGAGAACGCAACAAAAGAAAATCACAGAAATTGAAAAATGACAAAAACCAAAGTTAGAGGAAAGAAAAGATACCCCAAAGTAGCACGAACTGTGATGCGACGAAATCAGTGAGGAAGAGGGGCATAGAGGAGGGGGAGGGACGGTGGCAATTGGCGATATGCTGGATCAAGAGAATGGAAGAGAAAGAGAGAGAAATGTGGAGAAGGAAGAAGGTTTTAAGTAGGGTAAATCAGGACTTTTGGATCAAATAATAGATCTAACGGTGAGAAAATGGTAGTGACAATATCCTATATATATATATATATATATATATATATATATTAACAATATCATAATCTCATTCTCATATTTATCACATGAGTGAACAAAAATCAATTTATTCTCTGTCCTCTCTTATTTCCTCCCCGCCTTATTTTCTCTTGCTAAACCCATGGGCTAGTACTCACTCATGTGATTGGTAGTTCAACTCAACATGCTTACCAATCAAGTGATATGGACCAGCCAAAATCCATATAGCTTAAGACTAGACCATGGGTTCCCCTTCTAATGTATTAGTGGGGTGTTAAAGCTTTAATAAGTACAATTGGGGAAAAGGACTAACCAGTGTACACCCGGAAGCCCACCATCTTATTTCCTCTTTTTGTACAAGAATTTACTCCTTTATTTCCTCTTTGAATAACCTCCTATTGAATCCACATCCACCATCCCCTCTCATAAAAATTCTCAAGATATATAATCACAATGGATTATCACATGTCATTATTAGTTCACCAGTTATTAAAGGAACCTTTCTAATCCACCACAAAAAAAAAAAAACATTATTTGTAGCGGTCACATATAACCGCTACAAATACTTGTATTTCTAACGGTTTAAGACAAAATCGCAGCAAATTCGTAGCGGCAGCGATGGTGCCAAAGCGCGGGCTTGTTTGCAATTTTGGAGTGGTTACAACAAAATTAACCTCTACAAAAGTGGTGTCAACATGGCGCGTAATGGCACGAAAGTTTGTGGTAGTGACTTTGTAGCGGTTGTAGGGAAATAACCGCTACAAAGTTGGCGCTAGCTTTGGCGCATAATGGCATGAACGTTGTCGCAGTTATATGAAAATAACCGCTACAAAATGCAAAACGACACCATATTTGTCACGGTCAAGGAAAAGCGACACGTTGACCACAACAAATCCTAAAAATTTGTACTGGTTATTTTAGTAATTGCTACAAATATTCATGCTATATATAGGTTGACTCAATCCATACATCAATCATAAATATTTAAAAATAATTAGATCTGTATTGTTGCTAAAAGAACTATCTCGGCTTGGTAGTTGAAGACATGCAGATATTTGCAGCTCTCATCCTTGAAGCCGAGATGAGAGCTTCAGATATTTGCATCTCTCATCCTTGAAGCAAGATAGTTCCTTCAGTTACAATCCAGATTTAATTATTTCTTTGACGTGAAGACTTCTACTGTTCTGAAGATAGTCCAGCATGCAACCAAAGATTGGGTTCCAATATAGCTACCTTTCTCTCATGAAAATATCTCCGATCAAAATGAGTCAGTGGGTTTTTCGTGGGAGATCGGTAGCTATACTGAATCCGAATCTTCACGGGTATGTTGGACTATTTTCAATAAATAAATAATGTTTGTAGCGGTTTCACCAGAAATAGTATGAGCTGATTACAATTTTGCACTTCTCAACAAATATAAGTTGTTTCGTTATTTTAAGTGGTTATTCTATTCTAGGTAATTAAGAACTTATTATTCTTAACTCTTGGGTTCAAGAATTCCTATATAATTTATTATCCGGTATTGTTTCCACTTTTTCAGTCATTCTAGATACAATTTTGAAATATTGGATTTTCCGTTATTTAAAACGTGTATCTCTGTCGATATTTATCATTCAATGAATGACTGAAAAAGGATCTACTGATATTTTGTAGCGGTTTTATATCAATAACCACTACAGAATGTCAAAGGTCCAACATTTAGTAGCAGTTATGTAACCGCTACAATTGGGAGGCATTTAGTAGCGGAATTTTGTAGTGGTTTTATCTCAATAACGTTACAGAATGTCAAAGGTCAAGTATTTTGTAGCGGTCATGTAACCACTACAAATTTTCACGATGAACGAGGCATTTAGTGGCAGTTTATGTTGAACCGCTACAGATTGACTAACACCTGTAGCGGTTTTCATATATAACCGAAACAAAATGAGACAGTTTTTAAACCGTGTTTCCCCTTATTTTCAAACCACCTAAGGTTTGAGACATTGCCTTTAAAACTTTCATTCTCTCTTACTTGTTACTTAAAATCTTGGAGTGATGGTTTCTAAAGGAAATGGAGGGAAAGGCAAAGAGGTTACACCTAGTAGAGGGCCTATAAGAGGCAGTAGTAGTAGAGGGGGCCGGAGTAGGGGGTATAAGGGTCAAAATATCCCTCCGCGCACCTCAGGTGGGGATCGATTTAGATCAACTCTTCGCCGATGAGCCAATCCCACCACCAGAGACCCTAGAGATCGTAGGGGGAGAACAGGGCGCAAGTTTATCCGTCAGCGTCCTCGATGAAAATGAGGAGATTGAGATTGACATTCCCATAGCCGAGGTGGAGCGGTTTCTTGACCGGGAGAATGAGCGGGACCAAGGGAACCCTCGATTGTCGTCTTCGCGTTCCACCGGATTTGAGGTGGATGTCGAAGGTAAATGTAATTATTTTTTTGACAATTTAAATTTAAATTCTTTATGATTAATTAAATTATATTTAAATGCAATACAAACATGTTTTTATAATTGTGCAGATACACAGGGGAACATCAGCAGGAGGACGTTGGATGTTGCTGGGGTCAATCTGTTGGAGGGGTCTCGCGTTGTAGTTCCCTGGAACATGGACATGGACTAGCCGATCGACAACGGTGGTCACCTGTTCAACTAATGGTTGACAGAATTAGGTGGGAATTGGGCGTGGTTCCCCTTCTACTTCAAGGATTTGAAGCATGTTCCGAAGGCGAACAAGGACAAAGTGCTTGAGGACCTTGTGCAGGTTAGTAATGTTGTTTAGTTATAATTTATGATTTATTTATTTATTTATTACATACTTAATTAATTAATTATAAATTATGATATAGCAGAAGTTTAAAGTGCGAGGCAACGCAAAGAGGTACGCACTGCTAAACATAGAGGATAGCTGGAAGAACCAGAGGGGTCGTCTCTACACCAAGAGGAATGGAGATGGGACGATTCCTCGGCAACAACTGATCGAAAACGTCCCAGATGGCATCGACCCAAATCACCGGGGGGCTTTGGTTCAATATAGGAGGAGTTCAGAGGGACAGGTAGGTTTTTTAAATAATTATAGTTTAAATTTTGTTTAAATGTAGTTTAAAATATAAATATAGTTTAAATCAATTTATAGTTTATATTTGGTTTAAATTAATTAATATTTTAAATTTAGTTTAAAAATAGTTTAAATTAATTTTTAGTTTAAATATAGTTTAACTTAATTTATAGTTTAAATATAGTTAAAATATTAGTTAAAATATAGTTTAATTTAATTTATTGTTTAAATTTAGTTAAAATATAGTTTAACTTAATTTATAGTTTAAGTTTAGTTAAAATATTAGTTAATTTATAGTTTAAAATATATTTTGTATAAATATAGTTTACATATAGTTTAAATTAATTTAAACTTTAAATATAGTTTAGAAAATATCAAAATAATAATTAATTTCACTTAATATTTTGTTTGTTCCTCCCTGCAGGCTCTGTCCTAGAGGAACACCAGAAGCCGGGTACAGCAGATGATCCATCACACGGTAGGATCCAAGACGTTTGTTGTGATGTACAGTGAGATGGTATGTTGAAAGTTGAATTAATTTTAGGTTTAAATGATTGATTTTTTTATTTTTAAAATAACAAAGTTGATATTCTTTTAGTTCTTTCAGCAAACGAAGGCTCGGGAGTAGAACCGTCAGACGGACTATGGGGAGCTATTCACATACACCCATAGACACCATGATGGGACGGCGACCTCTTAGGTGGTAGAGGAGATGATAGTAAGTTACAAACAAATTGTTTATATAGTTAATTTAATATATTTAAATTGAATTAAATTGTTTGATTAATGTTTTATGAAATTTTTGCGCCAGGGGCGGATTGAGCAGAGCCAGGCATAGCTGCGAGCTTCACAGCCCTTGGAGTCACAGGGGTTTGTGGATTCTACAACCCCATTGAAAGCTATCGTAGGCCCAGTGGAGCATCTTGACCGCATTAGGGGTATGGGGCTAGGCGTCAGGCCTAGCATGGTCTACGACAATACCTTTGCCTCTGAGGCTGGAACCTCCGGCTCGAGAAGGCCGCCACCAGAGGTGGTTCAGGCGATGATTACCGAGCAGGTTGCCGACCAGGTTGACGCCAAGACTCAGGAGATTACTAAGCGCATGCAGGACAAATACGATCGTGGGTACACTACTCAGAGGTAGAGCTGGGATGCTGCTACTGGTGCCTTGACAGAGTTGTTACCTCACAAGCGGTTTCCATCTCCCCCGCCTCCCCCTACGTTCAGCTACGAGGCTACCCCTCTGCGTCCTACTGCTGATGACGAGGGAGTTTTTACCTCCACTCGTGCACACGCCCCCTGATAACCCACCCTGAGACAGCCCCCCTGAGATAGGACCTGATCATCAGGCTCCTGATAGTTGGTTTTTATTTTCACACACATTTTTATACTTAAAATGTTTGTTATCTTTTTATTTTATTTGGTTTTTAAACAATTTTATTTCTTTAAATTATTCGTTATCTGTTATTTTAGATGGTTTTTCATATTGGAGTAGTAGTTCAATACTTATATTTCATTTATATTAGTTTATTAATGTTACTTATAATATATAACCATTGTTATTGAAAAATATATTTAGTGAAATAAATATATTATAGTTAAATAAAATAGATATTGTAAAATAAATAATGGAATTAATATTTAGTGAATCATAATATATTTTTTAAAATTCAAAACAGTAAAATTAACAACTGTAGCGGTTAACCTATGACATTTGCAACGCAACACCAACGGTTAAACCTTTGTAGCGGTTACACAGACACAAACTGCTACAAATTTGAATTTCCAATTGAATAAAAGACCGCTAAATATTTGTAGCGGTGCATATCCTAAACCGCTACAAATGTCCAACGACTTACATTTAGTAGCAGTTAGTATAGCGGTTTATTAACCACTACAAAACTCTGGCAGGATTTTATTCAGTTTCAAATTTATTTTTGTTGTGGTTAGTGTAACGGTTTTGTAACCGCGATATTATTTTATATTTGTAGCGATTAAGGTAGCGGTTTAAGAATCGCTACAAAGTTGACAATGTTGCATTTAAAGATCTCAAGTGCTTTGAAGATAATTAAACATTCTCTCTTCATTTATATTCTATCCTAACTTTGTTTACTACATATGGATAAGTCATGGATCAAATTGCCGCGCAATTCTCCCATATATTTAGCGGAATTGAAAACTTTCTTAGATTTCGCCTTCTCTCACGCTAGCATTAATGGCAAGATCATGTGTCCGTGTTGTCGATGCAAGTTTAAGAAGTGGCAAACACGAGAAGGTGCTATGGAACATCTTCTTCTGAAGCCTTTCCCGGAAGAATATACATTATGAGGAGTTCATGGTGAAAAACGTGGTATGAGATATAGGGATCATCTTCCTCGAAGCTCACAAGTAGGAAATCAAGTAGATCAAGATGATCCGGTTAATGAAGCTATTCACGATGCTTTTGATTTTCAAGACAACAACTTCACGACAGAAGTTCAAGGTGCAGAACTTGTTTTCTTCAGGAATGATGCAGCTCAGAAATTTTTCAGCCTCATGGATGAGAGTGATCGTCCTTTGTATCAAGGGTGTCGGAAATACTCCAAATTATCTTTCTTGGTCAATTTGTACCATATCAAGTGCTTGTGTGGGATCACTGATAAGGTAATGTCGATGTTGCTAGAATTACTACGAGATGCTTTCCTTGATGCGGACATTCCCACAACCTTTTATGAGGCCAAGAAGATAATTAATATATTAGGCCTGAACTACAAAAAAATCGAAGCATACCCCAACGACTGTATGCTTTATTGGGGGAGAGGACGCTCGTAGGGAGACTTGTAAGAAGTATCACACTTCGAGGTTCAAGACAGTTCAGAAGAGGAAAAAGTAGAAGAAGAAACTCGCAAAGATTCTTAGGTACTTTCCTTTAAAACCTCGCTTACAAAGATTGTTTATGTCATCTAAGACAGCTGAGCATATGAGGTGGCATGAAGCTGACAAGAACAAAGATGGTAAACTCAAACATTCATGGGATGTTGAAGCATGGAAAGGGTTCGACTCAAACTTTCCAAATTTCACGGTGAACCCTAGGTTCGTCTTGCTTTGGCGACCAACGCTTTTAATCCATTTGGGAATCTTAGCACAAGCTATAGTGTATGGCTAGTTGTCTTGATACCCTACAGTGGATATGTATGAAACAAAGCTCCTTCATTATATCCATGATCATTCCAGGCAAAAAGGCATCGGGAAATGACATCGATGTGTATCTCCAACCGCTTATCGTGGAGTTGGTGGAGTTGCAAAATGTAGGTGTCGAGACATATGACATGCACGAGAAGGCACTGTTCAACCTGCGTGCAGCCTTGATGTGGACGATAAGTGACTTTCCTGGCCTTAGAACATTATTCGGGTAGAATGTGCATACCAGTCTTGCGTGTCCAACTTGCAATTTTGACTCTGACTCAGTACGCCTTCCCCACAATTGTAAGTGGTGCTTCATAGGTCATCGAAGGTTTCTCGATGGTACGCACAGGTCCAGGTTGAAACACAATCCTTTCAATAGACAACAGTAAAAAAGAGGACCTCCTCAAAATTTATCCGGTGCAGAAATTATAGAGTAGCTTCAGGATGCTGAATTTGAGTATGGATAAAGAGACGATCCAGCAAAGGCCGAGACAGAGACTGCTAAGGCTTTTGGTTCTACGCCCTAGCAATGGCAGAAGATAAGCATCTTCTTCACTCTTCCGTATTGGAAATATAATTTGCTCTGACACAGTCTTGATGTCATGCACATTGAAAAAAATGTGTGTGATAATGTGTTATACACGATTCTAAACGAACCAGGCAAGTCAAAAGATCATCTTCAAGTGAGGAAAGATTTACGGGAGATGGGAGTTCGTGGAGACACGTGGCCAGATGAGCATGACAGATTTCAATCAACAAAAGTCATCCTGACAAAACCGAATAAGGAAATATTCCTTACGACGTTGAAGAAAATAAAAGTTCCTGACAAGTATTCAAGCAACATTTCACGATGTGTTGATGTGTAGCCTCGAAAGGTTGCTGGGTTGAAGAGTCACGACTCACATGTGTTTATGCTACAGTTACTTCTGCTGGCCATCAAAAATACGCTGCCTCTCGATGTGTCGATCGTTTTGGTCGAGCTGTGTTCTTTCTTCCGGAAGTTGTGTTCCAAGGTTTTGATCGTGGATGAGCTCGACTAGCTGCAACAAAAAATCATTCTTACGCTGTGTCATTAATCTTTCCTCTGTCTTTTTTCATGATGATGGTTCACCTGACAGTACACCTTGTTCACGAAACAAAGCTTGCTGGCCCAGCTCAATAACGATGGATGTATCCTATTGAGAGGTACTCATTTAAAATTAATTACTTCAGCGTTACTTCCAAGGCCGTTTCACCGTGACGCTGTTCAAGTGTTTGTGGGCAAATACGACAACATCCCGGGCACTCACCACTGACGACTTAGGCATCACATCAGTGAATTTCTCTTGACCTATTCACACAGGTCAGTCTAAAGATGATGAGCCATATATTCTTGCCTTAGAGGCACATCAGGTTTATTATGTCACCGATGAGAGGCACAGTGATTGGAATATGGTGGTTCACTTAAAGCCTCAGGACCTTTACGACATGGGCGATGGTGATAACGTCGCCTACAAAAGTGAGCCATTCCAGCCCACCAGTTTTGAAAACTTCTTCCCTGATGGTGATGATAATTTACTTATAACATTTAACGAAAGTTTAATTTCTGTTCAAACATATTAAACTCACAAGTAACATTTTCTCCTTACTTTTTTTGTAGGGATGATGACGAATATTGACATAAAAAATTATGTTTACGATTTAATATGTAATCTTCTATTTCATTTTTTTTTAAAAAAAAAAATATAATAGAATAGGATTTCTAGTGGTTTTACGACCGCTACAAAATCAAAAAACCACTACTAACACATAACTGCTACAGAAACCTTGCCCTAACCACTACAACAACCGTTATATCAACCGCTACAAAGTGTTGCATTGATATCAATATAAATACCTACACCAAAACTTCATTTAATATGCTTCAGTTTCATTTTCTACACATGTTTTCTCTCGGTTTCTCTCATCTTTCTACATTTTCTCAAAGGTTAAGTATTTGAAGATGGTAAGTGCTGTTCAACCGGATCAAATATGATGATCATCGAAATATTTCTTTTTCCTTCTAATTTTGTGATACTAATTTTTTTAATTCACGATTTTATGAACATTTTTCAATTTTCCTTCCACTTTCACATATATTATTTTTAGATTGAAATATTATTTAAATGAAATTATAATTAGTGGATATTATAT
This sequence comes from Acacia pycnantha, assembly GCA_025563575.1. NCBI lineage: Eukaryota > Viridiplantae > Streptophyta > Magnoliopsida > Fabales > Fabaceae > Acacia > Acacia pycnantha. The sequence continues at coordinate 2,149,098 of JAMWYP010000066.1, forward strand.
CTACATATTATCTCAATTTTTTACAACTATATATTAACATATATAATCAAATATCATATTTTAATATCAACGATTTTTACTAAAAATACCAATAATTTATATTATAATGATTAGTTAATTAACAAAATAACCTAAAGCAACTTTTTTAATTTGTTTTCATAATTTCATTAATTTGTAGCGATTCTATAACCGCTACAAATTTTCGCATAAAAATTTCTCCATCACCTTTGTAGCGGTTTTGAACCACTAGAAATATGGGGAAAAAAACTTTAAAAAAGGCGGAAAAATTTTAAATTTGGCGAAAAAAATTATTCCGAAAAATGGCGGGAATGCTTTATAGTGGTTACATAACCACTACACGATAATTTGCAATTTGGCACCTCTTTTGTAGCGGTTATTAAACCACTACCAATTGTTTCCGCCATTTTGCAAGAATTTGGTGATGTATTAAGTAGCAGTTATTCAACCGCAACATTATGTTTGTTAATTTAATATTGTAGCGGTTTGTCCACCGCTACAAATTGTTTACGCATGACGTCATTCCAGCCTCATATAGTAGCGGTATCCTGAAACTGCTAGAGTTAAAGTAGCGGGTAAGGTGAATGTAGTAGCGGTTTATTATAACCGTTACAAAACTGCTTGCAACGACATACTTTGTAGCGGTTTTCCTAGCTGCTACTAATGTTGTTTGTAGCGGTAAAAACTGCTACAAATATGCCATCTTAACTGCTACAAATGGATCTTTTTTTTGTAGTGATCTCATAAATCAACACCAATTCATATAATATAATATCATTAGCCATTTCTCAATGAAAATAAGTCCTACAAGACAATTTCATTAACAACATAATAGTCCATATCACCTACCAATAGCAAATTTATAGGTCTAAATAGTTAATAATCAATCACAAACATCATACAAGCATGCACAATAAAATGAAAGTGGTTGCCTCTCGTCAAGGTAAAGTATTACCACAATGCTCTTAATCCAAGAGCTCAAACACAAGCCATAATCAATCTACAACGATCAATATATTGCACATGAATAACTCTTTGAGTTATTAGAACAGTTAACTTAATTCTATAAATTTAAATTTTTGAATTAATTACTCAAAAATTCCAATTTCACAATAAAATCCCAATTATTTATTTTAACATTATTTCAAATATTTTTCTTAACCCAACAACTCCTTTAAGTGATTTATTATCATCAATTTCATTCCATTACATAAAATCCCTAGTTTCAAGTTTAGGCACAAAATTGCTAAATTATACTTCACTTTAATAAAAAATCTAAACTGATCAAAATTTTAAGAACACCTCCAATAATCCAAATAAATAATTTAACTCAACTTTAATTGATTAAGAATGTCCGATATATAATTTATATATTGATTATAAACAAAATTCATGATAAAATATTATACCAACTAAATAAAAAAAATTAAATTTATTAAAATTAACTATTAATCATCATCTATATTTCATGTAGTCATCTATTAATAAAACTCAAAACTTGCTTTAGACCTTTAGCCTAAAATATTCTCTAATCAGCCGAAAAATACTATAATAAGAAATAGAAAATTATTTAAAATAGTTTTCATGAAGGAAGTTAATTTTATGAGTATAAGTGATTTTACTGATCAAAATTATCTAAGAAGAAGCAAACCAGACTGTGAAATGGTTGAAAAGATCGCATGAGGAAGAAGATGAAGTTTCAGCGCTCTCTCCCCCTCATCACTGTTTGACATGAACGTTTGCGGGTGGGGATATTCAACAAATGACCTAGGGGGAAAATTACAGTTCAAGATCCCATGTTTTTCAATTTCCAGGCATTTCTTGATTTTTTTTTTCCTTTTGAACTTTAGTTATTTTAATCCATTCCTTTTATATAAATATTTTTTTCTTTTATTAGTATTCCTTTAAATTTCTATTTTTTTATGCTTATAATCATATGTTAAGTAAACCCCTTTTCGTTTGATAATTACAAGATAAGTTCATTTATCATTTGTTAATTGTTTTTTAATTGTAATTAAATCCTATTTATAAAATTTAGGATGTTATACAATCTGCAAATACACAGATAGGTAAACAATACCAAAGATTTTGTCCTCCTTGAATTTTTAATCTATGACTTACTCACAATTCACTAACCAACCATAAGGGTTGAGAAACTAATTTGCCTATTACACTTGAGATAAGTGTTCGATTTTTCCTATGAATTTGAGGGGTTGGTTCAAATATCGAGCATAAGCTTGCGAGGATCCTCAACAACATCTTTGATTCGACACAAGAAGAACAGACTCCCTACCATTAATCAACCTATGATAATATGTTAGAGCAAAATACATCATCGGCCTTGGGACTACTTGACCTCCAACCACCATTGGACTGGGTCAATATATAGTGCACACCAAAAATTGCGGATAAAATAGTAGTTGCAAGAGATTTCTTTCCACATAGTTAACATAAAATTTTGTTCACATGATCCATAATTATTTATTTCTAGTGACTCAAAGATTAGCTTGATGTTTCAAATCACACTTTTCTCAGTTTGCCCCACTAAGTAGATTCCAATTGGAGAGGTGTTGGGGGAAGTTGGAATGGTCGTATGTTTATGACAAAATGATGCATGATGTCAAGATAGTTTTTGAAGTTAACGACATGAAGATGTGTGACATTCTAAATTTTGGAATTTGAGAATTAGAAATATGACATGAGATTAATTATGAAAAATTTGGCCTTGATTATTTTAAAATTAATATTTGGAATTAAGGCATATTTTCCCATGAATTAAGGATAAATAGTTAGGGAGGATAATTTTTGGCCTAAATATTTTAGAGACAATATTTTTTGGCCTAAAGAATTTAATTGAGAAAGAAAAATCCTTAAATGGAATTAAGGATTAGTTTTGATTACCCAACTAATGTTTGCAATTTAATTAGTAAGGGACTAGATTGCAAACAAGATCCTTGTAGGGAGTTAAAAGATGTAAATTTTTTTTTTAAAGTGAGACACCTCATCTCTCTCCTCTCATGCATGCTTGCCACATGTCCTCTTTCCTTCATTTTTCTCGGACAAACACTCCCTCATCCGGCCAAACATATGTTCACACACACACAAATTGCTCTCCCTCATCTGCCACTTGTCCCACATGCAACCATCACACACAAACTCCCTCTCTTCCCAATTGACAATTCACCAACTCCCTCTCCCTCAGCTGGACACGCATGGATAACACACACATGCGCGCGCGCGCGCACACCATATCCTTCATTATTCTCATTCTCCCATCTGGCCTCAATCTCATACAACACACAAATACACTTCACATCCAATCTTTTATTCCTCTCCCTTCCAGTAAACACACCATCACACACACCACCTCCTTGTTCTTATCCGGCAACAACTTAAACACACACATACCACACCTCTCATTCATTCATCTCCCATTCTTCACTTTAGTTCGGCCATGCACTCAAACAGAGAGAGATTGAGAATTTGAACTGAGAGTTGAGAAACCAAAAGCAAGCCATGAGAGAGAGAGATCATCATCAAAAGAGGAAGGGAAGGCTTAAACTCACATGCAACACTGATTTTGAACTAAGGTAAGTCTCTTCATTGATTTCTCATATGGTTTTTTGCATTTGCAGAAGTTTTGAGAGTTCTTGGTGGCTAAAACTCATGATTTATAGAGAGAAAGAGTTCATGACAGCATTTTGCTGATTGCATGTTGATTTCCAAAGGATTTATGGTCTTCTTTGGCTCTGAAAATAAGTCCTAAGATTGTGCATGTTAGATATTAGTGCATGGAGTCTGCTTTATGAAAGATTTGAGCCATAAAATGAAGTTGCATGTCATCTTTTTCACCTCTGCATCTTAGTCTGAAAACATAGCATCTTTTGCATGTTTTTTTCGTGGGTTAGAGATCGAGTTTAGCTATGAAATTTTGTGAGATAAAATTTCACTCCTTAAGCTTTAAAAGGAGTCTTGGACCACCTTAAACGAAGGTCTAGAACTCGAGATATGATTAATCTAAAGGTCTGAACCTTATAGATGGAGTGGTAATCTTTGAGCGAGTTAAAAATTGAGCAAACAACCTCCTATGACCTTGAAAATTAATGAAATGTAGTACACTCCTTAAAATTTAAAACAAGTCAAAGAACACATTATTTGGATAAGTATATAAAGAGTTATGAATTTTTGAAAATGAGTCATAGTTATGGAGTGTCATCTGAACAGAGGTCACATTTTTGTAAACTGAGAATGATAGGTGTCTGATAAAACGCTGTAATTATTTTTCCTAGAAACTAGACTTGTTAAAGAGTTCATAGGTTTTTGAGTAACCTAATTTGGACATCTAAAACTCAAGATATGAATTTTTGAATTGAAGTTGAATATTGAAATCTATAAGTTATGTGTTCAAAATTGGAATTGTCATTTTCAAGAAAGGTTTTTATTGGGTAAACGACATTGCTTTTTCAGTGAAATTTGGACAGAGTGTAGTAGACCTCTCAAGCCTTAAAACAAGTCATAAATTGTGTTAATTGGAGGTCTAAAACTCAAAATATGATTTTTCAAAATTTCGCCAAAGAATTTGAAAAATTCTAATATCAGAGATAAGCAATGTCCAATTTTCAAAAATCTGGGAATGTCTCAGCCATAAATTATCTCAGTGATTATTTTTATTTGAAAATAGACTAATTAAGTTTTCTGTAGGAATTGGAACCACTCAATTTGGAGTTGTGTAGCCCAATATATGATTTTTCCAAGTTCCTAGAGAAATTAAAGGCTTAATTTTTTATCAGAGAAGAATCACATAAGTAGATAATTGTGTTTAATCTTTAAAGTGATAATTTCTTTGGATAAGTTGAAAGGTTAAATGGCTGACATAGTATAGATAATTTATATGCTGTGTTAACTACTCTGTTGTGGTTGATTTACATATATTGTATATGCTTGGTTTGCAAGATTAACCTGTTACTCTGAGATTCATCATTTGAATCTCAAAACCTTCCACTAATTTAGGACGCGGGCAGAATAGTGAGCAAGGTTTAAGGGGCAATGGCGTAGTTATCGCTTGACGCTAGAAGGTGGAGGAGCTGATATTGCAGCTTGATTTATTTTGAATCACCTTCTGTATATATATTCCTTATGACTTAGTTGTTATTTTGAAGTAGCCAAATGAGGCTATTGGAAAGTATATGTATAAATAGCTACCTATGACCTTATAATAGTATAAACCTATATATATTGCTGCAAGGATGGGCAAATATGTCACGACCCCATAATGTGATGGATGATTAATCGAATAGTACAACACTAGGTTAGATATAATAATAAAGAAGCACTTTGATGATATCAAATAAGGTCTAAGGTAAGATGGATTTTTAATGAAGAGTTTGAACCACTGATTAAATATTTTCAAAAGTTTTAAATTTTTCAGAAAAGCCCATTCGATTCACAGGAGTAGATCTTGTGTTTGGGTTAAACTTTTGTACTCTTTTTAAAAATGTTTTTATTTCCCAGGATCAAACCTAGCTTGGTGGTTTAAATTCATTGTTAAATAATACATCTGACTTGTGATTAAAGGAAGGCGTCACTCTATTCTGGGCTCAGAGCAGGAGGCGTTACAAGATGCACAATCAATATAGACAAGTATCAGAAAAACAATATTAGATAATCAAGCTAAATATAAAGACAAGTATCAAAGAACCAAATAGAATGACAAGTATCAGACAAATAGCATCAGACAATCAAATAGAATATAAAGACAATTATCAGAGAACCAAACACTATCAAATATTATTGTATCAAATATATATCACTAATTGGTCCACAGTGTCATCCTACTTGGCAATATCATATGAACTGATTGGGCCACACATGCCCTCAACTACTGGACCCACGTGTATTAATGATCAGGTATACATGTGCCTTATCGTGAAGATAAAATCATATGCGAAAGATATCCTATTGGGCCAAAAATTCAAAGGAATCTCATACCCATTTATTTCATGATGAGTTCCAATGACATATATTCTATTCCCCATGCGTCAATGTATATTCCCATGTAATTACGATAGATGGAGATATGCATATTGGATGATCTGTTCGGTCGTAGTAGTTAATGCCGTTTAATGTACTTATTGTTAGTTATGCTTAGTTTTGATGATGAAAATATGCTTATCAATATCAAGAGCAAAAAGTTTGCATACTACACTTATCTACTACATTAACTGGTTCTTATATTTAATGTAGATATGAAGTTCAATAATGAAGAATGATCAATAAAGGAGATTGAAGAAGGAAGAACTTTTTGAATGGAATGATAATATCATTATTCAAGTTCTTAGATTGATACTAGAAGTCTCCAAGATCATATGGAAGTTGGAATGACTCAATTCAGAGTTAAAACAAGCAAAAATGAGCTTCAGGATGAACAAACTCGAGTTAAGGACTAACTTCCTCGAGTTTACCACTTTGCTACAGTGATTTTCTCTTCTGGAATGAGTTGCCTCGAGTCAAGACACTAATTGCCTCGAGTTAAGGTGTATTCCAGCCACTCTGTTCATCTCTGTTTCACGTTTCACTTGGGTGAGGTCTGGTAATTTGATGATATCTCCTAAAACATAAATCGGATTGAGGTGAAACAAATTTTGGATGAAACTATACTCTCAATGCGTCATTTTGACATAAAATTTAAGCCCAAAGGAGTTCATATGAAGGAGCTATGAATTTTGGAAGATGACAGTGAACTCAACGTCACACAGCAGACCAAGCTTTGGTATTTTGGGTGTATCTCACAAACTACACATCCAATTGAGCTGAAACCAGTTCCATTAGAAACTAGACTCAAATAAATTTTCAAAAACATAAAGATCATGAAAAATTAAGATCAATTGAAGGAGATATGATGTTTTGAAGTTGATAGTCAGTTTAGGATATGGCAAAAACGCTGGTCAAGAACAACCTTCATTCATTGGATCATAACGATCAGAATACAATGAGTTTGGAGCTGATTCTTGTTGCGTTTGAAAGAAGACTCAAATAGATATATGGGGATAGGTGGTTTCCAAATTTGGAGTTATATCAAGGACGCTACACTCACTGGAAATTGACCTTGTGTTGATAATATGCTTGCGTTCTGAAAGGGAGAGAACAATTCATGTTGAAATGAATTATTGCCTAAAGTTCATAGCCTCGACTCAAGAAGAAGTAGAGAGAAAATCACACTAAGTAGTAGAGCTTCTGCCTCGAGTTCATATGCATTGTGCCTCGAGTCAAACGAAGGCAGAGAGCAATTCTTTTGTAAACATTTATTGCCTCGAGTTGGCCACTTCATTAACTCGAGTTAAAGAGCTCTGTTCAAGTATTCTCGACACATACTTGAAGTTCAGATAAGTATTGTTTGTTACCTCAAGTCATATGCTTCAAGTGAGGTAAAATGTTTTTAACTTCAATTGTCTCGAGTTAAATAATATGTGCCTCGAGTTATATGCTTAATGTCTAAATATTTTTCTCTTTGCTACCTCGAGGTAAATATGTTTTGACTTGGAGTTAATAAGTATTGAATCGATTTGCCTCTACGTAAAATTAATATGCCTCGAGTTATCCTATTCAATTGTTTCAAATCTTTTCTTCGCGCCCTGAGGTGCCTCGAGTCAATTATTTAAATTCCTCGAGGTAACTAGTTTATTGCTCAAATAATTTTGGTCTCTGCGAATTGTGTGCCTCAAGTCATTTTATAAATGCCTCAAGTAACCATGACTTAAGGCATTTTATTTAAAGGAAATTCTTGCCTCAAGTCACCATGACTCAAGGAAACAAATGCCTCAAGTCATGATGACTCAAGGCAATCATTCCAGAGACACTTTAACGCGATAAAACTTTTGCTTTTTTGCCTCAAGTCACCGTAACTCAAGGCAAGCTTCATTCTTCATATATTTCTAACTTGCATTTTTTCCTCGAGTTATTAAGTCACTTGCCTCCAGTCATGATGCCTTAAGGCAACACCTTTTTAACTAGAGTCAAACTTCTCTGTTTTTTCAAATCACCGTCTCCGGAAATCTAAATTAATTGATTGTGATTTCATTTCTTCATATCATCACTCATTACTATTCCTAATTGCTTTTAATCAGTTTGCTAATGAGTTTCAGATGATTATGTTATGGATTAACACCAAATTGAGATAAAGCAATTTATGTGTCAGACATCATTAAATGCTACGTTAGAAAACAGAGGAAAGCTTCTGAGTCTAACGGATAGTTTGAACATTCTAACAAAAAGCTTGAATCTTCATAACAACCATTAATACAACACTCAAGACGGAGCATTAACAAAGCTAACGTTAAACATTCTATGATTAAAGTTGGATTAGAGCTCAACGGACAAAAAGCAACAAAAGCTTCAACGGCTACTTCCAACTGATCTCGAACGGTCAAATGCTCGCAACAGTCGAAACACAAATGTCTATAAATTGCGAAGTCTTCAAACCGGAAGGATGACAATTGATGAATGACTCGACGAAGTCAATGAGATGATTTTACTACTTCACCGTCGATATGTCAATAACTCATACACTCTTTGTTTCTCAATATTTCTATAGTTTGCAGTAGAGAATGAGATGAACGATTATGTACTTCAGTGTTAATCATATTCACTTCTAAGAGAAAAGATTCATTGTAATCATTTTATCTGAGAGATACTCAAGATTGGGTGATCTTGAGTGGGAAACTGATTGTATCCTTACAGTGTGTAAGGGGGAGTATCTCGGTGAGAGATTCGGCTTCACAAGTGCCTAAGTGAACTTGTGGGATTGTATAGGCTTCTCTTGTGTCCGGATTAAACAAGAGGATAGTGGATTGAAAATCTCAAGTGGAGCTTGGGGACTGGACGTAGGTCAAGGATTGGGCCGAACCAGTATAAATCACAGTTTGCATATTCTCTTCCCTAAACTCTTATATTTCTAGCATATATGTTTGAATGATTGACTATCGCTTTATAAATTATGACTGTCCTACGAACTGCTTTTAGTAAGTTACGAAAAGATTTTCAAAGTTATCTAAAGTTTTATCAAACATCCAATTCACCCCCCTCTTGGGTGATAGCCAGGTCTAACAATTGCCTCCATGACAGTGATACACAAAAATGTGTTAAAAAACAAAAACATTAATGGCAGAGAGGACAAAAACGAAGATACATGTGATCAAACCCATCATCTATCTATTTCATTTTCAAATAGCCAAAACACTGGAGAATGCTAAGAAAGGAAAATATAAAAGTATTCATCACTGAGCACCTGCCACCATTAAAGTGTTGCAGTAGTAGCTATTTAGCAGTGGCACAGGAAAGAAACTTCCCTGCCGGATGCGACTTACGCTGCTAAAGCCCCACATGCCATTAAGTTTACTTTCTAATATTTCTCTCTATTTGATAACCTTTGATTTCCCGCTTCATGTTAACTATATATTCATCTTGGCTATTCTTCCTCTTTTTTTCAATGTGTCTAAAGTTCTTCCATAACTTAATGTACAAATTTTAATGTGAATGTGCTGAAAAAGTCCTTAAGATCAAGACACAAGGAATTTATACTGGTTCGGTTCAACCTCTTGACCTACGTCTAGTCCCCAGACTCTCTGGGATTTTTCACTAACTCAATTGATTACACACTCTGTAACTCGAGTAATTCTCTCACTAGAACTTACTCCCCCTTACAAGTTGCAATCAATATCCCAATCTCCAAGTCCCTTGACTTGAGATTCTTATAATGAGTGATTTATAATAAATGAACTCTCTCTAAGAGTGGATAAAGATAAGCACTGAAGTACAATGTATCAAAAGATACTTTACACAAGAAAACTCAAATAGTAGTTGGAACCTTGAATGATTTTCGTTTTTTGCAGATTGGTTGTTGAGAAGAATTGAATGCAACTCTATTTATACAAAGAGAGCATTAAATGATCGTTGTAATCTTCAATATGACCGTTGCTAACATTAAGAATGGATTAGCAGAAGGTTTGGTCTTCTTCTCTCTCTACTCTTTGGTTAATCCAGTTGCATAGAAGTTTATGGTTGACTTCTTGACTTTTAATTCGTTGGAAGAGTAGCTACTGGATGTGGAAAGGAAACATTAATCCCTTTGCAACGTGTATAGAATGATTGTCCAAAATAATGCAAGTTTTCTGCACTTTGCATTTAATGAACTGACATCACTTTTTGCTTTATGCTAATCCTTCATTTAATTCTCTTTAAATTATCTGAAACTCACTAACAAATTGATTAAACATAGTTAAGAATAGTAATGAGTGATGATATAAAGTATTAAACTCAAACATGAAGATTTTACAAATTCGTCTAGTTTGAATTTCAAAACCAGCGACAAACTCGAGTTTGTTCATCCAAACTGGAGTTTTCATTTTTCATTAAAAGCCTAAACTCGAGTTTCCAAAACCAAAATCGAGTTTTCTTCATCCAGAGAAGAATGTCGCAATTTGGTCTTTGAAGCAAGTTTTGAGTCAGGTTCAAAACTCGAGTCATTAAGTGACAAACTCGAGTTTTGGACTTTATGATGAAAAACAAGTTTAAGTCCAAAAGCTCAAAACTGGAGTTTCCAAAGCCAAACTGGAGTTTTTAAAATGTTCAAATATAGAAGAACTCTCTGCTTGGCCTAAACTCGAGTTTGCAAAGTGAAACTCGAGTTTCCATAAATCTTTGAAAAATGGAAAACTCTCTGCTTATTCAAAACTGGAGTTTTGACAAACTTTAGAAACTTTGAGTTCTTCTCTGTAAGGCCCAAACTCGAGTTTCCAAAACTAAACTCGAGTTTCCTCATAAGAGAGAAAAACTTTGAAAAACATTGTTTTATGCAAATTGGAGTTTTCAAACAAAATTGGAGTTTTCACAAGTTCAGAATGGAGCATAGTTCTTTGTAAGCTGTAAACTCGAGTTTCCAAATTCAAACTCGAGTTTCCAACAAAACTTGGAAACTTAGAGAACTCTCTATTTAGCACAAACTAGAGTTTCCAAATGGAAACTAGAGTTTTGCTAAATTCAAAATATTGATAACTCTCTGTCTTGTCAAAACTTGAGTTCATTAAAACCAAACTCGAGTTTGCTTTGTCTTTGAAAAACTTAGGAGCTCTCTATATAGTCAAAAATCGAGTTTCACAACCTAAACTCGAGTTTTTCTAAGTTTGCAAAAACTTGAGCTACTCTCTGTCAAGTCAAAACTCGAGTTTCCAAACCAAAACTCGAGTTTGTCTTTAACAGTAAGTTTTTCAACTTAACAAAGACAAACTTCAATTTGAGATTACAATTGTCAGTTATCATCAAAACACATAGGGAACTAAAGCACTTTATTTGGTTGTGTATAATGTGAGCTATTTCCAAAAAACTGAGCCTACGTTGGAACGGTTCCAGAATTTTCAGTGTCAACTTTCAAAGGCCATATCTCCCTGGTCTGAACTCTATTTTAGTTGGTTCAAGTCTTGATGGAACTAATTTTAAGTCTACTTTCAAATTACACCGGTTTCAGCTCAATTAAAAGGTACATTAGGACCGGACCGCGGCGATCTTGTTCCGGGCGGTATTAAAAGTCGACCTTTAAGACCGGACTTTTACACGGTCTTAAAGATTTTCTTTAAGACCAGGACATTTTAAACCTTCGGTCTTAAAAGTCGTACTAAATAAATCGAAATATTTTTGGTTCGGTCCTAAAACTCAAACTTTAAGACCGGACAAAAAGTCGACCGCTCTTAAAAGATCCAAATATTAAGACCGGACAAATATCAATCCGGTCCTAAAGATAGCGGACTCTAAGACCGGAGGAATAATTACCGGTCTTAAAAGGCTGACTTTCAAGACCGGATTGTTTCAATGGACCGGTCTTAAAAGACCAACTTTTAAGACCGGCTTAACACCTTTAAGAGCGGTGTTATATATACATCCGGTCTTAATATTTGAACATTTAAGACCGTATTTTTATTTGCGGTCTAAATTTTCCCGTATTTTTCCTGTTTTGTTCTTCTGATCAATATATATACACAAATCCACCATACAAAACAGCACATAAAAGTCGATATACTTTAAGCTACAAGCTATGAACATGAATAAATTGAATTGGGAAAAAGAATACAAATATTATCCACCATGAGTTATGTGGCCTCTTAATTAAGTCTAAAACAACTAAAGTAATTTATAAAATAAGCTAACATATAACTAATTACAAAGGCAATGAGTTACAATACATGCGGCACGTAATTCAACATACAAATGTAGTCCAATATATTATTCACCATGCCTTCATTTGATTCCCACCCAACAACGTAACATGCATCCTCTTTTATAACATGCCCCTTTGAAACGGATCACTGCCACAAAAACAAAACAAGAACAAATTCATATTCAATGATGACATTGTTTAATTAAGAACATAGACGGACATATAATAATTGTTAAAACCTTAAAGTTTTCTAAGAATCTGCATATGAATATTAATTACCTTATGAATTGACACTTTTATAAAGTGATATCCTCCCATATCCCTTCTTGATGATCATTTCTTATGCGGGTTCATTATCCGCTTCATCTTCTTCGTTCATGTCAGGTAGACCCCTTGTAAAAGGAGTACTCTCGGGAAGATCACCATAATTTGAATGACTTTCCTCATCAATATCAATGACCCTCTTTCCTTGGAGAGCTACGAGACCACATTTTATTTTCTTGATCGGTGATATAGAACACTTGTTTTGCATGATCGCCATAATAAAGGTTCATCTCCAAAACTTCTACTATTGACATCGACTAAAGTGAATCCTAGTCGATCGATCGAACACCATTATTGACATTAACCCACTTGCATTTGAAGATGGGAAATCTAACTTTGACATAGTCCACCTCCCAAATCTCTTCAATAACCCCATAATATGGCATGATTGCCAATTTAGGCCTAATTGTCTCGAAACACATTCGAGATCCCTCGACCTTTTGTTTGAACCGGTTTGCAAAAGTTACATTATGCTCCCTAATCAACCTTTGTTCGGTCATTCGATGGTTCTCTTTCCTTACGGCCTCTTTATGTGCGAGATATGCTGGCTTGAACTTCATCAACATTATTCAAGATGTATAAGTGGACTTGTGACAATTCATCACGATCCACACTCTTTACGAAGCCCCACGTCTACCCCCTTGACATGCGACGTTTTGGAAGCCCAATATGTCTTACTTTGGCCAAATAATTTTGACAAAATTCCATGGCCTCTTGAAACATATTTCGAACAATTGATGCTTACGGCGTGCGCGTTCTTCACATACCCTTTTAGGAATTTCATAGATCTTTCAATAGGGTACATCCACAGTAAATGGATAGGGCCGCACAACTTTATCCTCACTAGATGAACAATGAGATGAACCATGATGTCAAAAAATGAAGGAACAAAAAGCTTTTCAAGGTGGCACAAGATAAGATATCCTTCATTCTCCAATTCATCCAACTTTTCAATCTTGAAAACTTTACTACAAACCGCATTGAAGAAGAAACAAAGTCTAGTCAAAGCGACCCGAAGATCATATTCGGCGATCCCTCGAATAGCTCTTGGGAGTAGGCTGTTGCATCAAGACATGACAGTCATGAGACTTTTGGCCTACTAATTTCAAGTCCTTCATCGAGACAAGCCTCTTAAAATTTGAAGAATACCCTGAGGGAACTTTTGTGCCATGTAAACACTCACAAAAGCTTCGTTTCTCATCCTTAGACAAAGTATGAGAAGCGGGGGACAATAAGTTCTCTTCCCATATGGCCTTGGATGCAAGTCTTCGCGTATTCCCATTGCTTGCAAATCCAATCTTGCCTTCACACCATCCTTGAACTACCTTGTATGTTGAGAAGCGTGCCCACAATACTATCACATACGTTCTTCTCCACATGCATGACATCAATACGGTGTCTCACATCAAGATTGCGCCAATAGGGAAGATCAAAGAATACAGATCTCTTCTTCCATATATTTGTTTCTTTTCTACTCTTTCCATGCTTACAGAAGATGACAACGATATTTTTAACCTTTTCATACACTTGCTCCCAGTCAATGCCACCGGAGCTTCTTCATACTCTTGGCCACCAAAAAAGGCCTTCTTTAATCGACGATATGGGTGGCCCCGTCTAAGAAATCTCCTATGTCCAAGATACACCGTCTTTCTTCCATGTTGAAGTTGATGGTAGCATGTGCCTTCTTCACAAACCGGACATGCTTTATGGCCTTTTACACTATACGACAAGTTCCCATATCTTTGGGAAGTCGTTTATAGTACAAAATATCATGGCTCTCATTCTAAAGACCTCCTTCTTGAAAGAGTCAAAAACATCGACACCTTCTTCCCACAACTCCTTCAAGTCTTCGATCAAGGGCTCTAGGTAAACATCTATGTCATTTCCGGGTTGTTTTGGTCTGAAATCAACATAGACGGCATGATGTACTTTCGTTTCATGCATAACATAGGAGATAAGTTGTAAACAATCGGGACTACGGGCCATGAGCTATGTATCTTGCTAAGGCTTCCATAGGGATTCATTCCATCCGTGCTAAGGGCAAGCTGAGGTTCCTAGGTTCTTCGCGAAGTTCGGAAATAATTGATCGATCTTCTTCCATTGAGAAGAATCGGCCGGATGTCGAAGCTGTCCATCCGAAATCCTCTCATCTGCATGCCACCTCAGATTTTTGCATCATTTTCATTCACAAACAACCGCTTGAACCTTGGTATGATTGGAAGATACCACAACACTTTTGCGGGCCCCTTATCGACTTGTACAGTGGGGTTTCACACATCGGACAACTCTGCTTCTCTTCAAACTCTTTTCTATATAATACACAATCATTCGGGCATGCATGGATCTTTTTGTACTCCATCCCAGTGGACAAAGTATCTTCTTAGCATCATAGTAGCGATGCGGCAACACGTTATCATCCGGAAGCATGTCCTTCAAAGCCTCAAGCAATTCGAAAAACTCTTGTCGCTCCATCCATGACGTGCCTTCAAGCTTACCAATTTCAATACGGCGTTCAACAATTGGTATTTTTACACCACGGTATAGCGGTGTCTCGCATCACTTGCACATATTACCATATGCATGTGATCGCTCAAAAGCCTCTTCTCCTACATCACGGATAATGTCCTCTATGCGATCATCCATA
The DNA here is from genome assembly GCA_025563575.1 of Acacia pycnantha. Taxonomy (NCBI): domain Eukaryota; kingdom Viridiplantae; phylum Streptophyta; class Magnoliopsida; order Fabales; family Fabaceae; genus Acacia; species Acacia pycnantha. The sequence continues at coordinate 2,164,289 of JAMWYP010000066.1, forward strand.
TCCGTGTCATTATCATCAAAGGCCACTTCCCATGTTGTTTCCCACTTGATGGCACTTGTTCACCATGCCATACCCATCTTGTATAAGTCTTACAAAATCCGTGACAAATTAAATGTGTGCGTATAACTTCGGGACATAGTCGACACTCATTCAAACATTTTACACAAGGGCAATAATACTTCCCCCATCATCATGGGCATTTTTTTAGCAAATTCTATAAATTCCCTAACCCCATTCGATATTCAATACTCGTTCGTAAAGCATCTATCCAAGCTGTGATCCATAGTAGAATTCCTATATATTATTTAGGCGAATTAAGAATTACTTTTGGTCATAAATGCATCACGGTGAATCGAAGAACCAAAATAAATGCAAGACGAGGAAATTAAATGCGGGGATGAAGGTCTTGTGGACTAACTTTGTAGCATATGCGTTTCTTGAGTCGTCTTACTTCTCCGCTCACGAACGTTGATGTTGCGAGACAAGACAGCAAGAGTAACCTAAAAACACTTGTTGGTCGGTTGGGTAGGTCTAAAGTGCAAATATAATCTTCAAAAAACAATATTCGTTAACAACGAGAGAATACCCATAACAACATTACACCGATTTCGTTAAACCCATGAAAAACCAAGAACGATAAGTGGAAAGTAATAAAGTTTTAACCGAAACATCTCTTACGGCTTCGTCTATAGACGTTTAGCTAAGGAACCAGTGATTGTCGAGAAGGTACGCGAAGCGGCGACGAAGGCGAGAGGGAAATTTCGAGTCGGAACACAGTATTCACTTTCGGCGCGACAAGAGTTCGAGAGAGGAAATTTAATTTTCCGCGCGACAAAGATACCTTATTTAGCTTTTTGGATTTTATTAATACCGGTTATTAATTAAATGTCCGGTCCTAAAGATACAACTAACATTTTAAGACCGGAGTTTTAAAATTATCCGGTCCTAAAATTTTATTAGATTTTTAAGTTTTAAGGCCAGAGGTTTATAAAACATCCGGTCCTAAAATTCAAATTATCTTTAGATCCGTTACTTATAAAATAAAATGTCGGTCTTAATGGCCTTCGTGATTGGTATATTAAATCAATAAAATAAATGATATTTTTGGACAAAAAATAAAGCAAAATTGGAGAATAAGTTTCTTTAATGAATTCTTGGAGAAGAGCCAAAAATTCATACGGTGTTCTTAATGTTTCTTACATTACTTGAGAATATATACACAACAACAAAAACACAAATGAAAAACAAGCTGAATATTATCATCCACAAGAATCATTGAACAACCTCGGCGATTTCGGCGTGAAGAGCATTAATTTCCATGGGAGATCGGCAAGTTGTTGTCTTATTCTCTCCACCCGCAATATGAATGGATCATTACGGGAGAGCGGAGAGGGGTCGGAGGTAGGCGCGGCTGGGGCCAACGAGGTTGGAGAGGGGATTACGAACATCTGCATGGCCGGCTTCAAGATGACGGTTGAACTCGGCAAGAAAAGGATCGGCGAAGGATCGAGGGGGTGCGGCATGAGCAATCTCTTCATCATCCGAAGAAATAACAATGGGTCCAACGACAGAGAGTCTTCGGAAACAATACGGCCTTGTCATTTGGAGGAGCGCACCATATAATGATCTAGCCATGGCACGAGAGTGAGGCGTGTATGCACCCTACGAGCGGTTTGCTTGTATCTAACCATGGTTTGAGGATTTTGAGAAGTTGGGGCGAGAGCTAGGAAGTGAGGAGTTAACAAGGACAAAGAGGAGGTAGTGTGTGGAGTATATAAAGACGGATGGCGGGAGAGATAAACGTCGATGATGAATTCGTCAATTTACTTTTATACAAACTTTTAAGACCAGGACTTTTATCTTATATCCGGTCCTAATTTTAATTCAATTACTTTTAAGACCGTCCTTTTATCAAATATCCGGTCCTAAAACTCATTTAAGACCGATATATTACTTGGTATCCGGTCCTAAAACTAATTTTTAATTCAATTACTTTTAAGACCGTCCTTTTATCAAATATCCGGTCCTAAAACTCATTGTTGAAATGAAAGTTCATTCTTTTCAAGAGTCCCTTCCCCATTGTTGAAATGAATTGAGTCTCTTCGGCTTCCACATAAACTTCCCAACTAGGCGTCTCCTCGTATTACGAGCAAATATGCGTCTCCTCGTTAATGTTTAGGCGTTTCACATTCTTCGGGATGGGTTCTCTATTTAAACCCGTTGTTACTTTCTTAACATTCATCTCCATCTCCTCCTAGAACCTCCACCGTAATGGCTTCTCCACCACGACGAGGTCCTCCTTCAGGCGAAATCACGAGGCACCTCCATATCCTCCTCCGTTGCCTCCGAAACCGAACTTCGGCGAATCTTTGGAGCACTGATAGCCGCGTCGATCATATAGACCGAAGCTTGGGCAAGCCTTTTCAGGTCTATCACGCCGTCAACAACAAGGTGAAAGCGGTACTCGCGCCAATGACGTTGAGTACCATACCTCGATGACGACGTCTCAGGCCATTCCCTCCCCTCCGACAACGATGGGGAGGATTAGAATTTTAAGTTTTTTTTTTGTCTGCTTTGCCTTACGAGGCGGCGAAAAAAAAATTATTAAATAAAATTTTTATTTCCCAATCGCCTTCCTTGTTTGTCTTTAACTTTATGTTCTTTTTCTCAGACAACAAGAACAAACAAAACATTGTCCTATTCGTGGTGATCAATCTTAAAAATTTGCGAGAATAAAGTTAACGATTGCGACCATACAAAACAAAACAAAAAAACATTATTTACCTTTTTCGAATAAAAACAAACGAGTGACGACTATTCTCAAGTTTGGACCATCGTTGTCTTCCCTCAACTTTTCCGGATGTGATGAAAATTTTCGGTGTCGTTTTCGTTATCTTCTTTCTTTTTCCAACAAAAGAAAAGGGACACCGATGACGTTCTTCACATCCGAGAAAAGTTGAAACGAGAACAACGAAGCACAAAACTTGAGAAGAATGCCAGAAACATGGTTGCCTTGAACCCTAACGATATGTCTAAAAATCGAGTCACCAACTCTATTTAAATGAAGAATATTAGGACCGGACGTTTAATAAATCCTCGGTCCTAAAAATTAAGCCTTATTTTAAAATTTAAAGTTAGGAGCGGACAACTAACAAATATACGGTCCTAAAGGTTTCGGCAATCTATTAAATAAAATGAAGACTTTTAAGACCTGACTACTAACAAATAAACGGTCCTAATAATTTAGCCGTATATTTTCTATACTTTTAGGACCGTACTTTTAACAAATATACGGTCCTAAAAGTCTCTACCCAAATTTTTAGAATTAGACGAAGACTTTTAGGACCGGATATTTGTTAAATATACGGTCTTAAAATGGACGAGACCTTTAGGACCGTACTTTTAACAAATATACGGTCCTAAAAGTCTCTACCCAAATTTTTAGAATTAGACGAAGACTTTTAGGACCGGATATTTGTTAAATATACGGTCTTAAAATGGACGAGACCTTTAGGACCGCACTTTTAAAAAATATACGGTCCTAAAAGTCGCGAATACTTTTGAGCCTCATCGGCTCATTTTCAACATCCTTTGTACCTCAAATTTCAAGCACTAAATAGCTTTATCCACCATCCCATTCATTCGAAACCCAAAATGGACACACACAAATTGTTCGAAAAAATAAACAAATTTATTATTGAATTACATTGCTATATTTACAAATGAATTAATTAGCTAGTCGAAAAAATAAACAAATGTACAGAAGGCTATTGTTGCTACAGCATCATATATTATTTACAAATGAATTAATTTAGGACATTAATTATTGTCTTGACTTGGATTTTCTAAGACTAGTTTATACGAGATATTCACAAAAAACCTCGCGTATGTGCTCGATTTCATCATCATCAAATGGCTCTTCACGGGCAAACCTCGTAACATCAAAGACGAAACAGAATTAACATATTATGTGCATATTTCATATGTAACATTAAGCCATCGATGGTGAATTCAGCCATAACATCTTACCCTTAAAGTGACTTTAGTGTTTCCCTCCGTCACAATATCATATAAGTGTTTCATGACGTACGGGCCACATAAGTTCGATCGTTCGGTTGCCGACGGGTCTAAAAATAACAATAAATATATATAAGAGCATATATAGCTTCTTGACCAACTTGAAGGCAATTATGTCATGTCCAATTATGTACTAACCTTAATTTTGTGCCATTTAGGATCGTGAGTGAGCACCACGCTTTTTTACATCAACACGGAAGGTCTTCATGGCACTATCATCAAAATCAGAAATTTATCGGTAATGTTCACTTTGAAAATTCACAACAGAGATTTCGAGACAAGACAATCAAAATGACATTCTTACTTGGTGATCATCGGCTTCAACGTAGTCGATGGATCGCTGTGAGTGGAGCATAAGAAGATAACATAATGCAACTCCATGTTCATGACGACCAAGCGCCGGTGGTTGCTGAAAATTCACAGCGATAAAGTACTCGGTGATATATATATATGTAGCATAATTATATTAAGTGAATTGCGAGACAAGTATATATGTATACAGAGCCAGTGTGGAAACAAGTACACCTTTCTTTGCACTTTACACAACCTATTTGATATGTACTCTGTCTCAATTCCGAGGTAGTGTTGTGCTTGCATACACTGGGCACAAGAATCCAAAATCCGAAATTCGCCCTCTTGAACCGGTTTCTCGTGCATGCACCTACAAGAATGACATCGATGAGGGAATTAGTATATATGTATATATGTGTGTCTAAACGGTGCATTTCAATTATGTAATCAAGGAAGAAGATACTTACTTCATAAATAGTTGAACACATGCACTAGTAACCTCGGCTCGAGGAAGCGGCATGGACTCTACATCTTCATTATCAACTAAAGCGGTTGAGGATGAGGAGGCCTACTACTTCATTGACAGGCCACGATTTATCTTTAAACCATTTTTGGCTACCAAATCTTTTATTTTTCCTTGGCCGTCAAGTTAGCGGTAGGGGTGGAACTTGAGGATGGAACTTGAGGAGGGTGGAGCTTGAGGAGGGTGGAGCTTGAGGAGGGGTGGAGCTTGAGGAGGAGTAGAGACATCTACAAGCTTCAGCTGGCCAAGAGATGAAGGTTCCCTTGACATCACTCACAACCTTGACTCATCGGTTGGGAGAGGGACGGGTGCATCAAAGATCACCTCTTCAGCGACACTCGACTTCATCATCGGCCATTTGTTCGTGGTGTACAGTTGATCCCAAGTTGTGGACAGTCCCTTTAGCAACCAATTGTCTATGACCATCACGATCCTCCACATACGAGATGACAAGGTTGCTCGACTCATTGTCCAACAATGCGGCTCCCTCTAGTGCTCTGCTGCTGCATAGGTTCGGTGAAGGTGTCAAGGGATCCCACTGGTCTCGGCCGAGAGCTCGGGAGGAACTTCATTTTCTCCATCTCCTCCTTCATCTTGCTCATCTCAGATTGAAACATCTTCAATGTAGCATCTTTCGCCGCGATTCCTCACTTAATTTGGCGGCGTCGATCCATCTCCTCCCGGGTAACCATACTTTGTACGTGGCGTTTGGATTTACCAAAGTATTGCTTTAGGCCTACCCGTCCTCCAATCCCCTTACACGCCCGCGTGATCGGTTTCCGGTCGCGGCGGTCGAACATCATTCCTCCGTCCGACGCAAAGATCCCTCTGCCTCTTTCTTTTTAAGATCTTCTGTAAGATACGGATAACGAGAAGCTTAGTGATGAAACATGTTTAGTAAGTAAAAAATAACAATATCGATACTTACAATTCGTTCGGCAACTACACGAGTTTTTCACTCGTGTAGGCGCCGCTTGGCTTTGCCGAATATACAACCGAGCTCCTCGCGACGTATTGGAGATGGCGGGTGGTCAACTACCGTAGAAGGATTGGATTCAGCTTCATCTTCTAATCTCTTCCGTTTGGTTGCCATCAAATCTTTTCGGCCTTTTCATATCCGCGCGAGAAGCCTGTGTGGGCAATCATTCTTTCTCCCAATCTCGATATTTTTCCCTTATTTTACGTGAATCGGGATTGAAAACAACTATATATCAATTATGAATTCCAGCCATGTCACTAACGAAATTAGAGAACTTACGCTTGATATGAGCGTCAAACATTAGTCAAATTCACTTCATCAAGTTTCAACATTTTACTTAAGGAAGATGTAGCATTGTAGAAGAAATTGGGAAAACCAAAGGAAAGGGAGTTGCGAAATGCTGCCAACTCGGTCAATTCATTCATTCATCATAAATGGTTCCTACACATATTAGAATAACTAACTAACTAACGACAACGTCTAACCATGGCCATTACACGGTTTACATATCAAACTTGCATGGAACTAGGACATGCTCCTCTCATGCGGGACAAAGGCAGCAAATGTATACTTCTATTCACACACCAAACCATTTAACTAACGAGATTAGATGTACACAATAACATTCACATATCCTCACGGGTTAATAAGCAAACAAAAGTGCAAACAAAACTAAATATAACTCACGAGCTTCGGGAGTGGTCAAAACACGAACAAATTGTTGCCAAGTTTGTTCATCAATAAATTTGTACTTGTCCCGGGGTTGATGGTCGGGCTTCTCCTCGGCAAAAATATAAGTGTTAGCCGAGAAAGGTCTTAAACTTCTGAACCGCTCGGCACAATAAGACAATGTTGAGTCTTTGAACTTCTCAGACTCAGGGACGGTGAATGTAAGCCGGATAGTGTCCCACATAGGATCCTTTATTGTTTTTGGTCCACATTTTTCCACTCATCAGTCAAAATGCTAACCTTGCTGCGTACTAGAGCGCCGACAAAACTAGTATATGTGCTTTTATTAGGACCGAAAGGTTGCAAATTTTCATCAAAATGAATCTCGAGCTTCATCCCAGTATTCCGACAAAGGGATACTTCCATCATTCGTGTGCCGCTTCTACCACGGCGTGCACGGCGCGAGAGGCTCAATGTGAGATGAAGAGGGTTCGTTTGTCAGACCCTCCCGGTCAAACCCGTATCACGGAGTTTCAAGAACACGAGTGGAATCGTTTTCACCGTTCATTTTCAAGACAGTAAGAGAGGAATGCACGAGAAAATGAGGGAGTAACGAGAGGCTAACGGTGCGCGGGCGAGGAAGAGAGGTAATGGAACAGGAAGGGTTTCGCAACGTGAACGGGGTTCTTCGGTGAGAGTGTGAGAGTGACAAAAGCGTCGCGCGAAGTTAACGTTTGGCGCTTCATTTTTAAGACCAGGACAAATACACATATACGGTCTTAAAAGATAACCTTTAAGACCGATCTCTATATATGTCCGGTCTTAAAATTAATTAATTTTTATTCAAACTTTAGTACCGGCCAAATTTTTGTCCGGTCTTAAAAGTCTAACTTTTAAGACCGGTCATTCTGTAACTATGGTCTTAACATTTATTACCTTTTATTTAAACTTTAGTCTAGGACAAATTTTAAGTTCGGTCTTAAAAATCAAAGTTTTAAGACCGGCTTTTATATATGTTCGGTCTTAAAACTTTAATACCTTTATATTTATATTTTTCCGTATTATTTTGGAGTGTAGAAAATATAAGTACGCCTTGATGAGATTTCTACATAAAAGTATTTGATATTTCAATTTTTTTATTAACATTTTTAAGGCCGGTTGTTATTTTAACAGTGCGGATAAGATCTATGAAAAATTGATCAGAATAAGAAGTTCTTTATATTTACAAATATGCCACCGGTCACATATTTAGGACCGGTCGATAATTAGTCCGGTCTTAATGAGGCGTCCTTCATTGTGTAAGAAGTTCTTTTTATTTACAAAACTGCCACCGGTCACACCATTAAGACCGGTGCTTCGATTATCCGCTCTAAATGAGGCGGTCTTATAGCCCTTCATTGTTTAAGAAGTTCTTTTTATTTACAAAGCGCCACCGGTCACACCTTTAAGGCCGGTGCGTCGATTATCCGCTCCAAATGAGGCGAGTCTTAAAGCCCTTTTTGCACTAGTTGGTGCTTCGTTTTGAACATTTGACATAAGATCTGTTTTAACCGATATCACGAACATTCCGAGTAACTGTACCTCAACTCAAAGCAAAGTAAATGCAATTACAGATGAGAACAACATAGTTACGACCCTTTTGGGTCACCCGAACTCGCATCTTATAAATCAGAAGAGGTGTACAAAGAGATCCACAAAGAATGTTTATCAAGTTGCAATAGATTTATGCAAACGGATAAATGAATTAATTAACAAATGAAAGTAAGTATGGCTAACAATTTCCTGCCTATTATCATCTGATTTATTATATTGCATGTTCATTAAATTTTATGTTTCAGTCAACTAAAATATTTCAGAATTTGTAGGAGTTACTAATGAACAATATCATCAAGGATTTGTGCATGGAGATATTGACACCAACTTGCCTCGTACATTTGCTTCAAGTTATTTAGATGAAGGTGATGGAGTGTCAATTTTGTGGTGCCCATATATGGCTTTCAGAAAGTTTGAAAAGAGTGAAGAAATCTGAAAGACCATAGTTTAGCATTTATTGTGGTCATGGAAAGATTACTGTGCCTTTACTAAAAGATCCACCTGAAGAGCTTCGTAAATTGTTTTTCAATAAAAAATTACCCATCTCAAAAAACTTTTTGACAAATATTTGTTCGTACAACAATATGTTTGTTTTACCTCAATGGGTGGTAGAATCGATCATTCAATGAACTCAAAGGGTGGAGGTCCTTACTCATTTGTACTTTCAGGAAAAAAATCACCATTTGATTGGGATTTTATTGCCGCCAGAGGGAAACCCTCCGATTTACACTCAACTGTACATTTACGACACTGCTAATGAAGTGTCTAATCGTATTTCAACTGTGAGGTAAGTTTTTTTAGAAAAAAAGTTGTTTTACTTTGACATTCAATTGTTGAATATGAAGCACTGTTAAATTCATAATCACATGTCATTAGCTGTCATGGTGGTGCTGAACATTTGGATCCAATGATCGTGAATTTGATAAAAGGATGTCTTGATAAGCACAACTCTGTTGTTAAACATTATAGAGATTAGCTGCTGAAATTATAAAGCATAATGTTTTCCTTGATGTTAACATTATGCTAATCAAAAATAGCAACTCAAGTGGTCTCGGTAAGCAATATAATATGCCTCGACAGCTTCATAGCTTGTTGCTCTCAATGTGGGTGATTTTGACAACTCATACAACAAAAGAGACATAATTGTAAAATGACAATGTGGAGCATTAAAAAGGATTGATGAGTTACACATGACATATCTTCCACTTCAGTATCCCTTATTTTTTTCATTATGGAGATAATAGATATGACTCCTCAATAGAACATGCTCAAGAATCCTTATCGAAGACTAAAAGGAAAATGAGGCTTACCCCAAGGGAATACTTGGCTTATCGTCTAATGAGGAGAAATTCTAAATGGTCAGTCATTTTGCATGGGAAAAAATTACTTCAACAATTTATTGTTGATGGATATTTGATGCTTGAAAGTGATAGGTTGAACTACATTACAAAGCATAAAAAAGAATTAAGGGTTGATCTATACAGTGGAATTTCTGACGCAGTAACAAGAGGAGAAACAGATCATTCGTCAACCGGACGACGAGTTATTCTACCATCTTCCTTCACTGGTGGCGCTAGATATATGATTCAAAACTAGCAAGATGCTATGGCAATTTGCGTGTGGGCTGGCTATATATATATATATATATATATATATATATATATATATAACATTCACATGCAACCTTATATGGCCTTAGATCATTCGTCATTGTAAAGAAGATGGATTGAAACTGTATGACAAACCAGAAGTGTTGCGCAGAATATTCTACACCAAACTACACAAATTAATGCATATAGTGAAGGATGAGAAGGATGCCGAGACAATCAAAGCAGGTTATTTTTTTTTTATAATATTACACATATAAATCTTTGAAACTTTTTCTATTAATGATACGATAGTTCAATACAGATTTTGTATGTTATATTTTTTTGACACCAGTGATCCCTTTTATGTTTTGTCTGTAAATAATATTTACTTTCTTAAATAACCTCATACTTCATGCCATTGTAATGTCTACAAAATCAAATACGGATAGATAGGGAAAACCATAGTGATGACCATGTAATTAGGGTTAAAGTCGTCTATGCTATTCAATTAATAGATCTTAAGTAAATTAATTTGTAAGTTCAATAATGATGTCATTTTTTTACAAATTTCCGTTTATTGGTTTACTGATGAAATGATTTCTCAATTGCAAGTTATGATTATGAATTGTGAGAATTTTCTCCACACCTCCAGGAATTATCATGAATTATTATGAGATACAAATCTTAACTACTGCAATTTTGATGAAAAAATTTAAAATAGTTAAAAATGTTTATCCTCATATTTTGTATGGCATAAATTTTTTTTTATCTGCAGTTGTAAATAATATCTAAATATGAATGAACCATAATCTTAAAAAAATAATATCTCATTCCTTTTTTAGATAATTAGCGTATATTTAGATTATCACACATAAGTAACAACTTGATTTGTAACTAAAATATTTAAAATTAAAATCATTGTTTAACAACATAATATCATGAATTCAATTAATTTATTATTACTTAGTTATATTCTTTTTGTTTTAAGACTTCATGGTTACATCAAGTATTTGATTTTTCTAATGCAAAACTCATCATCTTATATTAATATTTTAAATACTGTTTATATTGATTACTGCAGAAGTACACATATATAGTTGAGTTTCAAAAAAGAGGGTTACCACATGCGCATATTATGTTGTGGTTGTCGGAGTCGGACAAGATTCGTACACCATATGATGTTGACAAGATAATATTTGCAAAGATTCCAGATAGAGATTCTGACCCAGAATTATATGAATTAGTTGGAAGCTACATGATCCACGATCCATGCTGTAGATCTTCAGGAAGTGCACCTTGCATGAAAGATGGTAGATGCTTGAAGTATTTCCCAAAAAGATATAATGAGCGTACAATGTTAGATGAAAATGGTTATCCCACTACTAGAAAAACTCAATTTTGCGACGGAATTTTGCGACGGAATATGATCCGTAGCAATTTTGGTGAAAATTGCGACGGAACTCGTATCCGTCGCAGTTTTACCACGGATGAAGTCATCTCTTATCTGTCGCAAATTGCGACAGATACGAGTCCGTCGCAAAAGGGCGGACCTGCTTATGCGACGGACCCATGAGTCCGTCGCAAATCGCGACCATAACCCCCCCCGGTTTTTTTCCTCCCGCTTCCATTTTCGGCCTCCTCCCCCTCTTCGAATTCCGGCGTTCCCCCTCCCCCCTCTCCGAATTCCGGCGACCTCCCTCCCCCATCTCTGAATTCTGGCGTTCCCCCTCCCCCCTCTCCAAATTCCGGCGACCTCCCTCCCCCATCTCTGAATTCCGACGACCCCCATTCACCATTTCCTCCTCTCCTTGCTCTGATCTCTTAGGTGTTTCTTTGAAGAAGAGGTTCAACGTCCTCCCCTTGTTTGTTGGTTCCGGTGGTGGTTCTTCCCTTGCTCGTCGGTGCCGGAAGTGGTTCTTCCAACGTTCTTTCTTCTTCCCTTGCCTTTGTTCACGGTCTAGGTATGTTTAATGTAGATTATTGTATGAAGATTAAAATGTAGTTGTTATAAATATTGATTTGTGTATATAGATTAAAATGTTGTTGTTATGAACATTGATTTGTGTATGTAGATTAAAATTTAGTTGTTATGGATATTGATTTGTATATGTAGATTAAAATATAGTTGTTATGGATATTAATTTGTGTATGAAGATTAAAATGTAGTTGTTATAAATATTGATTTGTGTATATAGATTAAAATGTTGTTGTTATGAACATTGATTTGTGTATGTAGATTAAAATTTAGTTGTTATGGATATTGATTTGTGTATGTAGATTAAACTGTAGTTGTTATGGATATTGATTTGTGTATATAGATTAAAGTGTAGATATTAATTTGTGTATATAGATTAAAGTGTAATTGTTATGGATATTGATACTTTGTTAGAGGCTTACAATAATTTTAATGATGTTATATTAATTGGTAACTAGATATATAAATGTATGAATATGATAGCCAAAATATGAGAAAGATAATTTGTAAAAATTGAGATTGAGGTTAAGGGAATTAAGTAATTAACATAAAGTATAAAGAAGATGTCGGTTTAGCTAGTTGAGTTATTGTTTTATAAAAAGGACTATTAAGTTTTATGAGAAAAATATCTCATTTACATTAATTATTCATTCTATCTTTAACAAATTATACAATTAATAAAGGTTGATGATTTAAAAATTAAATTATAAATACTATTTAGATAAATAGGTAATTATAAATATACAAGATAAAATTCATTTTCATATTATATAATCTTGATTTGTTCTTATAAATTGGCCACGAATATATAAATTTACATATTTGTGACATGTTGAGATGTTAATTAGGTTAGTAACTTGAACTAGCTAGGGACGAAGTATGGAAGGCAATCATGATAGAAGTTGGATGTACAATCGTCTAGCGATAGAAGAGAACTAACGCAAGCATTCTTGGCGGGATTGGAAGAGTTCATCCAATTTGCTTTGGCGAACTCAAATAATTCAAGTAGGGAGATCGGTGTCAGTGTGCCAAATGTAGGTGTTTAAGATTTAGGGGTACGGACAATGTCAAAATTCATTTGTGTCAAAAGGGATTCATGAAAGATTATGAATGTTGGGAATGTCATGGCGAAGTCCGACAGACACCGAGTGGTTATTACGGGGACAGTAGTTGTAATACCCCGAAATTTGAATTAGAGAATTTAAGGGCCAAAGTGCCAAATGACCAAAATGGCCCTAAGGGACATAACTGATTTAGGAAAATTGTGAAAAATCCTAAAAGTCAGTGAAATAATTATTTGAATAATGAGAGTATGTTATCTCTAATTAGGTAATTTATTAAGTTACAAACGTAGAGAAATTGTAGAAGAATACTCAAAAAGTAAGGAAATGACCATAATACCCTTGCGATTATGGAAAAATGCAGAATATCTGAGAATGCATGAAAAATCTCATGTTAAAGCAAAGGTTAAGAGGTAATGTGGTATTCTAATTAAGAAAATTACTAAGCAGTGATAAACTGAGTGATTAAGTATTTATTAGCAAATTACTTAAGCACAAGTATAGAAAATTCGGAGATAATTATGTAAAGCTCCAAAATTAGTGATAAATGGCTAAAAATTAGCATAAATATATTGGTTAATTAATTGGAAAATTTTAAGGAAAATGGATGAGTTTAGGTATTTTTAAGCCTAAATGCAAGAATTGACCAATAGGAAAATGTTGTGAGAAATTATGTAAAAATAATTATTTAATTAATTAAATAATTAATTAAATAATTAATAAAAAAAAAAAAGAGAAAAGGCAGAAAATAAAAGGGAAAAACGAAATAAATAAATAAATAAAAATGAAAATGAAATAGAACCCAAGTTGGCCACTTGCAACATTATTTTAATATTATAATTAATTAAAGCAAAAATTGTGAATAGTAATTTTAAAATTAGGAAACGGATCCTATCTAGAGATCTAGAAATAGGAATTCCAAAGTCAAGGTAGAATAATGATCAGTGGAATTTTATCTTCCGTTAGACTCTTACGGAAGTAAATTCTGAGATCGTTTGTGCATTAGAGTTGTAAATCCAGAATTTTGTGAATTCTCCGAAATCACGCGAATCGGGTACCGATCGGGGAAAATGGGTTTTTTATAACCCAAAATGCCAAACAATGCCTTATCTAAACCCTATAAATACCCCCCCCTCCTTCAAAATTCTGCACATCACTCTTCACTTCTTTGAGCTCCTTTGGCCGAAATCCTAGGGAGAGAAAGAAGAGAGAGAAGTTACAGGCGGAAGCTCTGTAGAAGTCTTCAACGGGTAAGTCTTTCGGGTTTTAGTCTTTAGTTTTTAGTTTAGTAGTTAGTAGAATTGTTAGTTAGATTTAGAAAGTAGGTGACAAGATTCCTACAAATGTTTTAGAGCCTTGTTTGCGTTGAAAAATATGCGAGAGGTGTAAACATAGTAGGGATCGAGTCATTGAAAAGTTGTAGTTTTTATAGCTCTTTTAAAGGTTAGGGGTAGTAATAGCCTTTAAATTTTGAGTATGATTGGGTATCATATGGGAGGGCTATTTTAGTCTTTATTTTCGAAAATCATAAATGCGTCGAAGTTACGGCGAAATTTTGGGAAGAAAATAGCCTATGTAAGCGACGCGAAATTCCGCCAAGTAGGGTTATAGGGGCAAAATGGTAATTTTTACCTAAAATGCCGATTATAATGTCAAATTACTAATGGAAGTGACATTATTCTCATAGGATATCTGAAACGTTGATTCTGCTGTTGAATTCTGTTGCCCGTCTGGGTTTTTCTACTATCACTTTAACTCAGATACACACTCTGTACTCAAGGATTATCCTCTCTCTAGGATACACTCCCCCTTACAAGTTGTACTCTGAAATCCCAATCTCCAAGTCCCCTTGACTTGAGATCTTTTACAATGAATGAATAATTTGAATATAATCTCTCTCACAGAGAAGGTAATGATAAACACTGAGGCTCTTTGTATATCAAAATACAATACAGAAAGAAAACTGAATGTATAAGAATTCTTGAGCTTGCTTTTCGTTTCTGCTTGATCTTTCGGTCGTCTTCTAAGTTTGTAATCAGCTCTTTATATAGTGGTGAGTTGCAATGTGACCGTTGCTTCTCAACTTAGTATGTTCTTCAATTGAAATTCAGTTTGATGAGGATTATAGCCGTTGGGTCCTGAACTTCGGTGATTCAATTCTGGACGCGTGAAATCATTCTTCGATTCTTCGCGTTTAATGATTCGTTTGATCGATTTTAATACGAAACATTCTCAATATAGAGTAGTTAAATACGTTTGAATACACTAAATAAATGCCATCAATTCGTATAAACATGGTAAGTTTTGCGGTTCAAAAGAATCGGGATGAAATCGAGAACGATCGGCTCGAGTCCATTAGTGTTTAGGCTCGAGTTTAACACTATTCATGCTTAAGAGTTTTGGTGCTCGATTAGAGTGGATGGAGCACGAGTATAAACTCGGAGTTTGTACACTTGCTTTTCTTTCTTCGGATGAAGGGCTCGAGTTCATTATTCTTAGGCTCGAGTTCGGCTTAAATTATTCTATGACTTATTGAAGTGAAGCTGGAGGTTTGTGCTTAAACTCGGAGTTTGCAAAGAAGGAAAAACTTGGGAGCTCTGTCAAGAGAAAACTCGAGCTTGTAATAACGTGCTCGAGTTTACCTATTTTGTAAACTCTTCTTCGTTTGTCAAACCATAGAGTAAACTCTACACAAAAGCATTAGGCTTGAGTCCATATACTTGGGCTCGAGTGTTCATTAAATTATAGCCATAGAAACAAGTGAACTCTACTCAAAAAGAATAAACCCGGAGTTTAAAGAGATTCAATTTAATTAGAAAACTTCCCGCCATGGGAAAACTCGAGCTTGTCTATACGGGCTCGAGTTTACTTGTTTTTGTAAACTCTTTATTTATATCATGAGGGTTTAGGCTCGAGTCTATTTACTCGAGCTCGAGTTCGTTATCTTTGAAAATATCCGAAGAGCTCTCTGTTTGCAGAAAACTCGAGTTTGATTAGTCAGGCTCGAGTTTTGCGGTGACAAAGTGATATTGACTCTTTTGTCATTTTAAAAGCATTCGTACATGTTTACAATTGTTATTAATCATCAAAACATATAGAGAACTAACATTCTCCCCCTTTTTGATGATGACAACATTTGTAAACAATTAACTCCTTTAAAAACACTGTTTTGATCATTTGAAATCATTGAAGCAAAAGTGTTCAGTGTAAATGCACGAATCAGATTTTAACATTTAAACTTTGATTCTATCGAGTTAGCACTTTAACATAAATCATAACACATATTGTCATTGCATAAGCTAAAACATTCAATGGTTTACAAAATGACATTTAGAGTTTCAAGCATACATATATCTAAACAAAAGACAAAGTGCTTGACAACTTGACTTCTCTTTCTTTACTTCAACTCTTCTCCCCTTTGGCATCATCGAAAAGTGGAGGATGAGTTGAGATAGAGGTGGTGAAGAATCGGATCATGGGTAGATGGTTCGGGGCTATGGAGGTTGGGATTGGTTCGGAAGAAGGTGGAGGTGCCGAAGAGCTAGGTCCAATGGAATTGATGGACTGATTTGCTAAGATTTTGTCCATTTTGTCATGGAGGCTGGACATAGACACCAAAAGAGTGGAGATGCTGACTGAGTGATTTCCAATTTGATCCCCGAGACCTTGCACTTTATCTTTGATAATATCATGTTCAAGAATGAGATCTTCTTGTGCATCAGAGAACTCCTCATATCCTTTCTTGACTGTGGTGAATCCAGATTCTATCTTGGAAGAAAGATCAGAAACAACTTGGGCAATGTAAGTCTTTATTCTTTCATCCAAATCGGAGGGAAAGGATTGTGGTGGAGGTGGTGCACTTTGAGCTTCTTGAACTCTAGATTGAGTTGCTCGGTTCTAGTAGGTCTAGAGGGTGCTCGGAATGATCACTTCCTTGATCAAAGCTTATCCTCATCAAATTGAGGATATCTTTGCCAAATTTGGTGGTTTTTGGAGTTTCTCATTGGTGGTAAATACTGACCCTTTCATGAAACATAATCACCGAGATGAGGCGGCAAAGGGTATCGGGATGTTTTTCTTCCATGGAAACGAAATTTGAACATCTCTTTAAAGATCCAATCTCCTATGTTATGAGGGACTTGATCTATGATAGAAGCAAAAATAGGGAAGTCCTTTTTGGCAAAGTGAGTGAAATTTCCTCCCTTTTGTACTAAGTTTCTAGTGTAGATATACCAAGCACTCTTTGCTTAGGAGGCATCGATCTGGAGGAAATTCGAATATCTACGGCATCGTGTATAGGCTCATCGGGTCCGAGGAGTGAAAAATTTGCCTATTCGTATAATTTGGAGAAGCAACGGGAGGAGGATTTTGGATTTGGAGGAGGGAATTGAGGTATGCAGCGGTGATGGTTATCTGTTTTCCTCTAATGGATGTGGTAATCCTTTCCTCAACCAAATTTCTATCCGCATCCAATAAATTATCACTTTGCATACAATAGTAAAAGGTTTTAACAAAGGATGGACTATATGAGGCTCTAATGGATATGAGAGGTTCAAATTGTCTAAGCCAGTGGGTAAGATCAAGGTTACATTCCTCTTTTAAAGTATCTAGATTGACATACACATAAGGGCAAAAACTCTTAGCCTCATAGTTTTCTTGGAACCGTATGGCATCCTCACCATATAGAGTGACATCCTCACTAGAGAATCCTTTAGGGATGGAGGAATGATTGTAAATTTCAAATAATGCTGGGTTTTCTCTAGATACCTGAGGAAGAGAGTGTTGTTGGTGATGGGAGGATGATTGAGCTTGAGAGCTAGGTTGACTAGCAGAGGTCTTTCGAGATTTGTGTATCGGTTCTTTGTCCCTTCGAGGTGGTGTGTCAGCGATTGAAGCTTTCTTTGAGGTATTCATCTTGACTGTGGTTATTGGAGTGGCTTGGGTAATAGGAATACCAGGAATTTGCTTGTCAATTCCATGCTTGAATCGTTTTGGAAACGATTTTCTTCGGGAGGACGTTGAGAGATTTGTGGATGATCGGCTTGGGGTTCTTGAGGATCGAGGATTTGGAATCTTGGGTTGCGAGATCGCTTGGACGCCATGTTCTCCGGTTTTCGTTGGAGGAGATTGAGAGAAATTTTTGAGAGTTTTAGGTTTAGGCTCGAGGAGAGATAGAGTGAAGACGAAAAGACAGGGGTTTTAAAGAAATTTTATCGACGCAAACTCGAGTTCTTAAGTGTAGGCTCGAGTTTGTGTAACGTTACCACCCGGAATTCAAGAGTGTATGTGTGAACCCTTGAAATTTCTTGTGAGGCTCGAGTCGATCATATCGTTGGTTCGAGTTTGTCCGGTTCTCGAGGTGGATTGCTCTGTCTCCTCGAACTCGAGTCCGTTTACTAGTAGGCTCGAGTCTCGTCAAGATTTCTGAGATGAGTTGCTCTCTGTCTCCCGCGAACTCGAGTCCATTCACTAATAGGCTCGAGTCTGTCAAAGATCTCTGAGATGAGTTGCTCTCTGTCTCCCGCGAACTCGAGTCCATTCACTAATAGGCTCGAGTCTGAGGCTCGAGTGTCAAAAATCTCTGAGATGAGTTGCTCTCTGTCTCTCGCGAACTCGAGTCCATTCACTAATAGGCTCGAGTTTGGTGACCCGATAGTTGTATTTCTATTGGTTCTTTTCGAGCTCGAGTCCTGTCTTTGGTAGGCTCGAGTTTGTGACAGACTTTTCTTGCACTCGATTGTTTGGGATTTTGATTTTAACATACAACCCGCACAAAACATATCTACATACTCCGATGCTTAAGTTAGTGGACAATAATCAAAACAAAACATAACTAACATTTGAATTACTTACAACTCATTGGGATTTACCATTCCCAATTCTCTTCTTATGAATACAAATTGTTCTTTTGCTAGTGGCTTGGTGAAGATATCGGCGAGTTGCAAGTGAGTTGGGATGAACATGACTTTGACATCCTTCTTTTGAACATGGTCTCTTATGAAGTGATGTCCGACATCAATATGTTTGGTTCTAGTATGTTGAACAGATTCTTTGCCAAACTTATTGTGCTTGTGTTGTCACAAAGAATTGGGATTTCTTTGAGATGGACTCCCAAATCACACAATTGTTGTTTGAGCCAAAGAACTTGAGCACAACAACTTGAGGCAGCAACATACTCGGCTTCAAGTGGATGACACACACCATTGTTATGCTTTTGCTGAACCAAGACACTAATGATCCTCCAAAGAACTCACATTGACCACTTGTGCTTTTTCGTCGTCGCCTTGTATCCCGCATGATCCGAATCGGTATAGGCTACTAAGTGTTCATGTTGATCTTTGGGAAACCATAACCCAAGAGTCTTTGTATCGGCAAGATATCTAAAAATTCTTTTAACATGTTCAAAGATGTGACTCCATGGGGCAGATTGGAATCTAGCACACATTCCAACACCGAATTGAATGTACTGGACGACTTGCCGTAAGATAGAGTAATGATCCAATCATTCCTCTATACTTAGTGATGTTGAAGTTAGTCCCCTTTTCATCAGCATCCGAGTTGCGGTTGAACTCATTGGAGTATCTCGCTCCATTACAATCGCCTAGACCATATTTTTTTAATAGATCTTTCGGATACTTGGTCCGGGAAATGAAGATTCCATCATGGCGTTGCTTGATTTGAAGTCCAAGGAAGTAATTAAGTTCTCCCATCATGGACATTTCAAATTCTCCCTGCATTGTCTTGGCAAATGCTTCACACATAGTATCATTAGTAGCACCAAAAATAATATCATCAACATAAATTTGAGCTATTAATACATCACCAAGTTTATTCTTCTTTATAAAGAGAGTTGTATCCGCTTTTCCTCTAACAAATCCTTGATCAAGAAGGAAAGTGCTTAACCTCTCATACCAAGCTCTAGGAGCTTGCTTAAGACCATATAAGGCTTTCTTGAGGTGATAAACATGATCCGGATGATGTTCATTTTGAAAACCCGGAGGTTGTTCTACATAAACTTCCTCCCGTATAAAACCATTTAAAAAGGCGGATTTTACATCCATTTGAAAAAGTTTGAATCCTTTAACACAAGCAAAGGCTAGAAGAACTCTTATAGCTTCCAATCTTGCTACTTGGAGCATAAGTTTCTTCATAATCAATTCCTTCTTCTTGATTATAGCCTTTTGCAACTAGCCTTGCTTTATTTCGAATGATTATGGCGGATTCATCACATTTATTTTTGAATACCCATTTAGTACCAATGACCGGATGGTCTTTAGGTCTGGGCACCAAGTCCCAAACTTGGTTTCTTTCAAATTGATGTAATTCCTCTTGCATTGCTATAACCCAATCATTGTCTGAAAGGGCTTCATCAATCTTAGAGGGTTCAATTTTCGAAATGAAAGCTGAAAAAGTAACTTCATTCAAAGTGCTTTTTCTGGTTCTTACTCCTTGATTTGCATCACCTATCACTTGATCCAGAGGATGACTCCTACCGTATCTCCATGATTTTGGTTGAGTTTGAACACTGTTTTCATAAGCATTTTCACAATGTTTTCGGTTTGAGAATCATCTTGCAAATCTTTTTCCGTATTTGTTGAAATAGAAGTTTGGTTTGTTACAGGAGAATCATCATCATCATCCAAGGACTTGTTAGATTTAGTTTCACGAGAAAACAATATGCATAGATTCTTCAACAGGTGTGATTACGAGTATTATAAACTCTATATGCTTTACTTCTACTTGAATAACCCAAGAATATACCTTCATCGACTTTGGAATCAAATTTCCCAAGCCGTCCTTACCATTATTGTGGATGAAGCATTTACATCCAAAGATATGTAAGTGAGCTAAGTTGGGTTTTCTTCCTTTGTAGAGTTCATAGGGAGTTTTGTCCAATTTCTTTCGGAGATATGCCTGTTTGATATATAACAAGCAAGTGCTCATAGCATCACCCAAAACACTTGAGATGTTTGGTTCTCATTTAGCATTGATCTTGCCATTTCAAGTAAGCACTCTATTCTTTCTTTCAACAACTCCATTTTTTGTGGGGTTCTTGGAGCCGAGAAGTTATGATTGATTCCCATACTATCACGAGAATTCTCCAAAGGCATGGTTCTCAAATTCTCCACCATGATGCGTACGAATACTGCAATAGATAATCCTTTCTCGTTTTGGACCTTCTTGGCAAACACAATAAATTGATCAAATGTTTTATCTTTTGATGATAAAAGAATGACCCATGTAAATCTTGAGAAATCATCTACTATAACTAATGTATAAAGATTGCCGCCAAGGCTCTTTACTCTAGTTAGTCCAACTAAATCCATATGGAGTAATTGAAGAGGTCTATTAGTTGATATTTACATTTTTCGACTTGAAAGAAGATTTGGTTTGTTTACCTTTTTGACATGCATCACAAATCATATCATTTTTAAAAGAAAGTTTTGGTAAACCAATAACCAATTCCTTTTTCGTAGTTTATCAAGTTGAATCATATTGACATGTCCTAAACGTTTATGCCATAACCAACTTTCATCTAAGTTACCAACAAAACATTTTTCGTAATCGAATTGTTTTTAGGCAGTTAAGAGTATAACAATTACCTTCTCTTGGAGCTCGAATAATGCTTTGGATTTAATACTTTCTAAAGAGAGAGCATCCTTACTTACAATCAAACATTCTTCTGAATCAAAGATGACTAGGTTTCCTTTGTCCGTGCTTTGACTCACACCGAGGAGGTTGTGACATAATCCATCCACAAGATAAACATCTTTGATTTGAGGTCCATTGCTATTTCCAATTTTGCCAATGCCAAGAATTCTTCCGGACTCATTTCCACCAAATGTTACCTTGCCACCATCCTTATGTTTGATTGAAGCAAATTTGGATTGGTCTCCAGTCATATGTCTTGAGCATCCTTTGTCAATGTACCACTTATTGGGATTTGATGCTCTAAGACAAATCTGCATAAGAAGATATATCATCTTTTAGGTACCCAATATTCTTTGGGTCCTTTTGGGTTAGTTTGTGTCTTAGGAATCATATAGGATCCCTTAGGCACCCATTGATAGTTTCCTACTGTGTTTGATTGATCTATCTTTCTTATGAAAGCATGAAGAAGTAGTATGACCTTTTCTATTACAATAATTGCAATGTGCAAAAGGATTTGAGGTATGGACAGATTTTTGAAAATAATTCATGTAAGATCTTTGTCCATGTTTCTTTTTGCCTTTCTTTTTGTCATAATCAGGTTTGTAACCAATTCCTGATTTGTCATTTGTAAATCTTTGCTGTTTCAAAATTACCTCAAGCATTTCACTTCCTCTAGTGAATTTTTCAAGAGTCTTTGTAAGGTATTCATTTTTCTTTTTAGAATAGAACATTCATCACATATGAGATTTTCTGGAACTGAAAGATTTTCTACTTGTTGTTCAAGTGTTGTATTCTTCCTTTTAAACCAAAGTATTTTTCAGCAAGTTCATCAAATTCATTTTGAACAAGTTTATATTCATAAACAATTCATTATAAGTTGGTTTTGTATCATGATTAGAACAAGTAGAGTTTTCCTTTTCACAAGTAGAGATAGGTGTAGAAATCGTTTGAACTTGTTCTTCTAATAGTTTGATTTTTCTTTTGAAAGTAAGAGCTCTTTTGCAGTTTTCTTAAACTCAGTATAAAGAGAATCATATGTTGAAGATAATTCATCATAAGGTAAATCGGGATTACTTACCTCTTCGTTGTCTGATTCCTCTTGAGCCACAAGGCAGAGATTGGCACTTTGTTCCTCTTCTGCTTCATCTTCATCAGATGAGCTGTTGCCCCATATAGCTTATACATAAGCTCTTTTCTTGAACTTATTGAATTTCTTTTCTTTGTTTTTCAGCTGCGGACATTCGATTTGATGTGGCCCGGTTTCTCACATTCATAGCATATAATTGGTTTCTTAGTTTCTGTGCTAGAATTTCCTTTGTGAAACCTTCTGTGAGATTGGTCCTTTTTGTAGAATTTTTTGAATCTTCGGACCATCATTCCTAGCTCACCATCTTCATCTTCATCTTCTTCATCGTCATCTGATTTAGCTTCTTTGATGGTTTTAAGAGCTATTCCCTTGTTCTTGACATTGATATCATTTAGTCCCTTTTTGAATTTGATCTTCCCCTCATATTCAGAAAGGCTGCCAAATAGTGCTGCCACAGAGGCCATTGATTCGCCTCGAGATTCTTCAATTGCAGTGACCTTGGCTTCCCATTCCTTGGTGAGAATATTTAGTATTTTCCTCACTTGGGCAGGTTGTTCATATTCTTTTCCCAAGGCAATGAGTTGATTGATCAAAGTGAGTGAATCGAGTTGAAATTCACCAATAGATTCTCCTATCTTCATCTCGCAATAGATCGTATTCGGTCATGAGAGTATTGATACGATTTTCTTTGATCGCATTTGTTCCTTCATGAGCTATTTCAAGAGCATCCCACATTTGCTTAGCAGATGGCAAAGTGCAGATTCGAAGTACTCTTTTGGCCAAGAGCACTTTGGAGCATATGAATTGCCTTCATGTTGAGAGTGACTTGTTTTTTATCATTGTCATCGTACTCTTCTTCTTTCTTGGGAGTTCGATGTCGGCTACAACCGAGGAAGGAACATAGTTTCCTTTTTCAAAGACCCTCCACAAACCAAACTCGAGGCCATTACATAGACCCCGAACTTAGCCTTCCGAATGAGTAGTGTTCTCCATTGAAACCCGGAGGACGGTTGATTGAGGCTCCATCCGGTAGAATTCCTTCCATTGGATCTTTGTGTCTAGGATGTTAATCCTTCAAATTGACAACGAGGCTCGATACCAAATGAAAACGAAAGGAAATCACCAAGAGGGGGTGAATTGGGGATTTTAAAACTTTTATAATAACTTTGCACCCAAGTGAAGCTAAACGTAAAGAGATAGGGAAGAAGAGCTTGACACGTAAAGTTTATCCGGTTCGGTCTAAATTCTTGACCTACGTCCAGTCCCCGATTCTCCGGGTTTTTCTACTATCACTTTAACTCGATACACACTCGTACTCAAGGATTATCCTCTCTAGGATACACTCCCCTTACAAGTTGTACTGAAATCCCAATCTCAAGTCCCCTTGACTTGAGATCTTTTACAATGAATGAATAATTTGAATATAATCTCTCTCACAGAGAAGGTAATGATAAACACCGAGGCTCTTTGTATATCAAAATACAATACGTAAAGAAAACTCGAATGTATAAGAATTCTTGAGCTTGCTTTTCGTTTCTGTTTGATCTTTCGGGTGTCTTCTAAGTTTGTAATCAGCTCTTTATATAGTGGTGAGTTGCAATGTGACCGTTACTTCTCAACTTAGTATGTTCTTCAATTGAAATTCAGTTTGATGAGGATTATAGCCGTTGGGTCCTGAACTTCAGCCGATTCAATTCCTTGACGCGTGAAATCATTCTTCTGATTCTTCGCGTTAATGATTCGTTTGATCTGATTTTAATACACGAAACATTCTCAATATAGAGTAGTTAAATACGTTTGAATACACTAAATAAATGCCATCAATTCGTATAAACATGGTAAGTTTTGCAGGTTCAAAAGAATCGGGATGAAATCAAGAACGATCATTTTGCTTCCGTCTTAAACTCGAGTTCTCTAAGTCGTGCTCGAGTTCGTAAGGCTTTTAGAGTATCTGGTTTATCTTCGAGATAGCAAACTCGGAGTTTGATGTAAACTCGGAGTTTGTATTCCGTTTCACCATGTGAACTCGAGTTCACTAAGGTAGGCTCGAGTTCGAATATTCTCTAAGCTTTTTGTCGAATAACACCTGGAGTAATATCTCTCAAGTTAAGCAGGCTCGAGTCCATTAGTGTTTAGGCTCGAGTTTAACACTATTCATGCTTAAGAGTTTTGGTGCTCGATTAGAGTGGACTGGAGCACGAGTATAAACTCTGGAGTTTGTACACTTGCTTTTCTTTCTTCAGATGAAGGGCTCGAGTTCATTATTCTTAGGCTCGAGTTCGGTTTAAATTATTCTATGACTTATTGAAGTGAACTCGGAGGTTGGCTCGAGTTTACCTATTTTGTAAACTCTTCTTCGTTTGTCAAACCATAGAGTAAACTCTACACAAAAGCATTAGGCTTGAGTTCATATACTTGGGCTCGAGTGTTCATTAAATTATAGCCATAGAAACAAGTGAACTCTACTCAAAAAGAATAAACTCTGGAGTTTAAAGAGATTCAATTTAATTAGAAAACTTCCCGCCATGGGAAAACTCTCTCTGTTTGCAGAAAACTCGAGTTTGATTAGTCAGGCTCGAGTTTTGCGGTGACAAAGTGATATTGACTCTTTTGTCATTTTAAAAGCATTCGTACATGTTTACAATTGTTATTAATCATCAAAACATATAGAGAACTAACACTCTGATCATTTTGAAATGATGTTTAAAGAAAAAAAAAATATTTATACTGCTTTAGAAAAGTCGGGTTGTTACATTTGGTATCAGAGCTAGTTTTCCGATGGCAAATTCGATTCATGATCGGGGGTTCTCACAGTGTGATCTGTGGCGAAGCATTGGCTCTTACCCCGACATGGCCAGACGGCTAGCTACCGTCCTGGTTGCATCCGTCGTGAGGCGGTGCGTAAAACTGGCGGCTGAGGTACACTTTGTTGCCACGGCGTGTGATCGCCAGTGAGACATTTTGGTATCAGAGCAGTAGTCCTGGCATGAATTTAACTATGTTATTACGGACAGTTTGGTGCCGAAGGCAAGGCTAGTCTACGTGGGTGTGCCAATCAGTCGCCGTGAACTCGGTGAGGCCCCCATGGTAGACACTTACCTGGCCATTCTGTTCGGTTAACGTAGTTATGTTCAAAATGCCTTTTAAACTTGGAGCATATTTTGAAAATGAGTACTGATATAGCCTAAGGTCGGTGTACTACCTTACTTCGGTATACCATTCTGAGCCGGTATACCATCTTGAACCGGTGTACCACCCTTGGTCGGTGCATCACTCTGATAACCGCCAGTTTGTGCTGGACGGTGATTCTTTCCTAGCATCGAGCTTATATGCGATGATAGGCCACGCCGGATGAAACCCCGAGACCAATAAAGATAAGTACATGCGTATTTGACTCATGTAGAGGAACTTCCGATACGTTTCCCCATATCCGTTTCTAAGAAGAACGAACCAACGAAATTTTGAAGCGAGGGACATGTTCTTTGGTGTCTATTTGTTAGTAGTATAGATATGAAGTGCGATAGAAATTGTGATATGATCATCGTTGTACTCCGAGTATAACTAGTGTTTTCCCTAATGAAGGAAAAGAAAAAAAACAAGACATGACAAATCCGAGAGGAGCCGGAGCTCCCGTGAGGCCGAGGCAGAGGCCGTGGTGGAGGACGAGGTAGACAACCTCGGGTAAATCCGAACCAAACCAACCGGAGCAGAATGAGATGCAGGAGATGAGGAGAACCTTGCAAGAGCAAAGCAGGCTCTCATCAATACACTTATGGAGAGACAGAATCGACAAGACCGAGAAGCTGAGAGACAACTAGAAAGACGACAGAATGAGGAAGAGCATAATAATGAAGAAGAGGAAAACGAGCAAAGTGACGGGCACGATGAGGAATCGGAGGGATCAGAAAGGTCCCAATCAGATGGTGGAAGAGTGTTTCCACAACTTTACAGAGCCCTATTACTTGGGAGATGTTCTTGGAGCAATTCAATGAACAATACTTTCCTTCCTCGATACAGGTAATCAAGGAAGAAGAGTTTCTGCAGATTCAGCAGGGAAATGAAGAGTCATTCGACGACTACTTCGCCCGTTTTACCAACCTGTCGCGGTATTCATCATACCTGAAAATCTACAAGAATGAAAGCTGGAAGGCTAACCGACTGGTAACCGGGCTGAAATATGACATAAGGGCAAGGCTGGTATCTCAGAAATTTTCTAAAATGGCCAAAGCAGTGGAATCCTGCAGAAGGACTGAGCGCAACCTGAAGGAATTACGTATATTACGGAATCAAAATAGTAGCCATACCAATCGTAGCGAGGGCAACCGTGAAAATTCCTCACGGAAGAGAGAAGCACCCTGGAGTGACTCTCAAGGAGAAAGCAAGAGGCCGGCCCGATTAGGCAAGCAGTATAACCCAGAACATCGGGACCCCGACCATGTCCAAAATGCGTGAAGTATCATCCACAAAGTACGGGCTGCGATGGGAAGGCGATATGTTTCAAGTGTCAAAAGCCGGGGGCACATCGGTGTGTATTGTCCAGGAGAAAGCTGCGCGCCAAGACCGCAGAACCGGGCCGAATGTACGCGCTAACCGATACCATGGACAAAGAACTTCCGGAGAGAGTCCAAGGTACCATCTCTTAAGGAATTTTTCTCCTCGTACGTTAACTATGTGTTAGTTATTCAACTAAATCGTATGATACGTGAACCATCTTCGTGACGTATTCGCGTTTCCTCGTTATTTTTCTACCGTAAACATGTCATTGAGTAGGAGGTATCTTATGTTGTCATGGTGTATGGGAACCATGGAGACATTTTGATAATCTTGTGTTAACATGGTGTATGGGAACCATGGAGACATTTTGGTATCTGTGGTGTTAACCGCGGTGTATGGGAACCACGGGGAAACATCATATATCAAGGTACAATATGACAAGATCGTAGTAGTCAAATCAAAGCGAATTCTCGATCACCAGGGGGAGCAGCAGGTAGACAAAGTGAAGATCCGACGCGTATAGCCCAGAGTCCGAGTAGGACGGAGTCTAGTTAGTACAAAGTATAGTGGGATGGGTACAAATTTCGAGGGCGAAATTTTTTTTAACGGGGGGAGAAATGTAATACCCCGAAATTTGAATTAGAGAATTTAAGGGCCAAAGTGCCAAATGACCAAAATGGCCCTAAGGGACATAACTGATTTAGGAAAATTGTGAAAAATCCTAAAAGTCAGTGAAATAATTATTTGAATAATGAGAGTATGTTATCTCTAATTAGGTAATTTATTAAGTTACAAACGTAGAGAAATTGTAGAAGAATACTCAAAAAGTAAGGAAATGACCATAATACCCTTGCGATTATGGAAAAATGCAGAATAATACAGAATGCATGAAAAATCTCATGTTAAAGCAAAGGTTAAGAGGTAATGTGGTATTCTAATTAAGAAAATTACTAAGCAGTGATAACCGAGTGATTAAGTATTTATTAGCAAATTACTTAAGCACAAGTATAGAAAATTCGGAGATAATTATGTAAAGCTCCAAAATTAGTGATAAATGGCTAAAAATTAGCATAAATATATTGGTTAATTAATTGGAAAATTTGAAGGAAAATGGATGAGTTTAGGTATTTTTAAGCCTAAATGCAAGAATTGACCAATAGGAAAATGTTGTGAGAAATTATGTAAAAATAATTATTTAATTAATTAAATAATTAATTAAATAATAATAAAAAAAAGAGAAAAGGCAGAAAATAAAAGGGGAAAAACGAAATAAATAAATAAATAAAAATGAAAATGAAATAGAACCCAAGTTGGCCACTTGCAACATTATTTTAATATTATAATTAATTAAAGCAAAAATTGTGAATAGTAATTTTAAAATTAGGAAACGGATCCTATCTAGAGATCTAGAAATAGGAATTCCAAAGTCAAGGTAGAATAATGATCGGTGGAATTTTATCTTCCGTTAGACTCTTACGGAAGTAAATTCTGAGATCGTTTGTGCATTTTCCTAATAAAACAAAATAGGGAAAAATGCATATAGGCATATTTTGGAAAAGAGGAAAATAAATTCTAACTCAACATTTAGGAATGGGTTTGAATTTATTTAGACATATTTGGAATCGTGAATTATTTCGAAGAGATTGAAATCTCCGAAACGATTCCGACACCGGATGCGTTCGGACACGTTTTCGAGGAACTTCAACTCCGGACTGTTGGAGACCTATATGGAATCAAAATTTAGGTTAACTTGGACATTTCTACTAAGTGAGAACATGTCTTTGAGTTGTAAATCCAGAATTTTGTGAATTCTCCGAAATCACGCGAATCGGGTACGATCGGGGAAAATGGGTTTTTTATAACCCAAAATGCCAAACAATGCCTTATCTAAACCCTATAAATACCCCCCCCTCCTTCAAAATTCTGCACATCACTCTTCACTTCTTTGAGCTCCTTTGGCCGAAATCCTAGGGAGAGAAAGAAGAGAGAGAAGTTCTGGGCGGAAGCTCTGCCGAAGTCTTCAACGGGTAAGTCTTTCGGGTTTTAGTCTTTAGTTTTTAGTTTAGTAGTTAGTAGAATTGTTAGTTAGATTTAGAAAGTAGGTGACAAGATTCCTACAAATGTTTTAGAGCCTTGTTTGCGTTGAAAAAATATGCGAGAGGTGTAAACATAGTAGGGATCGAGTCATTGAAAAGTTGTAGTTTTTATAGCTCTTTTAAAGGTTAGGGTAGTAATAGCCTTTAAATTTTGAGTATGATTGGGTATCATATGGGAGGGCTATTTTAGTCTTTATTTTCGAAAATCATAAATGCGTCGAAGTTACGCGAAATTTTGGGAAGAAAATAGCCTATGTAGCTTAGCGCCGCGAAATTCCGCCAAGTAGGGTTATAGGGCAAAATGGTAATTTTTACCTAAAATGCCGTTATAATGTCAAATTACTAATGGAAGTGACATTATTCTCATAGGATATCGAAACGTTGATTCTGCCGGTTACATACGCCCGACGTCTGCCATTGTTTCACGATTTTCCGTAAAAGTACGATTTCCGTAAAACGTGCTAGAAATACCGTAATCCGTCAACGAAGGTACGTTCGCGTACTGGTAACCTTAACTCTGATGTTTATTGTATGCATATGTGTATGTTGTCTGTCATGCCAA
This sequence comes from Acacia pycnantha, assembly GCA_025563575.1. Lineage (NCBI taxonomy): Eukaryota > Viridiplantae > Streptophyta > Magnoliopsida > Fabales > Fabaceae > Acacia > Acacia pycnantha. Next base: position 2,193,937 of record JAMWYP010000066.1, read on the forward strand.
TTGTCTGTAATCATGAGGTTAACCGTTACACTGGGTTCGATGCATGGACCTCGGCTCTTAACTTAGCTTCGTGGTCGGGTGGACCGAGAACCGAGGAGAGGGCAAGCAAGACGCCTAGGAGTCCCAGTGAAGACTCCTTTCTGTCATTTCTTTTGAAACACTTCTGTATCGCTGTTTAAACAGCAAAACATGTTACCATGGGTATTTTAATATATATATCAGTTACTCAATCGCTCCGGTGCACTACTCTGATCATTTTGAAATGATGTTTAAAGAAAAAAAAAATTTATACTGCTTTAGAAAAGTCGGGTTGTTACAGTAGTCATCGAGAAAACCTTAATCAATATGAGCAGTTGGTTATGGATGCCGCGGGACCGTCGATCGGCCAATATTTTGATCCCCTTATTTATGCTGAGTCATCATACATGGGAGAGGAGACCGGTGCACATACCCAACCATCATACATGGGTGAGGATCCTCATCCGAAAGCCGCTAGGTTCTACAAAATGCTTCAAGAAGCCCAACGTCCGTTATGGGAAGGTTGCGAACATTTTGAAAATAGTGAATATTCATCGCTATCGGCTACCCTAGCAACACTAAGCTTGAAGACTGATCACCATATGAGTGAGAGGAATTACAACGAAATGATGCAGATCATGAGTAAGGTTGTTCCTAAAGACAATAATTTGCCGAAGGATTTTTATCAAGCAAAAAAAAGGTTAAAGAGCTTGGCCTTGGATGTGAAAAAATCCATTCTTGCCCCGAGAGGATGTATGTTGTATTACAAGGAAGATGCTGAACTGACCAATTGTAAATTTGTGGAGATGACGGATATAAAGTTGTGGGGAAAGGAAGGAAAATGACCCGTCATGCGTTAAGTAAGATGTGGTACTTTCCTCTGGTTCCAAGACTTACGAGATTGTATGCATCGGAACAAGCAGTTTGCTCACATGAGATGGCACCGGGAGCATCGTAGGGATGAAAACTTTGTGACGCATCCATCCGATGCGGAAGCTTGGCGTAAATTTGATTAGGCGAATCCTTTCTTTGCTATGGATCCCCGTAATGTCCATCTTGGTCTATGCTCGGATGGGTTCGCTCCTTTCAACAATACGGGCAGGACTTATTCTGTTGGCTGTCATTGTGACTCAGTACAACCTCCCACCTTCTATGTGCATGAGAAGAGAGTTTTTCTTTCTTAACGCGTTAATCCCTGGGCCATCCAACCCAAAAAAGAAGATAGATGTGTACCTCAGGCCTTTGATAGACGAGTTGAAGATGTTGTGGAGTGAAGGGGTTCTTACGTATGATATATCATTAAGTCAGAATTTCACCATGCGGGCTGCCTTAATGTGGACCATAAATGATTTCCCTGCATATGGGATGTTGAGTGGCTGGCAAACGTCGGGGAGCTTGCATGCCGGTATGTCTTGAACAGAACATGGGTTTTAGCTTGAAACACGGTCGCAAGGTCGGTTGGTTTGATAGGCATCGGCGATTCCTACCCCGATCATCCGTGGAGGAGAAATAGAAAAGACTTCACGCGGAATGTTGTCGAACGAGCGAGCAACCCCGTCGTTTAAGTGGCCAAGAAATATGGGACGAGTCAAGTACATTCAAAGTGTCGAAGAGGGGGCTGCTTCGGGGAACTGAGGGATACGGCGTTGATCATCATTGGAACAAACGCAACATCTTCCGGGAACTACCATATTGGAAAGATCAATTGTTAAGACACAACCTCGATGTCATGCATATTGAGAGGAATGTGTTTTGCAACATTCGTACACCGTGATGGACACCAAGGGCAAGACGAAGGACACGAGTCAACGCAAGACGGGACATAGAAGCGATATGCGAAGGCTGCTTTACATTTGGTGGGGAGTGGCACGGGACGGACATCCAAACCTAGAGCGCCGTACACATTCAACAAACAACGAAATTTGGAACTGTTGCAATGGGTTAAAGAGCTGGCGCCGGACGGTTATGCGTCAAACATGAAAAGATGTGTCGACATGCACGAGGCGAAGTTATTCGGCATGAAGAGTCATGATTGTCATGTTTTCTTCCGAAGATTGTTGCCTTGGGCCTTCAAAGCACTTAGAAGCATATATTGTCTATTCGACGGAATTTTCCATGTTCTTTAGAGAAATTTGTGCTTACGAGCTTAATGTTGAAAAGTTACGGCACCTGGAGGCGAGCATGCCCATAACTCTATGCAAGTTAGATATGATATTTCCTCCTACCTTGTTTGACTCAATGGAACATTTGCCCGTTCACTTGGCCTACGAAGCAAAGGTAGGAGGCCCGCAACAATAGAGATGGATGTATCCATTTGAGAGGTAATATATATATTTCTATCTCACTGTTATTAATTGACCGACACGGTACTTTAGTTTATAAATACCCTCTGATATTTCATTGTAGGTTTTACGCACACTTAAGAACAAGATCAAAAATCCAAGGTACGTTGAAGGATCTATCGCTGAGGCATATCTTGTCGAAGAGGCCGCAAAATTTGCTTCATACTATTATCCCCCTGAAATGATGTCAAGATGGAGAGGGGTACCTCACAACGATGATGCCGGTGATACGAGGGATCAAAAATCAATATTTAATTTTCCAGGGTGAGTCGTGGGAAAACGTTCGAGGTCAACTCTTGACGGAAGAGATAAGCGAGTAGCGGAGTGGTACATTCTAAACAAGCGTGAAGAGGCCGCCCGAGTATTTAAAGTAAGATTTATTTTCTTTTTGTTGTTACGCTAAGAATTCCGGTATTAAGAGCATTTTCTTCTTACGGTTACTTCTCTAATTCGGTCCGATCGGAAATCCTTCAATGGCGGAATCCGAAGTTGACCAATTCACGATGTACGAGTTCCCAAAATGGCTTCGATCCTATTTCGTGGAAAATCCATCGATCCCAATGAAGTTGCGTGGAGTTTGCCTATGGAGCTGCAATTAGTGTTACCGGTGCAAGAAATACATAATCAATGGGTATCGGTTTTCAAGCGTCGAGGCGAATGCGGGTACACTATGTTGTAATTATGGTGTATGTTGTCGAGGTGACAAAGTTGATGGGGTAGAGGCTGACTACTACGGGAAGTTAGTTGACATAATTCAACTGAGTTACCCGTGGGACAAGGTAGTGACCCTTTTCAAATGTGAGTGGCTTGATAACAGTCTGCGTGGGACAAAAATGGACAAACATGGAAATATTGAGATCCACTGGACAAGGAGATATACGGTTGGTTATAACCCATTCATCCTTGCTCAACAGGCGAAACAAGTTTACTATACATCATACCCACATCCGCCCGAGTTGGAGGAGTTATTAAAACCAAAGCACGAAATATTATACCAAAGTCGAAAGAGCCGGAATCAAATGACGGTATGGTGAACCATTCCAAGGCGATGTGGAACATGTACTCCCCATAAACATCTTCGATGACGAAGTACCAAGCAATCTATTTGATTCTGCTGCGGGGTTAGAATTAATTCCTATACAAATTGACGATGAGGAATCAGACGATGAGGCAGAAGTGATTTACTCTGATAGTGAATCGGAGTTCGACGACTATGAGATCTCCTCAGAGGAAGACGTGCAAGCATATGTTGATGTTGATGAACAAGAATCGTCCGATTGATTTCTGTTAGTTCTTTGTTTGTGATGATTTGTTGTACTACATACTTTGTTAATGCGCTACTTATTGTTATATATTTTTGACATTATGTCTATGAGTGTTTAGAGATGGAGCATCTAGGAGGACGTTCGGGTAGTGGACGGGGTAGTGGTCGAGCCCAACCCCGTCCTATCGGAGGATAGGGCGACGTCATCTGCTCCTTATGGAGGTAGAGGGTCCAGCGCTTCCCCGAGATATGCCGTCCTTTGATATGTCATCTTCACCGTCTACATATTTGTCATCTTCACCGTCGCTGTATACGTCGTCATCACCGTCTACCCCCCCCCCCCCACTGATCCACAGTAAGGGGGACCACAGGTTTACAATATAATTTCTGATTGATTTACCAGAGATCCTTCGACACGGAAGCTTTGGATCCGTCCCAACGGTATCGGGTAAGTCATGCCAAGTTACCAGTAATGTTACAATTTTCTCTATGTAAATGGTTTGTATGGTAATATTTGCATGATGTCATCTCTCATCAGATTTGAGCCTCATAATGAGGTAAGGGACTTCATCTCGGCCCAATTATTCCGCAATTACAACCATCCTTGGGCCAAGTGGACAGACATTCCTATCACTATTCGAGATGCTTCGTTCGATGAGTTCTTGGTAAGTTTTTTGTTTTAAGGTTATTTAATTAAGTACTTTAAAAATTTGGAGCACTAATTGTTCGTTATTGATTTTCAGCGCCAGCATATGACGTTACTGAACATCGTGCGGGCGAAAGTAAATTATAATCATAAGGAGGCCGGTATTTGTGTCAAAAGCTTTACGGCTTGAGAAATAAAAGAGGCAAGAAAGACTGGATTTCCCAGGACACCGTAGACAATTATTGCGAATTGGGCCACAAATGAACAGTTTCAAAACATGAGCACGAAAAATAAGCAAAACAGAGCCAAAATGGAAGGACCGTCATATGCTGGCGGCAGCATTCCTATTAGTGAGCATCGACGGAAAATTGTAAGTACACTCTATTTTCTATTTAGGTATTTGATATTTTATACTTTGAAGTAATTAATTAAGGTTATCATCCGCGTTTGCGGGTAGAGTCTGGGGAAGTTCTTGAAGGATCAATTGAGTGGGCTACCTTTGAGCGGACTCATTCCCGGCAGTCTAAAGGGAGTGAGAGACAATGGATTAACCAAAAGGCGCTGCAAGTAGCGGTTAGACATTTATTGCCTTTATTACTTGTTTTATGCACCACCATATTTATTTTATTTTACATGTCTAATAAGCTATGTATTTTTGTGCTTGTAGGAAACCTTTGAAGCTTTCGCAGGAGAGAGGGTCGCAGCTTGGGTCTGACCCCGCATCCTCTCAGTCCGACAATGAGAGTCTGTTCTTTGAGGCCGCAGGCGGATTTAACAAGAAAGGGAGAGTCTTTGATACGGTGCCTCTGCTGGCCGATTGAAGCAATCAAAGCGCTCCTCATCCAGCAGTGAAGGTGTTTCTCCAGGTACACATATACATTTCATATTGATAATTTTCATTCTCTTGTCTATTCAAATGAAGTACAAATAATAAATGTACTTCATAATGTATTTACAGATGAGTTGAAGAAGATGAAAGCGTTGGTGGAGCAGCAAGCAACACAGATGAGTTAGCAACAGGACATCATGAGGCAGGAGATGCTTCAGGAACGGGAGAGGATGGAGCAGGCGATGAATCAGGAACGGGAGAGGATGGAGCTTCCGATCCAACAGGAACGGGAGAGGATGCGACATCAGATGGATCAGCAAGCGGAGATGATGAGACAGATGCAGCTTCAACTTCTGTCTCTAATGACACAAAAGGGTTCGAGGTTGGCTCCTGGTGATGATGACCATGCGAGTGATGATGATGATGATGACAATGCTGCTGTTTAGACTACTTTTTAGTATTTGCTCTTTACAACATTATTATATATATTGTGTTTTCTCTATGTAAACTCTTTTTATTATATCCATAATACTTTTGCAATCAATTTTCAAGAAAAAAAAATATTTAAAAAAATAAAACAATTAAAAAGATTGAAATTTAAAAAGATTGAAAAAAAAAATAAAAATAAAAATAAAAAAATAATTTTTTTACTTTTGCTACGGAATTAGAATAATTCCGTAGCAATTTGCTACGGAAAAAATCCGTAGCAAATTGCTACGGATTCTACATTCCGTAGCAAATTGCTACGGAATATAATTCCGTAGCAAATTGCTACGGAATGTGAAATCCGTAGCAAATTGCTACGGAACAGAATTCCGTAGCAATTTGCTACGGATTTCGGAATTCCGTAGCAAATATTGCTACGGAATATAAATCCGTAGCAATTTGCTACGGATTTTCCAAATCCGTAGCAATTTGCTACGGGGTTTTTTGCTACGGAAAAATTCGTTTTGGCATTTTTCCGTAGCAAAACCGATTTGCTACGGATTTTGCTACGGATTTTTTCCGTAGCAAAAATCGATTTTTTTTTGTAGTGTGATCCAACATATCGTCGAAGAAATGATAGTCGTACTATGACAAGGAAGGGCCTTGAGTTTGACAACAGATTTGTTGTCCCTTACAATGATAGGTTGTTGAAATTATTTTATGGCCATTTAAATGTTGAGAAGACAAATCAATCACATGCGATCAAGTACCAATTCAAATACATAAGTAAAGGGCATGATGGTGTTATCGAAGGCATATCGATGCTATTGATGGTCCAAGTTCGTAGCAAGGTTTCGACGAAATTTCTCACTACCTTAATTGTAGGTATATCTCCTCATGTAAGGTATCGTGGAGAATTTTTGGCTTTGATATTCATCATAGACAACCACCTGTTGAGAGGTTAAGTTTTCATCTTCCTTATCAGCAATCAGTGTATTTCACTTAAACGGACAAAATTTCATTGTTGCTTAACAATCCAAGGGTTAAAGAGTCAATGTTTCTTGCTTGGATGGAAAAAAATAAAGATGATTCATTTGTGAGAACACTTTCTTACTCAATTCCCTAACTGCAAACTTAATGAAAGCTACTGATCTCATTATTTGGGATGAAGCACCAATAATTAAGAGACATTGAATTGAGGCTTTTGATCAAACTTTGAGAGATTTAATGAAGTGTAATTCAATATTTGGGGGAAAATGTATCGTGATGGGTGGTAATTTTAGGCAAATTCTACCGGTTATACCTAAAAGTGGTCATGTTGAAATCATCGATGCAGCTATCAATGCTTCTCATCTTTGGAAAGAATGCATATTACTTCACCTAACCAAGAATATGAGGCTTAAATCTTCAAGCAATCCAATTGAACAAGAAAAAAATAAAACATTTTCAGAATGGTTGCTACAAGTTGGAGACGAAGACATTGGATTACCACATGATGGTATTACAGACATTTCAATACCCTCCGAGTTGTTGCTACGTGATGATTGTAATCCAATTAGGTCCATCGTTCAATCTACCTACCCAAATTTAGTAGAACATGTTGTTGATGTAGATTACCTCAATAACAGGACCATTCTAACTCCTTTAATTGAAAATGTTGACACATTGAATGAATATATTTGTTCTTTGTTGCCAAGTGATTCGATGGAGTATTTTAGTTCGGACTCTATAAGTCCTACAGATCAGGAAAACGAAAGTTTAGAGGATTTGTACAACACAGAATATCTAAATGCAATTAAATGCTCAGGGATTCCTCATCATAAATTGGTTTTGAAAGTAGGTGTACTAGTTATATTAATAAGAAATATTGATCAAGCAGCTGGCTTGTGCAATGGTACAAGGCTACAAGTAACACAACTTGGCAAGAATGTCATTAGGGCAAATGCATTGAATGGCATAAGCGCTGGTGAAGATATTTTGATACACAAAATGGATATGATCCCATTTGAATTTAAATTGCCTTTCAATATGATAAGGTTCCAATCATAACATCATTTGCAATGACGATAAACAAAAGCCAAGGTCAATCAATGTTAGATGTAGGTCTCTACCTTCCGAGTCCAGTCTTTTTACATGGGCAATTATATGTAGCACTATCTAGGGTCAAGAGTTTCAAGGGTTTGAGAATAATTGGATGAATTCAATAAATCCAGTAGTACTACAACAAATATTTTGTATAGAGAAGTTTTTCAAAACCTTGATTTAAAATAACATAATGTTCTTATGAATTGGTTTTTTTATCACATAGTAGCATATGTTCTTCAATTTAACCCATGCACAATTTTGACATATCTGTGCAACACACGGGGAGAAAATCTTGTTATCCATCATGATAGTTTGTGTACATATTGGACCTATTAAGCTTAATGTCTAATTGTGGGGTTTAATACTATCCAATTGGTGAGGGAGATTAATAATGAACCAAAGTCGCGATCTTGACCGAGATTTCCATCTTCCTTTGCGATAACCTAATGAAGTAATTCTAAAAAATCTGAGGTGTTTCATCTCACAATGTTGATCAAGATTCAAGACAATTTCATTTCATGTCCCTCGCTCTCCCTAATAACCCCTTCCTCCCACACACACCCTTTACTCTCATCTCCTTCCATCACTCTCCACATAAGAAACTATAGACGCAGACACAAAAGAAACTATTTGTTGAGGAAAATAGTCATCTCTCATCAAAGCAAGTACACTATTAGAAAAAGGGTCTTTTAGACCAGTTGGGATTGATTTTTTAGATCGTGTTTAGGTTTGGTTTTATGTCAACTGTAACATCCCAATTCCAGAGCCAAATTTTTTTTTTAAATCATCAGAGTAGAGCATTGGAGCGTAAGAGTAACAGTACATAAGCGTAAAGCAGTATGTAAGCCCCATAAAGTGCATGCACTATTCACCAGTGCCACGATGTACGGTCGTGTCCTCAGCGCTAGGAAAACTCTAACGGTATTACTACATCTATAACCCGTGTGAACTGTATGTATAATCGGTAACCCTGAACAGAGTCTCTAACCGTGAATGTATCTCGGTGACCCCTAACAGAATCTCTATCCGTGAATGTACCTATCACATATATGTATATGAGCAGCACTAGATTAGTGTTACAGTACGCGAACGTACCTTCGTTGACGGCGTTAAGTACTTCTGGGCTGAAAATGTACTTTTTACGGAAAAACGTGAAAACGTCCAACAGCGGCATGTCGGGCAGCGTAACGGCAGCAGATCAGAGTTTCTGATATCCTATAAGAGTAATGTCACTTTCATTATTGATTTGGCATTACGACTGGAATTTTAGGTAAAAATTACCATTTTGCCCCTATGCCCCTAATCGGCGGAATTTCGCCAGCACTTCGTTACTTTGGCTCCGATTTTCCAAAATTTTGCCAGAACTTCGACCCAATGATAATTTTCGAAATTCTAGACTAATATAGCCCTATCATATGATATTTAATCATGCTTGAAAAATTAAAGGCTATACTAGCATTACTACTCTAACTACGAAAGAACTACGAAAGCTTAAAGCTCGGTACCGAAAAACTTACCCAGAGCTTCGCTACAGATTTTCCCAGAGCACCTCTCTCTACTTTCTCTCTCTAGATCAGCCTTGCCTCTTGAAATTGTGAGAAAATGAAGAGGAAGGGGGGGTATTTATAGGTTATGGTTTAGGATTTCGGCCGTTGGATCAACTTTATGAGAATCGATCTGAGCCGTCCAGGGAAAACTTTTGAAACAAGTTTCTTCTTCTCTTTCTCTCTCCTGGCCGACATGAGGTTTCTGAGGTGGCAGCCCATGATTGGTCCAAGAATGGTGACTCACAGTCACTTTATGCCCGGTCTGGCCGATTTCCCCGATCGGTACCCGATTCGCGTAATTTCGAAAAAATCTCAAAACTCTGGATTATGCACTTCCAAAACAATTCATTCCTTATTAGAAATGTCCATTCCAACTATCTTTTTAACTCTGTCTAGGCCCTCTTCGGCTTGACGGAAGTTTTACGGAAAAACGTGACGGTTTCGAAACGCAATTCCGGAAGCTACCGCCTATGGACAAGAATGCACTGATTCCAAATATGTCCATGAAAATTATCAATTCTTTCTCAAATGTCACAATGAGACTTTTAAAGTCTTAACCTCTAACCTGGCTATCTGGCTTTTCCTCAGAATTTCTCTATTTCGTCTTATTAGGAAAAAGCTCTATTGTCTTCAGAATTAACTTCCGGGAGAGTTTAACGGAAGATAATAACTCACTGATCAATATTTTACCTTGACTTTGGAAATCCTATTCCTGGTTCTCTAGATAAGATCCGTTTCCTATTTATTAAATTACTATTCACTATTTTTCACTTTAATTAATTATAATATATAATATTAAAATTTTGTAAAATATCATGATATTATCAAAATCCATTCCTATCTTCATATTTTTTGGAAAATTTCGGCTGGACCAAATTTTTGGATTTGCAAATCTTTTCCATGAATTAATTAATTATTTAATTTAATTTTCTTAAAAATTTCCCAAAATTACCTAATTGGTCCATTCTTGTATTTAGGCTTAAAAATACCTAAACTCATCCATTTTTCTCAAAAACTTCCAATTAATTAGCAAATATATTTTTACTAATTTTAAACCAAAAACCACTAATTTTAGGGTTTTACATAATTATTCCTGAATTTCCTTTGCTTATGCTTAAGTAATTAGCCAGTAATTACCTAATTACTTTATTATCACTTGTTGATAATTTTCTTAATTAGAATGTCTCATTTCCTCCTAACTTTTACACTGACTTTTCTGTTTCCATGTCCTCTGCATTATTTTAGGATTTTACAAGGGTATTTTAGTCATTTCAATACTTTTTGAGTATTCTTATTTAATTTCTCCAAGTTCATAATTTATTAAATTACCATAATTAGAGATAATATACTCTCATAATTCACTTAGCCATTTTACTGCCTTTTAGGATTTTCCATAATTTTTCTAAGTTCTTTATACATTCCAAGGGTATTTTGGTCATTTTGACCCCATAGTTCTTTTTCCTAATTTTCCCTAAGAGATTTTCCCTTGGAAAATAAGCTAATTATTACTTAATATTTGATATCTCATATTCACCTATTTTTGATAGGTATAATTTTACTAAATTATAATACAGATTTTTTAGGGTATTACATCAACAAGTTTTAAAAGTTTGTCCTTATTAAGATTGTCTTAACGACCAGTCTTAAAAACCTTCATTTTTAAATAAAAATGTCCACTTGTTAGATCAGGTAATTTCATACCCAGTCTAAAAAGTGGGAATCTTTTTTCAAAAAAGGTGTTATATTTTGATTCTCAGAAGCCTATTGGATTATTATATATAAAAGCTATATTATATAAATTCAACAAAAACCCTAAAAAGACAAATCAATTGATATAAAAAATAATTATAAATAACCATGAATCTTACCAATATTAATAGATAATTGAATCTTAATTTAGGCATTTGTTTTTTCAAAGTTTACTTTTTTACTTGCATTTTCCTTACGTCCAAAGGAGTTAGATTATTTTTTAGTGTTGGATATTGTTGATGCAATTTTAGGTCCAACATCTGTATGTTATTGACACATGATTTATATTGTGAGCATCCTTAAAGTTGAATGTGCTACCCATGGATTGGATGCTAAGGTTATCATACTTATGCATTTTGATTCTTCTGGACCTCAAGTATGAAACATGGCTCTGCCCTACCCTAGTCTTAGGTGAGAAAGAAGAATATTCTTATTTAATGAACATGAGTATAATAGAGTTAATATACAAATATGAGTATGAGATTTTATATGAGTGAATTTGATATCATGATCATGTTTTGGATGAGATGGAAAACAAGCTAAAGGCCAATAATAAGGAAATAACCGACTAGGTGGAAATACTAGTGACAATGTGAGGATTAATAACTCTAAGTTAGAGGATAAAAAACACTAGTTCGATGATCTACACTTGGAAGGACAAATTTGTTGAACTGAATGGTTTGGCATTGATTGTAACAATTCATTTGTTTGAATGAGTGAAGGCCTGTGTTCACTCATTCAAGAGTTTTTTTTTTTTTGATATAAAAAAGTTTTGGAGGGGTTTGACATCAGTCCCCCACCAAGGCCAGGGCACGGCCCCGGGCTCTATGAGCACTTACTGGGGACTTACGAGATCGCCTACCAAAGGAGTCCCAGCGACGGCAGAGGGGATCGAACCCACGACCCAAGGGCCTAGTCCTGGATCCTTTACCATCTATGCCAACTTACATTGGCCACTCATTCAAGAGTTGATTTTCCTAATCATCACTCAATTAGCCAGCCCAACAAATTTTTCCTTCTAAGCATAGATCACTCGCCCTACATTTTTCATATGTCTAATTTAGACATCTTAATAATCAATCTGTCCTTAGTAACTCCTCCTAATCGAGGAGCTCCTTATTATTGATCTTCACTTTAATTTCCCTCTCAATCAAGACCTCATCACATGATCATATTCAACCATATAAAATAAAATTCTCAAGTTTTTATATCAACTACATTAGACTTATCTTTATTAAATAAGATACTCCAACTTTATCACCTAAAAATGAAGTAGGCGAGATCCATATTCTTCTTGGAGTCTTAAAAGAACCAAAATGCCTAAGATTAGTAAACTTAGTACCCAATTTAAGGGCTTCTACATTCGACTATAAGGATAGCCCGCGATACGAATCACACATCATAGCTCCCACATGTTGGGGTTAAAATTACAATCAACACTCAACTCGCCCAACACTTAATAATGATCTAAGCCCTTTCAAGGAGGGGACATACAAATAAAAAAGTCTTGAAAAGAACAAAGACATGACAAACAAGAATAAAGGAAATCTAGAATAAGAAAGAAGAGCGAGGGAAGAGAGAATATTTGAGAGAGAAGGGAGGGGGAGCAATTCTCATTCACTTGTATTTCATGTGATTACAATGCTTTATATAAGGCCTATATTTATAGGCCTCCAAGAGTCACTACCAAGAGTCATAATTAATATACAATAAATAGTACAATGAATACTATATAACCCTTGGTACTATAAAACGACCTTTTAGTTTATCAACAACGTATTTAAGAATATTGACAAGGATATGAGTCAATCAACATTCACATAATTAATATGCATAACATTGATAAAATTTTTATAATATATATTTTTTAAAGTTTGTCATTATTGGTATTTTTGGTCTAATTGTTCTCCATGAGTGTTTCATGGGAAAATTGTTGAAGCCGACATTTACATTAATCGTACTAGAAAACAGAGAGATAATTTATTGAGTTGTTAATTTCATTTCCATTGCTATGATATCACAAACTAAACATGCTTGTAAAAAAAAAATTACGAGGTGAAAAATCTGAAGCCAATTAGTTTTATAAAATGTATTATTGTGGCATATTTATAGAATATCTCATTCCATCTCATCAAAATAATAATAATAATAATAAAGCAAGAATATCTCATTCCAATTAACTGTTGCTAGCTATAAGTATGTTAGAGCTGAGAATCAGGGCCGGCCCTGGAAGGGCTAAGGCCTACAGGGCCGGCCCTATAAGTCCCAGGTTGAGAAAAACATTTGTTTTTTAAAGTCCGGCCTGAGAGCGCTAGGGCCCTTACAATGCTCAAAAATTACTATTCTAAATTTTAACTATTTTTCCTTCGTTTTTTTTCAAAGAAATATAATTAGTAAATTACAATAAAGTTCTAATTTATCCAATAAATGTTGTCAATATTAATATCCAAACAATACAAACCATCCAATAAATAAACACATTCACTTATGAAAAAGCAAACTATTGTCCATAAATAACTCACATAAAACATAAGAAGCATACCTAGGTTTTTAAATTTAAAATATTATACAATATTTCTATGGCAAGATTGACCCTATGACTTGTAATGAGAAGGTTGTCAATATAAGAAGCAAGCTAAATTTCATTTTTAATGAATATTCAAATGTGGGGACATCTCTTCCAACTCCTTATTAAATTTATTTGCAACCTAGGTTTTTTTTTTTTTTTTTAAAAAAAGCCTAATGGACCGACCCTTTAAGCTTGAGGCCCTCAATTTCATTTAACTCCTCTAATTTTCAAACCCGGCTTAAACAGGTTGGCCCGACAGGCTCAGCCTGATTTCCCGACTCTAAAGCATGTACTAATCTTTTTCTTATAACATGTTTGACAATTTTTTCCAGGAAAAAAATACTGGTTGCATCATAAGCATATGCATAGCATTGTTGTTTCATTTATTTCCTTTTTTCTCTGCACTTTGTTCTTGCTGAACACTATAGTACAAAATAACCCAGTTGACAAATAAGCTTTAAGGCCGCCAAAATCCAAGAAATGACAGTCATTGTTCGTAATAGAAATTAAAATACTGGTGGATAAAAGGAAGAAGAACAACAACAAATCCTTATCCCACTTGGTGGGATCAGTTGCATGAATCATATGACATCATTTTGCTTTATCGAAAATCAAATCTTTAGATAAATTATTAACCCAAAGGCTCTATAACCTCACAATCTCACTGAATGTTTGCTTCGACCTACCTCAACCTCTTTTTATATGACTTCGTATTATTTGATCAACCCTTCTCACTAGTGCACTCAATGACCTTCTTTAAACATGTCCAAAGTCCAAACCATCTCAAATGATTTTCTACCATTTTCTTTTTAATAGAGGCCACTCCAACACATTAGTATATTATTATGAATTTTTTTTTTTTTTTTTTACGACCACATATCCATCTCAACATCCTTATTTTAGCTACCTCTATTTTATGTTCATGTTGTCCCTTTAAAACCCAACACTGACTACCATAAAACATTACTAGTCTTTATAACATTGCAATAAAACTTCTTTTACCTTATTAAATATTTTTTTCATCACAAATAATTCTAGTAACTTTTATGTCATCCATCCTAAATTCTATGATTAACATCTCCATCAATTTCACCATCTTGTTATATAATTAGTCCCAAATATCTAAGTTGTCACTTGTGGAATGACTTCCCCCTTCTGAATTTAACTTCCATTTTACTTCTAGGTTGTCTCTTACCAAAATTGTAATGCGCATGTTTAGGATTACTTCTTCTCATATGGAAGCCCTTCAACTTCAAGGTGTTGAAGGTGGATAAAGGGAACATTATGACATAAAACACCACAATTTCCCACCAGGCAAAAGTGAAATATGAAGCTTCAATAATTGATTCATGATGAATCCAAAAAGCAGTAATTGATTCAAGAAGTGGTGCATGCAACCACATTATTTCAGTTGGAAAAAAGAAACCAAAACCATGGTTTTGGTAAAAGCAACTCGTTTTCTTGGATTTTTAAGAGGACACACACTTTATCAATATTTATTGGCCCCAACAAAGCAAACACAAACAGGACCCACTTGAACAAGAAGCATAACACGCTGGCAAAACCAGTACTCCCTCCAATCCTAATATAAGATGTATATTGTAATTCGATTTCTTCATTATAGTGTATATTGTATCGAGGACTGGAGGGCGCACATACCAAGGGAAACAAACAAGGATTACGCACATCATCAAATGTACTTAAAAATTATCCGAACTGGAATTTTACTGTGGCATTGATGTATACAAGAAAAATATCATTATTACTTTGTGGAACAATCATTGAAGTTCCAACTTCCAGATAAGCATAGAGCCGGAAAACTCTTTGTTAACTCTCAGTAAGCCAGGAAAAAAAGTGGGAAATGAGTATAGCCAGAAGAATGAGGACATGCTGAATGAACCTGCAGATACAAATAGGTAAACAATCCCAAAGAGTTTGTCCTCCATGAATTTTTAAAATATAACTTACCCACAGTTCAATAACCAACCATAAGGGTTAAGGAACCAATTTGTCTGTTATACTTGAATATCTCAAGGTGTTTGATTTTCCTATGAATTTGAGGGGCTGTTTCATATGTCGAGCAGAAGCCTCCGAGGATCCTCAATAACATCTTTGATTCGACGCAAAAAGAACACTGCCTCTCTTCCATCAATCAATCTATGATCATATGTTAGAGCAACATACATCATCGGCCTTGGGACTACTTGACCTCCAACCACCATAGGACGGGTCACTATAGAGTGCATACCCAAAATTGCGGACTGTCAAAAAATAGTAGTTGCATGAGATTTCTTTCCAGAGAGTTAAGACCAAATTTTGTTCACATGATCCAGAATTATTTATTGGCAATAACACTCAGATTAGCTTGATGTCTCAAACTACACTTGTCCCAGATTCCCCACTGAGCATATTCCAATTGGAGAGATGTTGGGAGAAGTTGGAATGGTCGTATGTTAATGACACAATGATGCATGATGTCAAGATAGTTTTTGAAATAAATGACATGAAGATGGACGAGCGATATAGGCTATGAGGTGTATTTATCCCAGCTCCATGTCTAGTAAAAAAGATAGAGAAATTTAAAAAGAAAATGCAGTCAATGATAAAGTACTGTCATACTTTGCATGGCAGGAAATTTAAGATATACTAGTTCCGGTTCTTAAAATAAAAGCTAACTGATTAATTTAAGTATATTAAGGAAGTTAATTTTCCTAAATCACCATCTTTCATCATAAGTTCATGACTATCCTTGAATAGAAATTCCTTAATGTGGGCAATCACTAAGGATAGTAGGATACTTGGGAAAAAGATTATAAATTTGGGAGAAAGTGTGGATTTGGGTCTTATATTTAAGACTAAATCTCATCCCAACTAATTCTTATACTAAGGACGGGAGGTCGTATATATTCATATCAGAAATCTTGTATTGTCAAACCTGAGGGGGATTGATTATAGGGGTACTCAAAAGGCTCCCATAAACACCGCCATTTGATATTGTAAGAGTGCCTCCAGCCATCTCATCAATTGATAAAGTTCCATTATTTGCCTTTTTCGCAAAATTATTTATCTCCTTCTCTATTTCCGCAAAGTTCAACTTATCAGCATTACGAATAACTGGTACAACGAGGCCCTGGGAACAAAAAGAAAGGAATATTGTCATTGTAGTTCAAAAACAACTGGGCAAGTCCTTTTCATAGTCAAGCATAAAATACAAATTCAATGCTAAGAATTATTACTGCCGGACTAAAAAAATACTAGAGGCCTATAGAGAGTAAGTAGAGTACTTGATTCATGAAAAAGACGGCAAAAAACAATATTTCAGTCTGTTATCCCTATATCACTCTATTGTGACAGAAAAAAATAACAGATATTCAAATGCTACAGATGGATGACCATGTTTAAATGTTACAATATAGACCCAACCAATACTTCTTCAGCTGAACAGACATCACAACAACCATTGAAAAAAGTAATTTAAAAGCTATCTTAGAGAAATTATCAAGTTTCATCAACACGGGCAAATCTGACCCAAAGGTTTAAAATAAAAAGTGACTGCAGAGAGGCTAAAATGGCTACTAAAAACCTTTGAAGTGCCAACAGCTACGCTGATATCTATATAATCTCTGTATATTATATCATCACCATCAATTACAGCATTCACTATTGGCTGATGCTGGAGTGCATTCACAGCAGCCTGAAATTTTGAAAAACAAAAACAAAACGTACATATATGAGAAAATAACAAAAAATACTCTGCCAATACACGTTAACTCAATACTTTGAAATCATACTTTAACAAACCCAGACATTAGTCCCAATTTGACTCCATGCTTTTCAACAAAAACATCTTTATAATCAGCACGGAGCTTCATCAAGTTAGTCCTACCATAGGGAGCAGAGTAATCAGGAAAAGAATGACGAGTAATTTAACATTTTTTAAGGCCTCCCCAATCATAAATACATAATCAGGCTTTTCCACCAACATATGCATGTCATGTCTGACTGACAGGCTTTTCCGCCAACATATGTATATGTTGGCTTTTCCGCCAAAACACACAAGGCCTCCCCACTCATAAATACATAATCAGGCTTTTCCGCCAACATATGCATGTCATGTCTGACTGACAGGCTTTTCCGCCAAAACACACACACACACACACCAACACATGTATATGTTGGCTTTTATGCCAAAACACACACACACCCACCAACATATGTATATGTTGGCTTTTCCGCCAAAACACACACACACACACACACAATTTTTTTTATTTATTCTTACTGTTGCTGTCCATATATAATATAAAATTTATAGGAAGTCACAGTTATTCTTGAGCCACGGATGATGTGGCTCACCTCAAACTTTGTACAAAGCAGAAGGCCCAGATTCTATTTATTCAAGGTAACAGATTTATTTTAGCAGTTTATGTATATTAACATGGATTGAGAAAGGGAAAACATTAGTTGCGATCAATAAATTCACTCAAGGAAGATCCATGACCATAAACTTAAGATAGACCTGATCTTAATGAGTCTTTTGCTAGGACCTAAAGCAGATAGCAAAAAGATATAAAGAAGCAGAACCAAAAGGAACCAGTCCAGTCCCCACTGTGTTCCTAGAAATAGCTAAATCTCACTTGTTAGAGTTTAGTGAGTAAGCATGAAGAAAAAAGACAAAAGTGAGGAGCTGCAAATGGATTTAAAAGGGGAGACCGGTTTATCCAACAAAAAAAAAGAAAACTAAGAGAGAGAGAGACAAAAGGAAAGTGGGAAGAGGGGGAACAAACAGCAGTAGTGGCTGGGGGAAACCTGCCTTTCGAAAGCAGGGACAATTTTACTTTTTTTTGGGTGTTTTGCTTTTCATTTTCCTTTCAATCTGCCTACACTAGTGCATGAGCCCTGGGTAATTTCTTAATAGAATATCTTTTAGCAAGGTCTCATCTCATCATTATAATTAAATATAAGAGATCAAAATTTGAAAGTTCAGATGAATTCAACATTAAAGGTAATTGCACCTCAGAAGCTTGTCACAACTTGACAAATAATATAACTTACATATCAACATCATTGAATGTTGTCAGCAACGCGAAGGTGTTTTGGGAATCTTTCAACCGAGTAGCAACCCGCTTCGAAGTCTTGTCATAGGAACCTTTATACATGAGTGAAGACATCAAAGTAACTTTAAGTGCTCCACAATATTTAGGTATAATCATTACTAAAAACACAATGACTCACTCGTCTCTCTCTTTCCTTAGGGGGAAGCTGTGGCTCTGTGGGAGAATGCCGTGGAGGAGAGGGTGCTTTAGGCTTCTCTGTTGTAGGGGCAGCTTCAACTTTGGGTGCTTTCGTCTCCTCTTTGATCTTTTGGGTTGGCTGAGGAGCAGGTTTCTCAGATACGCTTTCAGATGGGGCAACATGAGTTGTGGCTTCAGCAGACCTTGAAATAATTGCTATCTTATTACCGGGTTCAACAGTATCCCCTTCATTGGCTAGAAGCTGATAATCATTAAATGAACCAGAGTCCAACTTCAACATATATGCAACAAGAAAATGGGAGAAAAATAATATGATTAATTTGAAAAAGAAAATTGGACCAATCAAATAGTACCTTCTGAATCACACCCGACTCAGGACTGGTAACATCAATTGTCACCTAAGAACAAAAATAGAAAAAAGCAACGAAACATGTTAATTATTTAGAAATCAGGTATGCCAATTAAGTGATAACTGTCAGATCCTTCACAAAAACTAATATATTGTTTCAATTTGGCACCTTATCTGTCTCAATTTGTGCTATCGGTTCATCAACTTTAACACTATCGCCTGGTTCTGATCCCATGAAGCAAAGTAAATCAGCAAGAACAAATAAGTATTAAAATATATAATAAGAAAATCATTTGTGTAAATTTTTTTTTTTTAAAAAAAAAAGAACAGATAGAAAATGTTAGTTAACGTACTTTTCAAAAAGTTCGCTAGAGTGCCATCAGCGATAGATTCAGCTAATGGAGGGACCACAACATCAACTAGATCTCCTATATCAAACATAGAGCAACAAGTAAATAAAGGCGGAAATAAGATAAACACACAAGTATAATAAATTTAAAGATAAAATTTTCTTCTTTCTGTTTGGTTTTGCTTAAAAATCAAATTGTCTCAATATTTGGTTTAGTTATTATAGCATAAGCATCAAAGAATAATCATCTCAGTTATTGGGTCACTTGTGATGTTAGGAACTATAAAAGAATAAATCCCAAGTCAGAGTTACCTTCCATTTAATAGAATCATAAACACACAGTACAAATCTTCTCATCATTTAGGTTTGGTTTTAATCGGATCAGCTGAAACAACAAATGGCCTAAATATTGTGTTCCATTGTTTCTTGTGGGAGCTGATCATGATATTCCCGGGAGCATGCTTAATTACAAATATTTATGTTTATCAATGATAGTATATATTAGCCCCATTCAAAATCTAATTTCCTTTTACTATACTTTGCCTGAAAAATGTCACATTGAAAATTCTTAATTCAAAAGATCTATTCAAAGTACGTTGACAACCGCTAAGATGGTAGTTTAAACAAATCTTGTTACATGGGAATTGAATTAGTTAGCACTAATAGTTAAATTCTAAGCTGTTGGTTAGTTAAGATATTTAGAAAGGTTCAATTATACCATTGTTAGTGAAAATAGGAGGATTTACAAGTTTAACAGGGTGATTTGACTTAATCCATGCGTGTTACATTCAGCAACATATCAATTGGTTTTGAAGCAGTTTCGTTCCCTCAAATGAGGAGAAGAAGTTGCGGGTTGAACCCAAGCTCAACAAAATTCAGCACAAGATGAGGATTTTGGAGTTTGTTGATGGCAAAAGTCCCTGAAGTGAAAGGAGAAGCAACAAGCAAAACTTGCAGCAGTCCTTTTCAGTCAAGAGGTGAAGCTTAAGACCCAGACACAGACCACCATTTTTCAATCAAGAAGATGATTAAAAGAGGAAAGAAAATGAAGTTGACAGTGGTGAAGAAAATGAGAAGGGAAATAGTATAGGGACTCTGAAAGTATTCATTGGAGAGTGGCAATAATTCTAAATGATCCAGTAGGTCAACAGAAACCTTTACAGACTGATGATGTTTTCTTGGCCAAGTTGAACAAGCAAGGAAGGCCAAAAGCAAAGGAGATAATAGGTGGAAGAGCCGCAAAGAATGACATCAAAACAAGAGTATCAATGGAAGAAGCATCCTTTGTTTCAGCAATTATGCCAGAACTTAAACTGCTGGTGATACCCAATACCATCGGCATCATTTTCACCTCCAACAACAGTCCTCCAGAGCAATTCAATGCATCAGAATATTGACTGGAGAAGTCGTTAAAGTGAGTTTTGAACCAGGGCCCCCAGCATTGTCTTCTTCATCTTGACTTCTGCTATTCTCTAGTCTCAAACACAATGGCCAATATTGCAAAGCAGACTGAGGAACATTAAGAAGAGATAGACCATGTGTGACATCAACCCTTATTGCAAAGCAGAAGAATAAGCAACAAACTGAGCACACTAACGTCTCAAGCCCTCGAGTGTCAAGCAACGGCCCAAGCGCAAATGCGAGAAAGAAATCTGTACGTATTGATTCAAGCAAGTGCTTGTTGGGGATAGATACTCTTGGTTTTTATAATAAACTTTTGGATGGTCTAGAAGGCAAGGCTCAATGAGTTCCAAAGATAGCGAGTTTAGCTGCATTCACATCATTACAAGCCCCAAACCGAATAGCAATCAGTAAATGGGCAATGGTCTCTAAATTCTACAATTGAGGGATTTCTTTCTAACCACATACTTATAGTGCAAAAGTTGATAGAGTACCTGTGGTAATTATATTATTTTAGTATTATTAGATTAGTCAAGATAAGATCCTAGAATCTAGGAGTTAGTTAGATCAGATTCTAGTTTTCAATTTTTGAATTCCCTAGAAGTCCTCAATCGGTTGCTCTCATTGTATCTTATATATTTCACACGAAGTAATGAGAAATCACATCGGATTCAATTATCTTCTCTCATAAATTCCACATGGTATCAGAGCGGGTTAATTCCTGAAGAAAATAAACAGTTCTGCGATGGTCTTCCGGCGCTGGTGACTCGCTGCTCTATTCAGAATTTCAGAGAGGCGGTGAGTTACATAGCGCCAGGAGACACCCACTTTCACCATCAATCTCTCATGTTGTCATCAAGTAATCAGATTTCTCGACTTGGTTCTCTCACGAGCATCTCTGCAGATCTTCCTGTTCACAGCCTCTGCAGACCCTCGATTCCGTCTTTCAGTCAGCATCGGCATCCTCTGGAATCAGCATCGGCACCCTCTGGCTCTCTCAACTTTCATCATCTTTGATCACGCCAAACTCGTCCGTGGTCATCAGCATCGGCACTCCCTGGGATTTTCCGTGAGACCCAGCATCAGTAGCCTCCTCATCATCAGGTTTCGTCCGATTGTCAAAGACTGGATCGTCTCAAGTTTCGACCGTCCGTCTAAAGCTCACCGATGGTACTATCCGTCACCCAGTGACGTCCGACTGAGATAATTAACCCAGTCTCGTCTTCGAACTGATCTCATCTCACCTGACTATCGACTCGTCCGTCGTCGAGTTCATCTGTCGTCGTTCTCCGCTGCAATTCTAGAGCTCGTCGACACAGTTGGAGTTCGTCCGTCTCCTCGTCCTCTCTGTGGTCCATCGTTCTTAGATCAATTAATTTTTGTTACCCAATCTCCGACATTTTTTTATCTCGTCTCGCATCAGGTATTCCTCTCGGCAATTTTCGCGCTCTCAGTTTCAGCTGCTCACACTCACGCTCCTGTTCACGTTACTTTGCTGACTGTGATTCTACCTTGCTGATTGTGACGCCTCTCACTGTGACGAAATATAAACTTATCTACTCTACTGTGCTTCTTTTGTCTTGACTGCTACTGAGGGACAAATCTGTCATTTTGATAATTCGAGGGCAAATTTGCCATTTATCAAATTGAGGGACCTAATTGTCATTTCAGAAATTCGTGGGCCCCTGAGACTCAAAAAGGAGTACAAGTCCAAACAAAATTTATGGACCTCTGAGACTCAAGAAGTACAAGCCTAAGAATTTTGAAGAGTCAAGCAGTTATGGGACCCTCATCGTCGAACTTGTCGCAACCGCTGCCCGTCGAACTAGTCGCAGCCGCTACCCGTCTCCCAACGTAGTCGAGTATCTGCAACTCTCTAAATGAGCCTCTAAGACTCAAGAAGTACAAGCCTAAGAGGGAGTGTCAGTAGTATAAAGTTGTATAGGCAAGTTGGACATGATTAACATCTATGATCCAACTTGATAGAGAGTGTGGTAATTACATTATTTTAGTATTATTAGATTAGTCAAGATAATATCCTAGAATCTAGGAGTTAGTTAGATCAGATTCTAGTTTTCAATTTTTGAATTCCCTAGAAGTCCTCAATCGGTTGTTCTCATTGTATCTTATATATTTCACACGAAGTAATGAGAAATCACATCGGATTCAATTATCTTCTCTCATAAATTCCACAGTACCATATATCATGGGATTGTGAGAGAAAGTGGGTGAGGTTAGTGGATCAGTTTGTTATCATATTTAAAGGAGTTGTCAATTTAATTTATGTTTCAAATAATAAAGAGATAAAAGGGTGGCCCAAAGCACAAGGCTCCCACTAGGTGGTAATGGGTGGGAGTGGGGTTTGGGGAGGGAAGGATGTATGTATGCAGCCTTACCCGCAAGGGGAGAGGCTATTTCAAGAATTTGAACCCGTGACCTCTAGGTCATATGACAGCAACATTTTTTGTTGCTCCACGAGGAAGTATATCAGTTTTATTTCTTTGGACTTTAGGAGATTCTCCTAAGCATTTGGCTGTTAAGGAGGAGTTGAGTGAAGGGGGTGTATTAGTTATATTTCTTTGAACTTAAATGCTATCTTTTTCTTGTTAGAGGGGCTTTCTTAGTGGATGAGTTTAAGATCCTTGCTCATATTCTAATAGAGATTTTTTTCTGCCTCTCTTAATTTATGTTGTTAGGTTCTGAATTCAAATTTCGATAGACTTTTTGTTCCTTCTTTCTCTCACCTATCTTGGATCCTATCAAAAGCTCTTTCAGACCCAATCCAAAGGGCGATCAATGAAGTTTCAAATTTCTAAGATCTTAAGGGAAAAATAATTGTTACATGGGAATAGCATCAGTTGGCAGTGTTAGTTATTTAGCTACTAATTTGTCAGTTTATTAAGATTGTTAGAACGATCTAATTGCATCATTAATAGTATAAATAAGAAGTTATACAAGTCTCATAAGGCGATTTGAATTGAATGCAAGTGTGTTAGGTTTTCCTCCATATCAAAGATCATGGCATCCGAATCACTGTGTCCTAACATACCTTTCAAGAAATAAAGTAAATTGTACAAATCAAAAATTGAAAAGGGCATGTCAATAAATCACCATTGTCTGAAGAGAAGGAGCGCCTCCATGTTTGCCTTGTAATCTCTTGATAATA
Source organism: Acacia pycnantha (assembly GCA_025563575.1). Taxonomy (NCBI): domain Eukaryota; kingdom Viridiplantae; phylum Streptophyta; class Magnoliopsida; order Fabales; family Fabaceae; genus Acacia; species Acacia pycnantha. The sequence continues at coordinate 2,217,932 of JAMWYP010000066.1, forward strand.
CAAGTCTCTGCATTCCATACAGCAATGAGAATGATACCAACGATAATAAGTAGAATGTACTTTTGAGCAACATTTACTCATAAATTAATGCTTAGGAAGAATTAAATCAGATAGAAAATCTTATAACTTCAGATAATAATATATGCAAGGATAAAAAACTGAGGAGGGACAATAACCAAGTAGATTCATCATCGTTGCACCCCACCTTACAGAAAGCCCAGCAACAAAATTTGATTAATAGATGAAACAATATCATAAATAAGTAGAGTTTCGACTTTTCTCATTAAAACTGATCTCATTTAGATTTTTGTCGTTCAAGCTTTTGATGTTTTCAATCACACTAGAAAAATCTCAGGACTCAGTAATTGTATGAATGTCAGATGCAAGTTCATGTCATGTGAGTGAAAATTCACACTATTATCAGCTTAAGCGAGCAACATACTTGAGACTACAGTGATAAATTTGATACTAGAATCTCATAAAGGCACTAATGAAAATAAACTACATTTAAATAGGAGACTTTACTCAGGAACATCAAATAACAACAAATTAAAGGCTAAGAATTTAGGATGACGGCAATTAAATCAGCAGATTTTATATGATAACTATATAACTAACACTCCCCCTCAAGATGGAGAGTAGATGTCAATCATTAACTTGGAGCAAGGTTCTTCAAATGTACTCTTCTATAACTGGATAAAAGATCTATACTTCTACAATTATATGGGAGCAAGTTCAAAGAAGGGGGTCAAACTGGACATATAGCTACACTTAAATATTAGCGAATAAAGAGAGAGCCAAGTCGGCTTTCCCATAAAGGGAAATAACTCATTAGGAAAAATGGGTTAGCCCAATGGCTATGGCAAGACAAAGGGGATAGGATAAACTATAATGATTAGCGATGATTAGAGGGAAAAAATGCCCATATTTAACTCTATAAAGAGATGCAAGGGAGGGAATCATCAGAAATGCAGGGGGAGACCAAGAAAAACACTGAAGAAAATTATTAAACGGGCTCTCATGGTGAAAAATAAACCTGACGAGTTGGTTATTGATTGATCTGAGACATTAGGCTATCTATGAAACCGAATTCACTTAACGAAATAAGATTTGTTGTTGCGAGTTAATGGAGTGCAAAAGTACATTCTACTTTCATACATAATGCAGGCATAAGCTGCAGAGCCAAGCGAAGTTATTAAATTGCAGTTGCAGTCACATTTGACTAGTCAAATTGCAAGAGTTACAGGCCATGTAAAACAGATTGCAGTCACAGTGACAGCATATTTTAAGAATTGGCACAAGGTGTAAAAAGGAAAAATATATAATTGTATAGCTATCAATACATCATTATTTATAATTTTATATCATTTTATAGTACTCACCTCATTCAATTCTTCCTCTGATCCTATTTATAAGAGCTTGATAACCGAATTATGTAATTTAAAAAAACAATTAAAATTAGTTAAAAATAATAAGTATGTCTTGAAATAAATTATTTTTACAAGTATGTCCTTATTTATGAGGGGCAATTAATAGAGAGAAATAGAGTAAGCATAAATATAACCAACCCTTTAATTAATGCAATATATATAATAAATGAGGGGCACAAATGGAAAAAACTCATTAAATGTTAAGACAACTTTTGTCGGATTTTTACAAAAAAGACCAAGACAAATCAAATTTTAGGCTCTCATACAAAAGACCAGAGGGAGTCATAATTTGTAACATATCATATTAGATAAATATATTCTCATTTAACATGGTTAATGTCACTTAAATTTAAAAGGAACAAATGAATAATTTAGATGCTATACTTGAAAACTCCATATATACTTGAAAATTTATAAGATGACAACACATACTTCATGCAATTAAATGCTAATAATATTTTATTATCACATTTCTACACAATTTTCCTTCCCTTAAAAAAAAAAAAAAAAAAAATCAACTACTCTAACTGTTAGAAATATATTATAATCAGGGATTATAGAGATTAGGGAATTAATCTACATAACGAGTCATTTACTCTCTTGTGTATAAATATCCTTATTACGTACATGAATAGATATACACTTTGAGAATATATTTCTTCCTCCATCTCTCTCTCTGTGGTTCTACATGGTATCAGAACTCTCAGGTGTTTCTTAATTTTTTTCCAGTGCCAGTTTCATTTTGGCAACACACAGAGAGAGAGAGAATTAGAGTTCTGTGGTCAGTCGAGTTGCACTACATGCGCCGCCCAATCATGTTAAGGAGGTCCTGATTGACAGAACCCCACCAGAATCTCATCGTTTAGCCTGTGTGTGGTCTTTCACGTGCCTCCCGGAGCTCCGCCATCATTTGCACGTGCTGGCGCGTGACGCCATTTTCTAGCGATTTTTTCGTCGCCGTTTGCTTCTCCGAGATTGAATCGCTGAATTCGGCTGGTCCTAGGTGGTTCCGTGCCCATATCTTGTGGTTTTATCTTTAGACCTGATCGTTTGCTCGCCTGCGTGTTGTGTCTTTTGGGTCCTTCATTTCGCGGTTACTATGCTGCTTTGGCCATTGTGCAGTATTTTTTGGTCCTTGGTCTGCCGAGTTGCAGGTTGTTTGTGGCATTTGTAGTCTTGCAGTGGCATTTTTGTCCTTGGTTTTGTGTTTGCATTGTTGTTTTTGGTGTGGCTGCTGGGATTTGGTTCTTTTTTGGTGGTGCTTCAGAACTGGTTTGCCTCTAGTAGGTCTTTTTTGGGTTCTTGTTGCTGTTTGGTGTTGGGTTGACGTTTCGCTGGTGGCAATTTGGTATCTTTGGTGCGTTGCATTTGTTTTTTCGCCGTTGGGATTGCGTTTTATCGCCCGGGTTTGGTATTTTTTGGTGTGGCTTCTTCTGCGTTGTTTGGTCCAATACAAGATATTGGGTGTTTGGTTGTTGTTCTCCTTGGTTTCATAGTGTTGTTATCTATGGTGAGTTTTAGGCTCACTGTTGGGAATAGTGTTCTTAACTATCAATTGGAGATCTTGCTCGGAGAGTTTGTTGTGGAATTCAACTTGTTTTTTGGTGAGGATTGATGAATGAATCTAAGTCTAGCTTTTCCATTGCTCTTGCTACAGGTAATATTGCTTCTAGTCTTGCTACTTATTCCTTGAACTGGATCATCGATTTTGGTGCTACTGATCATAGGACAAGTAACCACCATTTGTTTTCCTCGTATGCACCTTATGTCAATCCCACAAGTATAACCATTGCCAACAGTTCTTATTCTCGTGTTATTGGCTCTAGCACTGTTGAACCTACTCCGTCCATTTCCTTAATCCCATATCCTTAATGTCCCTAACCTTACATTTAATCTTTTATCTCCTAGCAAGCTCACTCGACAATCCAACTGTTTCATCACTTTATTTCCTAACCATTGTTTGATTCAAGATCTCACGACGAAGCGAATTATTGGTAGAGGCTATGAATCCGGTGGCCATTACTTCTTTGAGGATCAGGTACTGCATTGAATTGCTTGCTCTGGTGGTTCGTCCCCCTTTTGACGTTCATTGTCATTTAGGTCATGTGTCTTTATCTTCTTTGAAGCGGATGTATTTTCAATTCCATCATTTGTCGTCTTTAGAACATGAGTCATGTCAGTTTGTTAAACATTCATTTGGCACGTCGAGTTAATAAACGAGCTATGTCTCCCTTAGATTTAGTCCATTCTAATCTTTGAGGTCCATCTCCTGTCGAGTCCAAACCTGGTTTTAGATACTTTGGTACTTTTGTTGATGATTTCTCTCATACCACCTAGCTCTATTTAATAAAAACTCGTTCCAAATTGTTTTCTCATTTTTGCAATTTCTATGCTGAAATCCGAACTCAATTTGGTGTATTTGTCAAAATCTTACGGAGTGACAATGCTAAAGAATATTTTTTCGCCAATGTCAAACCTATATGCTCCAGCATGGGATGCTTCATCAGTCCTCCTGTCCAGATACACCAGCTCAAAATGGTGTTGCAGGACGTAAGAATTGACACTTATTAGAAGTCACTCGAGCTTTTCAAATGAATGTTCTCAAGCTTTTTTGGGATGATGTCGTGTCTATTGCGTGCTTTCTTATTAATCGTATGCCTTCTCTTGTCCTCAATGGTGCCACTCCATACACTACCTTGTTTCCTTCCAAACCCATGTTTCCTATTGACCCTAAAATCTTTTGTATTTGTTTTGTTTGTGATGTCCATCCCACTGTTACTAAACTTGATCCCAAGTCACTTAAGTCTATCTTCCTTGGGTATTCTAGGGTTCAAAAGGATTAACAGTGATATTCTCCCACTCTTCGGCGTTATCTTTGTCTACAAATGTCACATTCCATGAGTCGACCTCATTTTTTTTTGTCTCTACTCTCCCTACATCCCTTGTCTCTACAGATGACACCTCTGATAGTCTTGATGATCTGTTGGTCTATATGGTTCAGTTACCACCAGTGCAAGCCTTTAACCCCGCCCCTGCTAAACCACCTATCTATCATGTTTATCAGAAACGCCCCAAGGTGGGTAATGTAGTCGAACAGGTTCATGACCCACCATTGCCAAATTTGGTGTCTGATCCAACATTAGTTCCTTCCGCTCCTGCTTCTGAACCAACACTAGTGCCTAATATTTCTGATACTCCTAATACTTCTGCTCCTACCTCTGCACCAGATACCATGCTTGATACTTCTGACACTTTTGATGATTTACCTATTGCCTTACGCAAAGGTAAACATACTTACACCTATCCTATTTCTTCCTTTGTGCTATAACCATTTGTCTCTTCCATCTTGTTCCTTCATAGCATCCTTAGACTCTCTCACCATTCCCACTACTCTCCAACAAGCCTTGGCCCATCCTGGTTGGCGTGTTGCGATGGAAGAAGTGGTGGCCCTTAATAGGGAAACTACTTGACATCTCATTGATTTACCTCTGGGCAAGAAAGCTATTGGGTGTAAGTGGGTGTTCACAGTCAAAACAAAAGCTGAGGGTACCTTGGAACGTTTGAAAGCTCAACTGGTTGCCAAGGGATATGCTCAGACCTATGGTGTTAACTATTCGGAAACCTTTTCCCCAATGGCAAAGCTATCCTCAGTTTGCCTCTTCATTTTTATGACCACCAATTATGGTTGGGATCTACATCAATTGGATGTTAAGAATGCGTTCTTGAATGGTGATCTTCTTGAGGAAGTCTACATGGAGCAACCACCTGGTTTTGTTACTCAGGGGGAGCGTGGGAAGGTATGCCATCTTCAGAATTCTTTATATGACTTGAAGCCAAAGTAATCAATCCCAGATAGCGGCGCGTAGCGGCTGGCCCAAAAAACGCTATAGCGGTATAGCGCATTGCGGGATGGCCGCTACACCGAAGATACACACATAAATACTAAAAAATAAACATGTACTCAAAATTTAAGGCATATTCATCATTAAACAATAAATAATCCAAATATCTAAAAACCATAAACAAAAAATTAACATCTAAAAAAATTCATAATTAAATTAGTCTTTAAATGCCATAAATAAAAGTTAGTCTTCCATGAAATCTTCATCCAAGTCCTCTTCATCATTATTGCTTTCACCACTACTAGACTTGTAAATAATATCCAAGTTTGTCATTGTTGTTGCTTTGATTGGGACGTATTAGTGGGCATTTTTACTGTAGAAGGGGGGGTTTTTGGGCCAACAAATTGTTTTACTGCAGAACTCAATTTAACAGTTTAACAAATGAAGTTAAAACATTTTTATCCAAAAAAAAAAGAAGTTAAACATGTAGCAAAAAAAAAAAAAAAAGAAGTTAAACACCGAACTGAATAACGTAGGTGGGGTCTCACTCTCGCCGAAACTCAGAAATCAACCAGATCGAGCATGCGCGCAGATCGAGACTCGAGCGACGCAAGCAGATCGCCTCTGGGATTCGTCTTCGAGAGAGTTACGTTTTGCGGCAATCGAGTCTCGAGTCTTGACCTAATCTGTCATCGTCTGCGGGTCTGCTTTTGGTCTCTCGGGTCGCAGCCTCTAAAGAGTAAAAAAAAAAGCAAAACACACACTACAGGCGCGACGCAGGTGCGACACCGCGAAACCAGCCGTGTTGCGACTCGCGCGACGGACGCGATGCAGAAACGCTCCGCAAAGGAGCTTTCATGGCGGCTGTGGACTGTTCCGCACCGAACCAGCGCAATAGCGCCGCTATAGGCCGCTATTGACTACTCTGCTTGAAGCAAAACCCTCGTGCTTGGTTTGATAGGTTTAGCTCTGTGGTTAAGTTTGGTTTGAGTCAAAATAAGTGTGATCATTCTGTGTTTTATCAATGGATAGATGCTGGCATGATTATCTTAGTGGTATATGTTAATGATATTGTCATTACGAATTACGAGTAGCAATGCTTTGGGAATCTCATCACTTAAGGCCTTTCTTAATTCTCATTTTCAAACAAAGGATTATGGTTCATTAAAGTACTTTCTTGAGATAGAGGTTATGAGAAGTAAGAAAGGAGGTTATGAGAAGTAAGAAAGGCATCCTTTTGACACAAAGGAAATATGTTCTTGATCTGCTAAAAGAAACTGGGAAACTCAGAGCAACACCGAGTAGCTTTCCTATGATTCCTAATCCCTTCTTTGACAGTGATGACAGCATACCGTTTGATGAGCTACATGAGGATGTGAGAAAGAAAGTTGACCCAGAGAAGATCAAGTCGTTTGCCTATCCTGAGAGATACTGTAAGTTAATTGGGAAATTGAACCCGATGTGACCTTTCTAGTTAGTGTGCTTAGCCAATTCATGACTGCACCAACCATTGCTCCGTGGGAAGCTTTGGAGCATGTCTTACATTACTTGAAGGGCTCACCTAGTTATGGTGTACTCTATACAAATCATGGCCACAGCAAAATCGAATGCTTTTGTGATGCACATTGTATAGGGTCAAAGGCTACCAAAAGATCCACCACAGGATGATGTGTGTTTGTGGGTGGAAATTTAGTATCCTGGAGGAGTAAGAAGCACGATGTGGTTTCTTGGTCAAGTGCAGAAGCTGAGTATAGAGCCATGGCTCAATCCGTACAGGAAATTGTGTGGATTCACCAATTAATGAAGGAGGTTGGTCTTACCATGTCATTGCCTGCGAAACTGTGGTGTGATAATAAAGCTGCTCTACATATAGCCTCCAACTCTGTGTTTCATGAAAGTACAAAACACATTGAAATTGATTGTCACTTTATACGAGATAAGATCAAAGAGAATTTTATTTCTACAAGGCATATGCGGTCTAGTGACCAATTGGGCGATCTTCTAACTAAGGCCTCCAACTCTGTGCTTCATGAAAGTACGAAACACATTGAAATTGATTGTCACTTTGTACGGGATAAGATCAAGGAGAACTTTATTTCTACAAGGCATGTGCGGTCTAATGACCAATTGGGCGATCTTCTAACTAAGGCTTTAAATGGGACTCATGTTGACTATCTTTGGAACAAGTTGGGCTTAATTAACATATACGCTCCAACTTGAAGGGGAGTATTAGGAAATATATTAATGTAAATATATTATAATCAGGGATTATAGAGATTAGGGAATCAATCTACATAATGAGTCATTAACTCCTTGTATCCTCTCTTGTATATAAATACCCCTATTACATACATGAATAGACATACATTTTGAGAATATATTTCTTCCTTTATCTCTCTCTCTCTCTCTGTGTGGTTCTACACTAACAGTATTTCTTTCCAATAATTTTTCCTTTTCTCCCAAAGTAAATATCAATTTCTTCAAACTTTTTCACCACCACTAACTTCACCACATTAAACCTTTTGCCTTCTCTTTTTTTCTTACACATGCCCATGCACCACACTTTCTTCTTATGCCTTCTCGTTCCACCTTCATATTCAAATTGAATTCTTCAAGACCCACCACTTCCTTGTTCCACAACAAATCACCCAGTTCAGGCTACCCTAATCAAATCACATTATGGACTTAAGATAAAGAGAGTTGAAGAATCATAAGTTGCTGCTGCTGTCATAGAATGACGAGATTAATAGTTGCTGCCACTTTTTTATATAAATATCTAGTATCTGGTACTATTAGATCAAATTCAAATATTTTTGAGCTAAATTGGGGGTAATTCCCCCAACATGATTTTTTTTCAAGTCCCTAAGAATTGCTCCAACCAACGTTGGTATTACCACTTCCATGATTGGAGAAAGTATTTTGACACTCCCTGAGTAATAAATCTGAGTCTCTAAGATATCTTAGTAGCTTGGGAAGACTTTTTCAGCAACCTTTTAAACCCTGTCCAGTATTATTATTTTTTGAAACTGATTGATCATGTTAGGTTGGCTATTATTATTTATCTGTTTGGGCTTTTGTTTTCAAAATTTATGGTCAAATCATAAGAAGCAGAGCTTCAGGCGCTGCATAGTTTTATGAGGGTACGACATTGTGTTGCCATCGTGCAACAGAAATTCTCTCAGCAATTTTAATGTGGTCAAAGTTCATGAGCCAGGTGCACACTCACCATCTCATTTTACTAATTCTGAGCAACTTATGTCTAGATAATTTGATACAGCCTTATTAACACTTACAAGTACACGACCTAGAAAGATGTCCTAATTCCCAAAGGAAATAGCACAGTTGGTAAGAAATCATAGTATCCCCATCAGAAGCCTGGATTCAATTTCTAATACTCTAAAATCAAATGTCCTAAATTTAACAGGCTAGGGGAGCATGCTTGAATAACCTGGAAAGGCCCAACCACAGTCCAAAATTTAACCCCAGAAAAAAGTCTTAATCATACAGCGTCACTAACCTCATGGGCTTTAAATTGCTCCAGCACCCTGCACCAACAATATAGTTGATTGTCTTACCCTCAAACTTGCTAAATAATTAATTATAGTTCAAGCAAAAAGCATGACCAAAAAAACAAAATTTAAATGCGCCCTAATTTTTTTTGAATGAAAAATGCGCCTAAATTTACCACTTGAACTTGAGTAACAGATATTCCGAACACTCTGACATCCTCCAGAAAGATTTACGATCTGTTAGCAAAAAAATTGTTAAAACTTTACTTGAACATTTGAGTGGTAAGTAAATCCCAAACCTCTAGAAAGCAAACATTATAACTAATAACAAGATGAGGCTATGTTTCACCCCTTTATTCCAAAAAATTAATCCAGTTAAACAAGAATCACGATATAAAATGAGAACAAACCACCACTAAAAGCTTTGTTCCAGTTGAATGATCAGAAAAAAGCTTGAGAAATTTTTTGCTTCTTGAAAATATGCTTTGATATATAACAAGTGTGGTAGCACTAAGAGGAACATACAATAAAGCCCTTAAGACTTAACATATTTGCGAAAAAACAAAGAAATAGAAATGCAATACATCCATACTTTATAATTTATGAAAAAATCCAATAAGTAGCATATATTGCAATAAAATACAGAACACTTATTATGGACAAGAGATAAAGAGTCTCTGATTGATGTTATCCGTCATCTTTCCAATGGGTAAAAAGTATACTAAAGACTTCAAGAAAACCTATACTATAAACAAAAAGAATGTGCTCCAGATAATGCACATGGAACAAGAAATTTAAAAAAAAAAAAAAAAACACTATACAACTCACTCAGTATATAACTAAAATAGTAAAATATACTACCAAACCTAATTAGTGATCTTCTATGAAAGAGACTTGTATACCTTTCTAAGTACATTAAAGTCCACTTCTAACATAGAAAGCGTGCACCTTATAAGGATGAAAAATATAGCATAGTCATATATTTTAAGAGAAATGTATAACTTGGCGAGTAGTTAAGCAAAAAAGTTGAAGTCTCATGAATCTGCAGTGATAGAGTTCATAAACTAAGCAGCATTAGGCAGCCAAGCGTTCCAATCATGAACCTCAGTGAATTGCAAGTGCAATAATTAAGTGACTACAAATAAAAATTACTTCCGTCAACCATCCATAAAATCCACATTTTAGACAAAATTAGCAGCAAGACACACTTATAGAGAAAAACAAAACGGATCCATTAAGTTGCCAGATTCCTAATAAGCCAGAAAAATACTATTTCATTATACAAAAAAAAAAAAAAAAAAGTCAGAAAGTATAAGTGTTAAAAAAATCCAGTGAACAACGGAATTTTTCCTAGTTCAGTAAGATCATTAGAAAATTACATACTCACCAAAGACCTAATAATTTAAATTTTATGCAAATGTTAACTGTTTGTTTATGTTGTGCACAGAACACATGTTCTAAAAATGTTCATAAATGTTGTATCGAAAAAACAATGTTCACAAATGTTGAGTAATCACTTGTAAGTTCTATTTTAAAGGATAATAAGAAGTAAAACGGTAAAATATAACAAACGAAAGGTATCAATACCTCTTTCTCCAAAATGGAAGAAAATCGACTTGGCAGTACTTGGTTTGGCCGAACTTTCTGAAATGAGAGACCCTGAAACTGGTAGAAATGCAGGATTGATGTGAGGCTCCAGCTCGACTTCAATTGGTGGTTCCGCACAAACAAAATCAAATTTCAGTCTAATTGCTTAAATTTAGTAAAGCTTAAGGCTCACCGGAGGAGACGAGCTGCCAGAAGCAACTCTTCGCCTTATGACCCCAAACATCTCTATGCTGTCAGATTTCTCCTACTCTTTTAAATTATAAATCTGAAACAACAATTCAAAAATTAAATAACATGGAAAGCAAAGAAGATACTAACATAAATATATAAATTTGAGTAAGGCACATTGACATCGGTAATAATTGAAAGAAGAAAAAACGCCAACTCCCGAAGCAATTCAATCAAGAGAGCACAGTACAGCTTTGCAATAAGCGGATTCAAATTTCTACGAATTCTCCCACAAAAGAATGTGCAGAAATTGCAGAATAAAGAGAGACAAGCTCAGCTAAAACAGAAGATGAAAGCATAGAGATTCCATGGAGGATGCAGAGGCCGGACCTGATTGGCGAACGGAGCAAAAAGGGAGAAGCCGATCAAAACGGACTGAGGGCAGATTGCCGCCGGCTAGTACCCTTGCGTATTTGTACTTTTTTTTTTGGGGGGCGAATCAGCATTACCATTACTATTGTACTCGCGTTAAAAAAAAGATGCGCCTATTTAACAAGTGTTATCAGATGCTCTTTTAAGCCTCTGTTCTGTCATTGTTGGAGGTCCTCACTTTCATTACATTGATGTAAATTGTCCAGCAAAATAGCATTTTACAGACATTTGTAATTCGTAGTCTAATTAAAAAGCATTTGGCTTCAAACATAAGAGTTGCTAAGAGTAAAATTTGGGAAAAAGAACCGATTGTATGGCAAATACTTCAAAAAGTTATGCAAGGGCATCCTTAAATAGAGCACCTAGATTAGAAATTGTACAAAGACATGTGATTTTCTTTTTTTTCTATCCGGTATCTAAAGTTTCACCGTGACTAATTCAAATTTGACCTGTGTCGCGCATCTACGTTGGTGGGAGAATCTTCCAATGAGGTTTTTTTTGCATTTATAAGGCTCGAACTCGAAACCTTATTTAAGGAATACAAGCCGCTTACCACTTATGTCAATCCTATTGATAAGGCATGTGGTTGTTAAAAAGCATGTTTTTTCAAAGGTGTTTAAACTTCTCATATTACATGAGAAGAAAAAGATTCCTACACACACATGAAATGGTGGGACCCACACATATATATAATGCTAATTATATATATAAGTGGGTCACACTATTTCATATGTGTGTGACATGAGAATACACTTCTCCTACAACATGAGAAGTGTTTTTCCCTTTTTCAAAACAACAAAACAGCCTAAACAAGACAACAAGGCAAGGCCACAGTGCTAAACTGGCCTTTGCTTTAATAGGCTGAAAATGGACCCAAAATTACATAAATAAATCAAAAGTATCAAAAGTAATTCATAAATTATATATGGAAAAAAGGTTAGAAACACAAATTCAAATTCCACTTTATTAATTATTTAAAACACTTACAAACATAACTCCCCCGTTGCTAATTAACATTAGCCTAAAAGACTCCACAAAATAAATTCATAATTAAGCTAGTTAGGCACAGAGGAACAATCTGCTGGTGTAAAAGATATCCCTTGGTTTTCAAGATCATATCCAACCCAAAAGTTTCTCATCTGATGATTTCCAATAACAGACAATGAAACTTTAGACCTCAAAATGGCAAGACACCAAATCCCATTATCAACTTGTATGAATGTATTTTCCTTGGTCAGCCTCAAATCAACCCTAGAAGAGAAGTGAAATATCACATCTGGTATAGAATCCAAACCCTTACTAAGACAAAACTCAAAATCCCCACTTTTGCTTATGGGTTCTTGCACAATTTGGCTCATTGTCTTAAGAAATGGGTCAAATCCTTCTGATACTAACACTGTTAAAGTAATCCCAGAATCCACTATGACTCCTCCATCACCTTGTGCTTTGAGATGAAAAGCACCTTCTGGGATTGGAACTTTGGTTTGGCCTATACTGATTCCTCCGAGAGTTACATAATATGCAGAATCCATGTCTTTAACAAATGGGGTTAGGTTACTTTGAGATATTATGGCTTTAGATCCAAAGTACATTCTATTTTGAAGGTGTTCATGTTTTGGACCTTGTGGAAACATCATGCAATGAGAGAACCTTTTGATTTGCAACTGTGAGATGAGAGAAAATTGCTGACGATTAAGGCCTACACTGCCATTTTCTGCTTTGAAAGCTTCAGAACATTCCTTAGAGTAGCCAAACATTAAATAACCAACATCTACTAAACTTGAACCATTAGAAGAGTCAAATGCAAATTTGTCATATGAAAGAATCCCGGATGTTTCTGTGCCATCTATGTACCTGTTCAAAAATTGATATAAATACCTTTATTAATTAAGCATTATTTAAGTTGATGTTACATATAAACTTTGGTGGCAAAAATGTTATATATAAATTTAGTACCGTTCATAAATTTTGTTCAATATTGTTGGCAAACTATTCTTAATAATCTATATTTATTAAGACGACAACCTCTTCATGGTTTGAAGAAAAAAGTTGTTGGTCCAATGAGATTAAATAAGAATATAAAATTTGTGTTTAAAATTCTAAGGACTTAATTGATAAAAACTAAACTTTAGAGCCTAAATTCATAACTGAGACAAGCTTAATAAATTAAAATATTTTTGAAAAAAAAAATATTCTCCTCATATAAAAAACAAAACTGAAATCATCTCAGCACTAGAAAGCTTTGGAAATTGAGCCGTTAAGGTATCCCTTTCATTTACACTTCTTACTTCATCTTCTCATTTTTAAAAAGTGACTTTTTTTAGACTGGTCTTTAATATAAACAACTTTTAATTTGTGTCTCAAATTTTAAACTAATTTTTCCTTTTTTAAACTTATTAAATACATATCTTTATATTAATTATCTCTCATTTATCATTAATTCTCTTTCATCTAGTCATTTATTACTCATTCTCTCTCCTATTTTATAGATCATTATCTATCATCTCTGCTCTTTTTATAAATAGGGCTATATTTAGAAGAAACATGGCTTTTTTTTTTTTTAACTAATTTTAGCTGCAAGTTCATTTTACGTAATTTAAGAAAAAAAAAATTGCTTATAAAACAAATCATGAATGAGTAGTTGTTAACCATCTCTATAATACTTAAAATTACTTTCATTTCATGATAATTCTCCCTGACAAATTCCTAAACTTTTGAACAAAGATTTTTCTCATTACCTCACATCATAGGTGCAAACAACAAAGCGGCGGCCATCGTCGCATGTAGTTCTTTGAGAGCCAAAAAGGATACAATTTCCAGAATCACAAGACTCGTTTGTGTAGGTAGAAGACTGCATGGCTATGAAAAAGTATCCTTCTCTTGCCCAAATGAAGTCACTGCCTGTGTCCAACATGCCCGTAACTAAGGTTGGTGGGGTCCCTATTTTGTAGGAAACTATATACTCATAGCTATCCGGCAACAAAGTCGATGAGATCTCCGGTGGTTGTTCTTCACTGGACTGCAAGGAAGATGGTGCACGCAAGCGATGAAGGTGGTATGCACGAGAGATCGCGCGGCGAGCAGATGCTAAGAGACGATCATGGAGGGTCATGGAAGAGTTGTACAGTGGAGACATAGGCGAGTCACGATGGATAAGAGAAATTGAGAAGTCATGGCTATTTGTGGGGGTAGGTGTGGAGCAAAGAAGGAAGACAAGGATGGGGAAGAGAAAGGCAGAAGAGGCCATTATTAAGTTTGACTTTAGGGTATAGAGGATTGATTCAATAGTGAAATTGAACTTATTAAGACTAGAGTGGTTAAGTATGTAAACATACAAGGATTCTCTTATTTCATAGGTACATAGATTGTATAAATGTTTTCATTAATTCTATAGTTTCTTTCTAATTAATCACTATTCATGTTTCACATTTAATGTGGTTTGAATATTTATGTTGGCAGGTATGTATGCTTGCAATATAGTTAAAATATATCATTATGGTCTTATTTATAAGTTCATTTTGACCAATTTTTTTTTTGTCCTTATTTTAAGTCCAATTTTAGGATGATAAAAAGCAATTCTTACAATTTTCACCCTATTAATTACAATAAAGAAAAAAAATATATTCATGTTGACTCTTGGAACCAATCATAATGAGGCAAAATTGAAAATTTAACCCATAATTAATGTTTTAACTAACTCTCATTGGTAAGTGAGAATTAATTAATTTCAACTTATAAATAAAGCTATAGTTGCATGTTTTTTCTGGTCTAAAATATAAGTCTTTTTCAACTATATTAGCGAAATTAAAAAAACATGTTGACTAATTAGATCTCCCCCCCCCCCTTTTTTATAACACTCATTAGATATCTCTTAATTTTTTTTTTAAAAAAAAAAACAATTTTGCCTCTATTCAAATCTATCTCATCTCTCACCTCTTTCTTGATATCAAATATGCACTACTAATAAATAGAAGTAAAATTCAGAAATTATAATCATCAATCAATCAATCAAATATATACCACTAAATCTCCTAGCCCACCAGTTATTGGTCCATTTGTATGTCCGACTTGTAAACTTCCTTCAATCTTACTGGATATGACCTGGAATAACCCAGAAATAGTCCACGTATACACTTAGCATGTATCATTAACTGTTGTGTACCAACTTTTCAAAAGTCATTTGAAAACCATTGGTTATATCGTGGCTCACTTCAACTATCGCATTTATAGTGTGTATATTTTCAACGAACTGTGTGTATTCACCATGTATTAGCATGGTTATTGGCGTCTTTATTTATCAGATCTCTTTAAGCATTGGACGAAGTAATCTGTAATCGGCAACGCCTTCAATATTCACAGTAAATGTTTTCCATCATTTACGAAGTAACTCCACTGGAAACGTCTTTGCCAAACTATGGCT
Organism: Acacia pycnantha; assembly: GCA_025563575.1. Taxonomy (NCBI): domain Eukaryota; kingdom Viridiplantae; phylum Streptophyta; class Magnoliopsida; order Fabales; family Fabaceae; genus Acacia; species Acacia pycnantha. The sequence goes on from JAMWYP010000066.1 coordinate 2,233,341, forward strand.
ATTTAATCCAGACTGGTTCACAATGGATACTGATTTAAGAGCAGTTTTGGTGCCCATGTGGAACACTAGGACAAAGTTTCCTTCTATAGGAACCCAACTCACAAAGCCTTTATCTTCTTATGTCATAAGCGACAAAGAGAGAGACCTTTCAGTGTCTACCGGAAGCTTGCTGCTACATTGTGGGAAGTCAATGATTTGCCTGCCTCCAGAGCGAACAAGGATTTCGATGCAGAAAAAGTGAGAAGCAAGAAGAAGGAGACAAGGAAGCAGAAAGCTGCGAATTCGTTGAAGCTATATTTGTCAGATTCATCGTACAGTCCCGTCTCTGAGTCTGATGTCAGTTTATATCACTCTTTTTTTTTCAAACAAAAAAACCTTTGTTTCTTCTGAGGAGTGTCTTAATATTGATATTTAACGTGCTTTGAAATTGATAATGAAGAGAATGAAAGGGTTTGAAGGTGAGGGCTGCAGAAGTAAAGCATCAGTGGCATCTCATAAACTTCAATTGGCTGATTACTATTTGGGAGGCTTCGATGATATTAGCAATGTCAATTTCAATGATCAGGTGAGATAATTTTCCAATCAAATGGGTCATGATTCTTATTTCAATTTTTTCATCCATTATTAGCGCTAAAAGAAGATAGGCTAATGACACTAATTTGTTCCTTTTAAAGAAAGTACTACTCTATATGCTAATATGTAGATCCGATTAATCATTTAGAGAAAATTGAAAATTAAATTGCACCTAATCATTTGTGTTGATGAAATTCAGGTAGGAAATCAGCCAAGAAATAGTGCTTATGGTAAGGGCATAGTTAGAGTTTAGAACAGCCTGAACAAAGCTAGGACTGGCCTAACTACATCAAAGAAGCTTGTAAAGGCACTAAATCAAATATGCCTTCACGAATATCATTCATCAACCCTGCCTTTGATCTCAGCACTACGCAGTGAGCTTGAGCAGTTCTGCAACCAAATTTTTGGTCAGGTGTGACTTGCAAGGCGAAGCCCTTGAGAGTACACTTCCTGTGTTTTTGCATGGACAGTCAGGTGTTTTCATGGTAGTGCAGTATGCGCAAATCATCCCACAAAATACAGAGAGGTTTGTTTATAACAAGATTTTCAAAGAATTATATTTTAGTTATTTATTTCCATATTTGCTCGGTCATATTTATTTTTATGAACGTAGGTGTTGTGATTTCGTCGGTCCTCGGTGCAACACGTGTTTTCATTGATCCAGATTTCCTTGAAGTGGCTTTGGCCAAGAGACATGTACTTGGAGGCTGAACTTGTGTAACTCTTTGTTTATGTCTTCTGCATCTTAACTATCATATATTGTTTTTGGATTTTAGTAACAAGTGCTTTTCCTATGTTTGTTCTGGATATTATAGAATCGTGTTACAGTACAATGTTTTGAAGAAGGCAAGTTGTTTAGCCTGTTTTGTACAAGTATGGTCTTCCCGTACAAACTGCAGTTTCATGAAGTATCTATATTCTTTTTTCCTTTTGTTCCCACTGTGACCAGTATATTAAATCACTTTTTTATCATCTGCCTAGTATAATAATGTTCGTGTTCAGTTTGCTATCGTTTTAAGTCCAATGATATTTTTGTTTTTGTTCTTTAAACAATGAACAAAGCATTTCAATCCACTTCACTACATTAGATCAATTTCAATTTCTCATTTATAAATCTAAATTATAAAATTATAAACCTTATTTGATTTCTTTAAACAAAACTTTTCAAAGAATTTACCGTCTCAAATTTAAATAACTATATAAGTAACTTATATTATGAACTAAGGAATTTTTAAAAGGCGTTATATCTTTTGGATGGAAGGAGTAATCTCCTCATTTTTTTAAAGAGAATTTTATATAAATTTTACACACAAAAAAAATTAATTAATGTCTTTAAAATTACCTCATTTTTTCCCATTTAAATACTCTCATCTCTGTTAATCAATAAAAGAACCCTTTTCAGGGTTTTTTTGGGGGAATTAATTATTACAAACATTTTGCAAAGTGTCATACAAATAAGAAAACCAGACTTTTTTTCCATACATATCCATTATTCTCATCTCTATTAATCAATTAAGAGAACCCTTTTCATGGTTTTTTTTTTTTTGAAAATAATAATAATTATTGTATACATTTTGCAAAGCGTCATACAAATATGAATGCCAAAATGTTCTGAAAATGCCATATTGAAAAATGGGAGGAATATAAATTATTATGCTTGATTAATAGCCAAAAATCAAATATTTAATGCCATTAAGTGATAGTGTGTGTGTGTATATATATATATATATAAAGGAAGAATCCCAAAAAAATACTACTTGAAATTCAAAATGTCAAATAGGTGATTTCACAACAAAATGAGTTGTTAATTGTTTTGTCAATGGAATTTTAAAATTCAAGTGGTATTTTTATGTCATTCTCCTAATAATAAACAAGTAGGCGGTGTATAATTTGAGTTACTCCTCTTGGGCTATTTATATGGTAGAGAGAATTTTTATTTTGTTTTTATTTATAAGATACCTCATTAAATTTTTTATATGAATGAACAATTTTGACATTCATTTATTGTGTTAACTTCATTCTCATAGGGTATAATGTACTCCATCCAGTTATTTTTATAAGGAACAACTACTAAAATCAAGTGATTCAAAATGTTAGATAAAAACAATGAATGTGTAAAATATAAATTTTTCTTTCCATTATGTCCTTGTTTATAAATATAGTACATGAGAGATCATGGGTGAGAATTTATTGCAAAGAGATAATAAATGATATATATATTTAATGGTATAAAAATGGAAATATCATTTTAAATATTCAAACAAAAAAATTTGTTCTTTATATTAAGAATCACCTCTATGAAAGAGAATGTTTCTTATAAAAAGGCCTAAATGAATATATTAGATAGGGATAAAGTTGAAAAGTTGTTGAATTTTATGGTAGAGTTAATGAAGTTAAAGTTTTTTCTTAGTCTATATGAAATATTAAGGAAATTCCTTATAAATATAGGACCATGCCAAAAAAAAAAAAGTCATTAATAGCATCAATGCCAGCCTATTAAAGAGTTGCTTTTTTTTTAATTTTGATCATTCATGACTCTGAAAACTTCTTAATATGCATGATCACTAAATACATCCAAGGAAACACCATCAGTATTACTACAGCTCCTATTGTTGGCACTGCAGTTATTATTTTGTCAAGTGGTGGAAACGTTTATTTTAGATGGATTTAGGAGCAAAAATACACATATGCTTTCTCCTCTGAAGCGCCCAGCACCATATGTTTTTTTTGGGAGCAAAAATACACATGTGGTTACATTTTAGGAGCAAAAGTCACACCACTATTAAAATCTAACATGTTGTAAATATGAATTTTTTCTTTTGTAAATGGTCAGATTTTAAATTTTGTTGTAAATACAGCACTTCCTGTTGTAAATCTAGCATTTTTCTGTTGTAAATGACCTTTCTATGTTCAAAATCCAGGTGTTTAAATGTTGTTGTAAATATGACATTTTCTGTTATAAATATGGCCAGATTTTAAATTTTGTTGTAAATACAACACTTCCTGTTGTAAATATAGCATTTTGTTGTTGTAAATGACCTTTCTATGTTCAAAATCCAGGTGTTTAAATGTTGTTGTAAATATGACATTTTCTGTTGCAAATGCACCGTTAAGTTAGATTTTAACGGTAGTGTGATTTTTGCTCCTAAAATGTAACAACATATGTATTTTTGCTCCCAAGAAAAGCATATGGTGCTGGGCGCTCCCGAGGGTAAAGCATATGTGTATTTTTGCTCCTTTACCCATTTTAGATCATACATAGTACAAGACTTTGGCTATGCATCAATGTCCACTACTACATAAAAGACTTTTTATAACGGTTATTATCAATCATATATGACGGTTATGCGGACGCTATATATGCTATGTGTAGATAAATAATGGTTTTGAACGGTAATATATTAAGAGTATATATAACCGTTATTTGTTAATAAATATAATGTATCGGCTTTATTTTTTTTATTTTTTATAGATAGTTACTTTTATTATTTGTTCTTATTTTTTACTATTAGTATTTATTATATAAAATACAATATAATCATTGATAATAATAAGATAATAAGAATAAAACACTTATTTATAGGATTCAAAAATTCAATACATTATAGATAAACATCATATAATTTAAAAGAAATTAAGAACTTAAACACTCTCACAATAAAATATCATTTTTAATGTTTTGAATTCTAAAGGAAAATCAATTAATAAAAAAATTCACAATATTCTCCATTGCCTTTGTTGTAGATTGTCCATAGATCATGTATCAATGTACTCTAAGAGTTTTCGTCATATATCCTTTAACTGAAAAAAAAGGTAATGTAAATATAAAAATAAGAATACACATAATAAAAATGAGCAAATATAAAAACTTAAACAAATATCGGATCATATAACTTTGAAAATCAGAATATAGTAAAAATTAGCAAATAGTAAAAGTTGACCAAATCTCGGAACTTGATTCTACAAATATGATTTCAACTTACAGTTTGGGTTGCTAAAGTTTAGGGACATGACATGCTCAACAATAAAAAAAAAATAGCATTTTACCTCATCATTTTTCCATGTTCTCTGATTTCTCTTGCGTCTCTCTCTCTCTCTCAATCTCCAAAGCAGCAGCCATTAGCAGGTAAGATATCATAATCTCGATGGGCGACCTTGAGCATGAACTAGCGAGCTCTCATTATATGAAAATAAAATGAAACTAAAAATGTTAACTGAAAAAAGAAAGAAAGCTTACATGAGGAAGAATCATAAGAGGAAGGAGCTGCAAAGTGAGACCAACGGTAGTGGTAAAGGACAAGACCTGCAACGCTAGAACAAAACTTATGGAAAAAAGAGTATGACACTTATTAGTGAAGCTCAAAAAATGTTTGAGAATACTAAGAGTTAAGTCAAATAAATTTTTTTAAAGAATCGCACATCCTTATATTTAATATTTTCAAAGTCCCACCTTTTTATTAAAGAATGTTTAATGGTTTTTAGTGAAGAACTGTAACGTACTGTCTATATATATATATATATATATATATATATATATATATATTTTTTTTTTTTTTAAAGAATATCATCTTCTTGCATTTGATATCTTTCAAAATCCCATCTGTGTTTATATTTGATAATACTTAACGGTTTTTAGTGAAGAACCGTAATGTATTGTTATTTTTTTTTTTTTTTCAGATCCTGACTTTTTATATTTGATATCTTTCAGAGTCCCACCTTTATTTATATTAAAGAATACCTAACAGTTCTTTGTGAAGAACTGAAATACATTGTCAATTTTTTTTTTCATGATCCTACCTCCTTATGTATGATATCTTTCAGAATTTCACTTTTATTTATATTAAAGAATACTTAATGGTTCTATGTGAAGAACTGTAATATATTGTCAAATTATATTTTTTAGGATCCTACTCCCTAATATATGAATCTTTCAGGATCCTAATTTTATTTATAGTAAATAATACTTAATGGTTATTTGTAAAGGATGGTAAATTATTATCAAATAATTTTTCTATTGTTATGTCTTCTTGAAGATTGTATAATGGTTCATTGTGAAGAACGGTAAAATATTATCAATTTTTTTTTTTCAAAATCCTTCATCGGTTATTTTGTAAAAATTGTCATTTTTGTTAGCAAATACATGACAATTAATAATTACAATATATATATATATATATATATATATATATATATTCACGAATTCCGCCTCTCAACCCATCATAGTGGCCTATTTAGGCCTTTTGACCCTTTTTCCTTTAATTAATTAATTAATTAATAACCAAAATGCCCCTGTGTGAAACCATATCACCCTTCTGCCCCTATTTAGTCGATTACAACCCGATATGTAGTCGACTATATAGTACCATTGTTTTTTTATGTTTCCCACGATGTAATTGACTAAGCTACAGTACTTAGTCGATTATAACACGACAGATCTGTTTTTTTAAAACCCCATTTTGGGAAAATCAGAACCCTTATAGTCGATTAAACAACCCAAGCCCCTCCCCCTCGAAATTTTTCCCCAAAAGCTCTTGAATCCGTTGGTGGGTTGAGAAGGGATCTTAAATCTAGTGGCATTTGCGTTGAGAAGGTATGTACTCATCTACATTTCGAAGTTTGCCCCTCTTTTTTTTTTTAATGTGAACCCTTCTTTCTTTTCTGCTTTCATTGGCTGGTTTTGTTATGTCTCTTTCATTGATTCAAGTATTTGATTCCTATTTAAGGATGAAAATGATGAATGTATATGGGAAAGTGAATAGGGTTACATCCGTTGGAATTTTTTTTGGGTCAAATTATAGTTCAGTTTTTTTTTTTTTAAACTTTTTGTTGTTGCTTGTGTTTGTTGATGGTTTGTAACGTCCCTTTGTAGGTCTTTGTTGTTATCATGCATCACAGACAAACTCCCATTAACATCGGCAATGAGGGTGAGAGACAGATGAAGCAACGGCAGGAACGTGAGTTATCCTCCTCTAGGCCACAGCAGCCTGAGCCCGTTATTGATCTCCGTTTTAGTTATTTGGTTGATAATGATGCAGCATAGCATGCACAATTCATGGCTTCTTTTGCTAGCAAACCCATTTGCAAGCCAAAGTCATTAGATATGGCGTTCTTTGCGAAGGAGGGATTTGATATAGTGCCCTTGTTGGAGGGTTCCCATTTGAGAGGCTTGGCGGAGATGGTATGTCCTTACTCAGAGGTTATGGTGAGAGCTTTCTACCATAACCTCAGCTACATAAATGGTGATCTAAAGTCTCGTATATGAGGTGTTGACATATTGATGACGGCTCCCATCTGGATGGAGTTACTGGAATATGATTTTGATGAGGCACCTATAATTGAGTATGATGGGGATAGCAATGCCCCCATTGATGGATTTGTCCAAGCTGAGGCTGTGAATGAGACCAGGAGGTCTTACAGCTATATTTATTGTGGGCCAGTTGATTGTTGATGCCCGTGTCCTCTACTACATCATCACCCACATATTGTTCCCTTGGCCTCACAATCATTTGAGGGTGTTGGAGGGTGACATTCCTATTATGTGGGCTATCCGTCATGGCATATAGGTGAATTGGAGGCACTACATTTGTTGGATGATGTATAAGGCCAAACATAAGGATAACGCTGCATTCCCTTACGCTTATCTGGTTCATAGGATATTGGAACATTTTGGTGTTCCTATGCACATTGAGCAAATGAAGAATCAGACAATGTGGAATCCTAGGTTTGGAAAGCGTCTATTAGAGCAGTGCAAGATCTCCAAGGGGCTAAATGGTGTGTGGCAATTCACTACTGTTGAGGAGGAGGTACCTAATGCTGGCTCGGTTGCACCCATGGTTGCTGCTGAGGTCCAGGATGATGATGATGACGATGCTGATGTGGAGGACATAGTTGAGCCGAAGGGTGGATTCTCCTTTCATGATGTCATAAAAGGCATCAATGCTACTCTAAAGAAGATAGGTAAGATGGAACTGAAATAGAAAAAGAGGTGGAAGAGCTGCATTGATAAACAGAATGAAAGGTGGAGGTGGATGCAGGGTTGATTGAAGGGGTTAGAGGATAAGCTTGGTCATTTGGAGCTTGCACGAGAGCAGGAGGCAGCCGATGATGATGACTAGGGAGCTGATGTTTCTGAGGAGGAGGATACTGACACATTTGAGGAGGAAGATTAGATTCAAGGTTCATGTATTTGTTGGTTTAGGGTGTTTATGTTTAGTCTTGATCTTTTGACTTGATGTATTTTTTGTTTGTGGGGTTAAACTTTGTCAATTTGTACTGAAATTGGGGTTTTTTGTGTAATGAATGTTGCTGCTTTCGGTTTATGTATCTCTTCTTCAACCTTTTTTGAGACTCTCCTACTTGCAACCATATGTTTGTTAATCTCAACACGCCTCGTGACGAAATATTTGACCAGTCTACTACAAGTCATCTTCACCAATGTTGTTATCAGTAGATTACATGCACCCCTAAGGACCTTGTTCACACACTCGGATAGGTTAGTTGTCATGTGACCAAACCTCCGTCCCTTTTCATCATAAGACCTGCACCATTTCTCCTTTAGAAGTCGATCAAACCAGGAGGCAACTTGTGGGTTTGTATCAATAAACTCTTGAAACCTCATGTCAGAATGAATCTTTGAGCTCGTGTACCCTACATAACAGCGAATGTAAACTCATAACAATGAAAAAAAATCAATGATTACAAATATGTGCAAGAAGTAAATAAAATGTGAAATTTCATACCTAGTTTCATAATTGTTCTCTTCAATTCCATATCCTTAAACTTTTAGTATTAAAGTTGCTCCCGACATGACGTAGGCAATACACATGATAGGCATATGGAGGTTGCCAAGTACGGTGATCTTTAACCGCCTTTATGATATTGGCGTGACGATCAGATATCAAACAAATACCCCGCCTCTGCGTCACATGATCACGTAGGAGACTAAGAAACCACCACCAATCATCGTACTTCTCACCAGGAGGAACAATAGCAAAGGCAATGGGCAGGACCTTCTCATCCCCATCTTGTGAAGTCGAAATCAAAAGAGTACCTTTGTATTTTCCGTACAAGTAGGTGCCATCAATTTGAAGTATGGGCTTACAGTATTTGAAAGCTTCAATGGTATGGTGAAATGTCCAAAAAAACCTATGAAAGACGCGTTTGTCGGTATAAACATGACGTTCGTCGAAACATTCATAGCATTCAAGCCTGAAGACATAACCCACATTACATTGCGTCATGTATGTCAACCAAATGGGCAAGAATGCATATGATTTCTCCCAATCACCAAATAACTTCACAATGGCCTTCATTTTTTGCCTTCCAGGCCTTCCTGTATGTTACATTATATCCATACAGACGTTGTATCCTCTCTTGTATCAGCACTGGCTTTAAAGTTATATTTTTTCTTAACATACCTAGTGAAAACAAAGCAAATTCTAAATGTACTGTCAATAAACAAACCGAATGTAACTGCACAAAAATAGAAAACATACTGATAATGGCTACACATATAACATCTGAATCCAGCTGTCAATGATCCTGGGCGAGACTCTGGTTCAGGCATGTGCGATCTTTACCCTACTTAAGAACCACCCAATTATTTCCATTCTTGGGGACCATTGCCCTCATATACCTCTAGCGACACCACAGTCTCGACCTAGGGCTAGGCCATTCCCTCGGCGTTTCACATATGGAATCGCAAGGGCAGTATCTAGATTCACTGAGGAACATTCATCAGGCCAAGCTAGTTCTCAAGCCCCTCTTTCTTTTTCATCTCAAGAACTATCTAGCTTCAGGGCATCTACGAATTCTCCTGCCTTGGTTGAAATCTACAATCATTTTTCGGCACCAGAAGATTTTCAGAATGTCTCCATTCATCTGACTGGGGAAGATGCTACTCGCTACAGAGAACGCTTTGAACAAAGAGATTTTTTCCCTATAGTCTATGTTGATCTAGCTAAACTAAGGGAAGAAAGCCATTTAGATCTTTCACCTTGGCTCCAACAGTTTGATCCTCTGATCTCCATCCGAGCTTCCTATAGTCCCAATCTTGTTCGATTATTCTATCACCACATGCAGTTTGAAGAATTCATAGATGGTGGCTTTCTATCTGTAAGACTCACTACATCTATCGGTGGTCACAAAATTGTTTTATCTCCTGCCTATATCAATCATCTTCTGCAAATTTTTAATCCTCCACCCATAGAATCAGTAAACTTTACCAATAGGCAGATTTATGAATTATTACGACCCAATGAACCTCTTCTTGAGAATTTATACACTCTGACCTTTCCACCTGCGTCCATGCCTCCTAAACATCGGGCTATCTGGTATATTTATGCCAGAAATCTCAAACAGAAAAATGGTCTCTTTTCCCGCTTCTCGAAGGAAGATTATTCCATATTTGCTTCAATTATTGCTCAAATTCCTCAAAATATTGGGAACTGGATCTATCAAGGAATGACCAAGTTTCATTTTCCCCATAAAGATTATTCTCAAATTCCCTTTCCCAGTCTTGTCTCAGTAATTTTGTTTCATGAGAAAATTTGGCATCTACCTATGATTGATCAGCCTCAGCACATTCCATGGTTTGGTAGACCACTTTTTACTCTGTTGGACCTCAATTTCGATGAAGATCCAAGTTCATCAAGTACTTCAAGTTCTTCATGTTCCCCTCCTCCTCTCCTCATTTCCCATTCACAATTTCTTACCTATTACAGAAACCACTTCAACTGCCCCACTTGTCTCTCCAATCCCAATTCCATCCCCTGCCTCAACTGTCAAGCTCTCTACCCCTTTCGTTGAACCCTCAATGTCAGCTCCATCCTCTTTTGTTGATGACAAAAGGGGAGAAGAACCAGAGAAACCAGAGCAACATTGAGTTTGAAGAGTTTAGTTTAGTTTTTTTTAGTTTAGTTGCTGTGCTTTCAGTTTGAGTTGTATTTCTGTTTTGTGTTCTGTATTTTGCTTAGCTCTCAATGTAGAAATCTTTTAAATTGAAATGAAATGTTTATCTTATGCTTCAATTGCTTCTACTATGCTTAACTCTGTGATATTGAATCAATGTGCTAAAATTATCCAAGTATATAACTGTCATGATGCATTTCAAAATAGATTGTGAAAATTTTCGTTTAAATCTCAAATCTTTCAAAACAAGTAGCACCTCTGGTTTACAAGTGTTGTCATCATCAAAAAGGGGGAGAATGTTAGTTCTCTAATTGGTTTTGATGATAACGGACAATTGTAAATATAGATGGAAGTTTATTTTTGTAAGTTGAAAAACTTGCTGTCAAAGGCAAACTCGAGTTTCACTTTGGAAACTCGAGTTTGGACTTGACAGAGAAGAGCTCAAGTTTTTGCAATGAAAGGCAAACTCGAGTTTTGATCATACAGAGAGCCTTTGAGTTTTTCACAGACAAAGCAAACTCGAGTTTAATTTAATAAACTCGAGTTTTGACAAGACAGAGAGATATCAAGTTTTTCAAACATACCGAAACTCCAGTTTACATTTGGAAACTCAGGTTTTGGCTACACAAAGAGTTCTCTAAGTTTCCAAGCTTTGTTGGAAACTCGAGTTTACATCCTACAGAGAACAATGCTCGATTCTGAACTTGTGAAAACTCCATTGATCATTCTAACAAATCTTTTCAATGTTTTCTCATAAATGAGGAAACTCGAGTTTGGTTTTGGAAACTCGAGTTTCGACCTTCAGAGAAGTTTCCATTGTTTTATAAGAATCATGGAAACTCGAGTTTTATTTTTGAAACTCGAGTTTAGACCAAGCAAAGAGTTCTGCCAATTTTGAACACTATGGAAACTCCCGTTTTGAGCTTTTGGACTAAAACATGATTTCTCATCAAAAGTCCAAAACTCGAGTTAGTCATTTAATGACTCGAGTTTTGCACTGTTCACAAAACTTGTCCAAACTCGAAATCGCGATATTCTTCTCTGGAATGAGAAAACTCGAGTTAAGTTTTGGAAACTCAAGTTTAGGCTTTTAATGAAAGAATGAAAACTCGAGTGTCAAAGAACAAACTTGAGTTTACATCGCTGAATTCAAATTTCAAGTTACACGAATTTACGAAATCTTTGTGTTTGATCCTAATACTTTATATCATCACTCATTACTATTCCTAACTATGTTTAATCAGTTTGTTAGTGAGTTTCAGATGAGTTAGACAGGATTAAATGGAGAATTAGCATAAAGCAAAAAGTAAAAGTTAGAACATTAAATGCAAAGTGCAGAAAACTTGCATACTTCTGGACAATCATTCTCCACACGTTTTGAAGGAATTAATGTTTCCTTTCCTCATCCAGCATCTACTCTTCCAACAGATTAAAAGTCAGGAAGTCAACCCTGAACCTCTGTAAAGCTGGATTAACCAAAGAGTAGAGAGAGAAGAAGACCAAAACCTTCACTAATCATCCTCCAATGTTGGCAACGGTCACATTAGGATTTATAACGGTCATTTAATGATTTCTAGCTATAAATAGAGATGCATTCAATTTCTCTCAACAACCAATCTGTGAGAAAACAAAAATCATTAAAGTTTCAACTACTCTTTGAGTTTTCTTGTGTAAAGTATCTTTTGATACATTCATACTTCAGTGTTTATCTTATCTACTCTTAGAGAGAGTTTCTTGATTGTAAATCATTTATTGTAAAGTATCTCAAGTCAAGGGGACTTGGAGATTGGGTTATTGATTACAACTTGTAAGGGGGAGTAAGTTCTAGTGAGAGAATTACTCTTGAGTTGCAGAGTGTGTAATCAATTGTTATAGTGAGAAATCCCAGAGAGTCTGGGGACTGGACGTAGGTCAAAAGGTTAGACCAAACTAGTATAAATCCTTGTGTCTTACTTCTCTTTTCTTCACTCTATTTTTATCCTTGTTTTGTATCAGAAAAACAGAGTAACCGAAAAATTTTTATAATCCCCAATTCACCCCCTTTCTTGGTGATTGAGCTCCACTTTTAGTTTTACTTTAGGGTAAAGGAGCAAAAATACACATGTGCTTTATCCCCGGGTGCGCCCAGCACCATATGCTTTTTTTGGGAGTAAAAATACACACGTGGTTACCATTTTTGAGCAAAAGTCACATCCCACAGTTATGTTACTGTTCACCGTGATGAGTGAGAAAGAGCTGAAGTGAACAGTAACATAACGATGAGATGTGACTTTTGCTTCAAAATGGTAACGACGTGTGTATTTTTGCTCCCAAAAAAAGCATATGGTGTTGGGCGCTCCCGGGGGTAAAGCACATGTGTATTTTTGCTCCTTTACCCTTTATTTTATAATAGGAATAAGTACCAATTTTTCCACAGAATTTTTTCCTAGGGAGCACTGGTCACTCAGAAGTTCTTTTTGTCTCATTTTTGCCCTGAAAGTCTGAAAAACGTAGCAAATATGCCCTGTTGTCACGGAATTTCCATGTGGACCGTTAAAATGACACATGTCGTCGGATGGAAGGCCACACAAGAATAGAAATTGGACACATAGGTTGATACATAAGCTCCTCCTGTCACAGGTGTTAGGGCAGAGCAAGAGAGAAATTTTAAGAATGAGAAATTGGGGAATAGAGCAAAATCTAAACGACCAGAACTAGAAAGTGGTGAAATCGCTGAATTTTGCAGAACGATTGTGAAATAGAGTGGTGAAATCGGGAGAAAGTGGGAAACATGTGCTTTGTGAGTTGGCGAGCAGACCGATTAGGAGGAGGAGAACAGTGAAATCATGAAAGTGTGGCACATGTGCTGTCTGAGTCGGTAGCAGAGATTTGTCCTCGATTTTCAGGTATGGAATCTTTGAAAGACATGTAAAGTATATTTTTTGTTGAGCTTTTGCTTGCTTTATGCGTTCAATAGTGGAATACCGAAGTGGCCCTTTGTCTTTGTTTGTTTGGCATTTGGCGCGTTGTCATTTGTCTGTTTGTGTAATGTTGGTTGGGATAAATTAATGTAGGGTAAAGGTTGAATGTCAATAGAGGGTTGTGGTGGTCCCATCGGTGGTCTAAACGGTGTTCCAGAGGGTGGGACAATGAGCATTTCGAAGATGTGGTAGATGTGAATATATTGAATGACAAGGGAGATGATCGAGACAGAGATGAAGGTGATGAACCGTTTGATGAAATAGGAGACGATAATGAAGACAATGCAAAGGTAATTCCAAGCGAAGGTTAGGACGAAGGTGAGGATGAAGACGATATTGATTCTGAGGGTGATACTGATGGTGAGGGTGAAGAGGGTTCAGATGGGGATGAAGGTTTATTGAGTTTCGTGTTGGGTGAGACATTTGCAAACAATAAGGAGTTAGTTGCAGCCATTAATAACTATGTCATCCATGTTGGAGTTAAGTTAAGGATCGTTAAAAGTGACCCTACAAGAATTCTGGTCCTGTGTCAACAACGGTGCTCATTTGTGTTGTATGCCTCCAAAGATGGGTCACATCCAGGTCTGAAAGTGAAGACTTTATTTTTGGAACATAGTTGCAGTCGGGTGTTTAAGAATCCTAGGGCATTTGTGAAGTGGCTAGCTGACTATTTCAAAAAGAAGGTGCAAGAGAGGCCAAATTACAAAGTTGCAGACATGAAGAAGGATGCAGAAGAGGAATTGTTGGTTAGTGTTAGCATATACAAGTGTAAAAGAGCGTAGAGGTTAATTGTGGAGGGGATGGAAGGATGTTATATTAATGAGTTCAACCACTTGGAAGCTTATTGTAATGAGTTGAAAAAATCCAATCCGGGGTCAAATGTGTCTCTTGAACTAATCAAAGAAGCTCTTGAAAATGGCAAAGGGTCTTTAGCCGGTTGTATCTTTGTTTCAATGCCACAAAGGTAATTGTTTCCATCATTTTATGATTAAGTTTTCTGTGTTGCCATGCTTTAGGATGCTTGCATAATGTAATGATGTATGTTATTGTTGGTTTTGGCAGACGGGTTGGAAGACAGGATGCAGGCCTATAATTGGTGTTGATGGTACTTTCCTCAAAGGCAATGCACGAGGCATCATGTTAACGACTACTAGGCTTGATGCAAACGATAGTTTATATCCCATTGTTGTTAGGATTGCACAAAAGGAGAGAATGCATTAAATTGGAAATGCTTTTTCTAATGGTTGAAGAGGTCTTTAGACTTAGAGGATGGAGATAACATAACAATTATGTCTAATATGCAAAAGGTAAGGTATGGTCTAATTCATATGGTGTTCTTATAATGCTTGCTATCTGATATGTTGTTCATGCAATGGTTGTAGGGTCTACTTGTTGCTGTATCAGAGGTGTTGCCTTTGACAGAGCATTGATTATATGCTAGGCATATATATACGAATAGGAGCAAGAAGTGGGGAGGTGGTGAGTTGAAGAAGAAGTTATTCTCTTGTGCTTGGAGCATTTGAAGAACAATTCATTGATAACCTAAAGTAGCTTAATGCACTAAGTGAGGAAGCAGCGAAGGCAGCCGTCTCCTATCTTGTAACATCCTGGGTAAGGGCATATTTTAATTGTAGACCTTTGTCCTAGATTGTTGATAACAATCTCAGTGAGAGCTTCAACACTTGGATAGATGACTTTAGGTATTTGCCCATAATTAGGATGATTAAGGGGATGAGAATAAAGCTGAAGACTAAGTAGGCTGAAAGTGAAAAAAATGTTTCTAGTTGGAAGGGTAATTAGTCCTAAGTATGTAGTTTTATTTGAGGACAACAAGAAGTTGTTGATGAGATATAGAGTTTACTTCAATGGTGATGATGGCTATGAAGTCACCGAAGGGGATGATAAGAATATTGTTTTCATAACTACAAAGCGGTGCTCATGTAGGGCTTGGGACTTGATTGGTGTCCCTTATCAACGTGCAATTTGTGCCTTATATCATGCCAAAACAAACCCATTAACACAAATCTCTAGGTTCTACCATAAGGATGCATACATTGCCAGTTATAAAAATAAATTCCAACCTATAAGGGGGAAGACATTTTGGGGAAATCATCCATTTGAACCTATGGAACCACCACCAGTGACAACAATGCCTGGCCGACCTATGAAGAGGAGAATTAGGACAAAAGAAGGTGCAGGGAGAAGGAAAATGGTGATGGAACCACAAGAGACACCACAAGGGCCCCAAATAACTCTTGATTTTCTAACACCACGTGCTGAAAAGGTTACAAAAAAAGGGAGTAGTTCAAAGTGCATTGTATGTCATCAAGAGGGACATAATAGAGCTACTTGTAAAGGTGTGAGTCTCATATAACCGCTTGTTACTCATACTTTAAAATTTTATTTCTTACTTTATTCATTTTCTTATTGTAGCGACCTACTACAAGTTCAAAACAAAAGAGGTCAACTAATAGAGACTCTCAAGGCACTCCAGACACACAACCGTCACAACTCAGCTCTGCATAGTCATCTGTGACACCAAGACCTCATGGTGGAAGAGCTTTCTACAAGAGTAGAGTTGAGATTGGTATGAGAGTTTGAATTGATGAGGATTCTGGGAGGACTATATATAATGTATGTACTACCATATATTTTCCATTATATGATTACTGGAGGCATGGTTTTCCTGTTTTACAGTTATGTTTCTTGTGTTTTTTGTAGCTTGGAATGCATTCTAGCAGTGTCATTCAAGAGGGTATATCAGTTGAGTCAATGCAACATCATGAACACATCGAGACTACATTCCCCATCCCAAACAATCAAACATGTGAATGACACACAGCATGTCTAGGTCGAGCACTGAGCATAGTTATCGGAGTGTCAAAATATTGTCTGTCATGTGGTTGTTCATGTTTTGGCCACTTTATCTGTATTATGTTCATGTTTTGGCCAATTTATCTGTATTCGGTTCTTGTTTGGGCCACTTTAGCTATATTTGGTTCATGTATTGGCCACTGGTTCACATGTCTTTGTAAACAATTGTTCTTGGTTATCAATTTGCAGCTTATTTAGTTTATGGTGATGCCTATTTTCATTCCAATTAGCTTCTTTACAACATCATTGTGCCTATTTTGCTCTAATTGATAGCATATAAATTGGCAACAAATTTGTCATCTTACATAATTGCCTCACACATACTACTTGCTTCAACTTACAAAATTGCCTTCCTTGAGAGCATACAAAAAGTCCCAAATTGGCAACAAATTTGTCATTTTACATAATGGTCATACACAAACTACTTGCTTCAACTTACAAATTACATAGGGATACAGTAAATGACTTGCCATAAAAGAGGACCATTAACTTTATATATTGGGATGCAACTTACATTCCACATAGGGATACAAGTACCTGACTTACATTCTACATAAAAATTGACCTTCACAAACATTAAAAACCATTTAACACAAAATGTAAACAACAATCAACACCCAAGTGAATACCAAGCCACAAATTGCAAGTCCCAATCTACCTTCAACCTTCTTCAATCTACCATCAAGCTTCTCCATACCCAAATAGATGTAAAAAAAAATTTCTTCTACATTTACATATACTTTATTATCAATTCCTTTCCTCAGCATTACATTGGCATCGTACTGTCTATCCACATGGCCAAGAAGCTTGTTAATCACCTGAGATGTCCTCTCACCCATTTCACCATCAAGCCATTGGAAGAATCCACACCCAATGCCCTACAGCATCATCAGCCATTATTACCATCATAAGCCATCATCAATATTAATATACATTGAACAAACATCCATCAACTAAATAAACACGAACATAATTGTTGATAGTTTCGACAGCCAAAGAATCTTCGTCGTGGGTTTTGCTTGGTCCGTGATGTACACAAAGGAGCCATGATTCCATAATGACAGATCCTCGCTTGTCCCTCATATTGCAACTCTTGACCTCCTCATCTTAATCACGCCACCCTCCGCTGGCTCCCATTCATAGAACTTGCCATGGACTCACCCATGTCTTCTCTTCTCTATACCACCACCTCTGGTATCGCAGATCAGTTGGGATTTTCACCTCCAGTCTGACCGAAGCCTTTCTTTTGCTAAGTTCATCTAATGACCTAATGAGAGAGTTTTAATATGGCAGATGAGGAGCTTATGTGTCAACCTATGTGTTCAATTTCCATTCTTGTGTGGCCTTCCATCCGACGCCATATGTCCTTTGAACAGTCCACGTGGAAATTCCATGACAGTACGTTATATTTTCTATGTTTTTCACACTTCCAAGGCAAAAATGAGACAAAAAACTTTCGGGTAACCAATGCTCCCTGGGAAAAACTTATGTAGCAAAATTGGTACTTATCCCTTTATAATATTATAAATTTACTAAAGTATGTTGATATTGTTAGTTCTCGGATTTATGTTTTGATGATAACAAACTTGTAAAAAGGAAAAAGGATTTAATTCAGTGTGATCTGAGGATTTCGAATTGTTACTCGAGTAGGTCTCACTATTACTTGAGTATTGAAACTTAATCTTCAAAAGCCTGAGTCTTGTGATTGTTACTCGAGCATACCAAAGTACTACTCGAGCATGATACTTAGTCGACTAAGTGAGTGATTACTCGAGTAATTTGTGATCACTGGTCTATTTATGTTTTCATTGTTACTCGAGTATGGATCTGTCTTACTCGAGTAAGGAAATATTATACTCGAGCACATATGCTTTGTTATGTAAATCTTTTGCTTTTTAGGTTGTTACTCGAGTACTCAAGAAGTTTTACTTGAGTACATTACTCAAGTGAGTTCATTTTGTTCACAAGACTCTGAGTTCTTTCAAGATTGTTACTTGAGTATGAAAAGGCTATACTCGAGTAAGCATGTATGTTGAACTTTCTTTGTATTTCTCACAAGGTTACTCAAGTGTAATAGTGTGTTACTCGAGTATGGTACTCGAGTAAGCCAAGTTGATACTTGAGAAATGATCTCACAGTTCTTACAAACTTCATCTTCTTCGTCTTCGTACATTCAAAATCTGGGTTATTATTTCAAAAAATATGATATTACTCATTGTTATTCTCAAAGCTTTTAAACACGTTTGTTAATAGGGTAAAGGTGTAAAAATGCACTTGTGCTTTGCCCTTAGAAGCGTCCAACACCAAGTGCTTTTTTTAGGTGCAAAAGTAACTATGTGGTTATAAAATGAGTGCAAAAGTCACACGCACAGATAAATATGGAAAACGTTGACATTCATCCTCATCCTCCCCTATTTTTGACTATTGAAGTTTTTATTCGCAGATGGCGGAGATCTGAAACCAATTCTAGGAGCTCGGAAGTGGCTCGACACGTTTGACACGGCAGAGGAAGTAGCTCTTGTGTACGACATAGAAGCCATTCGTCTCATAGGAGCAGATGCTTAGACAAATCAAATCAAACCGCCAGAGAAAAAGGAATCTATAATGCTACCATCAAGCAATCACGAATCCAATGAATTTATTATCTTTTGTGCTTAATAAGAAATTAGTTTGAACTCCTCCGAGGTAAAGAGACAAATTCAAATGCATAGATGAGTCCATCATTCCAAAGTTCACCTCCAGGAATCTTATCCTTCAAAGATTGGATTTTCTGAATGTCTTGCTTATTCATTTCATCGTCAAGGGATGCTGAAAATTTTTCATTCACAACCTCCATATCGCACTCAAGTAGAGGAATTAGTGCCTCAACCGTCATTGACGACGGGATAGCTGCTGCTAAACATTAAACTACCATATTTCCTGCATCATCATTATCATATCATAAATCACTCAATTTCATGAAGCAAATGCATATCGAAAATACTCACACAAAAAATCCCAATTCCACATGCCAAGACAAGCATAATTTGCAATATATACCTTTAATTTCCATTCCATCTTCCAATTGTTCTACCGTACTATAAGATTTCCTGGCGAAACAAACAGAGAGGAAGAGAGAGCTAGGATTTAGAAAACGACAAAAGTATATATTGAGAAGAGCTAACCAGAATCTTCAGTATATAGGTTAAATTGGTACTGAAGCTCGATTGCGTAGAAATTGTTAAATTGGAGGTAGGGAAGAAGACGAAACGAACCGCAGAATGAGATGAGGAAGAGGGCATTTGGTCTGATTTAGCGAGATTCTTCATCAGTACTCAGATCACAAAAGGCAAGGCACTGATTGAGAATTTTTGGACTTTATTATCACCGACACTATCATCCTTAGTCCCGATTTTGTGAATCCGGATTTTGCGTTGCAGCCATCAATCTTCCGCATCCTATTTGAAGTGTGTAAACAACTAGCTAGCTAGTATATAACTTTAGCTTCTGCAACCTGCTAGTCCAAGTCACTCTGGGTCTAGTTTTGGTACCCCTACTGTTCCTGAACCTGAACCTGAACCATCTACCTCTCTTTCGTTCACCTTCACCATACCCATTATCACTACTTCTCTTATAGACACTTCCACCCCTGCCATTGTCATCGTACCTCCCTCTCACACCTCCACAATCAAACTTGACTCACCTCCTTCTACCCCACTGGTAGACCCTTCTCCTGAACAATCCATCTCAGCTCCACCCCTGTTTGAAGATGACAAAGGGGGAGATAAAAGTGGGCAAGAATATAAGAGTTGTGACGAGATACAGTTTCTGTTATTGCTTAGTTATTATTTTTAGTTGTGTAATTTTGAGCTGAGCAATTTCTATATTTTGACTACATGATAATCTACTTGTACCTTTCTGAAATGAAATGAAATGAAATGCCTAGTTGAAATTGCTTCTGCTGCTGTGTTTTAACTTTGATTCTTGTGTTTCTGTCATATGCACATCATTCTATTTTGAAAATTCATTTCAAAATTCCAAATCCTGTCAAACTCTTTGAAATTTTAGTTTACAAGTGTTGTCATCATCAAAAAAGGGGAGAATGTTAGTTCTCTATGTGTTTTGATGATAACTGACAATTGTAAACATAAATGGAAGTTTGTCTTTGAAGTTGGAAAATCTTACTGTCAAAGGCAAACTCAAGTTTGTAGTTTCAAACTCGAGTTTGGTCGAGACAGAGAGTTGCTCTAGTTTTTGTAAACTTGGGCAAACTCGAGTTGATTAATGGTAAACTCGAGCTTGTGTCATACAGAGAGCACTAAAGTTTTTCAAGGTAAGGTAAACTCGAGTTTGTATATGTAAACTCGAGTTTGTATTACACAGAGAAATTGCCAAGGTTTTGTGAACTTGACCAAACTCGAGTTTGTGCTTGGCCGACAGTCTTAATGCTTTCTCAACTTAGGCAAACTCGAGTTTAATATGCAAAAATCAAGTTTGCACTTGGCCAAGAGTTTTCAATGTTTTCCATACTTTGGGGAAACTCGAGTTTATCATAGTAAACTCGAGTTTGTCTTAGACAGAGAGTTTTCAAAGTTTCCTAACTTTAGCAAACTTGAGTTTGAATTTGCAAACTCGAGTTTCCTCTTGGCAGAGAGTTTTCAAGTTTTTTCATCTTTCAAGGAAACTCGAGTTTGTGTCAAGCATAAAGCTTCTCACTATTTTTTATTTTTTGAAAACTCGAGTTAACTTTGGAAAACTCCAACTTTGTGCTTTGTGGACTTAAACATATTTTCTCTTCAAATGTCCCAAACTCGAGTTTGCTCTTATTTTCAAAATGCTCTTCAAAGCTCAAATCACGACTTTCTTCTCTAGATGGAGGAAACTCGAGTTTAAGTTTCTAAACTCGAGTTTGGTTCCTGAAGAAGAGTTGCAAACTCCAGTTTGCTTAAACAAACTCGAGTTTGCATTGCTAAGTTTGAAAATCAAATTGCTCAATTTTGTAAATCTTCATGTTTAATCTATATACTTCTTATCATCACTCATTACTATTCTTAATTATGTTTAATCATTTTGTTAGTGAGTTTCAGATTATTTAAAGGGTATTAAATGAAGATTTAGCTTAAAGCAAAAAGTGACGTCAGCGCATTTATTGCAAAGACCAGAAGACTTGCACTCTTTTGAACAATCATTCTCTACATGATGCTAAGGGTTTAATGTTTTCTTTCCCTATCAAGAAGTTGTTCTTCCAATGGATTTAATTCAAGGGAAGTCAACCATAAACTTCTGTGCGTCTGGATTAACTGAAGATTAGAGAGAAAAATGACCAATTTGTTCCTAACAGCTAGTCCAATGTTTCCAACGGTTACATTGATCAATCCAATGGTCATTTAATGCTCTCTCATATATAAGGAGTTGCATTCAAGTCTTCTCAACAAACAATATGTAGAAAATGAAAAGTATTCAAAGTTTCAACTACTCTTAAGTGTTTTCTACTTGTAAAGTATCTGTTGATACTCTTGTACTTCAGTGTTCATTATTATCTGCCCTTAGAGAGAGTTTCATTTATTGAAATCATTTATTGTAAGAATCTCAAGTCAAGGGGACTTGGAGATTGGGTATATCAGTTTACAACTTGTAAGGGGAGTATATCTAGTAAGAGGATAACTTCGAGTACAGAGTGTGTAACTAATTCTGAGTAATAGTGAAAATCTTAGAGTGTCGGGGACTGGACGTAGGTCAAGATTTAAGACCGAACCAGTATAAATTTGTTGTGTCTTGTTATTCTTTCATCTCCTCTGTTCTACTATGTTTGTGTGTTAAGTTCCAGAGTAGTTTCAAAAGAATTTGGTCCAATTTCTTCAAGCACCTACAATTTAAACTAATCAAGCCAACATCAAATCTTCCTAAGAAACAATGATTAAGAGTAATTACAATAATTATGACAATTTTACCATTTTTAATACATTTTTTATGTAATCACTCATTAATCCAAATTAATCATAAACAATATATTTTTGGCCCCATTAACTTGATTAAATACCAAATTAATCATGGAATAACATATCAAAATATGGTTCGATCAAGCTACCAACCAACAAACGATCAAATTTATTGCTCATTTATTGTTACCAATTCTCTATGAAATATCTTTTGATATTCAATTCTTCAGTGATCATATATCTACTCTGTGAGAGAGCTATTATCATTCAATTGATTGTTGTAAAATCTCAAGGTAGTGGGACCTTGTGTGTGGCAGTTGTAAGGGGGAGTGAGTCCTGGTGAGGATTACTCTGAGCTTATGTAATCATTGAAAGATAGTGGAAATCTCAAAGAAGCTCTGAGGATTGGATGTAGCTCACGAGATTAAGATCGAACCAGTATAACTCTTTGCACACTTCGGTAATATCTCTTTAACTCTTCCTTCATGATTTAATTATTTGTTTAGATCGTTTTAATTTTTATAACTCACCCAATTCATCCCCTTCTTGGGTGATACATTACGACTAACAAATACACACACACACACTAAAATACACTAAGCACCATCCTACTTTACCTAAATTCACTTCTACATACTTACACATATATGATGGTTATTATCGACCATGAATGATGGTTCTGGACCATTATATATAAGGAACTATATATGCTCAGCGTAGATGAGTAACGGTTCTAAACTGTGGTTTATTCAGTATCTATTATAACAGTTCTAATATAACATGCTATGCATTGAGACTTGGTGAGGCCAAGATGTGCGTAATAATGTAAACAACCGTTATATATACAATAATGCTGGCATAATACATAATGGTCTCAAGTAAACAATCGTTATATATTCTGTAATATACATAACGGTTCTTTCATAAAAACCGTTATACATAGTATCATACATAATTTGATAGAAGCTAATAGGTTTAATTAAACAACCATCATATATATAGTATAGATATACATAACATTTTTTAAGTAAGAACCGTTGAGTTCTTAGGAAATTTTTTTATATAAAAAAATAGGGCTTCTACTTTCGATATCCCCCTGCATGTAATATTGTACAGAACAAAAATGCACATAAATTTGTGTGTATATATTTATAGTCATTCATGTAAATATATATTACAACCAAAAGTTTAAAAGCTATATATAATATATGCATGTAATAGAGTTATTGTTTTGCTTGTTGGACTTGACTGTATAATAGAACAGAAACTCCCACATCAAGTACAATCGTGCATATGGCGTTCTATATTCACATCTGATCCCTCCTTACCTATCGAGTCTTGCTTGAGGTTTGCTTACCCCTTAAGCCCTCTACGATAGGGATATTTGTTTTTTTCACTCTCTTACTGTTTTTGCCTTACTTACTTCGTGTAAATTAAATAGGCACAAGCTATGGGTTAAAAGTTACATTATTATTGATATAGGTGAGGAGTTCTATTGAGTCTAGCCACAAAACTAGGAATGTCTTAATACATCCCAAATTGCTCAATATGGGAGGTTCTGTTATATTATACAGTCAAGTCCAACAAGTAAAGCAAAAACTTTATCTCATGCACATATTATAAGACTATATCTCTTTATCCAAATGATCATCAATTAGTACAAAAAATTACTTTTTTGCATAAAAGACTTTTCTCTTACCTCCAAATAATCTAACATATGGCTTATGTGTAAATTCCTTCATTGAAGAGTATAGGACTGATCTCATATTATCAATTTTTAGAGCTTTAACTTGGTTGCAAAAAATTAAATCAACTATGTTTTGGTTCAACATAGTCACATCTTTGTAAATCTTTAAAAACGTCCTGTAACATGAGAGGAACCTTTGATCAGAGCAATAGATTTTTCCAAAAAACAAGGAGCACAACTAAGGTCAAAACCTAGCTACAAAACACGAAGTGAATATTGAAGAATGTAAAATGGAGATGGGAAATCATTTCTACAAATGAGGAGTACAGAACACTTAAAGGAATGTAACCTAGCTAGGGCTCACGAACGAAAACACAAGTTAGGGCAAGCGAAGCAACTTGCGCAACTATCGTTGAGATGTACAGCAAAAGGCTTTGGATTGTGTTCCTCGACTGAAAATGACTAACAACGATAAGAAAGTTCAACCAGAGTAGTAGGATGTTAAGGTTAGTGGGTTACAATAAACCCTGAACGTTAGCTTCCAGAGTTTTGATAATAACATAACTTGAAAGTATTTCAGGTTTTGAATAAGGATTAATTTGGTTGTATCTATATGATAAATGATTCCCGAGTATATGAAAAGGATTCTTGGGAATGGGTAAGTAGTTCTCGAGAATCTTGAAGTAATACTTGAGAACCAATGTTCTAATCTCTCTGCCTTAAGTGTTCAGGTATCAATTCTCGAGAATGGCTCAAGGATTCTCGAGAATGGCATAAATGATTCTCGAGAATGGGTAAGTTAGTTCTCGAGAATGCTTTGACAGAATCACTATGGTATGCTTTCTTTGATATGATTCTCGAGAATGAACTAATGATTCTCGAGAATAGAACTTGTTCAGCTTCAACATTCCTATTCTCATTAGAACAATTCTCAAGAACGAGTAAGTGATTCTCGAGAATGGTACTCGAGAATTGGTAAGGTAATTCTTGAGTATGCGAGGTATGATACATTAAAAGCTCTCAGGTTGTATTACTTTTCAAATTGATATGATTCTTGAGTATCATCAAGACATGCTCTTTGGAAAGACTTTTCTTCAAATAAGTTCTCGAGAAATATATGAACAAATCTCGAGAATACATTCCCTGGATCTGTATCATATCTCACGCATCGTTAATTACCTCTAAAAGTCTCTGGGTCATTATCTATTTCATGTTAATCATATCCAAACTTGTTTATGTCACATTTAACCATCTTTTGTATTAAGTTTCAGTTGATTAAGCCTGTTCAAATTGAGATTGAGCGAAAAGCAGTCCGACGTGTCAGTAGCATTAAATGCGTCTCAAAAACAGAGCCAACAATCGGAACTAAAGCTCATGGTAGAAGAAAACCTTATTTCGAGGCATACTTATCTCGGCTATCATTCTGAGTCACTCTTTGCACAAGTACAGTCGACAGCGAATGCATTTAATGAAGCAACGGTCAATTATACTCAACAGATTTCATTTGTACCTAACGGAAGTTTGAAGTGTCTCAACGGCTATATTCAAAGCTTCACAATGGCATTAATGGCATTTTGGTATAAAAGCTCATCACATTCAATTCCACCAACAACCAAGAAACTCTACGCAATAAATTTGACATTATTTCAATTTACTTTTTCATCTACTTCATTTAATATCTTTGGATATTCTTGTACTTCAATGTTTATCATTTATCTACTTTGTGAGGAATATAAACACTTAATTGTTTTCTTGATTATTGTTTAAATCTTAAGGTTGTGGAACCTTAAGTGTGAGTGTACAATTACAACTTGTAAGGGAGAGTGAGTCCTAGTGAAAGGATCATTTAGAGTACAAAGTGTGTAATTGTGTCTGTGTTTATTTGATTACAACTTGTAAAGAGGAGCAAGTCCTAGTGAGAGGATTACTCGAGAGTTACAGAGTGTGTAATCAAGTTATGAGATAGTGAAATCCTAGAGTGTTTCTGGGGACTGGACGTAGGTCAAAGAGTTGTACTGAACCAGTATAATCTCTTGTGTTCATTGATCTTCTCTCTGTCTCTGTTTTATGCTCTGAGCTTTAGCGAAAGATTTTTCAATATCACATACTCACCCCCTCTAGGTGATATTCCATCTTCATTTGGTATCAAAGCGTGGTTTCTCTGTTGGGCTTAACATCTCGAGATAGATCATGGAAGGAATATTATCTGACGGTGCCTCAATCAACCGACCACCTGGCTTCGAAGGCGAACACTATTCGTTCTAGAAAGCAAAGTTCAGAGTGTTTGTGCTAGCAATGGAGTATGGTCTCTAGCAAGTAATAGAGAATGGGGATTATGTTCCCACAAGAGTAGAAGAAGGAATTAATGTTCCAAAGGCTGAAGATGAGTTCAACGAGGGTGACAGAAGAAAGATAACGCTCAATAGCAAAGTTATCTTGATGCTCCAAAGCGCTCTTAGTCAACAAGAATATTTTCGAATATGTAATCTGTCAAGTGCAAAGGAGATGTGGAAAGCATTGGAAAATGCCTATGAAGGAACATCCGGAATAATGGAGAATCGTATCAACACATTGACAACCGAGTACGATCTTCTTCGTATGAAGACCAGAGAGTACATCGAAGAGTTTCAACTTCGCTTTACCTATCTGATCAACCAACTGTCGGCTCTGGGTAAAACATACGAACAAAACTCTCAAGTTAGGAAAATCCTCAATGTCCTAAAGAAATATTGGGAAGCCAAGGTCACAGCGATTGAAGAAGCCCGTGGTGAATCAATGCAATCAATTGCTGCTTTATTTTGAAGCCTATCTGAATATGAAAGCAAACTGAAATTTAAGAAGGGCTTGGACAAAATCAATAGTAACAGAGGCAAAGGAATTGCTCTGAATGCTGTGAAAGAGAAGGAGCCCAAGGAAGAAGAAGACGAAGAGCTGGGCATGTTCGTGCGAAGATTCAAGAAGTTCTATGAGAAAGATCAAGGCTTCAGAAATCGATTTCAGAAGGGAAGCTCAAGTAACAGAAGTTACTTTAAGGAGAAAGATCAAATCATCTGTTACGAATGTGAGAAGCCTGGCCACATTAAATCGAAATGTCCTCAGCTGAAAGACAAAGAAAAAGAAAAGAAGATGAAGTTCAATCACTTCAAGAAGAAGGCATATGTATCTTCCATATGGGGAGATAGAACCTCTGATGAAGAGAGTGAAGAAGATGAAGTTGCCAATATGTGCTTAGTTACAGAAGAAGAAGAACAATGTGAAAACGACGATGAGGTATATGATTCTAAACCCACTTATGATGAATTGTTTTCTGAGTATAATGAACTGCATTCTGAATTTAAAAAAATTGCGAAAGAGCTTATTTCTTCAAAGAGGAAAATCAAATTGCTTGAGCAACAAGCTAAAGATACTCTTCTGGTTTGTGAAGACTCTATTTGTGAAAAGTGCCCTGATCTTGAGAAGAAAAACATTTATCTTACGAAAACACTTGAGAAGTTCACTAAAGGTAGTGAAATGCTCGCTGATATTTTGAAAGCTCAAAGATTTACAAACGATCGATCAGGCATAGGTTACAACCCTATTTTTGACAAAAAGAAAAGTGGTGGAAAACCCTACTTAAATTATTTTCAAAAAACTGTCCACTCTTTAAACCCCTTTTCTCATTGTAATTATTGTAACCAAAAGGGGCACAACACTTCATCTTGTTTTCATAAGATAGAAAGAAGAGATAAACCTGTTGGTAATTATCAATGGGTGCCAAAGGGAACTTATGTTTTCCCTAAGGCTCGAACTAACAGTGAAGGACCCAAGTATAACTGGGTACCAAAATGTCCATCTATATCCTTGTATGTGGAGATTGATTCAAAAAAGAATGGACATAAAGGTATAGAGAAGATTAAGAGTCGAAGAGTTTCTTATGAACCGAAAAGGAGATCCTCTCAAGTGTCAAGCAGAAGACTCTTGAAGTCTATACCCAAAGATAATATTTATTTATTCTCTCTCTCATCTCTTTCTTTTTATTTAGATATATATTAGATTATTTCATGAAGATATTTCCTCTACATATTTTCTTTTCCTTATTATCGTTATCAATATAATTTACCATTGTTAATTAACCAACTTTAATAAATTTTTATATTATCATCACCATCATCATCTTTTACCTCCTAAATCACAACTGACTCCCTAAGTCCCAAAAATCAAGGATGTTACAATGAGCGAAAAACTTGGCGGTCAGGTTTTCCAGTTCGACCTGACCGGTCCTACAAAAAATTGGCTTGAGATAATATTGGGCAGGCTAGACCGAATGCTCTTCTCGGGCTGGACCAGACTTCGAGCCAAGGCCTCAGACCCCTTAGTCTGATCCAATCTAGCCCGAATATATTTTTAAAAATTCACACAATACATAGTACATAGATTTTTCAAATTTCACTACTTGCCTCTGAAACACAAGTTTGGCAGTTCGAGGTAGAGACATCGTCGTGACAAAGAGAGAGGCCATAAGCTGTTTGGCTCTTGCTTGTGCCAACAAAAGCCACATAAAAACTAGTTAGAGGGGTTTTGTAGTTAAGGAGTCTTGTGAGGCATTTCAAGTCAAGTTCATAAGGACTATGGGCAGTAAAGTTCCCAGAGTTTGAACATAAATGAAAGAAAGGGTAAGCTCCAAAAGAAGTTTGGTGGAGACCAAAGGTTGTGAAGAGGATAACAATGGAGGTCTCGTCTAGGATAAAAAAAACAAATAGGTCATGGACTGCCTAGACTAGTCCAACAGTCCACTGGACCAATCTAGTCAAGCCCGAGCTTAAGCTGGTGCTGGACCAAACCAAACCTTAGGTTGTCTTGTACAACCTGAGGTACTTTCTAGACCAGACCTTAGGTTGAGGCCAAACCCATTTTGGTTTGGTCTATGATTGTAATACCCAGATAAATAATAATAACAACAACAACAACAACAACAACAACAATAATATAGTAATAATAAAATTTAGAACTTTAATAATATTGGTATTGTTATATAACCTATTAATAGTTGGCAATAGTTAAAGATCCTAGCCCATAGCAAAACCCTAATTTTAAAATATAAATAGAGGCCTAGTCTAACCCTAGCTAACGCTCAATACTCTTCTTCTCATCTACTACCTCTTCTATTCTTACTCTGCATCAAATTATTCTTCTAGGAGGTTAGCAAAAACAGAGACCAGGTAATCATAATCCCTAGAACAATAGGAATTAACTCTTACATGCCGGTCTTAATTTTTGTGAAAAACCCTTGAATGTGTTGCTACATTTGTATATTTATTTATATGTTTTTCCTTTTCAGTTAGCATGAATTACCTTATGAAACTAAAATGTTATACCTTCTTGTATACATATATACTTCTCCTTCTTGATTTGCGTGATTAACTTTTACAAACCATTTACTAATTTCATGGTTCATGAATAAACCTGTACATATTTTGCTTTGGTGGCCTCGGTTTTTGTGCAAGTTTACCGATCAGCTTTGTGTCTAATATATATACGTGTACTTTTAATAGTCTTGCCTCAGTGTTTCATGATGGAGCCGATATGAACCTTCCAATTGTTTGTCTCGACTTTGTGATTGAAATATACATATGTGCCTTTCATTAATATATATATATATATATATATATATATATATATATATATATATATATATATATATATATATATATATATATATATATATCAATTTGTTCGATCTGCACATGTGTTGAAATATATACATGTACTCTTTTTAAATGCTTTTGCCTTGGTTTTTGTAATTGACAAATAGCAGTTTATATATTCGATTTTGTTTTCGGAAATCGAGAAATCCATTTTGTGTGTGATTAAAATAATTTAATCGTGGGAGGATAGCTTTGGGATGGTCCTCCTAAAGTGATGAACACAACCCTTAAGCTTTATGCCACCGATATATTATATGATGTGAACAGGTATTATCCAATCTTCCCAAAGTGGTGTCTGGCAGGGTTTCCCGAGACACTAGTAGCAACTTTGGGAAGAGGTATGCACACTAGGAAGAAATTTTTTATGGCTAATTTTATTATTTGTGACTGGAAGGGTTTCCCGCGTCACAGGGTAGACTGGCAGGGTTTCCCGGGTCTACCATGGTTCTCTTCCCACTAATTAAACTTGATAAAGAATAACGAAATTTACATTTTTCTTTTGGTTATATATGAATGATATTTTTATGTAAATATTTTATTTTCACTATATTGTCCTTGTTTTGATTAGGATTACCAACTTTGTTGATTTTTGTGTTTATGTGGTTGCGATGATCCTTCGGGGGAGCAGATTTTCAGTGAAACAATTTCCAAAAGTTGGGGCTAGCAATGAGAAGTGAGAAAGAACATTAAATTAATTCTAGTTATTTTTTAATTCTTTTTATGCTTTAAATAAAACATATTTATTTAAGTTTTGGATTTATGTTAATGTAATAAGTTAGTCTTGCACTAATCCCAGTACAAGTGCGGCAATAACACTTCCTAAATTTGGTTATTTTGAATTTCAGTAATTATTCATAAAAATCATTGCAATTTTATGTTATTATAATTGTTAGAAATTTGGGGGTGTTACAAAATGACTTGATGAACCCTTTTACTTTCTACACTCCTTTTTCTGATTATTTGAAATTCTACACATCATCAAATTCCACAAACCAATCAATTATCATCTATCTCAAAGTAAAGGAATCATGGTTTTTCACATTGGCTAAGGTATGCATATGTTAGGTCTTTCAAAAAGAATCTTTAATTGGTTTTTCAATTAGGCTCAAAATAAGGGTTCAAAAGGGAATAGAATCAATTAGGTAGGCTTGAAAGGCTCAATTGCATTTTATGAAGTGCCCTAACCCTTTCTTTAAATATTATGAAATAAATCAAAAGCTTTGAAGAATTCCAGAGATTATTTTGAAATTAACAGTTTGAAACAAAAAGGTATATAACCTAATTTACCACAAAGCCTTTAAACAAGAACATCCAGAATCAAGTTAACTCCAATAGTTCTTTTTAGCTTAAAAATTCTAGAATAGCATGATTTATCACTACAATACATCCATCAATGCACATTAAACAAAATTTCCAATCAAATATAAAAGATTGAGCAATAATTTATATCATCGGATCATTCAAGTAACTTTGATAAATAACCTAGAATTTCAATTCATTTTTAACATTCTTCACAGACAAAAATTTAAGCATGAGAAATTTCAAACATTCCAACAATTTCCTTTCAAAAAATGTTCAAAATTTAATTTTCATTGTGCACTCATCAAAGTTTCAAAAATTGTTCAAAATTTTCAAAATTGCAGCAAACTTTCACCCCCAAACTTAAAATGACAATGTCCTCATTTTCAACTAAAAAGATGGGAAAGTAAAGAAGTAGCACCTGTAACTGATTCAGCGCATATCCATAGCATTTACAAACTAACAACTAGGCCCTTAGTAGACTAGCCACAACATTTTCAAAATTGCTTTCATTACTTGCTATCAGAGCTAGGAAATTAACACTCACAATAGACAAGTCAGAGAAAATTATATGAACCACTCAAACTAGCCATCAATAGCTAGGAAAGTCATATTCACATCTTAACAAGAGTGTCAAATAGTAGTAGCCATCAATAAGCATCAAGAACCATAAGCAGATATCCACATCAAAAAGCTATCAAATGCCTAATCCAAAATAGAGGAAAGCACCGGCTGTTAATCATTGGACACGGGATGCATGCACATCAACAACAAGATTGGCACAATAAAGCATACATCCATCAGCAAAAATTGTAGCACAATCTAAGTATGAGCCCTGCACTTAACCTTCACAAACCTAACCAAACTGAGTGTTTCGCCGTAGGGAGCTCCAGTTTTGTTTGTGCAAAAGAAAGACTGGAGTATGAGGCTGTGTATTGATTACAGAGGACTGAACATGTTGACTATAATGAACAAATACCCATTGCCAAGGATTGAAGACTTATTTGATCAATTGAAGGGGGCAGGTATGTTCTCAAAGATCGATTTGAGAACTGGATATCATCAAGTATGAATCAAGGAAGACAACATCCCAAAGACGGCATTTTCGTACCAGATAGGGGCACTATGAGTTTACAGTCATGCCTTCTGGCTTAACGAATGCGCCAGCAACTTTTATGGATCAGATGAATAGAACCTTCAAGCAATACTTGGATCAATTCATGGTGGTTTTCATAGACGATATTGTAAATGGAGCTTGAATCACCAAGAGGGGGTGAATTGGGGATTCTTAAAAACTTTTCGGTATGCTCTGTTTATCGGGTAGGAAATGAAGGTAAGACAGAGTTTAGAGAAGGGAAGCAAGACACAAGAATTTATCATGGTTCGGTCCAACAACTTGACCTACATCCAGTCCCCAGACTCTCTGGGATTTCTCACTATATCACTTGATTACACACTCTGCACTCAAGAGTAATTCTCTCTCTAGAACTTACTCCCCCTTACAAGTTGTAATCAATAACCCAATCTCCAAGTCCCCTTGACTTGAGATAACACACAATAAATAATTTACAATCAAAGAACTCTCTTTTAGAGTAGATAAGATAAACACTGAAGTATGAATGTATCAGAAGATACTTTACACAGAAAAACTCAAAGAATAAATGACTCTTGGATTATTTTCGTTTTACATTACGTTGTCTTGTTTGGTAGAATTGAATGCATCTCTATTTATAGGTAGAGATCATTAATTGACCGTTGAAATCCTGGAAGTGGAAATCATCCTTTCTGCTTTTCCAAACTTGTTCAGGCGGATTAACCAGAAATATGCAACTTTTCTGGGTTTTGCATTTAATGTTCTGACTTGCTTTTTGCTTTTGCTCAAATCTTCATTTAACCTTGTCTAAATCATCTGAAACTTACTAACAAACTGATTAAACATAGTTAGGAGTAGTAATGAATGAAGATATAAAGTATTGATATCAAACATGAAGGTTTTGCAAAATCATTCTTTGTGAAATTCAAATTTCGCGATGGAAACTCGAGTTAGTTCATACAAACTCGAGTTTTCATGCTCCAGCGTTCTTTCTGTTAAAGACCGAAACTCGAGTTTTCAGCGGGAACTCGAGTTTTCTCATTTTAGTGTCGAGCATCGTGTTTTGGCATTTTGGACAAGTCTTGTGAACAGTGAAAAACTATAGTCATTAAGTGACTAACTCGAGTTTTGGACTTTTATCGAGAAATCATGTTTTAGTCCAAAATCTCAAAACTGGAGTTTTCAAACAAAACTGGAGTTTTCAAAACGTTCTAAATTTGCAGTGCTCTCTGCCTTGTCAAAACTCGAGTTTCCACATCTTAACTCGAGTTTTCATATTCTTTGAAAACTTTGGAAACTTCTCTGTTAGAGCCAAACTTGAGTTTTCAACCGAAACTCGAGTTTTCTCTTTTTATGAGAAAATGTTAAAGTTATTGATTTATTTCACGAATGAGTTTATGCAAGATCAGAGATGAGTATTGTTCTCAGGCGATGGAAACTCGAGTTTTAATACTGAACTCGAGTTTTCATGAACTCTTGAAAATCTTAGAAAATACTGGAGAAGCCTAAACTCGAGTTTCCCATGGAAACTGGAGTTTTGGTTTTATTGAAAAACTTGGTTGCTCTCTGTCTTGTCAAGACTTGAGTTTTCAAATGTAACTCGAGTTTGCTTTGTTTAGCGAAAATCTTGAATGCTCTCTGTATGGCCAAAACTCGAGTTTGTCTTTCTTTATAAAAACTTGAGCATTTCACTGTCAGGCCAAAACTCGAGTTTTCAACCAAAACTCGAGTTTGCCTTTGACAGTAAGTTTTCAACTTACAAAGACAAACTTCTCTTGTGTTTACAATTTTCCGTTATCATCAAAACCAATTTGAGAACTAACAGATATTTTGGTGTTTTCCATGACAGGGAAGAGCATGAGCAACATCTGAGGATTGTGTTGGATATTCTAAGAGAGAGAAAATGGTATGCAAAAATCTCAAAATGTAAGTTCTGGATGGAGAAGGTTTCCTTTTTAGGTCATGTAATATCTCAAGAAGGAGTTTCTGTTGATCCAGCAAAGATTAAAGCTATCATTGAGTGGCTTAGGCCTACAAATATTGCAGAAGTCAGGAGTTTTCTCGGTTTGGCAGGTTATTATAGAAGGTTTGTGAAGGATTTCTTGAAGATAGATCAGCCAATAACAAGGTTAATACATAAAACGACGACTTACTACAACTCTGATATTGACATTGCCATTGGGAACGAGTGGATTTGAGATCCATAGTGATGCATCCAAAAATGGACTCGGTTGTGTTCTGATGCAACATGGGAAGATGATATTGTATGCCTCAAGGCAGTTGAAGTCGTATGAAGAAAATTATCCTACCCATGATTTGGAGTTGGTTGCTGTGGTTTTTGCTCTGAAAATATGGAGACATTATTTATATGGTTCGGCTTGTAAGGTGTACACGGATTACAAGAGCTTGAAGTATATCTTCACCCAGAAGGAGCTTAACATGAGGCAAAGGAGGTGGCTAGAACTAATTAAGGATTATGATCTCAAAATCCAATACCACGAGGGCAAGGCCAATGTAGTGGTCGATGCACTTAGTAGGAAATCGAGACATATCCTTAATGCTTTTTGTGATACCCAATGAATTATGTGAAGAGTTTAGGAGGTTGGAGATTGAAGTACTTTTACCCACAAAGCTAAAAGTCATGCTTAATGCTCTCACCATTCAACCAACTATCTTAGATGAGATCCGCGAAGCGTAGACGTCTGATTCTTTGTTGCAAGGAATTAAGGAGAAGAAAAGCCAAGGAAAAGCTGTAGACTTTGAAATTGATGAAGGTGGCACAATGAAGTTCAAGGTTAGATTATGCGTGCCTTACAATGAAAGTATAAAGAGAAAGATTTTAGAGGAAGCTCACAATACGCCCTACTCAGTTCATCCAAGAGGAGTGAAAATGTACAAAGATCTAAAGAAGAGTTTTTGGTCGCCTAGGATAAAGAGAGAAATAGCTGAATTTGTGACAAAGTGTCTGACTTGTCAAAAGGTGAAGATTGAACACAAACGACCTACAGGAGTGTTACAACCATTGGAAGTTCCGAGAGAGAAATGAGAGTCAATTTGTATGGATTTTGTCACGAGCTTGCCTCTGACTAGAGGGGATAAGAATATTATCTGGGTCATAGTTGACATGTTGACAAAGACTGCAAGATTTATTGCGATGAAGAACACATGGGGTTTGAACCAGTTGGCCGATGCCTATGTGTGAGAAATAGTGAGGTTGCATGGAGTTCCAAAGGACATAGTCTCTGATAGAGATACAAGGTTTTATCAAACTTCTGGATCAAGGTTCAGCAAGTTTTTGGAACCCAACTCAAATATAGTACAGCCTTTCATCCTGCTACAGATGGACAGACAGAGAAGACGATTCAAACCCTTAAGGACATGTTAAAAGCCTGTGCTTTGGAATTCAATCACTCATGGGATAAGTGTTTACCTTTGGTCGAGTTCTCTTACAACAATATCTACCATGCGAGCATCGATATGGCACCTTATGAGGCATTGTACGGTAGGAAGTGCAGAAGTCCATTATGTTGGAATGACTTTTGAGAAGCTGGCATTGTGGGTCCAAATATGATTCAAGAATCAATAAAACAAGTTAAGGTATTTCAAGAAAAGATGAAAACAACTCAGGATCGACAAAAGTCTTATGCAAATCAATGACGACGGCCAGTAGAATTCGAGACTAGAGAAAAAGTATTCTTAAGAGTATCACCGGTGAATGGGGTAATGAGATTTGGAAAGAAAGGCAAGCTGAGTGCAAAGTATATTGGCCCATATGAGATTATTGAACGAATTGGTGAAGTGTCGTACAGACTAGCTCTTCCAATGGAATTAGAGAATGTGCACGACGTTTTTCACGTATCTCAACTCCGGAAATATATACCAAATCCTTCACACGAGCTTCAGCCTGAGTCTATCAAGATAGATCGGAATCTTACCTACGAAGTATGTCTTGTAAAGATTCTTGATAGAAGTTAAAGAATGTTGAGAAACAAGTCAATCAAACTAGTTAAAGTTTTATGGAGGAGTCAAAATGTAAGAAGCAACATGGGAGGCAGAAGACGATATGCGCAATAAATATCCATTTTTATTCGACGAAGGTACGCAATTAAGTTTCGGGGACGAAACTTATTTTAAGGAGGGTAGAATGTAATACCCTATAATAATAATAAGAATATAGTAATAATAAAATTTAGAACTTTAATAATATTGGTATTGTTATATAACTTATTAATGAGTTGGCAATAGTTAAAGAGCCCAGCCCATAGCTAAACCCTAATTTTAAATATAAATAGAGGCCTAGCCTAAGCTAATGCTCAATACTCCTCTTCTCCTCTACTACCTCCATTATTCTTACTCTGCATCAAATTATTCTTCTTGGAGGTTAGCAAAAACGGAGACCAGGTAATCCTAATCCCTAGAACAATAGGAATTAACTCTTACATGCCGGTCTCGATTTTTGTGAAAAACCCTTGAATGTGTCGCTGCATTTGTATATTTATTTATATGCTTTTCCTTTTCGGTTAGCGTGAATTACCTTATGAAACCAAAATGTTATACCTTCTTGTATACATATATATTTCTCCTTCTTGATTTGCATGATTAACTTTTACAAACCATTTACTAATTTCGTGGTTCATGAATATACCTGTACATATTTTGCTTTGGTGACCTCAATTTTTGTGCAAGTTTACCGATCTGCTTCGTGTCTAATATATATACGTGTACTTTTAATAGTCTTTCCTCAGTGTTTCATGATGGAGCCGATATGCACCTTCCAATTGTTTGTCTCGGTTTTATGATTGAAATATACATATGTGCCTTTCATTAATATATATATATTCTTTTTAATTTGTTCGATCTACACCTGTGTTGAAATATATACATGTACTCTTTTTAAATGCTTTTGCCTTGGTTTTTGTAATTGACAAATAGCAGTATATATATTCGGTTCGGTTTCCAGAAATTCGAGAAATCCATTTTGTGTGTGATTAAAATAATTGAATCGTGGGAGGATAGTTTTGGGATGGTACCTCCTAAAGTAATGAACACAATCCTTAGGTTTTATGCCGTCGATATATTATATGATGTGAACAAGTATTATCCGTTCTTCCCAAAGTGGTGTCTGGCAGAGTTTCTTGGGACACTAATAGCAACTTTGGGAAGATGTGTGCACACTAGGAAGAGACGTTTTAAGGCCAATTTGATTATTTGTGACTGGCAGGGTTTCCCGGGTCTACCATGGTTCTCTTCCCACTAATTAAACTTAATAAAGAATAACGAAATTTACATTTTTCTTTTGGTTATATATGAATGATATTTTTATGTAAACATTTTATTTTCACTATATTATCTTTGTTTTGATTAGGATTACTAGCTTTGTTGATTTTTGTGTTTATGTGGCTGTGATGATCCTTTGGGGGAGCAGATTTTCAGTGAAACAGATTCCAAAGGTTGGGGGCTAGCAGTGAGAAGTGAGGAAGAACACTCAGTTAATTCTAGCTAGTTTCTTTTATTCTTTTTATGCTCTGAATAAAACATATTTATTTAAGTTTTGGATTTATGTTAATGTAATAAGTTAGCCTTGCACTTGTCTCAATACATGTGCGGCGGTAACACTTCCCGAATTTGGTTATTTTGAATTTCGGTAATTATTTATAAAAATTAGGGTTAACGTGCAAATTTGCCAACAAACTATTACTCAAGGAGCGTCTGGCACAAAAAACAATTGAAGGGACCAAATTGGCCAACAAACTATTAAAAAGTGAAAAAAAAAACAAATAACTATTAAAAAAACAACTATCACTACTATGTTAAAATATGAGGCACTTGCGTAGGACGGTGGCGGAAACGCTGGAGAAAAGAGTGGTTAAGCCTTCTTGTGGGTTAAGGAAAACACCAACAGAGATGGGACCCATGCGAGCAGGTGTTGTGGCAGCGGCGGTTGCTGCTTGTGGCATCGGAGGGACGCAACCAGGATGCAAGGCGTGTGCCAGTCGAAAGCTGTGGATTGCTGGATGAGTCCAAGAGGGTGAGTGGAACACCCAGCAACAATGGAAGCTTTGGAAATGCCGATGTCACCGACACTGTGACGGTCAATGGAAGACGGAGACACAAAGAGAGTGACAGGGTAATAGTTCATTGGCGAATCTGCTCAAAATTGTGTTTTTGTTTTTCACTTTTTAATAGTTTGTTGGCCAATTTGGTCCCTTCAATTTTTTTGACGCTCCTCGGGTAATAGTTCGTTGGCAAATTTTCACCTTAACCCTAAAAATTATTGCAATTTTATGTTATTATAATTGTTAGAAATTTGGGGGTGTTAGTGTGTTATAATGATTAACCGTAGTCCAATTGAGTACATCTACCTTAAATAGGCTAGGCCACAAAATTGTACCTCTCAAACCAAGTGAGTTGTGAGGTAGACCATAATGTCAAAGAATGTTAGAGGAAAATACATCTCAAGCTCACACAATGTGGCTATGATTCAGTGTTGCAACATTAACAATTTTTGCGGGTATACTACTTTAATACAAAGTGACTTGGGGCCTATTTGGTTTGAAGGAAGGGGAAGGGTAAGGGGGCATGTTTCCTTCTTTGGTTGGTTAGAGGGGATGGAAGGGAGATGATCCTTTGTTTAGTTTAAGAGGGGAGGGAAATGGTGGTAATAACTAATTTACTATTTTACCCTTACATGCTATTTTATATTTTTCTAATTATATATTATTTAAATTAATTTACACTTGGCTTCCAACTAAATTATTAAATTAATATTTTAATATGTGTATAATTATATTTTTATCAATATTTAAAATAATAAATATTTTAAAAATACTAAATTAACAATTTTTTTCTTCTAACCATAAAAAGCTTCAGTTTGCTCGTTAATTCCTCAATGTAATGAAATTTTAAAAAAATTATTTTGAGCATAAAAATATGTAAAAGTTAATAATGCTCAAAAGCTATGTTTTTTATAAAGTCAAGTCAATATTTTTCCTAAAAAGGAAAATTCTAAATATCAACAAATCATCACAACATGCTCAAATGCCTATTTTGAGCATATAACAAAATATTTGATAGTCTACATGCATATCAACAAGTCATCACAACATGCTCCAACGACTATTTTGAGCATGTAACAAAATATCAACAAGTCATCCCAACATGCTCTGATGCCCATTTTGAGCTTGTAACAAAATATTCAAAAGCCTACATACCCACAAGCTAAGTCATCACTACATGCTTAAATCCCTATTTGAAGCATGTAATAAAATATTCAAAAGTCATAAGTAATACTCAAAAGCCATGTTTTTTGAGCATCAGCAAAAATACACCTAAGTCATCATAAGGAATAGTCAAAGGACACTACCAGGAAAAAAAAGCGTACAAGACCACCACATCTAGACCTCTATAGGCGGAGACAATTTAAAAAGTATAATTGGAGGCATTTTTGTAAATATTGATTGTACTTAACACCTGTCACGTGTAATATCCTGAATTTTGGGCCTAGAAACTTGAGGATAAGCCTATATGAGGCGGATGAATATTCCCAATTCGGGAAGTATGACAAATGTTATGAGGGGAATTTCCCTTGATACTGGCAGATTAGGGTTTCCTGAAAGGCAGTCAGTTGGTGACGTGCCTTTGGTTGAGCAAATAATATCCAATGGCTATGAAACTTTCAAGAATCAAAGTAGACATGATCAGATTTAATTTGACTGGTCATATAGGTCAATTGGATGTATATACTATGAGTTATGAATTTTTGAAGTTAGCCCTTGAATCTTAAACGTTTTCTGGACCAGTGTGTAATGATTGATGAATCCAGGACAGATCACGTGTGTTTGACCATGGGAGGTATTTTCCATAACAACGGACTTAATAACGGTCACATAGCATTTGGAATCACTGCAATTGGATATTTATAGCATGAGATATGAATTTTCAAAGTTAGTTTAAAATTTTGACAACATGACTCTTCAGTGAAAATGAGATTATGTTGCACATGTCATATTAGGGCAACAAATGGAATTTTTTAATTAATCACATGCACAAGTGTCCTGAATTCAAGAAAAGTGATTAATAGGCCTTCCAAGTGAGCCTCCCAATTCGGCCAAGTGTGCACAAAGAGAGAGAAGGAGCATGATCACATGATTAAGGCACATTTTGAAGAAAAAAAAATGAAGAAGAGCATGAGATCAAATTCGGTTTAGAGGGCTTGTGGGACCCATATGATTCTTCTTCATGATATTTTAAGAAAAATATAACCTCCTTTTTCAAGCACATAAGTCGGCCAAAGCACCAAGGAAGCCATAACTGAAAACCAAGAGGAAGAAGAAGGAGAAATCTAAGAGAACAAGGTGAGCCTTGATTCTATAGCAAGTTCTAACAAGCTCTCTTGTATGGTGTTTTTCAGATGGTGTCCAAAACCCTAGATGCCAAAGGAAGAAGGAAAATTGCAAGAACATCAAGCTAGGGCCAAGGTAAGTGTGGTTCTAGCCTTATTGTTGTCCTTGGTGTTCTTGATGGTTGAACCGAATCTTCTTGCTTTCTTGTGAGTTTGGAAGCCCTAAAAACTAAGGGAAGGTTCTGTCCAAATGTCTAAAAATAGTTAAAGAATGATTTAAAGCCTAAACTATAAGCAAGAGGATGATTAGGGGCTAAATCATAGTGATTTTGGAAGTGAAACTTTGGAAAATCAAATTTGTCTTTCCCTTATCATGTTTCGGCCAGAAGAGGGGGCCTATGAGGATTGAGATTTTCTCCATTTTTATGATTCCAAGGGATTTAAAATCAAAAATTGTGTGGCGTAATGGTTAGAAAGTGATTTTGGACGACTAGAAGGATTGAATTGGGTCAAAACCCTAAATGCTACCAATGTTAATGTTTTGTGAGGCAGCCTGGTTGTGAGTGTTTTTGGATAAGTAAATGGTGTCCAATGGCCCTGAAACATTGCAGGACAATATTAGACTTCCTAAACTTTAATTTGATATCTAATATGGGCCAAATGGATCTATATATTAGTATATATAAATTGTTACAATTTGGGTATTGAAATTGCAACCAATTCAATAACAGTCTAGATTGATTGAGGTTTTTGGAATGTTGTGCGTCAATTTGGCTAAGCATAATATTTTCTCTGAATTTGGTCTTAATAAGGGTCATTTAGCCTCCAAAATCACCTCAATTAGGTCTGTGTGGAGTTAGTTATGAATTTTCCAAGTTTAGTTATAAAAACTGGAAAATTCTGTATTAACCCGTCATCTGTCAATATGTATTTATAGGACTCAGTATTTTCCTGGGATGGCTAATGAAATGGGAGCCAGTGTTAGAATTGGTAAAGTGTCCAAGTAGTAACTCTAATATCACATACTTTGTATGACTGCATATGTATGTTTGAATCCTATTTGTGAAAGTTCCGCCTGTATTGATGTTTTGGTGTACCCTATTTGTGAACCCTATTTGCTATCACATTCGATAAGAATCATTGCTTTTCATAAAACCCTCGATAGATGTTTTGGTTTCACATTTTGTTAGTGTTCTTGTTTATTGTCTTTGCTTGCATAGAAGTTTTAATCGTTGTCTTTTGTTGTCTTTCACAAATCGTTGATACTCCTTTTGCTTCTTTGTTGAAACCATGATTGAAAGTTCAGTTTTTTTTTCTTACATCCTTTTCCTTTTTACTACTTTTTATACATGGAAGCTTACAATTTTTCGTTGGTTGTATATTCTTTGTGGTTGTTGTAGTTATAGAAACAATGATGCTCACTCATTTTCTTTCTTTAAAGAAATATTGATGCTTACGCATTTTCATTGTTACGCCTTTTATCCTCTTAGTGACATATCATAATGTTCAACCTGCAATAGAAATGGACATACAAGGTGTGCACATATATTGCAAACAAGCTAAATGGGCGTATAAGTCAAAAACTTTATTTTCATTACAATGTATCTGATATCTAATATATGTGGTGGTGTAGGTAGGCCAGTATATTCATGCTTGCTTCAAGTTCAATGTAGCTCGTGTATATGTGGCCTGTATGTGACCCATTCATTTAAGGCAAGTAATGATAATTTTGGCCAATCAACACCACCATACATAGCACAAACGCTAGATAAATGCCAAATAGACCATATATTGAATGTGTAGGATTTATGAAGAGGCAGAGAGGCATGTGAAGAGTGCCAAGTTGAGTGGTTTTTTGCAACTTTCACTTATGTTTTTTGTAGACATTTGAATAGCATTAAATAATTGATATAATATGTAACTTCGTGTATTTGAAAACAAGGGATGAACATAGTTGGAGGTTGTAAATACATGCAAGCCCTTTCTATAGGACTTGAAAATTAAATGGAAAAAAGCCTTCCTTCCACAGGTATAAATATAATATTCCTTTTGTGCTTGTTGCCTTGTTATATATTTTTTGTGTGATACATGAAAGTTTAGATTTTTTCTGCAGGGTATTTTTTTTTTTTGGTTGTTGTAGTTATTGTATGTGATTGTTGTCCATGAAATTATCATGGTTGGGATTGTGAAACTTGTGATTATGACAATGATGCAATTTCATTGTATTATTCTCATAATGACAAGTTTAGCAAATCCAATCTTTATGAATTCTATGGATAAAAGTTTGTGTACATGTATGTTAATTGAATCTTGTTTTCCATGACTTTGTTCTTTTTGAGTTTTTTTTTTTGTTTGGATGCCCCCTCCTTGAAAGGGCTTAGATCATTATTGAGTGTTGGGTAGGAGTGTCGATTGTAATTTTAACCCCGACGTGTGAGAGTTGTAGATCATCATGGTTTGTATTGTGGACCATCATTAGAGTCAAATGTTTCCACCCTTGGATTGGGTACTTAGTAATCTTAGGCATTTTGGTTCTTTTGAGACTTCAGAGAGAATATAGCTCTAGCCTACCTCAGTTTTAGGTGATAAATATGGAGTAGCTTATTTAATGAAGTTAAGTCTAACATGGTTGATATACAAATTAGATAATTCTATTTTGTATGGTTGAATATGGTCATGTGATGAGGTCTTGGTTGAGAATAAAACCAAACTGAAGACCAATAATAAGGAGCTATCCGACTATGTGGAGTTACTAGTGAAAGGTTGATGAATAAGATGTCTAAATTAGACGATGAAAAAAGGTAGTGCCAGTAATATAGTCTTGGAAGGAAAAATTTTTTGAGGTGGATGACCTAGTGATGATTAGGAAAATCAAATTTTAAATGAGTGAATTATTACAATCAATGTCAGGTCATTTAGGTCAACAAATTTGTCCTTCCAAGTTTAGATCACCAGCCCTATGTTTTTCATCCTTCAATTTAGAGTTATTAATCCTTACCCTATCACTAGTATTTTGACCTAGTCGATTATTACTTCCTTATTATTGGCCTTCAATTTGGTTTCCTTCTCAACCAAGACCTCCCCACGAGATCATATTCACATATATAAAATACAATTCTCATACTTATATATTAACTTTGCTATACTCAGGTTCATTAAATAAGAATCTTCTACTTTATCACCTAAGACTAGGGTAGGGTAGATCCATTCATATTTGAGGTCCAAAAGGATGAAAATGCATAAGTATGATAACTTAGCAGCCAATCCATAGGTAGTTGAATTCAACTGTAGGGATGCTCACAATATGAATCATGTGTCTACAGCATGTAGATGTCGAGCCTAAAATTGCTTCCACTAAATACAACACAACAAACCATCTTTCTCCTTTAGAGGTGAGGAAACTAAAA
This sequence comes from Acacia pycnantha, assembly GCA_025563575.1. Taxonomy (NCBI): domain Eukaryota; kingdom Viridiplantae; phylum Streptophyta; class Magnoliopsida; order Fabales; family Fabaceae; genus Acacia; species Acacia pycnantha. The sequence goes on from JAMWYP010000066.1 coordinate 2,277,086, forward strand.
GCAAAAAACGTAAACCTTGAAAAAAAACAAATGCTAGAATTAAGATTCAATAATTATCTAATAATATAGGGCTTGGATTCATGGTTATTAGTTATAACTATATTTTATGTGGATTGCATTTATGTTTTTAGGGTTGTCTATAAAATTTTTATTGCATAATATAGTTTTAAGGTATAATAATATCCAATAAAACTTATGTGAAACAAAATAAAATGCATATTTTAAAAAAGTGCCCACTTTTTATGTCAGGTATAAAATTATCTGGTCTAAAGAGTGTGCATTTTTATTATACATTGAAACTTTTTAAGACCGGTCGTTTAACTAACTGATCTGAAAAAGTAATTTTTATGACCGATTGTTGGTCTAGTCTTAATAATAACACACTTTTTAAACCGGTTGATACAAAAGCAAACATAAACCCAGTCTAAAAAGCTAATTTCAACCAGTTTTAAAAGCTTTTTTTTGTAGTAGTTGGACTGCTTAATTAAATAGAATTATAGAACATCTTCATTATCACTTGTTTCCTAGTTGAAGGTGGACATGAATCGTTGTCCTAAGCTTATCAACATCCCAATAAGAAAGCTGTAACATCCTTAAATTTTAAGGTTTAGAGTTAATTGTAGTTTAACTTTACTTAGTCAAAGGATTAGAATAAATTAATAATTTAAAATGAAGAATCAAGTTCAAAAAAATGAAATGAAAATATGTCCTTAAAATAATTCTTCTAAATATTTGGTTGTGTGAGTGAATATACCTTATTATGGGAATTAATAATATAAAGAAAAATATGTAGAAGAAATATCATCATGAAATAATCTAATTTATATCTAAATAAAAAGAAAGAGATAAGAAAGAAAATAATTATATATTAGGGAAAATCCGTACAGGGGCCCAATTAAGGCCCAAAATCTCAAAAAGGGCCCCAACAACTTTCAAACCCCACAAAGGGCCCTAGGACCCTTTCTGACATTCAATTTTAAAGCAAAATGACCAAAAAAAACCCAAATGACTTTTTAAAAAAAGCACAAGCAGAACTCTCAAAATCATCCCCGTCTCCCTCGCTCGCTCTCTCGGTGGCCTCGTCTCCCTCGCTCGCTCGCTCGGTGGCCTCTCATCTCTGTGCTCGCCGCCTTGTCGCCGTCTTCACTGTGCTCCGTCCACCGTCTGAAGCTCGTGTGTGTCGTCGTCGACGTCCTGTTTCGCCTGTAGGTAAGATTTTGGGGATTAGGTTTTTTTGTCCCATTTTTTTAGAGAAGTATAATGCTGGCATATTTCTTAATCGCACTCCCCTTCCCAAAAATGGAGTAGATCTAAGCTTAAAGTAGGTCTTCGTTTTAATCCTTAATTGTTCTATGCCGCTAATTTCGTTCCTGCTCTTTACGATTATAAGTTAGAAGTAATACTAACACTTGGTTTTTCCTCTTTCCCTTCCATCTGTATATACTGTTAGGCGACTTCGTCATACTAATTTGGCTGTGCTTTTTAATCTATTCCTCCTCCCCACAATAAAAGCCTAAGTTGAAAGATTGTAAAAAGGCATTTGGCTTAGTTTGGCTCTTTAACTACTTATCAACTTACACACTTTGCTGATGGACAAACCACAATTGCTATGTGGTTTCAACTGCATCATGAAGGCAACTCGTTTAATGATCATTTTCCTTCTCTTTTAGTTTGCAAGTCTTGTCTGCACCTGCTAGCCTGCTAGGTGGTGATGAAGCAAATAAGTAAAACTTCTTCCACGCTTGACAAACCTTTTATAGGTTATACAAGGCAAATAGTGCTTGCATGAAAAGCAACATTAGGTACTATGATTGGAGACTCTCAAGACTGATAACACATGAATAACCTATAACATAGGAGGAATCCGGATTCATTGGTTAAACTTTCTGATTGACTTGTTTCTCATTTCATAAGGATGAGAATCTACATTTTAAACCAGTTTGTGGTGTTTTTAAAATTTAGAGGAAATTGTGTTTACTCACTCTAGTATTTGGCTCCAATTTCCATCTCTTACCTAATCTTTGAAATTTCTGCAACTGGACATGAGTTATAACTATAGCTACATCAGTGCAAAGGAATTTATATGTTCTAGTTGCTATACATGTAGAACTTTAGTACTATGTCAGTAAGTTAGCTACTGGTTACAATATTAAGATAAAATTTAAATGGGAAGAGAATTTTAGTAATTTGCATATAGCTAAAAATTTTGAAGATAAGGGGATTATTGCAATGTAGCAAAGAAACCCAATGTCCTATTATGATTTTTAATAGGTTAGGAGGGACATTACAAATGAAGCTAAATATTTCCTTTAAAATCTATATTTTGTGACTTTAAGATTATCTTTTTAGTTTTAACTTCATTATAATAAGCATGAAGCACATTAGAAAAATACAGGACATTGAAATATGATATAGCTTTGAAATTATTAGTTAGTTTGTGCTCCCTCTGTCATCTGTGTCCTAGCTTCTTTGCTTTACTAAATTTCATTATTATTCAAACTAATTTAAGTATAATAAAACATTTAAAACTCTTAAATTTTCAAACTTGGGCATGTTTGAATATTGATGTATTGTAATACTCGTAAGAGTAAGATTCTTATAGGTATTTAGTGTTCATGAGTATGATTTTAAAGGAAGTCAATTCTACATCTCAGTGTCTTTAACCTTCTAACAATAAATTTTTGAAAGGCTCTGTCTTCTTGAATACATAGCTTATATTCTTGTTGTTACTTTTGTAATGCTACGAATGGAAAACCCGTATGAATACATTGCCACTAGCTGAAATTATTTATTACTAATGTGTGCTTGTGTCTAATCTTCCGCAACTCAAAATAGTTTGGAAATTTATTTGCACATTTAATGTTATTCTTTAATGTTCTTGCTGTTTATTTTGATTATACTGAAATACCTTTCACAATCCACTTGCATGCCAAGATGCATCTTATCATATTAGTTAATTATGATCAACAGTAATTTTAAATGAACTTCGTTTACAATTGTTGTAGGTATTTGAACAAGAAAGGTGTAACATAAGAAGCAACATGTCAAAATATGAACAAAGGGATCCAAGGTTCTCTGGTTACAACCTATTCACAGTAGAATTCTTCAACAAATATGAGGAACAACATAAGGGTAAGGGCAAGGGCAAGGCTAAGTTAAGAGGTGGATTGAGTGTACAAGTGACAGAAGCCTGGAAAAGGCTAAGTTCGAATGAAAAAGCTGAATACACAAAGAGGGCTAAACAACTGAGAGCCCCGGTGAAAGTGAAGAAGTATTTGGTGCCCTTCCTAACTAGATGTGCGCCAAAAAACATTCATCCAAGCTTGCAATAACTTGAAGGGAAGACCTGAGGCGATGAGAAGGCTAAAGGCGATCGGGAACTCTGAACTATAGTTTTCCTTTACATGCCTATAACAAAATTCATGTCTCTCGGTGCCAAATATATCTTTTACATCACCAATAATGGAGTTATTCCGATCAGACACAATTGTTATGACCATTGATCCTGTAATCTGTTTTACATTATTTAGAAACCAAGCCAAATCATCATAGGTCTTACCACTAACAATGTCATATGCTAAGGGAAACATTTCATTGTCTGCATCATACGTACAAGCTGACAACATTGTTCCCCTATAAGGGCCACTGAGATGACATCCATCTATATATAGTATTGGCCGACAACCATATAGAAAACCTTTAATAGAGCAACCATATGCAATAAATAGCCTCTCAAATCTGTTATCGGGTGACCCTTCCCATTTTGCAACTGTGTCGAGGTCACTCTCTATGAGTCTATCACACAACCAAGGAATGACCTTGTAAGAGTCCTCAACTCGTCCATGTAATTGCCTCACGGCTCTTTCTTTCACCCTATATGCTTGACGATAGTTCAGTCGTACCCCATACTCACTATACAAGTCCGTTCGAACTTCATTAGCCGTCTTGTCAATATTACATCTCAGACCATCGGTTATAAGCGATGATGTCAAGTTACACTTGGGTGGATGAGATACAATAAGGCTATCATGTGCATGGTGTATGTGTTCACTTCTATATGTTCTGATGATTAGGAAAGCGGTATCTTGACGTTCTCTCGCTGAATACGCACCCATGTACCAGGGACAACCATCAACCTAGCACTTCACTATTATCTTCTTCAGCTTGTTCTTCACAAAAATGTAGGAAAACTTGTGAGCAATGCTGAATTTGTACAACGTTTCACGGAGGGTGACAGCGTTCGCAAAAATTTGTCCTTCTCCCATTATCAAATCCTTCCATTTACAATGATTCATTTCTGGCCTGGTTAATGGCACACTTTGCGAAGCACAAGGCAAGAATAGCAACTCTTGACTTTCATTGAACATTTGAGGGGGAGACATAGACAACCTAGGTGCACCTACATGAAGTTGATCACTCCTGTGACAACCAACAAGTATAAGTGCAAGTAATGAGAACCAAGTAATGACAATTTATATAGGAACAAATTACATTTCTTAACACAACAAGACTTACACTTCTTGCTCTTCCATTTGAACATTCCTTCGTTGTGATCTATTGTCATTATTCCCATTTTCTTCACTGTACACATGACAATATTCTTCATTATACCTTATTAAATGTTCTACCCCTTCATCATCTACAAGATCAACAAATGTAGATGCATCCATGCTTAGTTTGAACTTCACGAAAATCTCAGTACTTTCATTCCCATTTAAAGACGCTATGATTCTGATCAACTCCTGATATGTTGTTCCTTCCTTAATGCATTTTGTTCTTACCCTTCCACCAACATAGTCACTTTCTTGTCCTTCCCCACAAACAATGTTACCCCCCACATGGAAGAAACATAATAGATTCTTCTCGGAAGTACTAGCCATCTTTAATTATGATCTGCAACATAAAGTTAGTATTAACAACTTTAACAGTCACATTAGCAACTAAAACTGTAGCTATTAACAACAATCTCATTTCAGCATTTTCACATTCAGCCATTCCCCCTAACAAACAGACCTCCCTTTGTTTCCATGCCCAAAAACAAGCAGAACCTACAACGTTTTAACATTCACCTTGTATTAACAACTATATCAGTCATATTAACAACTATATCAGTCATATTAACAACTAAAATAGCATCTATTAACAACTATCCCTTTTCAGAGTTTTTACACCAAAGCTAGCGTCATCCCATTCCCATTAACACACCTTTCCCTCTGTTTTCAACCCAAAAAATAGAGCAACATTTTTCCACCCTACCCTAAAATGATTAAAGTCCAACTAGAATGGTGATGATGATATCTTGATGAAAAACTTAGTATTTCATACCTATTTCCAAGCCGATAATAACATAAATTGGGCCAAGCTCCAACCTTTCAACAAGCTGACCTTCTAAGTGGAAAAATATGTTCAAGAACAAAATAAAAACCCACTGAGTTCAGGCTAATGCAGTAGATGATCAGAACACACGTGGGAATATAAACGTTCTCTTCCTCGCTGAGTTGAGCAGATATAAACGATCAGACATAACCGTGCTTGCCTTGCGTCTCTCCCTCGCATTCTACGTTTCAGTTTCAGCTTTTTCCTTTTTTGATCAGGCGCCAAAAACATATCACAGAATATATCACGTTTTGTACAGACTCCTTTTTTTTTAAACCAGGGATATTAATGTCATTTCATTTTTTCATCAAATACCCATTAGGGCCCTAGGGCCTTTTGTGGGGTCTGAAAGTTGTTGGGGCCCTTTTTGAAATTTTGGGCCTTATTTGGGCCCCTGTATGGATTTTCCCTATATATTATACCTTTTAAAATAATATTATTATAATAAGAGGGTCAAACCCTAACCCTAATACCTCTCCTATATAAACACCTGATGTCCCTAAGCGCTAGACACCGCGCCTCGCTTGCTAAATCTCAGGTTCATTCTTTTCTTCATTTTTTGATCAGGCACCAAAAACAGATCACAGAATATATCACGTTTTGTACAGACTCCTTTTTTATTTTTTAAACCAGGGATATTAATGTCATTTCATTTTTTCATCAAATACCCATTAGGGCCTTAGGGCGTTTTGTGGGGTCTGAAAGTTGTTGGAGTCCTTTTTGAAATTTTGGGCCTTAATTGGGCCCCTGTATGGATTTTCCCTATATATTATACCTTTAAAATAATATTATTATAATAAGAGGGTCAAACCCTAACCCTAATACCTCTCCTATACAAACACCTGATGTCCCTAAGCGCTAGACACCGCGCCTCGCTTGCTAAATCTCAGGTTCATTCTTTTCTTCATTTTTACTGTTCATATTTTACTTCACTGTCCCATTAGTCTGAACACGTCTTTCGTTTTTACTTTCCCTTCCACTATTCCTATTCTATCAAATTTTTTCAAGTCCACCATCTCTGGCTCCATTAATGCGTGTGAGTCTGTATATTTTATTGTTATTCTTCACACCTAACCCCCATTTCTATTGCCTGTGGTGTTTGTGGATTTATATATATACACACACTCTTCAAGTTTATTCCTTTCCTCTTTATGCTACTGTTTTATTTTTTTTAAACTACCGCACCATTTGTCCCATTAACTTCCCTTTTATGACCTTTATTCCCTTTCACATACCTCTGTGTATATTGTGAACCTTTTGTTTTTTGTTTTTTGTTTTTTTTGAGTATATCCTATTGTAAATACACAAACTTTATTGTGTACTTTTCTCTTATAACACATTAGCACCTAGTACCTACATCTGAACCACTCTTGACTTTTATTTGTTTATCCATTTTATTTTAAATGCCAAATATGTCTTTTGGACTTGTTATATGAGAGTTGAGCACTCTTTGATCTTCCCTCCATGTGCGTACATATTACATAAAGGTCCAAACTTTTTCATTTCTTTTTATTTATTTTATTTGTACATTTATCTCCACATAAAGTATGAGAGAGATATTTCATCAATACAGCCAAAACACTTTCCCTTACCTTGATCCACATGAGTTTGTAAATTTATTGATTCTCCCTAATAATCCTTTCATCCCCTCCTGTCCTGACATGCGCATATAAACATATATATAGTTATTAAACCTATTATTTTTACTTTCCTACCATTTAATGAGTATATTTCTTGAACCCACTTGTCCTCTTATTTTAAGATTTCTAGCTAATATAAAATCTGGATATAAGAGATTATATGGGGCAACTCGTAAATATGTATCTACATGATATTAACTTTTTGAGGGAATCTTGAGGTTTAGAGTAGTATTAGATTAATTCTAGAGGAGTTTTTGAGTCATATATTGATAGATACATTTATGTTTGTGACTTTTCAGACTTTCATTGAGAGCTTTGGAGTGACACTTGTGTGTGATTACCTGTACATTAGGGAGTAACAGGTAACTCTAAATATTCTTCCATATACTTGTAAATTGTGTGTGATTGTGAGTAACTATCTTTTATTTAAAATTAAAGGACTGAATCATATGTATATGTGTATGTATTGTAAATTAATATTTTATATGAATTGAAGCATGATTTATTGTTACTGAACATATTTGTCATGGCGGCTGTATTTGTGATGGGTTGGAGTAAGGAGGGATTTGTATGTTGAGATCTTTTACCACGTGGTATGTCATCACTCTGTGCACAATGGATGACACTTGTCAGGGCCCTTTCTACCATGTTTTCCTTTGGCCGGGATTACATTGGAGCTTTGGGATATGTGACACCTCCTTAGTTGTATTCTTTTAAGGAGGGGAGCCATATTCCATGCTTAAGCTCTATACCTTTGGCCGGGTGTATCTTAAGTTTTGGTGAGCTTGGGACAATCCAGTCAAATGGATGAGTTTCTATTGGACTATGTGTTAGCCTATGGCTCCAGTCAGCGGTTGAGGATGGAAGGTGATATAAGGGAGGCTGCATATTGCATATTGTATAATAGTACGTTTCACATGGACATCATGATAATTAATATTGTATGAAATTATGGTATATACAAATATATATGTAATCAGCTCCTGCCTTTTGTCATATGTGACTTGCTTGTATACGGTAGAAACTTTCAGTAGTTACTAAGATGTCAATCTCACCCTATATTAAAAATTTTCAGGTGATTGTTCTAGTAGGGAGCAAGGGAAAGAACCTATGGAGTGAGCCTTGAAGGCTCGATTGTGCTCCTAGAACTTATGTTATATTATTCTATTTTCCATGACTATAAGACTTCTGCTTTGTATTTTATTATTAAATATTTTGGGAATTTATGTTGACTCAAAAATACATTTTGAATTGAATTAGTTATGTATTTTAATGATTTGCATGTTGATTATCCTTGTTAGAGATATTTCAAGTATTTTGGCCAAGATTTTGGGTGTTGGATTTTGGGGTGTTACAAAAGTAATATATGTTAGGTATCTTTTTAGCATCACATCCACATTCTTCAAGCACTTTCCAAAGCTCTTCACCTAACAATTGTGGCACTTGCATCCTTGTGGCGAAGGCTTTTTGTAAACCCAAATTTCCCTGCATTAACGCATCAATTCCTCTTTTAATTGCCTCATCCACTACATATATTGCTCGTGTTAAATTACCGTAACTTATTAGAGACACTAGCTAACTAAAGTTAGAAGTTATGGCTCCTTAAGATCTATCCTGAGTTGATGCCACTGATTATTGGGATTCAAACAGGCAGCAGAAGAAATTTATCAAAATAAATTTCGGATCCCAATGGAGGATCTATCAACGGCGTTTAAATTAGAGTAGTCAGAATCGTACCTTTCTGTCGTATGCGTCTTTGTTCGATCGTTAGGAGCCAACTGAACGAACCAGCTCCCTCTACCGGTATCCACATGAATAGGACCCCAACACAAGCAACGTGGTAGCGCCTCTAACTTTTCCTCCACATCGTCTAGGGTTTCTCTCTTGCGGCCAATCTAATACGACTTGCTCATTATCTCATAGGGTTTTTTTTCAAACCCTAATGGCCCATATTAAATATTCAAAATTAATATTTAATTAATTTTGAAATTCGAATTAGATTAAAATAATATTAATTAAATATGTTCAATAGATCTAATCTAATCTATTTATTTAATCCAAATTAAAATCCAGCTGATTTAATTTATCTTCATAAATTAAATTTGAGATATGATATCTATCTATTTAATTAAATCTGAGATACGATATCTCTATTAGTTTTAATTATTTAATTTATCAAATGAATTAAATACAAAACAAATGCTATATAATAATATTATTATCTATATAAATAATATTATTATTATTTTCGAATTTATATTTTATATATATATATATATATATATATATATATATATATATATATATATATCCATTCTCCCTAGATTAAACGTTGTATTTATTAAATCTTAGACATATCTTAGATTCAATGAATCTGGACATTATAGCTCGTGTTGGGCTATTCTTGTGTGCGATCCTTAGGCTCACATGAAGTTGGCAGCGGGCCAACACTGTACCAGCCCACAAGTCGCAAGCGATCTTTAGCAAGACATTACGACTACCCAATTCATATGAGGATCGATGATACGATGCAACCTATCATACAAACATGTCACGTCCCTTTTGTCACGCGATAATTTGGTCAAGGATAAAGCATGGATAGTGTCATCCTCCTGTTCTTGACCATTACTTTCTCGATTCTTGAGTAGTCTAACAATTGACACGGAAACTCCTTTCCATCGTAGTATGGCCATACTTTTCTCAGACTTACTCATCGAGGGCCCAGTAATATCTCTTTACAAATGTGAGGGACAAATTTCATCTTGACCATTCACATCCCTCTGCATTGAAACCACTAATCTCGATCAAAGCCTTTATCATCACCCGGTCAAATGTGACTTTTGACTAGGTCAAAGATTAACGACTCTCATGTAGGAATCCATGATGATCTCAAGTCAAAGGGCATTGTGACGTGGTTATACATGAGATAAGCTTATGACTTAATTCATGCAGCTTTCTTATAGTGGGTCGATCCAGCACCTTGTACTCTTACAAGTGCCTAAGACTTTGATTTGTATCTCCATACCTTATCAAAGTCATACTGGTCTTATTTCATCTTTGCTCCCGCATAGATGACCGACCACGGACATTTAGGACAATCTCCATGATACATCCAAGGATATGGTCATCATAATAAACATGCAAATGATATGATAACAAAATTGGAGAAATACTTTAAATAACAATAATGTTTAAAGTACAATAATTGGTCCCTAGGACATAATTTCCAACAGTGATTGCATTTCTCTTGTACTAATTTGAACTCTTAATGAAAAGGAGATCAAGTGATTTGAATCATCTAAGAGGACGACGATAATCTGATAGTGGATGCAATAGTAATGGCGGCCAGCGATAGGAAGTGGAGGTAAAGGTTAGGGAGGATAACCAAGAGGAAGAGAAGAGTGTAGAGGTTATGGATTAGGAGGAGAAGAAGGTGGAGCTGGAGGTTGGGGGAGAGGATTGTCCAGCAATTCTTCAGCTTGCCATTTACCATGATGATTAAGAAAACAGAAGAGGACAATGAAGAAAATGTAGGAAAAACATATGAAAATGAGGAGTGTAAATAAATTGGAAGTAACGAGTATGTTGGAAGTTGAAGAGGATTAGTCCTTGTGCAATTATGTTTTGTTCATGCGGGCTAATATATGTGTTACGTGACGGTTGTTTTGTAAGAATCATGAGATGTGTTCTTTTTTTACCATATTTTTTGATCTATTAGTACCCATGATAATTACACTTTTCTATTTTTTTTAAAAAACAATAACTGAATAGTGGCGAGTAGACTGATTACCTTAGGTTTGCCACTAATTTTTGGAACTTTGGTTAGTTGCATATCAGCATATCACTAATCATTAGGCTCCTTGTCAGTAGAGGAGTGCCTAAATAATCTGAGAGTATGTCAGGATCATGGCCAATCTCATACTCATGAAGAATGAAATTGGCCTTCCTATTCATAATCAACAGGTATGCAGCAAGCCTCCTTACGACATGGTCAATGTGTTTTGTATGTCATATCATTGCTTATAGTTAAGGAAGCATAGGATGTGGAGGCAGAGGTGGAGGAGAAAGTGGCAGAGGCTCGTGCAGGGGAGGACGAGTAGGAGGTGGCGGTTGGGGAGGAGGAGAATGAGGAAGTGGAGGATGACGCCAAGGATTTTTTGGAAATTCTTCTGCACGTCGTTTCATCTTGGCGATTAAGAGAAGACGTGAAAATTAGGAGTTTAAATAGACATCATCTGGAAGGAACATTAAAAAAAACCATCATTTCACAAGTTGGAAGTTTAACAGGAGTAGCCTCGTGCAGTAGAGGGTAATAAAAGGTACTTGCTCTCGTGACAATCATCGAAGAACGAGGACACACCCACAACCAGCATAACCAGCATAGGGAAAAGAAAAGCCTTAAAAAGTTTTAATTAATGGTTATTAAGTTAGAACTGTTAAGTATGTTAGTGTTATTTGTAGCTGTTATCTATGTAACAAGAAGAATTTACGGTTATTAAGTTAATAACGTGAAGTATTAAGTTGTTTTTTCTTTGTTAACTCAATTGTTTAATATTTTTTAAAAACATTGATGGTGTCCAATCATCACTACCACTATTGTCAACGTCCTCTTCAATGACATCATCAGAGGAAGGAGATGAAGGGTCTGGCAGCAAGTCATATTAGACATCATTATGATAAAGTATGAGGTTCAACTTCCTATTCAACTTGTTGGCGTATGCCATGAGATGCCTTGTAGAGTGTATTAGTTCTCAGTGTTTTGATGATAACAAATACTAAGGTTTTTTATATAATAAATTGTTTAAGTGTTTTAGAAAGGCTACTCGAGCAAGGAACTTAATGCCCAAGCATAGTTTAATAGTTGGACCATGAATGCTCGAGCAGAGTGACTTGCGTGCCTGAGCATCAGCGGGTTGATAGCAAAGTTCAGAGGAAATATGCGCCATCATGCAAAATAAAAGCCATGCCCAAGCAAAGTGTAAGTAATGCTAGAGCAAAGGTAAAACAGTGCTCGAGCAGTATCAACATATTATTCACTCTTTGTCTCTGAATGACTTGTGCTCGAGCATGCTCGAGCAGTATCGCTGAGTCTCTTAGTTGTCGCCTCTGTATGCCTTGTGCCCGAGCAAGATACTATCATGCCCGAGTAGCATGCTTGAGCAGGAACCTAGTGCTACTCAAGTAGGCATGCTCCTAAGCTATTAGTTGCTCTCGGTCTCAACTATGCCCGAGCATAGTCTCTGGGATGCTCGAGCATTGGTGACACTGGCTCAGAATGATGCCCGAGCATTAAGTCTTAGTTGCTCGAGCATCAGGGATGGTTGATGTTTTTAAAAGCTTCATTCTAAGCATGCTCGAGCAAGCACAATTGAGTGCTCGAGCATGGTGCTCAAGCAGTAGCTCAATGTTGCTCAAGCATAGGATATTATTCTACTCTTACAACATATTTCCTCTATGGTTGCCCGAGCATACTAATAGCCATGCTCGAGCATGACCATCCTCTGTTAAGTAAAACAAGAAGTTTTAGATTCAAATCTCTTAGGTTATCTTCAAATCTCACTCAAAGTTATTTAGACTTAATACTAATTATCATTTGAGTGTATTGCAGGTTGTTAACCGTTGTTTAGGTAAAAAAAACAAGGTTCTGACAGAAGCATTAAATGTTGAGCCGAAACAAAGCATAAAAATGACATCTTCCGTCTGTGCCCAAAGTAAAACATGTCAGCAACGCCCATTCCTCATTTAATGTTCTTTCTCAACGGGAAAAAAGAACAAGGAATGTCAAACGACCTTTGCTGACCAAGCAACGTTCAAAAAATGGGTTTCACCTCGGTTCGTGTTTAACGGGAAGAATTCATGTCTAAACGGATTAATGAGCAAGGACTTCATCAATGTCTTCCACAACGGCCATCGATGTTCCACCTATAAATACCAGAAGCATTGAATTCTTCAACTACCAAAATGTTGTGCATTCAATTCGAATTTATTGCAATCTATTGTTTCATTAACTTCGCTAATATCTTCGGATATTTCAGTGTACTTCAGTGTTTATCTTTTATCTACTCTTGAGGAGTTTCTAAACATTTATTTGATTATTGTCCTGTTAAATTTTAAGGTTGTGGAACCTTAAGTGTGGGTGTACAATTACAACTTGTAAGGGGGAGTGAGTCATAGTGAGAGGATCATCCGAGTACAGTGTGTAATTGTAATTGTTTCGAAAGATAGTAGAAATCCCAGGTGTTCTGAGGACTGGACGTAGGTCGAAGAGTTAAACCGAACCAGGATAATCTCTTGTGTCTTTCTTTTCTTTTATCTTCCTCTATCTTTGGTGTTCTTGATTACTTAGCGAAAGAATTTTTGTAATCACCTATTCACCCCCCTCTATGTGATATTTCATCTTCATAGTGGTCAAGGCTTGTCAACGTCTGTATTAGAGCCTCCATTTCAGGAGGAGGTCGAAGAGGAGGAGGAGGAGGAGAAGAAGGTGGGGGAGGAGGGGGTGATTATGGAGGAGGAGCTCCTTAAGGTCTTAACATGATGAAGAAGAGAAAAAGAAGCCGATAAAGAAAAATAGTCAAGATCAAAAGGAATCGATCGTGAGTTTAAATAGAGGTACAACGATGTTACAAAGGGTTTTGACTTATGAACTAGTACTTGGGGAAGACAAATTGGTTGAAGTGTTACATGACGATTGTTTCTTAAGAAACGTCGTTTTTCTCATTCATACTTCACAGTCAATTATTACGACCATTATGTTTTTTTTTTTTTTTACTGATATAAGGTTGGAAGACAAATTAGTTGTAAGTGTTACATAACGGTTATTTCATAAGAATCGTTATTTTTGTCACTAGATAAGTGGTGGCTAATAACTACAATCGTTATATTTTTATTTTTTCAAATTTCATATCTCAATATATGACAATGCACATATTTTTCTTTTAAATTTTGCATTATATGTTCTTATGCGACCTTCGCCTCAACATACATGACGTTTTTTTGTTGTAACCAGTATTTATTAAGCGTCATATATATATATATATATATGCGCAAAATATGTAGTAGAGATTCCAAGATTACCTCTTCTATTTTAAAAATGTACATAAAACTCTTTTAAAATTAAAATGTATGTTACCTAGGGTTATCAAACCCAAACCAATTCGACCAATTCAACTCGAAAACCGGCGAACTAACCCCTAAACAGGTCCGGTCCGATCATCAACACGATTATCTTTTTTTAAATTGATTTTGAAAAAAAAAATTTCATAATCTCATATTAATAACCTCTAAATCTTCACTTCATCTCTGGTTTGGCCTCAGGTCAGCTCCAATTTGACTCTGATATGACACACTGACCCTTAACTCAGTACCCCGATTGGTTCAATGATCAGTCCGGATTTAATAATCTTGATATTTCTCAAACTTTTCATATATATAAAAGATTTCATTTCTATCCACATAAAGCATTAGTTAACGGTTATATATGTTTAACTCAAAATTTTGTTTTGATAAAACTTCTCCAACCTATAAATTTTAAAACGTTTATATTTGCTCAAAAAATAAATTTTAAAATAGAGAGAGGTCTATATGATTATTGTAAAGTGTAAAAAATTAGAGTATTTTACTTATATATTTATTATGCGTGCTTATAAAAAGTTTAGTGAAGTGGGAATCATCAATATTTAAAATTTTAATGTCAGGATATATATATATATATATATTATATATATATATATATATATATATATATATATATATATATATATAAAATTACCAAAACACCTTTCATTAATTCACCTAAAATTACTAACACACCCTTCATTAATTCAAAACGACGTAGTTTGGGGGTCACTGAAGATAACTCTATCTCCAGTGACTGGAGAAATACTTTTCCCATATATATATATATATATATATATATATATATATTATCATTGAAACTAATGCTGTTACGATTAGAAGATTAAAAAGATATTTTATAAAATGAAGGGAGCAAAATGAAATTTGATATAATTAAAAAACGTAGAAAGAGTGTTATAAAAAAAACGTAGAAAGAGAATAATACTGCAAATGAATTAATATCTACAATCTCCCGAAACGTTATCCACACTCCACGGCCAAGACCAAACCGAGCCAACGAAGTGGCAGTTTGGTGCTAAAACAAGATATTTTCATATACTCACAGCTTTTCACTTTCACAGCTTCCTTCAGTTGAGGAGATTTCCATTCCCTTAACAATGAACTCCATCACTCAATTACACTACTCTTCTTCTTCACTGCTTCCTTTGAATGCCCACCACAACCACCACCAGTCTCTTCTTCTAACGAGGCGAACCACTCTGCCATTTCCAGCCATGACGAGAACTGTTCAACAGAGCCCAGTAATGAGGAAAGCTCTTCCTCATTCCTCTGTTGTTATTGCAGCATCCTCTTCCTCTCCTAAGCCCCTCGACATGTCAGTCTTCCTCCAAACCAGGTCTGCTTAGTTTCTTTGCTTCATCTAATCTCTCATCGCCATCCATCATGATAATGCCAATAAATTTTTTTTTTTTTTTTTGGCTAAAATACACAAAACTTCCATAAATTTTTATCCGGTTGCATATAACCTTTGTAACTTTTAAAAATTTAAATTAAGAACTCTAATGTTTCATATTTTAATTATCAATATCTGATGATAACATTACGGTTAAAGCTAATTTTAATATTTTTTATTATAAATTAAGTCATTTAAAAAATAACAAGTAAGGGTAGTATTTAACATGTAATTTTAAGCTTTTTATTTTTTTATTTATTTAAAAAGATGTGATCAAATAAACATTTTAAATATATTTTCAAGTACTTAACAATTTTATTTTAAGTATTTAAAAATATTCAAATTAAACCGCTTATAATTAAAAAATATAAAAATTCTGACTTGGCAAAAATTGTTAACTTTAATGGTAGAAGAGTTAATGGTCAAAACATAAAGGGTTAAAGAGCAATTTAGCCAACGAACTTTTATTTCAGAAGCGTCCAGTATAAATAACTTTTAAGTTGACCAAAAATACCAAAAAAAATTTAAAATATGTAGTCATCACAAAAAAAAAAAAAAACTTTTACCCCAGGAGCGCCCAACACAAAAAAATTTTACTCCAGGAGCGCCCAATACAAAAAAATCTTACTCCATTTTTGTGTTGACTTCATATTTTTAAAAGTTTTTTGGTATTTTTGGTTCATTTAAAAGTTATTTGTGTTAGACACTCTAGGTAATAGTTCGTTGGCTAAATTTCTTTTTAACCCAAAGCATAAAACATTAGATCCTAATTTTAAACTATTAAAAAATAGAGAGGTAATATCGAACTCATCCAAAATCTATTGCAATTTTATGTATTTTAGCCTCTCTTTTTTTAATAATACTGAAAATCTGATATGCTCTTAAAATGGTTATTGCAGTGCTCTGCTTCTCTTTCTATACTTGACAGCAAATTTCTTAGTGCCAGAGCTCATCTCTAAGTATTTCGGATTTGACAAAGTAAACGAAGAACAGAACACTAACGATGATGATAGATAGAATGGTACAATTATTATTATTATTATTATTATTATTATTATTATTTGTGGTGATTTATGTTTGAATGCGAGATTGGTGTTATTGGGAAAGTCTTTAGGTTTGCTTATGCGTGGAAATTGGCCAGCCCTACATAAAAAAAGTTTTCTAAATTTATTTGATGGATAAAATAATTGAGGTTGACTCTAATTAATGAACAAACAACTGAAAAGCACTGAATTGCAATCCCACGACAATTAGCATTTTTATTTTAGAGGAACTTAAATTTGTTAACTTGGTATTGTACGGAAAATATAAACTCGTTAAAATATTGAATTATATCCCCCACCCCAAAAAAAAAAAATCTTACTACAACACTTTTGTCTAAAGCATTAAGGTCAATAGCTAGTTACAATTTACAAACGGCAACACTATGAGATCTAGGTGAGTTTGGGATAAATTATTTGTATGCGTCCATGTATTTAAATTATATAAAAATAAAGGGGTAAAGGTGCAAAAATATACATGTGTTTTACCCGGAGAAGCGTCCAACACCATGTGTTTTTTTTAGGAGCGAAAATACACATGTGGTTAGAAAATAGGTGCAAAAGTCACACCACCGTTAAATCTGATTTGACGGTGTTAACTTTGGAGGTGGGGCCCACATTATTTTTATTAAAATACCAAAATGCCCTCACCCTCCAAACCTCTGATTCTTCGAACCAGAACAGAGCCATGTCTGAAGCTTCATTGTTCCATCACCATCCCTTCTTGGTTGCCGGCGACAATCCTTCACCGTCGCCGACAACCTTCGCCTATTCTATTACCTATGCGAGCTCAAAACTATAAAGACCAGAGAGATATAGACAACACCATAAAAATGAACATTCAACATCAAAAGTTCAGCCCAGACAGAATTGCAGTTGCAGTGAAACATATGTATAAAATTATTGATGATAGATGATATAAGTGAATATCTTAAACCCCGAGGTTGTTCTTGGCTTTCGCCAAAAGGGACATGCAGAACCTTCAAAGCTTTAGAATAATTTCTCACAGAAGTTGCTAAATTCGATAACTAAAATAAGAAGTACCTGTCAAGAATACGCTGGTGATCCATCCTGGCATCACTTATGCGGGGGATGAAGGAATTTATCCCAGGCACATGCTGGAATTTGAAGAAGTTGAGGAAAAGAACGCTTCGCCTCTTGGTTATAGCAAATTCGAAACAAGGGTGCAAAAAGGAGTTCTTCCCTTGGACCTCGCAAGCATTGCATATGGAGTGTTAGAGAGAGAAACAAAGCAAGAACGAGATATATAGAGGAAGAGAGGGATTGAAGAGCAGGGTAAGTCTTCGACAGGGAAGGCGAACCGAAGAGACGGCACAGAGATATGGTTTTCTCAAAACGGGTCCAGATCAAGATTTGGGGGGGCGGCAGTCCAGATCGAGATGGGGGGAGGGGCGGGGCGGGGTGGTCTTTGGGGGGGAGATCCGAGATGGTGGTGCAGGGGGGCGGTTGCAGATCGAGATGGGGGGAGGGCCGGCGGTCTTTGGGGGGGATCTGAGATGGTGGTGGGGGGCGGCGGTTGCAGATCGAGATGGTTTGGGGGGCGGCGGTTCAGATCGAGATGGTTTGGGGGGGCGGTGGTCCAGATCGAGATGGGGGGAGGGGCGGCGGTCCAGATCGAGATAGGGGGAGGGGCATCGGTCTTTGGGGGGGGCGGGCAAGATCCATATCGAGATGGTTGGGGGGCAGTCCGAACTTGGAGCAGGTTTTTTTTTTCTTAAAGGCATTTTGGTATTTTCATGAAAATAGTGTGGGTCCCACCTCTAAAGTTAACACCGTCAAGTCAGATTTAACTGTGGTGTGACTTTTGCACCTATTTTCTAACCACATGTGTATTTTTGCTCCTAAAAAAAGCACATGGTGTTGAGCGCTCCTCCGGGTAAAACACATGTGTATTTTTGCACCTTCACCCAAAATAAAGGGTTAAGGTGCAAATTTGTTCTAAATATTTCGCTGATATGTAATGTTACCCTAAAAGGTTTTTTAGGTTTAATATTGCCCTTTTAAGTGTTAAAATGGAGCGATATTGTCCTTTTCCGTTAAAAAGTTATTGGTAAATGTCAATTTTTTAACAATCAATATTAGTTTTTTAACAATATAAGGCAACATTGTTACATTTTAAAATTTCTGGGGTGACATTGAACTCAAAAAAGCTTTCAGAGAAACATTACTCCTCAGCGCAAACTTTTGGTTGCATAAAAAGAGCATTAATTAATTTCTCCTCAATACCCTTACTTTGATATTCTCCAACTTTCTAAAGAGCACTCCTTAAGTCATAAATAACAACCTCCTAAATCATAATCTCTATTTAAAAACTACTACGGTCTTTAATATAAGAACTAGTTGACATTTTTTTGTTTAGAGAGATTGTAGAAGCAAAATTAGTTACATTAAAGTATTTGTATTTATTGTTTTTCTCCAAATTAATTTGCATGACTTATAAATTAATATACTACCTCATGTACTAATATAAGACCCATTTGATATTTTGAAGGGAAAAAAAAAACTAAGGAAGCTAATTAAATTATTTTTAAGTATTTATATTTATCATTTTTTCTTCAAGCTAATTTGACTGACTTATAATCTGATATATAATTTATTCATACACAACATATCATGATTAAGTAATTGAATTAGCTCATTTAATCTCATACACCATATGCATGATTAAATAACTTATTTAACTTTTTTTTATTTCTCTAAAAAAAAACAAGCCAGTTGGCTCTTAAATTAAGAAAAGAAGGGAGCATAAAGTTTTGGTTAACTATATTTCTAAAATTACATAAAATTGTTAATTGTCAATCAACCCCATATAATAAAACCAGGGGTAGCATTATGCGTAAACTTTATACTATCACATTATAGATTCATGAATCCAAATAAAAAACACTAACATCAAACTGATGAAGGACAAAAGACTAAAACAAAATCTAGATTTCCTTTTGTGATTAAACAAGTATTGATACACTATGGAACTCAGCAATCAAGATTTTGAAAAAAGAACAAGGAAATTTACAGTTACCCGCTGGAAGAGGTAATAAAGAAAATTAAAAAGAAAAACATGTTGTTCTTGCTTATCCCTCAATAAAATGAAGAAAGCTCATGAGAGCTCTGCCGAAACGACTGTCTGATTATTTTCTGGAGTGGGAGATTTCCCTCCTGGGGAAATGTCTTTGAATTTAGAAGATTTCTTTGAAAATACAGATGACTTGCTGTCGAAGAAACTCGAGAAGGATTGCCGAATCGAGTTGTCTTCAGAGTCTACCAAGTCTTCAGATCCAGGTTTTCTCCCAGGTTTATCTTTGCCACGAAAGATAAAGTTTAGCCCCTTGAAACGACGCTTCAGCTCGCCGCTAGTTTTAGCTGATTCTTCTGCCTGCTTGATCATCATTAGTGCTTCCTCAGGATTTTTTAACATTGTTTCCACAGTTTGATATACCTATACCATGAAAATGACCATTATGACATACCTATAGAAGCATGTCTTCAGAGATCAATTTTTAAAATCCAATTGGGTCAAAGGTGGTGGTATTTTACAAAGAACACAATGGAACATATGGATTATTTCACCAAGGCGTCAACTAGTAATGGTTTATTACCAGAATTTTCAGAGAAATTAACATATCATAAAATAGGCCGTTGTTCCACAAGTACTGACCTGGCAAAGTTCATCAAGTCTCTCACTCCAACTGCTGCTTTGACAGCTGACAACTATGTACTCCTTGCAGTCGGAGAACAACTTTGAGAAATCACTGCTACCAGACAGCAAAGGCTCTGCTATTGTAACTCCTAAACCAAGCTGTATAAACCAAGCAGAGAACATGGTTAGCATAGTACAAAACTGATTCTATGGTTTGACAATAGAATTCTTTTTCTTTAAAAGTTTGCCTCCACATATAAATGCAGCCTGGTCAACTTGGAGAATGAAAAACAAATTGAACTTCTATCATATATGATATTCCTCTTAAGTTGTGCATTAAGAAGCGTCTTAGTTCCTCACTTTACAAAATATAGGAAATTATAGCCTTGCTTTGAATGCTTTGAACATCACCCGAGAATGATATAGTATTTTGGGTTATTTTTTCATCAGGCCACTGTTGATGATGTATAATAAAGGTATCCCTTTCTTTAATCCAAAAAATTAGGGTCTACAGCGATTCTGGGAGGTTCTTAGAGAAGCGCAAATGTTATGTTTCTTTAATTATTTTGATTCCCTCATTAGAAGACATAATTAGAGTGTATAATTTATTTTGTAACTTCCAACTATCATATGAGTTCAATATTATAACTTCTTTGAAAGATCCATATTGTTGAAAATGGCTGACAACTATGTTTCTATCCCCAACATGGTGAACAAAAATAAAGAACTCACCAAAGAAACAAACAATTGTTTAAAAAGTTCAGACGGCTGAATGTCCTCAAAAGCGTGTAGGATGCCCTCCCTACAAATGAATGTAAAAAGTATTCAAGTTAGATAGATCCAACAACAAAAACTAAATTAATACCTAGACTTACACTGCCAAATCCTCATCAAATAGAGGTGTCTGTTTAACAGCTGGTACAGGTTTAGAAGTAGCCCAGAGTTCGCGCCACAAATTACCTGCCAAGAACATGCAGTGAAGTTCAGCAAAGTCTCCTGGTATGATATCACAAAAACTTACAGCAGTTGTGCCTATAGAGCCCAATTATCGAACAAAAACATACAAGCCAAAATGTAAGTCAGATAAGCCTAACTGAATATGTTTTGCCAGACAGACTAAATGCAATTTAATTATTATGTATCAAGAAGAAAATGTCACAGAATCTGATAGCAAGTCCCATAAATGAAGGTAAGAACTTTGATACTTTTAAATAATAAAAATTTTCAAGATGCTTTACCCTAAATTCTTAATATCATCTTTAGATGTAATATTCTCTAACTTGTACACCAACTCAAACGTTTATGAAGCAATTTATCAATAACTTTCATTTTCACTATATCGTTATAGTCCACTCAAAATGCAAGTGAATGACTTAAATCACCAACTTCAAACCAGGTAATGAAACTTAACCTTGGCCTTTGGGACATTATATCTAAGGATCCCAAAAAATCACTGAAGGGCTAAAGATAAAGAAAAAATAAAATTAAGATGTCCAATATTGATAGAGTACCGGATTAGCGGGAGATAATGGGAGTTGCAGAAAATTTAGAGATTTTAGGAATTAATATTTAATTAATTGAATCTGTTTTTATTATCATCTTTAGGAATTATGAAATAAGGGGAATATCTTATTAGATATTATCTTTTATTATTATCTTTAAGAATTAGGAAATAAGATGAATATCTTATTAGATAAGATTTAGTTGTTAGGATTTATGATTATTAGTTATCTAAATCTTATATTTAGATATATTTTTAGATTTCGTATTTATATTTTGGATAGAGTCTACTCTCTGTAAATTATTATAAATAGGCATAGTGCCTCATCAATAAAGTGTCAAGTATTTCAGAGAGTAATTCAGTAGTGGAGATCCTCCTTGGACTTTAATAGTCCGATGAGCTACAGATTCTGACTCATCTATTATTAAGGATATGAGCTGTTCTTATAGAATTAGTGAGATACTCACTTATTCTTAATTAGTGAGATACTCACTTATTCTTAATTAGTGAGATACTCACTTATTCTATAAAACAAAGGTTGTTCTTAGAGAGCTAGTGAGATCCTTACTTCTCTCTTTAAAAACAAAGTAAATCTATTTCCCTTTCTATTCCCAATTTAATCGCATAACCAGTATCCCATCAAATCCACATAAAGTTAACAAAGATACAAAGATAAAAATTGTGATGCATAAAACTACAGAAGACAGGACAAACAATATACAATAGCTTTTGCATTTCATACATATGTTAATATAGAACCTTCACTAAAGTGGAAAAAAACAGTTGGAGAAACAATTGAACCAGTGAAGAGATTGGCTGGATAACCTATCTTTAGAGTAACACAAGAAAAAGGGAATGAAGTTGCGTAGGGAGTGGAGACATAACCCCTTCTCCAAGTAGGCAGGCAGTGTGTATGGGATTATTCGGCAATGGCCTAGGCACATGCCAGTTACATTATGCACTGGCCAACTAAATCTCACAAGAAAATAAATTAATAAATTTCTTATTTTATTCCTTTGATAAGGGAAATAAAAGACTCTTTCCATGTTCTCTTCAAAAAAGAATTAAGATAAGGTCAAACAAGCTGAGGAGTTTAAAAGGGCGGCTCAGTGCACAAGACTCCCACCAGGTGGGATCAGGGAGGGATAAATGTACGCAGCCTTACCCCCACAATTGGAAAGGTTATTTCTAGGATTTGAACATGTGACTTCCAGGTCACACGACAGCAACCTTACCACTGTGCCAAGACTCACCAAGCTGAGAAGTTTAAAACACAAAAATTCCAAACATTTTTGGCATAAATAATGTGTAGTATGCTAATCTCAGCAGACCTTTCTTGACAGCTAAGCAAACTACAAACTAACAAGATGATAGGTAAATCATATAAACAATCTCACATCTTTTTCTCACTGCAGACAAGGTGAAAAGAAGTAACAGTTTGGGTCCAAGCAAAAAAGAAAAACAACACTTCACAATCTTATGTGATAGAGATTTTTCAACCACAAAATTTTGCAGCTGCAGAACACAAGTAAGAATAAATTATTAAAAAATGTGATACTACACCTTCTTTTTGCATTCGCTGACTTAGGTAACCTCTGGTGGACAATGACTCACCAGAGTCACCACCATCAGAAGAATCTTTAGCCTCAGTATCTTGTTCACATTCTGACCAATCAGGGGGAGAGTGCCATCTCACAAAATCTTCCAAAATACAACCAGGGTTGGCAGCCTAAATCATGAAAGTAAATAAAAAGTAAACAGATTAAAACAATAGACACATTCAAATTATTACATGCATTCACATTTTTGGTATAGTTATCTTCAAGGGAAAGCCCGACCTTGAAAGCCTGCATATCTGAGAGAAGTTGAGAGCACCCAGCACCAACACTGATCATAGAAGATAAGAAAACTTATCAAAAAAATCCCCAAGTGACACAATATCATTTATGGATCAATCGTAGATGGCTGAGCCAGTCTTAAAAGTCGCACATATTGAACCAATAGGACTATAGAAGTTTAATTATAAGTATATCAAAACATAAATTTTTATACTTTTAGTTGGTTAACTCATTGAACCAATAGGAATAAAAATATTATTGTTATAAAGAAAAAAGGGAATTGACATGGCAAGCACCAAGACCTCATCACTTTGATGCAGCAAGAAATGGCAGGCACATCATCAACATCATCACTTTAAGATATATGCAAGTGAACTTAGGTTTATCAAAAGGCTTTAGATCTAAACATAATAAACTGCATCAGATGGATCTCAGTCAACAAACCTCCCAGTCCGCAGCACAAACTCCTCTGTTTCTTTGATTAGATCTTCTGTAAGCAAAGGTCCTTCCTACATGTTATTGTTACAAAGATCTCAATTATAGGAGTAACACGAAATGGGTACTTGTTTAGGGCCCGTTTGGATGGGCTTTTTTGATTAAAAAAAAACACTTTTTTAATGCCAAAAATAATGGTTTTTAATTAATTTATGGTTTAGATGATTTTTTTTTAAAAGTAAAAGTTATAAAAAAAAGCCAAAATGCTGCTTTTTTTAAAAGCTCCAATTTGGAGCTTAAAAAAAAGCACTTTTTTTAAATGCCCATCCAAACGGGCCCTTAATGCAGTAATCAAACCAACCAACCTGCATGACCGGAGAGTACACAGGCTCGCCAGTTTCTAGCAACGTCAGATCCCCTGATGGGCAATCAGCACCAAGTCGAATAACGAGCTCTCCCGTATTTAATCTAGCATATAAAACAGGGGCTTTAGGAATGCTATCACGATGGTCCATTGATTCTTTAGTAATTGAACTGCCTTCCATCAATGAGTCCAGAGATTCAGTGGCAATATAACGGCGCCTTTTCCTAGAGATGCAACAATTAATTACTTGAAATTGTTGATATAGAAGACACAACTTAAGATCTGGAATCTCATCCAGGGGCACTCCAGGTATATGTTGCTCCTCAGACCAAAGTTTTTTCAGCTGCATAAATGGGAGGAAGCTAATTATTTACAGAAGCAAGTTAGGAGGGGGAAAACAAAAGTATCATTACTGCATCCTTAATCAGTTCAAGTTACAGCTTCAAACCAGCAGTTCACTAGGGAAAACTTCTTTTCCATTCATGAACAGAATGAGGTGAAATAAAATGCCATGCTCTCTAACTTTTCATGATCAATCTAACTTTTTATGATCAAAAGGCACTGAGAAGTTTTCAACAGGAGTTTGAATTCTCAACATGCATAATATTACATCATGTGCACTTCTTTAGTTTGATCAGTATTTCTTTGCCATCAAAGAAAAGAGGGAGGAAAAAAAGTGGAGAGAAACTTATTAAACCTAGTGAAAAATATAAAATAATATTGTCCCAAAAAACAAGATGACAAGGGGAAAAAGAATTCACAGCACCTCAGAAATCATAAAGAGCAATAAACGTTTGCTTTAGCAGAATACAATAGATCATAAATCATAAGGATCGGGAAAGCAAATTAAAACCAATTGTTCATACAATATAAGAAACAACAATTTTTTACTGATTTTAACATACTTCAACAACAACCCTGCACCAAAACAAAGCCATTTTTCGAAGGCATCTGAAGTTTCCAATGATTTCAGCTAGCTTAACAACTATGCTTTCAGGAGGAGCACCGTGAATATCCCTTGCCAAAGATGCTATGCAATTTTCCTCTGAATTAGAGTTGATCTTCCTTTTGAGGAATTCTCCCTCTGCGAATATCTTGCAAATATTACCACGGAAGTGAAAGATCACCACATAAAGCATTAAGAAGTTTATATATTAACAAAAAAGTTCATTAATACAATTATATTATCAGCAAGCCACCTAACATCCATATACCTGGATCAAACAGAGAATTAATCAAAAAACCAAATTTTTCATCTTTAGTAAAGTCAAGGGGAACTTTGTCCTCCTTTCCACCTAGCACTAAGGCCTTCACTGCTTGGAGACTTAAGCCCCCTTTGTCTCCAGCGGGAGAAGAATTTGCTGATGAAGCTGTAAAATCTTTAACTGACCTTGCTCTCCTCCCATCCCTGGAAGAAAAGGTTCACCACTTTCAAAGAATGGTCTACTTGTATCAGAAGATGAAAATATTTCTCAACAATGGAAACAAGAAGCTTGAAAGTTCGTTCTAGTAATCTTTCTCGTATAAATAAATTGCAAGAGTAAATAATTCAGTACAACAAGAACAGGTGGCATAATAGGCCAGCAAAGGTTAAGGGTGAGCAGGTATATCTTACTCCACAGCTACTGCCAACTGCCTCAGCACAGATGATGGAGGAATGGGGTCTTTTGTTGCAGCAATCAAGCCTTCAACGGTTGGTGTTGCTTCAGAAGCCTAAATTGATTTTTTTTAACCATATGTCATTAAAGCAATCCATTTGTATAATTGAATCGCTCAATGAATGAGAATATGCCAATATTTTTCTCATAGAACTTGATGGCCACTTAGCTTTGAGATTAGTTTATGTGCACCCTATCACCAGCAGATATGTAAAGCTTTGAATTAAAATGCTTAAATTCCTCTTACCTTGGTCTCAATATCATTTTTCATATTCAGGATGTATAGATTTTCATCATAGATTGGAAAAGTCATCGCTGTATCTCCAACTTTATCTGTATCTTCAACCTCCTTTCTCCCTATCCGAATGTTTTTTATTTTATCTTGCCAATCCTGCTTTATGCTTATGTGTGGAGGTCTCCACTTTTTCAAATCGCTGTGCAGCTGCAAAATCAGATTTCAACCATTGTGTATTCCAAGCTAATTAATTGTATGAAGACCATCAAAAGACTTTTTTTTTTTTTTTTTTTTGGGGTTAGAAAAGGGGAAAGAAGCTGATCAGGCTTTTCAATTCCCACTTGATATTCAATTCAAACATAATAAAAACAAACAGTTCTACATTTTATTGGTGATCAAAATGCACTTTCATGCCGCCACAGCTAGCAAAGAAAATGTAAATGATCGACCTGAGAATTTAAGAAGTCGGATACTGAGTTTCAAATAATATTTTTCTTGTTAGTAAGCACCCCGAGTTTATGGCTAATAGTAAAATGTTGCTTCTACGTCCAAATTCATAACAGCCAAAACGCGAACAAATATCACTTTAATCGTCGTTACCTTTGACTCGCCCTCAATCCGAGGAGATTCGTCTTTTTCTTCGCTTGTCAAGTTGTTAGGCGATTGTTTATCAGGATCTAAACGGATCAACAATTGGGTTAATGCTAATAGATAATAATTAGATTTTCCTAAAATGAACCAAAAAACATTAGCCGAAATTTTTTTAGAAAAGTTTTTTAAAAAAAAATATTGGAATGGAATGAAGGGTGGAAACAAAATATAAGATACGATTAAGACAAACTTTAAATGGAAAATGCCAAAAATGAACAATGTTATGTGTCATCAGAAGAAAACCTCGATCAGATTTCAAGTCCGATAGAACACGTTCGGCTTTTGCTGCCGCAGAATGAAGCGCAGTCCTCGCTTTGGAAACAAAAGAGAGCGTCTCCATTTCCTACGCAAGTGGTGCGGAGGATATAGCAGACACAGTTTCTCTCTCTAACAAGAGTTCAACACTAGAGAGGGAAAACGGCCATAGTTGTAGAAACTGATACACTTTCAGTGAGAAGAATCGGAATAAATCTGAGCGGATAGAGGAGAAACTAGGAAGGAAGCTGTGGCTATCGCTGAAGAAACTGTTGATGGAAGAAGCAGCAGAGGAGAAAAGAGCAAGCGAACATTTTTTCGGAATTGAGAATGGCGCTGTTAAAATATTTGGACGCTGAATCTGAAACTTTTACTATTTATTTTTAAATATATATTTTAAAAATAATTAATTGCGCGATTGCCGGCCTTCAATTCGTGTTTCAGAAATTCATGCTCGCAAGTCCTGCAGTGAGATTAGGCATGCAAACACTTACTGGACATTTTGTTCAGAGAAAATACTCCCCTCCCATCCTAATTATAAAATAAAGTTAATTTTTTTAAGAAGTTAAAGAATCTAATTAAATTACTTTAGAGTATTTTTATTTTTATTTTTTTCTCCAAACTAATTAATTTGACTAATAAACTAATATATAATCTAAAGATACACAACATATGATATGATTAAATAATTTATTTAGCTTCCTTAATCTCTTCAAAGAAAGTCAACTTTATCTTATAATTAAGACTGGAGGTAGTATAATTCCATTCCATTAATGGCGAAATTAATATTAATTACTCCTTTAATCCTTGATATAAGAGATATTTATCTAATTTAATTACATTAAAGAAATTAGTTTTCATTAGTTAATTTGACATGTATTTTTTAAAACGTCTAGTCATTTTTCTTAATTTTCTTATTCCCTCTCATCCTTAATTAATGTTGAAGGACTATCAATAGAAATAAATTAGAAAAATATTGACAAATATGAAAATTATATCTTATATTTGGGACTAAAATCAACTCCTCAAATATGTCTTAATATTGTTAATATGACATATATTATTTTAAAACGCCTAGCCATCTTCTTTAATTTTCTTATTCCCTCTCATCTTTAATTATTGTTGAAGGAGCATCAATATAGATAAATTAGGAAAAGATTGACAAATATGAAAATTATGTCAAATATTTAAGACTAATATCAACTCCTCAAATATATCTCATATTAATGACCAAAGGGAGTAATATGCTTTGAAAAAAAAGGAAACAATATCCTTTTTAAGGAGCACTATTACGTAGATATATAACTGTCATGCATCATGATTTCGAACTGTTATATATGCAAGCGCTATAAAAGTTCGACATAGCTACATTATGGTTCCGAAACGTTGTTTATTCCAAACATATTATAATAGTTATAATATAACATCCGTTATGTATTAGGGTCATGATATGCTTATTGCTGTGATAATAATTAATGGGCACACATAAACAACCGTCATAATATATGGTAATGCTTGTATAATACATTATGATACCAATTTAACAATCGTTATATATCTACTAAACATATATAACAGTTCTTTCCAAACAACTGTTATATATAGTATACATAAATAACTATTGTTAGATAACAATCGCTATTTATTAAAACTAATTTTTTTAATTATAAAAATGGGGGTTCTTCTTTCTAGACCCCCTGCTTATACAATTACAGAACGAATCACAATATATATTTACATTTTCATTCATATACAAAACAATATAACAAATCAAAATATATTTATGTACATGTATACACTATTAAAACCAAAAATTTAAAACAAATTATACAAATATCAGTATCTATAAATTTACAGTCATTCATGTACTTATATACATTATTAAAACCAAAACTTTAAAACAAATTAAACAAATCATCAGTGTCTAGCAATTTACAATCATACTATGTATTATTCACGCTCCAACTAACGTTGCACATATGCCGCCAACTCTTCAGCACTTCTTCCATTTGTGAGTTGTTAAACATCATGTAGGAGTCATTAAAATACTGTGTGAAAATGAAACAATAGATGGGAGGGAGTTAGATATTGTAATATATAGCTGACCGAGTGTATATATGAATGAATTGAGTATATAATATACCTTATTTGTATCAATATTTTCAGGATTGTGTGTTATTATGTCCTTCATGTACTACATCATGCATTATCCACAAGTAAGAAAGATTTTAAATATTTTTACAAAGGAATTGGAGGCAAAAATCACATCTATTGAAGAAGTTAGAGGAGAATCAATGCAGTCAATAGCCGCCTTATTTGGTAGTCTTTCTGAGTATGAAGGAAAGATGAAATTCAAAAAGGGTCTTAACGAAATCAGTAGCAAGGAAAAGGGAGTAGCTTTCAATGCCATTAAAGACAAAGAATCCACGATCCAGAAGAAAAAGACAAGCTCGAAATGATCGTTCGAAGATTCAAAAAATGCTATAAAAGAGATCAAGGGTTCCGAAAATTCCATAAGGCCCACGAAGGTCCGATAGATCATGGCTACAGCCTTAGAGATATGAATTTTTGGTTACTGGAAGTCGTGATGTTTTGCTCATTGAGCAGAATGAGCCAACTACCTATCGAGAAGCCGTGGTGGGACCAAACTCCGAGAGGTGGCTAAATGCCATGAAGTCTGAAATGCAATCAATGTACGACAATGAGGTATGGACCTTAGTCGATCCACCTGAAGGTGTAAAAACTATTAGGTGCAAGTGGGTTTTCAAGGAGAAAACTGACATGGATGGCAAAGTAAATGTCTTCAAGGCACCACTGGTTGCAAAAGGATTCACTCAAACTCATGGTGTGGACTATGATGAAACCTTTTCCCCAGTTACAATGGTCAAATCAATCAAAATCCTTCTTGTCATTGCAGCATATTATGACTATGAAATATGGCAGATGGACGTCAAAACAGCCTTCCTTAACGGAAAGCTGCTTGAGGATGTGTACTTGACACAACCTAAAGGCTTTGTGCGTCCAGAGGACTCTGGTAAAGTATGCAAGCTTCAAAAGTCCATTTATGGATTGAAGCAAGCATCTCGGAGCTGGAATCATCGTTTTGATGAAGTAGTCAAAGAGTTTGGATTCATTCAAAACATTGATGAACCTTGTGTTTACAACAAGGTTAGTGGGAGCACGGTTGTATTTCTAGTGCTTTATGTGGATGACATCCTACTTATTGGGAATGACATTCCTACCTTGCAGAGTGTCAAGTCCTGGTTAGGAAAGTCTTTCTCAATGAAAGATTTAGGCGAAGCCACTTACATCTTAGGGATCAGGATCTATAGAGATAGATCCAAGAGGCTGATAGGCTTAAGTCAGAGCACATATATAGACAAGATACTACATATATAGATTCAGTATGCAGGATTCTAAAAGGGGTTACATGCCCATGTCTCATGGCATCCATCTCAGTAAGGATCTGTGCCGTAGTACACAAGATCAAAGAGACCGCATGAGTAAGATTTCATATGCCTCCGCTATTGGATCTATCATGTATGTCATGTTATGTACTCGACTGGATGTATCATGTGCCTTAAGTATGACCAGCAGATATCAACAAGATCCCGGGTAAGGGTCACTGGACTGCTGTTAAGAATATTCTGAAGTACTTAAGAAAGACTAAGGACTTATTCTTGGTATATGGTGGATTGGAAGATGAGCTCTGTGTAACTGTTACACATATGCGAGTTTCCAAACTGACCAAGATGATCTAAGATCGCAATCTGAATATGTATTCCTTTTGAATGGTGGTGCGGTAAGCTGGAAATGCTTTAAGCATAGCGTTGTGGCTGATTCTTCAATAGAAGCTGAGTATATAATAGCATTGAATGCAGCTAAGTAGGCCGTTTGGATCAAAAAGTTCATTACTGAACTAGGGATGGTTTCTACAATCTCAAATCCAATAAACTTGCTCTGTGACAATAGCGGCGCTATTACGCAGCTCAAGGAGCCTAGGTCACATCAAAGGACCAAGCACATACTCAGGCGATTTCATCTTATCAGAGAAATCAATGATAGAGGTGATATAAAATTATGCAAAGTATCAGGAGAAGACAATGTTGCTGATCCTCTTACTAAGCCGCTTGCACAAGCAAAACATGAGCGTCATGTTAGGACAACAGGAATTAGAGTAATTAATGATTGCACCTAGTGCAAGTGGGAGTTTATTGAAAATTATGCCCTAGGGGCAAGTCATTGTACTTTAAACGTGAAAGTCATTCTTCATTTAGTTATCATTTTCATTTTCATGTTTATAGTGATAATTGTATCCTTGGATATATCTTATTGATTATCCTAAATGTCCTTGGTCAGTCATCTACGCGGGAGCGAAGAGGAAATAAGACCAGTATGACTTTGATGAGGTATAGAGATACGAATCAAAGTCATAAGTCCTTATAAGAGTACAAGGTGCTGGACCGACCCACTATGAGAAAACTATATGGATTAAGTCATAAGCTTTTCTCATGTATAACAGCGTCATAATGCCCTTTGACCTGAGATCATCATGGATTCCTACATGATGATTCGCTGATCTTTGACCTAGTCAAAAGTCACCTTTGACCAGGTGATGATAAAGGCTTGGATCGGGATCAGTGGTTTTCATGCAGAGGAATGTGAATGGTCAAGATGGAATTTATCCCTCACATTTGTAGAGAGATAATACTGGGCCCCTCGATGAGTGAGTCGGAGAAATGTATGGTCATACTATGATGGAAAGGAGTTCCCATTTCAATTGTTAGACTACTCAAGAATCGGGAAAGTAATGGTCAATAACAAGAAGTTGACATTATCCATGCCTCATCCTTGACCAAGTTATCGCGTGACAAAAGGGATGTGACATGGTTGTACGATAGGTTGTATCGTATCATCGATCCTCATATGAATTGGTAGTCGCAATGTCTTGCTAGAGACCGCTTGCGACTTGTGGGCTGGTACAGTATTGGCCCACTGCCAATCTCATGTAGGCCTGCAAGGTCACACACAAGAATAGCCCAACACGAGCAAAAGTGTTCAGATTCATTGAATCTTATATATGTCTAAGATTTAATGAATACTGTATTTAATCAAGGATATATATATTAAATTCGAAATAATAATAATATATTTATAGATAATAATATTATTATATATAGTATTTGTTACGGACCTAGTCAAGGCCCACTATCTCACTAGCCAGTGCAGGGGGCAACCCACGTAGTGGTCACAACCCACTAACCGTGGGACCCAGCCACGACCAGGGCGGTTGGCACGATCCCAGCCACAACCAGGGTGATTTGCACAATCATTGGACATGCACAAGATGGGAGCCAAGGAGCTAACCGACTGTATACTCTATATATATAGACGGAGGAGATAGGCGCCTGTGTACACATCTCTAGTCTCGTACTTTTACATACCGTTACACAAATTGCACACACCCCACCCCTAGGCGAAACGCCCGTTGTGTACTTTGATCGGCCTTCCTTCGTTTGCTTGCACAATAAGCTCACAGAGGGACACCTCGATCCTATATCAATCAACGGCTTACCATCAAGCCGGACATCCGTGTTCTACATCGAATGTTGGCACCGACCGTGGGATTGATAAACTTCAATTCCCGAGACCACGAGGATAAGCACTCGTGCTTCGAGCCATAAGCGCATGGAGACGGACCAAGTAGAACGTCTACCACCTCGGCAACCACAACACCACAACCAGTCGGAGGACCTTCACGTAACTATCAACATGATAATGAAGACCGGCTATCACAGTAGGAAGAACCTCGCATCCCCAACAACGACCAACCCTCGAATGACAACCCGTCGACACGGATCTTCGGCTCCGCGAAATCATCGCCACGAGCCTCGTAACTCGAACCCTGATGGTCACCAAGAGAACCCGGCCATCGAACCGCATTTCCGCTCTCTCCAATCCGGATGCTAGCAATAATGAGACGTATGGACTACATGGACAAGCGCCATACTCTCCATTTCCAACGATGGGAGGAACAGCAGAAGAAAAAGAGAACCCTGGCCTATTCTCGACGAGGACTAGGAAGATAAGTCTTGGAAGGAGGACGAAGAAGATGACGGCTCGACCATAGAAAAAGTAATAGCAAGGTAGACACCGCACATAAGAAGAAGCCGACTTCCTCAGTAAGACACCCCTGCCTCCAACCGGGCTCCAACGGCGAAGATATGTCACCGCCTTCACAATGTCCTTTTTCCGACAAGATTCTCAACGCTCACTTTCCACAAAAGCCGAATCTAACCGAATTGACAAAATACGACGGCACTCAAGACCCGACGACTCACTTGGAGGACTTCGACATG
Organism: Acacia pycnantha; assembly: GCA_025563575.1. Classification (NCBI taxonomy): domain Eukaryota; kingdom Viridiplantae; phylum Streptophyta; class Magnoliopsida; order Fabales; family Fabaceae; genus Acacia; species Acacia pycnantha. Next base: position 2,310,626 of record JAMWYP010000066.1, read on the forward strand.
CACATGGCGCAAGGGGTCTCGAGGAGCCAATCGTATCGCGGATTTTCGCCGCAACCCTCAAAGGACCAAAGACAAGTGGCTCCATACCCTTCCAGCCGGGGTCCATACATAAGTTTGAAGATTTAGCATAGGCCTTCGAATTGCATTTTGCAACCAAGAAACGGCAACCGAAGTCCCAATATTCTCTATCCAAGATCAAGCAACGACTGTGCGAGACGCTTCAAAGTTACCTGGATCGCTTCAAGCACGCGGCCCTACAGGTGCAAAGATTAAACGAGGATGTACACGTCCATTTACTGGTCGACGGCCTTGACAAAGAATCCCGCCTGGAAGAATCATTCCTGAAGGAACGGGCAAAGAATCTTAATGACTTCATAACACGTTCGAAGAAGTACCTCGAGGTGGAACAGATGCGCGTAGCAAATGACTTTAGAAGAGACCAAGACAGGGCCACTCCACCTAGAGATAGAGATTATACTGAAGGAAGGAGAAGAGACTCTCGTAGAAGGGGCTCTGAGAACAGGAACCGCGGTGGGAAGTTTGAGCCGAGAAGTAAATATGAGAAATACACAGCCTTAAACGTACCGCGGTCACAAGTGTGGAAGGAAGTTGCATCAACCGAGATGAAAAGGGTCGATCGACCTAGATTGTCTTATCGAAGATCCGGAGTCGACTACCCAAATACTGCGCGTTTCATGACGGACGAGGTCACACCACGGATGAGTGTTACGAACTCCGAGATGCTATTGAGAGGTTTATCCGCGAGGGCAAACTCCAACAATATGTCATAGAACATCAAGGAAAGTGCGGCAAGCGCAAGCCCAAGAGTCGAAGTAAGAGCCCTCCCAGAAAGTTCAAAAAAAATGAAGACAAACGAAAGAAGCCGGCCGAGTTTGGCGACGAGTTTCCGGAAACCGAGTTCGACTGTAACGTAATAAGCGGGGCTATGGGCGGAGGCGGAGATACTATGAGCGAACAAAGGAAATATTTGCTAGAAGTCCTCTCCGTGAGAGACCGCCCAAAATTCAAGGAGCATCATAGCGGCCCATCCAGCTCGCCTTTGTTTTTCACAAATGAGGAGCTCAGGGACGTAGTCCTGGACATCGGATGGTCTAGTCATAACTCGGGATACTAGTCAACCGCCGAGTTAAACGTATATTTGTGGATGCGTGCGGCTCGGCCGACATCCTCACTGGGAGGCGTTCAAACGAATGAACCTAGATCAGAGGACTTAAAGCCTTGTAGACGACCCTCATCGGGTTCAATGGGAGCGCCACGCCCAAGGGGTTTATCGACCTCCGCTTCACACCGGGAACAAGTGGACGCTTTCGATCGAGAGAGTACGGCTTATAGTGGCGCATTTCATTTCGCCATATAACGTAATCTCGGGAAGACCAACTATACATAGTTGGGATATGCCGGTATCCACCAAGCATCAAAAGCTCAAGATGATAGGAAACTGTGGAACCGTGGTCACGGTGACAAGGAGATCGAGAGAATCTCGACAATGCTATTTCGACACCGTCGTGGTTGGCGAAGGCGACCTTCATCGCAGCCCACCACACTCGAACGAGGAAAATCCCGATTTAGATGTAAATACGGTTGAGTTGGATCTCCGTGAAGAAGACCTCGCGCCCGAGCCACTGGGAGTTGGAGGATCTAGTGTTGGAAGACCCTCCAAAACTACGAAGATTGGAAAGCACTTACCCCGTAAATTCGAGCAAGCCTCATTGATTTTCTCAGGAAGAACAGAGACATTTTCGCATGGAAGTCATCCGAGGTCCCCTAATCGACCCTAGTTTTTGTTGTCACAGTTGGGAGTCTACCCAGGATCTACTCCGATATCACGTAAAAGAGGAACCAGGGCCGAGAAGAGTAAGGCACCGGAAACTCACGTCCAAGAACTTTTGGAAGCCGGTTCATTAGCGAAATCCAATACACCACATGGCTATCCAACGTGGTCATGGTCAAAAACCCAACGGAAAATGGAGGGTGTGTACGGACTACACGGATTTGAATAAAGTTTGCCCTAAGGATTCATACCCCATGCCGAACATAGACCAGTTGGTGGACAATTCTTCGGGTTTCCAGCTCCTCTCTTTTATGGACGCATACTCGGGGTATAATCAAATACCAATGCACCCAAAAGACAGAGAAAAAATGGCCTTTATAACAGATCAGGCCAACTATTGTTACAATGTCATGCCATTCGGACTCAAGAACGCAGGAGCTACTTACCAGAGGATGATGAACACAGTTTTCGCTGACCAGATCGGACTTAACGTTGAGGTATATATCGACGACATGATTGTTAAGACTTTGGAGTCACAACACCATGTCAAGGATTTGCAACAGACGTTCGGCAAACTCAGAAAATACAAAATCCGCTTGAACCTGGCCAAATGTGCTTTCGAGGTCCCGGCGGGAAAGTTCTTGGGTTTCATGCTTACCAACCGAGGTATTGAGGCCAACCCTGACAAATGCCGAGCAAAGGCTCGATATGGAAGCACCGAAGAACAAAAAGAGGTCCAAAGAAGTTGACAGGAAGATTAGCCGCTCTAACCAGGTTCCTGCCAAGATCGGCCGAGAAGGCCTTGCCCTTGTTGAGGTTGTTGAAGAAGGAAGCTTCGACTGAATGGAATACAAAATGTGATGAAGCGTTTGAAGGAATCAAACAGTGTCTGGCAAATCCGCCAGTCCTATCGAAGCCCGAGCCCGGCGAAACCCTCTACTTGTACTTGTCAATTGGCGAGGAAGCTATCGGCGCGGCGTTAGTACGGAAGTAGATCACGCCGGGCTACCGGTGTATTTTATCGCAAGACCCTACAAAATGCTGAAATTCGATACCAGAAATTGGAAAAGGTAGCCTTTGCCTTACTCACCGCCGCCGCCGACCGCGACCTTATTTTCGTGCTCATCACATTGTTGTTGGGACCGCCACCGATACGACAAGTTTTACACAAACCAGATTTGGCGGGAGAATGACTAACGGGCAATAGAATTGTCCGAATACGACATCGCTTATGAAGCTCGCCATGCAATTAAGTCACAGTGCCTTAGCCGACTTCGTCGAGTGGAGTTGACACCAACAAGCTCGGCCCCAGTGAGGAGACAAACGTCCGGAAAATATATGTTGACTGATCGTCAAATACCAAAGGCAATGGAGCCAGTATTATCGTTGAAAGCCTGCAGGGTGTTACGATCGAACACTCTCTTCACCTAAAATTCCCAACCTCGAATAATCAAGCCGAGTATGAGGCCCCGATAGCCTGACTTCAACAGCAAAAGAGAACTGAGCCACAAGAGTTAAGGTTTTCACCGACTCACAACTTGTGGCGCTCGTATTGAGGGGTCTTATCAGGCAAAGGGCCCGCTAATGGCAAAATACCTCTTCAAGGCCAAGGAGATGATGGTTGAATTCGAGGAAGCAAGTGTAACACATATCCCTAGGGGGGAAAATGTAAGAGCCGACATCCTTTCGAAGTTGGCCAGCACTAAGAGTGCAGGTGTCATCGGACGGTGATTCAACAGAACCTCGAGGACCCACTCGCACCATGGCCATCTCGGTGGAGTGCATTGGAAAAAGCCAATTGAAGATTATTTGGAGCGCGGCATCCTACCTGACGATGCCATGGAAGCTAAGAAATTGACTCGAGAAGCGGCCAAGTACACTATGGTGGAGGATCAGCTATATCGGAAAGGTCTTCATTCTCCCATGCTAGGACCTCCACTTCATCTCGGCCCCGTGGCCTTTCTACAAGTGGGGTATGGACATACTAGGTCCATTCAAGACCGCTCCAGGACAGCTGCGATGGCTGATCGTCGCCGTCGATTACTTCACCAAGTGGATCGAGGCCGAACCACTTACGACAATTTCTTCGACTCGCGTACAACGATTCTTTGAGTTCAACATCATCACGCGGTTTGGAGCTCCGCCGAGATAGTCACAGCATAACGGAACTCGCTCACCGTAGCGGATTCCGAGATCCGGCATACGAGTTTGGAATACAAGATCATTTTGCTTCGTGGAGCACCCACGCCTAACGGACAGCCGAAGCCGCAAACAAGGTCATTTTAGACGGGCTAAAGAAGCGCATGTTGGAAGCAACACCGCTGGGTAGATCAACTACCCTATGTTCTTTGGGGGATCCGACAATGCCCAAACGTCAACTCAAGAAACTCCGTACGTAATGGCTTATGGGTGCGAGTCCATGATTCCCGGTCGAGATAGGATTACCCTCATGGTGTAGGAGAAACATTTTGTCACAAGGGGAAGCGGCCAACAACCAGGCGTTGGCTGTCGAGTTAGACCTTGCAGACGAGGCCCGAGTAACAGCTCACTGCCGAGACATCGCCACAAAGCAACTCATCGCGGCTCGCTATAACAAGAAGGTCAGACCTCGGACATTTCGGCCAGAACTCTCGTCCCCAGAAGGGCGGACGTCGGAAACAAGAATGCCAAAGACGGCAAGCTCGCGGAAAATTGGGACGGCCCCTATCGCATTTGGGAAGCATTTCAAAAAGGAGCGTATGTACTGGAGACCCTAGACGGGAATCTAATCCAGCGAACATGGAATGCGGACAAGTTAAGGATTTATTACAGTGTTAATATACTACTCCAAAGAGCTATCGTAGCCCGAACACATATTTACTCCGGGGTATCAATAGAAAATGTCATGCAGACCCTGATCATGTCAAAATGCTCGGACGCTATCGGGACAAAACCGAACCCGGGCAGGTGGCAATTTTCATTTGCCTTTGGATGACCCGGTTAAAACACCCAGATTTTTCTAAGACAGTGTAAACACTAGCACTTTAAAACGAAATGGTTTCGTCACCAAATGCGCGTTCGCAGACTCGCTACTTTCGTATGACCTTGGCCGGTCGCCCACGACACGCTAAAGAAAGGATCTTATCGCATGGTGATTACTAGGTTACCGACAACCAATAATTACGTGCAAAAGGGGCCAAATTGGCCAATATATTTAACAAAGAGTTTAGACCGGTAACAGAACCGGCCGGAATACACAAGGCAGACCAAGGGTCTTGCAAAACCATTCAAAGGCAATCACGTACCCCCATCCATTGGGATGCAACTGTGAGGGAGCTACGCCAAGGAATTAGAGGATTGCCGTCTGGAATTCGGAAAATGGAAAACGAATTCCGAGCCTGGTGATATAATCAAGGTAGAAAAAGAAAAAGGAGTTGTGGCTCCTCCCTTATGGAGCACACAGCTCTTCCTCTTCCGGAGGCAAAAAGAGTAGGAGCTAGTTTCTCGTACGGGGAGATTTTCCAAGTCGGCCGTGGTCAGCTTCGACCGATAGGAAGGTACTTCGTGGGTAACCCAAGGGAATCGTTCAACTAAATCCTGTGAGGGGCTAGCACGGTTCGCATTTCCGGACCCTGACTCTACGGTATGCGAAGAAGAGGATGACGCCATTATACCTACCACAAATAAAAACAAAAATAAACGATCGAATATTCCTAGCATACCCGATGTCAAAAATTGAAGGCGGGATTCCACAATAAGTAAGATTAAAGTCTAAGTCACAGGACTCTGCGATGCTACTGGAGGAGCCGGACAAGATTGTGCTTGCTAGGAGCCCAAAAGGAAGTCTGGCCGTGGAAGAATCCCCGACGTAAAGAAGTCGCGAGCATTCATACGACAATCATAGCGTGGGCCGATGTAGGAATCCACTCGCCCCGGGACCCGAGCTTGCCACATCATCGTACGGTCGGGCTGGGAGGACCTGAGAAGCGTACACGCGATTTCTTGAAAGCACCCTGATTGGTACGAGCGAGGGGGAAACGTTCGGACTTCCCCTACGGATGAGATGCCTCTCGATCTTCGCCCGGCCGCCACCAGAGCTACCCCCACGCTCCACGGTGGTGATCGGCCAGCGTGGCGGTTCGTGCATTTATCGCCCCAAAGCCACCAATGGGTCGTTCCCGTGACGGTTTTGCGCAGCTTCTTCCAAAGCTCATCGGGGGTCATATCCTTTATGTCCTTCAACATTTAGAACCACTCTCCCAAAGGATTCGGCAATCAATCCACCAACGGAAAAGGTTCACTCGAAGAACGGGGATTTGAGCAAAAAATGTGGGAATTATGAGCAGGACCACGCAGAAATTCACTTAATGAAGAAATCTAACCAGAGATTCAACTAATTACAGATGCAATTTAGTAGTGAGACAGAGATTACGGAGGCTTGGACGAATGGCCACAAACAGATTGAAGAAACTACAAATCAGAGCAGAACCAAAGAGAAAGGTAGGGAAACAATAATACCTGTCTAAGAAACGGAGGTTGCTCAAGAAAGTGCGAAATAGAGCTGCATTGCTCGCAAGATTGACTTCCTCGCGAAAGCGTAGAATCAGCAGGAGAGAAAATCTTCAGAGCAAAAGGAGTGAAAGTGAAATATGGAAAAGATTTGGCGGGTATAAAGCTTTCGAAAACCCAAACGCCGGGGGCAAAAACGCCTTTTCACTCTATAGTAAGGGTCACGTCTCCCGCACATTTAATGCGCGTCTATCAGGCATTAAATACGCATAGGCTAGCATCTCCTCGATTCGGCTTCACGACAGTCGAGGGATGCCAACTGGTAGAAACTAATGATGACCTAGAGAAGAGGAATCGACGATAGAAAATGCCCGGGACAAGGGGCAGCGCTCATAGGAAATGAAAGGACACCGTGTACCACGGCTGCCCGCTAAAGTCAACTATCCCGGCTCATAGGGAAAGCTGATCCGCTACCGAAAGACCTCGGTCCTCGATCGCTTCCTCATATGATCTCGGCAACTATGATGGCCAAAAACCCATTCTGCTCCTTTTCAAGAAAGACATTCGGATTTGGGGATCTTGACCATGCAAGAAAAGATCCCGGATACCCGGAAAATTGAAAAACAACGTGAGATCTTGACGATCGCAAAGGTAACCCGACCACATGTCTCTGGGGCAATGCAATCGAAGACAAGTAATTCGATGTTCTTTGAAGCTCTGATAGACACTTTATCAAAGTCAAACGAACGGTAGCAACTCCGATACGAAATCCGGATTCAACAACATATCAACCCCTACGACCTGAGACTGGACAACCCTACTGGGGGCAAGGATATCACGTTATCTCGCGATCAGATTTTATCTCGCGATCAACAAAAACTCGAACGTCCGTACTCTAGTCAAACAAACAACTAAACTCGGACATGCACAAGATGGGAGCCAAGGAGCTAACCGACCAGGTATACTCTATATATATAGACGAAGGAGATAGGCGCCAGGTACACATCTCTAGTCTCAGACTTTTACATACCGTTACACAGTGCACACACCCCACCCCTTAGGTGAAACGCCTGTTGTGTACTTTGATCAGCCTTCCTTCTGTTTGCTTGCACAATAAGCTCACAGGAGGGACACCTCGATCCTATATCAATCAACGGCTTACCATCAAGCCGGACATCTGTGTTCTACATCAGAACAGTATTTAATTTATTTGATAAATTAAATAACTATAATAAATTGAGATATTGTATCTCAGATTTAATTTATAGAGATAAATTAAATCAGAAAGCTTTTATTTGGATTAAATAAATAGATTAGATTAGATCTATCAGATAGATTTAATTAATATATTTTTTAATCCATATTCAAAATTTGAATATAATACGCCTACAAGGTTTAGAAAAACCTACGGGACATTTTGTCAAGCGTATTAGAAAGCCTCGAGAAACCCTAGATAGAAAATAGAGAGACACACAATTCAGAGGCGCTAGCACGCTTCCGTTCGTGTTTCTGAAGGCTGTGCGTGTGGATACCGGTAGAGGAAGACGATTCTAAGAGTCGACTTCTGCTGATCGAGAAGGTAGCCCACCAGTCCAATTGTTCGGCATAGGTATGATTCGAACCCTAAACCTTGATTTAAACGCCGTTGAGCGATCCTTTGGATGGGATTCATAAAAGTTTTTGCTCCGCTGCGTGTACGGATCCCAACAGACTATTGATATTACCCATGATAATTAATTTCTTAGTTACAAAACTTCAACTATAAATAGGGGTTTAGCCAAACCAAACCAAATCATTTTCAATCCTCAGCATTTCTCCATTTCTCTTCTCCTCCTTCTTATTTCAAATTGCTTTCTTCTCTAATCGATTTTCCTCCTAGAAGCACGGAGACCAGGTAATCCTAATCCCTAGAAGTCTTAGGTTAATATTTCATAGGGTTGTTTATATGAAATATATTATATGTAATCCTAATCCCTAGAAGTCTTGGGTTAATATTTCATTGGGTTGTTTATATGAAATATATTATATGTAATCTTAACCCCAAAAGTCTTAGGTTAATATTTCATAGGGTTGTTTATATGAAATATATTATATGTAATCATAATTCCCAGAAGTCTTAGGTTAATATTTTGATAGGAAAATTATGATCTTGATACCTTGTAACTCATGATGATTGAAATGATAGTTGGATTTGAACTTTACTCAGATAGATATTTGAGTTATAATATGAGTTGGACCTTATATCGAATATTTGAATTATTATACTCTTGAATAGTTTGGAAAATTATGATGCCCTTGAGCAACTGATATATTCAATGAAGAAATTTGATAATTGTGACAAGATTAAATTTCCTGATTGTGTGTGATTGTAATGAATTAATAGTGGGAGGATAGCTTTGGGATGGTACCTCCTAAAGTGATGAACACAACATTTGGGCTTTATGCCTCCGATATTTATATGATGTGAAAAGATATTATCTGTTCTTCTCAAGTGGTGTCTGGCAGGGTTTCCTGGAATATTAGTAGCAACTTTGGGAAGAGGTGTGCACACTAGAAAGAGATGTTTTGATGATGGCCAATTTGATTATTTGTGACTGGCAGGGTTTCCCGAGTCACAGGGTAGACTGGCAGGGTTTGTCGGGTCTACCATGGTTCTCTTCCCACTAATTACGCTAAATGAATTTAAAAAGATAATGAATAATATTTGATTGGATGTGTATATATGTGATGAATATTTAGATTGATATTTGATTTCAATTACTATGTATATTGGATTTGATTATATTTGATTAGGATTACCAGCTTTGCTGATTTTTGTGTTTGTGTGACTGCGATGATCCTTTGAGAGAGTAGATTTTCAGTGAAACAGATTGCAAAGGATGGGGTTAGCAGTGGGCAGTGAGGATAACGATTCAGAGATTTCTAGCTAGTTCTAGAGTTTACAGAATTTTTATGACTTTAATAAAATGCATAAGATATATTTCCCGGCTCTACTTTAACCTATTTCAACATGAGAAACTTGAAGCTTTAGCCTAAGCAGGGGCGAAAACTAGGGGAGTGCTAGGGGTGGCCCCAGCCCCCTAAAATTACAACACCAAGCCCAAATTTTTAGGAAATTACATTTTATCCTTATAAAATTTTTAATATTTTCGCTCTAGTCCCTACTAAAAGTTTCATAAAGAGACTAAAATGAAAATATTGAAGTTTTTGTGAGGTTCAAACATACTTTTATGAAAACTTAGGTTCTATTATGTACTTTTTTCACCCCCTCCCCTAATTACATTTTTAGCTCCGCCTCTAAGCCTAAGGACCAACCCTTGTTGCAGAAAATGTACTTAAATTCTTCTAAATACGATATGCTGAAGATATTAGGATGTTAGAGATCCTATGATCTGACATAATAACTTCATTGACTCCTTGCACCTAAACAATGTACTTAAGAATAATTTTCTAAGAGCCACTATGTTGGAAAATCATTATTGAAATAAAATAAAGTTTGGAGCTTGTACAGCAAAGGCAAGCTACATAGTGCAACTTGTTGTCCTGGTAATGGTTTTGACACAAGCATGAAACATCAATCTTTTCAAGTTCTCTATTGTGATTGAGAACACTGATATGGGAAGAACATGTCCTCTATCAATAATGTATCCTTTTTCCCCTTAAGGAAATTTTTAAATGCATTAAAAAATAAAAGAATATAAACAAGAAAAAAAATATCAAAAAAATATTCATGAAATTAAGTTAATATTGATTATGTAATAAGAGAGACAATTATTTTAAAACATGTCATTTAGAAAAGTAAGGCTAAGTGCGGTTAGAAATGCACAATGAAGGGTGGGCACTCAATAAGTTCAAGTACATATATTTTAATAACAAAAGTATATTACAATAAAAATAATTACAATGTCATCCTTCTTGGCTTTATTTTTTGGAATTCCATCATAATTGTCTTATTATCAATACTATCAAATACATCTTTTTCAATATAAGGCACTAAACAATCATTCAACCATTCATCTCACATCCAATTATGAAATGCAATCTTGATATATTAAGGGTAGGCACTAAACAATCATGCAATCATTCAAACATGTATTTTTTTTTAAGTTTCCCAAATTCAAGCGGGGCCCCCTTCTCTACTACCTCAGTCCGCCACTAGTTAACTACTACTTCTTAGTATGTAAGATTTAGTTAAAATGACTTATAAATAGGATCAAAGTGATATTGCCTTGTCAGTTGTCCTCATTCTATTATAAAACACTTTTAAGTGATTTATCCTCTAATAAGTTAGTTAATTGATTTTAAATTACAATTTCTTTTTTAAGTTTATCTTTATTTGAAGGTTAAAATTGCTAAAGGATCTTTCATCGCAAGATTTATTAACCAGAGGAAATAAAAAGAAAGGAAAAAAAAGACGCAGAAGAGGGAAGAGGATGAAGAGAGTAGAAAAGAAAGTAAAAGAGAAAAAGATGAGAAGGAAAAAGGTTCGAGTGTTGAAAAGATGGGAGAGATGTGATCACTGATTACTCATTAGTGAAGGCTGCGGCATATTGGGAAAGGATGAAGTCTAATCAAATCTTACATGGCATGTTAGAAGAGAGGAAAGAGTGACGTCACATGCCGATATGCGGATCAGGATTCTTTCATTTATCTTTCCTATTTTCTCCCATCGTTCCAAAAAAAAAGACACATAATTTTGAGTAAAAACAAGTTAGAGATTTTTTTTTTTTTTTTTAAAGTGCCTCTATCAATGTGGCACTTAGGGCCCATTTGGTTCAAGGAATTTGGGAGAGGGAATGAGAACTTAATAGAGTTCCCTCCTGAAAACGTGTTTGGTTCACCAAGTGTCCAGGAACTTAAGTTCCAAGGCCCACACCGGGCCCACCACTCTTCCCTCATTTGTGAGAACTTGAGATCCCACCAAAATTGGTGGGATCTCAAGTTCCTACGTCACTATTCACATTTTTGGACAAATTTGTCCCTGAAATTTAAACTTGGCGAAAAATATTTTTACACAAGTTCGAACTTAACAAGAATATATTTTTTTAAAATATATTTTAGCAAAAAAAATATTTTTCTTTTTTATTTTGAATTAATTTCTTTAGAGGGTAAAATAGGCTTTTTCTAATTCTTTACCAACTACCACCCCTTCATTTTCTTTCAACCAAACAACTCAAGTCATCTTCCCTCATCTTTCAAATCTTCATTTCCCTTCCTTTAAGTTCATTTCCCCTCTAAGTTCATTTCCCTCCTTAAAAGTTCTTTGAACCAAACGGGCCCTTAGTATCCCAAAATAGTTTTAATTCACTTGGTATTCTAAAATATGTTTTTTTTTGGCAACTACTCCCTTTGATTTTTATTATAATGTACAAACTAACAATTGAATTTAATCTTTTTTTGTTGTTACCCATCTGGTATCTTGAGTTTCCCCCTGACAAATCTAAATCTGACCCAGGTCGTGCACCTGGTTATGGTGGATGAGTCTCATAGCGGGACTTTTTTGCATTCATAAGGCTCGAACTCGAGACCTTACTTAAGCGACACAAGCCACTTACCACTTGTGTCAACCCCCGTTGGTTATTTAATCCTTTTTATAAGGCACTTACTTATTCCCAAAGTGCATTAATTATTTTTTTCCATGTATGCCTATAATTAATAAGGGTAGTGGGTGAGAGTAATAATTAATATAATATTAGAGTTTAGTACAATTAGTAGGCGTAATATTGGAAGTTACTTAAATTTTATGACAACTTTATTGATTTTAACTTTTTTTTTATTGATTTATAAGAATTATCCAGCCTTGTAATAAGGACCAGAGGAAGTAGTATCTAACACCTATCACTCAAAAATATTTTCTTAGTAACACATATAATAGTTTTTTTTTTATTTTATAAAAAAATTCTAAATTAAAAAAATATTGGTCTCCTTCCCTGCCTTCCTTTTTTTTTATTCCCATTCTACCCCTATGAACGTGACTCAGTAGAAGTAGGGTTGAGCATGAAACCCATAACCCATGAGCCCGCCCAAAACCCAGTGTAATTGGGTCATATTGAGCCCGCCCAAAAAGACTTTATAATGGGTTGGGTTGGAACCCGCCCATTTAATATTTAAATGGGCGGGCTATGGGCACACCTATGGGCTACCCATACCCGCCCATTTAGTGTAACTTTTTTTTTTTAATTAACTACCCATCTCATTCCACATTCCGTGTAAAGCATTCCCTGAATCCATTCCTATTCGAGTATTCATCCACCTCTAATCCATAGTCATAATGGCCATCAATTCTCAATCTCGCTCACTTTCTCTCTATGGTTATGTTTATTCGAACTTGTGAGTTGCTATTAACTCCACATGTAATATAGAGAAGATTTTAGAAGTGGATGAATATCTTCAAACTGAATTAGTTAACTTTAGTGATCCAAAATTTGATGTTTTAGCATGGTGGAGACTAAATGCTTCCAAGTATCAAGTTTTAAATCTGTTGGCACGTGTTTTGTTGGGTATACTAGTATTATAGTATCTTCAGAATTAGCTTTTAGTACTGGTTCAGATACTAGATTCTTTCAAGTGAATCTGAAAATGATGAAGACTAAAACATGCAGATTCAATGGAAGCATGTCATTTTATTAATCTATGAATTGTAGAGTTGTTGTTGTAATGTTTTAATTTAAAAGTTGGAGTTTGAACATAAGGATTATGTAATGAAGGTACTTGTCTAAATTTATGTTGTTTTGTATGAATTGTAATTATTGAACTTTAAAGATTCAAATTTCAGAAATTGGAATGATGAATTTGGATAGATATTTAATGCTTATGTTTGTATTTTTTTTCAAAAAAAAAAATGAACAAGTCAAATGTAAATGGGTTACCCAAAACCTGGTTAGCCCGCCTATTTATGTGGTAGCCCATTTACATGGATTTAAATGGGTTGAGGTACAGGTATGGGTTAACCCATACCCATTTAAAGTTAAATGGGCGGGTAATGGGTTTGGCCTCGGGTTGCCCAACCCACCCATTGCTCTGCCCTAAGTAGAAGCAGTGACGGAGTCAGGAATTTAAGTTTGTGGGTGCACAATTAATGATGGGATTTGGAGGTTCGGGGGCAACGCCCCCGAATTTTTTTTAAGGAGGATAAAAGGCAACCCACTCATTCGTAAAGTTTAGGACTAGAAATGGGGTTCAATTGAAAAGTATTTCCGAGGAAATCAATTTAAACAGAACAATATACTCTAATCTCATGGCATACAGATACCCAGATGTTACACAATCAAATTCCAAAGCAACATGTAAGGAAAAATTATTATGATTTGTCATATGTGATAGGATATTAAAAAGTCAACTATCAACGAAGGAGTAAAGGAGTATAACAAATGCTATAACTCACCAGACTGTCCACCAGAGAACACGACACTTTCAATAGGTTCAACACCAAACACCTACATAAAGGAGGAAGGAAAACAATGAGAACACAAATGCATTACAACTCTACACTATCATAAACACAACTTTGTACAGATAAGTATTGACGACACTTTTCTATATTATGCAGGGGAGTTGCTCTTGGAACTCTACAAGCTAAGTACATGTGACTGTAGATTTTTATTTTTATTTTTTGAGAAAACTATGTTAATTAAGTATGATAATATTTATATTTAATTTAATCAGATGATCATATTTAAAAAAAAAACGTCATACTAAAAAAGTAAAACGTTGGCTTTGACAGCGGGTAATAAAGCTTGGGGCCCATAAAAATAAAATCACCAATGAGCCTCATAGCACTATATAATAATGTCCCATGTTTCGAAAGGGATTATAGGAGTTTGTGTTAAGATATGTAGTAACTCAACAACCCGAGAAAAAAAAAAAAACTCAACAGCCACAATTTATGGGTGCACTTGCACCCACCTGCAACAACGTGGCTCCGCCACTGATTGTAGAAGTACTACATTCCTTCACAATTTCAAATCCCTAATCTTGAAATGTAATTTCCCTCCCATTCTCATTTTCATCCATCTCTAACCTCTTCCTCTTACCCATTCAGTCCTCACTTCCATTTTTCGGATCAGTCTTCTCTCAACTACTCTTATCCTCCACTACCCTTATTTTCTTCCAAGCAATGCCGTTTTAGTACAAAATAGGGTTAATGTGCAATTTTACACATGAAGTTTACCTCCGGGAGCGCCCAGCACCACGAAGTTTTTTCAGGAGCAAAAGTACACACGGCGTTACGTTTTGGGAGCAAAAATACCAAGGGCCGTTAGTTGACCGTGAGTTGACTGTTAACTTGGATGGAAGTGAACAGTAATGCGGGTAAAATTACACTTTAGTTGAAATTACCCTTTTGCCCTAAGTTTTTTTTTTTTTAAAAAAAATTAAAACAAAATTTAGCCCCCGGTGGGCCCCCACCGCCGCCGCCGCCACCCGCGGCGGTGGTCGGCCGCCGTGGTGGGGCCGACTGGGGAGGGTATATTTTTAGTTTTTTTATTATTTAAAACTAAGGGCAAAAGTGTAATTTTTACTTAAAACTAAGGGCAAAAGTGTAATTTTTACTTAAAACTAAGGGCAAAATGGTAATTTTCTCTTTTTACTTACCATCAGCGTCCACGTCATCGTCCACGTCAGCGTGTCAGTCCAAATAAGCGTCATGCCACGCCACGTCAGCGTTCCATCCAAGTTAACGGTCAACTAACGGCCCGTGGTATTTTTGCTCCCAAAACGTAACGTCATGTGTACTTTTGCTCCTGAAAAAACTTCGTGGTGCTGGGCGCTCCTGGGGTGAACTTCATGTGTAAAATTGCTCCTTAACCCTACAAAATAACAATGTTCAATTTTTTTTTAAAAAAAAAAATAGTATTCACCATTCTGTATTTTTTTAGTATCAGTTAATATCTGAAATATTTTTTCAAGATTATGAAGTATTCTTTTTAGCACTAGTCGGTCCTGAAGTATTTTTTTTTTTATACAATTCAGTATCATGAAGTATTTTTTAGTGTCAATTCGTATTTTGAAATAATTTTTCAAGATCATAAAATAATTTTTCAAGATCATGAAGTATTTTTTCAGCACTAATTAGTATCTTAAAATATCTCTTTAATACTATTCAGCACCCTAAAATATTTTTCAAGATCTTAAAATAATTTTTCAAGATCATAAAATATGTTTAGTATTTTGAAAATATTTTAAGATTTTAAAAAAAATATTTCAATTACTTGAAAAAAACACTTCAAGCTAATAAATGCGATTTCAAAACATTTGAACAGTTCTATTTTACACCAAAACGGCGGCGCCGTTTGGAAGAAAAGGAGGAGAGCGGAGGATCAGGGCAGCGGAGAGGAGCTGATCCCCATTTTTCTCCAGAATCGGCACTTCCCCTTCTTTCTCATTTTTCTCCATGGCCGAACACCTTGCTCCACCAACGTAATCACCCCAAGCCGTCCACCCCTGAATCGCCACCTCCATCACTCCTCTTCTCCGTTTCCACCATTGCCATTACTCCCTCTTCACCGTCGATCCACTTCCATAGCTCCCTCTTCGACTCAACTCTCATGCTCGTCGAAACCCTAACTCCACCACCACTGTCGTCCTCTTTCCTCTGCCTTCACAAACCACCTTTAGCCACCTCCCTCACTCTCAATATCATAGTGGTCATCCTCCGTCTCTGTGTCTCCGTGACAGCTCTGTGCTTTCGTCTCAGCTCTGGATCTCTGCTATCGCAACTCAGAAGCAGTGTTCAAGTCTGGGGTCTCGAGTATCTTCCCTGTTTGCTGTCTTCGTGTCTCTAGCCCACCTGAGTTTCTGGTCTGTATGTGTTCTTCTTTTCTGAGGTAAAGTTCGTGCCTTTCTCTATTTTTGGGTTGGGTTTGGTTAGATTAGATTCGAGTTTGATGGCAGTAGTCGTATGAAGCCTCTGTGGTTTTGATTAAGTGGTAAAGCATGCTAAACTGAGGCTTGAACTGATGAGTTTTGGTCTGAGGGTTATTATGTTTTGCATTGCTTTCTTGGGCAGTCTCTGAAAGGCAGGAATACAAGTTCTTAATTTTCTGGATTGCTTGTATATGCTTGGTGTTCAAGAGATCTGAATAATATCATTGATTTAAGAAAACTTAAAGGCTACTTCCGAGACTTTGTTTCTAATTTTATAACAGGAGTTAAATGGATTTTTTTCAAATTTTCAGGACTCAAATTTGAACTCACAAAATTTAAATAGGAAATTGGGGATGAATTGTGCACCTTTAGGAATGACACCCTGCTGCATATGCCGAGTAACTTTGAAAATTCTGCTTTTCCATGTTCTAAAATTGTTAGAACCTAGGATTGAACAGAGGAAGCATTGAGATTAGCTAGCTTATAGGTTGCAGCATGTTCCTTAACCTGAATCATTGTGGAAGTCTGAGTACACAAGGTTTGCTTCTGGAATTTGTCTTAATACAAAATGCTCTAAATTGTTATGAAGCATATTGGCATCTAGGCTTTAATTTGCAAGGTCATTTGAGGTGTAGTAACTAGCAATTGCTGAAGATTACTAGTCCAAATAAGTCCTGTAGTGTTTGCTGAAATTTTGAAATATTTCCTCCATTTTTCTAAAGCATAATTGATTGACTAAGCATGGTCATTTACTGCCAAATGAGGATGACGTTCTGAAATCTTTGGGTCACCCATTTTAATCTGCCAATTTGAAGTCAATTTTTTTACCACTGCAGCTACTCCTTACAATTCTATATGTAAATGGCAGTAAATCTTGTTTTTGGCATCAAGTGTTGCCCAAGTCACCAAGGTTTCATCACACTTTGAAGTGCATCCTTTAGAAAAATCTGGATCAATTTGGCAACTATGTGGACTTATGTTTGATTAATTTGCTTGTGCTCTTCAACTATGCTCAAATCTTTTCATTGTAGAAAACCAAATTGTCATTCACTAAGTTTAGCATGGTTTTGAGCAATACTTTGAGATTACTTGTTTGCAATTACTGGTGATTGCAATCGTGGAACCTATTTCTGTTTTGGATCATAGGTTGCAGCATGAAACAGTATTTGTTAATACGCCATCATGAAACAGCTTTATATTCTTGTCTCTACAACATCTGGGATGAACTTCAACCAATCCATCACTTCGTTAGCATTTTACTAATCTCTTTCCTCACCCACTTCTAAATTGGTTTCATATTGCTAGCATTGATTAAACTTGTGATGCACTTACACACTTCTTAAAATGTAACAGCAATTTGATCGTAGTTTTTTCTCCCCCTTAATTTGTACACTCATAATCTTAATCTTAATTGGGTTTAATAGTTGGACTGGAGCTTAATGACTGTACAATATAGGTTCTTAATTTAGTTTAGCATTTTTTGATTTTTAGTCAAATACATTTCTGGTTCTTTTGGTTTTTCATATATTGCCTAAAATATGCTCTCTCTTTTTGTCAAATACAATGTTTTTTCTAGGTGAAATATGGATTTGGAGAAAAGAGCAGTGACACTATGATGGTGGAGGAGAGTGAAAATTGTTCAAAGGTGTTGTTATCAGATTTTGAGAATAGTAATGAAGAAGATATGGATGATGACTATTTCAAGCAATATGTTGATGTTGCTGTTGCTGTTATACTGCTTGTCTAATCCTATGCTACGAAGAATAGCTTCATTTTTTGGGTTTCCTCTTATTCTTCTTCAAGAGACTGGTATTACTGCTCGTTCCAGAACTCCTCTTGTTATCCTATCGCGTTACTTTCCTTGCGCTGTCATGTCTTGTTCTCCAATTTGTACCACAGTTGGTTCTACAGAAATAGACTCTCAGTTCTTAAATTTTATGAGGAATCAATGCAGGTCTGGAAGATTGAAAAATGTCTATGATGCCATCAACTTTTTTCATATGATGGTTAGGATGAAGCCTTTGCCATCTGTGTTAGACTTCACGTTATTGTTTGGGGTGACTGTGAAGCTGAAGCATTATACAACAGTGATTTCATTTATTAGAGAAATGTCTTCATTGGGTATAAAATCTGATGTTTATACTCTTAATATTGTGATAAATTGTCTATGCCATTTAAAGCGGACAGATTACGGGTTCTCAATTTTGGGGACTATGTTCAAAGTTGGTTTGGAGCCTACTGTAGTGACTTTTACCACTCTTATTAATGGCTTTTGTGTAGAAGGAAACTTGGTTCAAGCAATAAGATTGCTTGAACATACAGAAAAAGTGGGGTATCAATCCGACATTCGCACCTTTGGGGTGATAATAAACGGATTGTGTAGTATTGGTGACACAACTGCTGCAATTAGGTGCTTAAGGAAACTGGAGGAAAGAATTTGGAAGCCAAATGTTGTAGTTTATAGCATGATTATCAATAGTTTGTGCAAGGATGGTTCGGCATCTGAGGCTTTAGGTTTGTGTTCAGAAATGACTAGCAAAGGTATTCAGCCTAATGTTGTCACCTACTCTTGCTTAATTCAAGGTCTATGTAATTCTTGTAGATGGAAGGAAGCTAGTGCACTACTGAATGAGATGAGGCAAAGGGGGGTCATCCCAGATGTTACAACTTTTAATATTTTAGCGGATGCCTTGAGCAAAGAGGGAATGATTATGGGTGCTAAAAGCATAATAGGCTTTATGATTCAGATGGGGAAGAAGCCCGATGTTTTTACTTATAATTCGTTGATTGATGGATATTGTTTGCAAAATCAAATGAATGAGGCCACAAAAGTATTTCATTTAATGGTTAGCCAGGGCTGTTTACCAGATATTGTAACTTATAGTTCATTGATCCATGGATGGTGTAAAGTAAGAAATATTGATAATGCTATGCATCTCTTGGATGAAATGGTTAGCAAAGGATTTATTCCTGATGTTGTCACATGGACTAGCCTTATAGGTGGGTTATGCCAAGTAGGCAGGCCACTTGCTGCTAAAGAACTGTTTTTTAGCATGCATAAATATGGCCAAATTCCCAATCTCCAGACTTGTGCTATAATATTGGATGGACTTTGCAAATGCCAGCTTCATTCTGAGGCAATATCATTATTTGTTGCAATGGAAAAGAGTAATATGGATCTAAATATTGTGATCTACTGTATTGTGCTCGATGCAATGTGCAGTGCTGGAAAACTGAATACTGCACGGGAACTTTTATCTAGTTTGCCTGCTAAAGGATTGCAAATAAATGTTTATGCTTATACCATAATGATTAAGGCTCTCTGTAAAGAAGGACTAGAGGAAGAGGCTGAAAACTTATTGACAAATATGGAAGAGAATGGTTGCCTGCCTAATAGTTGCACTTATAATGTATTTGTTCAAGGATTGCTTTTTAAAAGGGAGAGTTCAAAGACAATGAAATACCTTAAAATAATGAGAGAGAAAGGTTTTGTTCCAGATGCTGCTACCACTGAAATGCTAGTCAAGTATGCATCCACAAATCGTGAAGACTTTGCATTCTGAGAATTTTTAATACAAGAAAATTAATGCAGTTTGTTGCATGGATTTGAGCTAGCATACACGACTTTGGGAAACCTGAACGTATTTCTATTCTATGCTTGTGAAAAAGTGGCTTCCTATACAAATACAATATGACTTTATTATTGGTGATGAAGGGCAATATGTATCTATATCTTTACAATTTTTCCGTGCGGGGTGATTTGGTAACCCATATATCAGACGTATCACTTGCATTATGTTCCTTTAGATTATGATACATACAGGTAAACTCTTTTCCATCAAGTTGCATATGGTTATGCACTGTTTATGATTTAGTTTATAAATTGCACGGCCTCATGAAAAATGTTTTTATTTTTTAATTTTATTGATATCTTCCTATGTGGTTCATTTTATCAGAACAATTTTGGTTGTGCCTCACCTTAAGAAGGTAATAGTGTAAGGAAGATCTAGGATCCTTCTGTTTGATACTCTTCTGTCTTAGTAAATTCTTCTTGTAGTTGGTATGTAACTTGGATTGGTCCACATGCAAAAGTAGAACGCCCTGCTTCTCTTTCTTAGAGAGAGATGTGCATTACGTGGAACACTCTTTTAACAGTCTAATCTGATTTTTGTTTTACCTTCCTGTCTAAATCAAATTTGAATGGACGGATTTATTGTTTTCATTTTGTGTTTTTTAAAATTTCATTTTTTAAAAGAAAAATTAAAAAAAGAAAAGAAAAGAAAGAGGTCGTGACCATCCAAATTAGATCTGTATGGTTTGTGCTCTTGATGTACAGAGGATCTAAATTATCTTGAGGTTACTGTGTCATGAGATAGATCAAGATTGGTTGTTCCATGTGAATCATTATTTTGCTGAAAATTAAGTTGTTATATCTGTCATAGGCTGTTTCAAATGCAAATTTCCTTCTGTTGTGACTTATGACTGACAGCAGTGTACGTGACTGGGATTAGTGTTTGAAACATTTCAGATACAAACTTTGTTACAAGTTTGGCATCATTTTTGGAGGATTTCTTGCATCAGTGCCTCTCCATCATCAATATAAAAATGTTGCGGTATGTATCCATTTCTAGCATGATTATGTCCACTTTCCACCATACCCCCTCTTTTCTTCATCATGTGTGATTTAACATTTATGTAATTAAGCACCTCTTTCCTCACCTTTGTACTCCTTCTAATCCTTATTATAAGGCACTAACTAGCTATTTTATTTGGTCCTTTTTATAAGGCAATTGCTTGTTTCTAAAGCACATTAATTATTATTTTTTCCATATATGCCCATAATTAATAAGGGTAGTGGGTGAAAGTAATAATTAATATAATATTAGAGTTTAGTGCAATTAGTAGGGATAATATTAGAAGTTACGTAAATTGTAGGGCAACTTTATTGACTTTAACTGTTTTTATTGGTTTGTGAGAATTGTTAGTTAATGCCTTATAATAAGGATCAGAAGGAGTATAAATTTTGTCATCTTACTCTCATACATCTTTAGATTTTTTTTTTTTTAAAAACAAGAAAATTTTAATTAATTGTTAATATTAATCTGTACCACATAAAGTTTCCTCATCTATATATAACTGTATAGCCTTGTTATTTTTGAATTTTGCTTTTGAATACATGAACATAATCTGAAGTAGTTGCTAATCTGCTAGTAAACAGGAGTGATATCCTTGAGACTCGAAGCTCTTGTATTCGTTAGCAACATGGCTTACAATCTCAAAAATAACTTGAGTTCAAAATGAACGCCGAACAAAATGACAACTTTTGAAGGCATGAAACTTGAGGAATGTTGGAGGCAGAACTTGAGCCATGAGCATTGGAGCAGTGGCTTTGGTCTTCATTTTAGGATCGGACGATGTAATTTTGATATTGTCCAACCGAAGGTTGGTGCATCCTACAGCTATCAATTTCACTGCTTCCGGTAAAGCTGAAGTTCCTCGGAAATTCCTAAATGTGATGTCATCGATTTTTGTAGCCTTTATGTTTCCATTTGCATGAAAAGCTGTGTCGTATTGGTCAATGAGCACTGGGTGTTGAACGTCTTTCATTATTATATCCTCAAATGTGACCTTTCTGACATACCCGTATCCTCCCTCGTTATGATTGTAAATTGGTCAAAACTTGATTGAATGTGAATGTTAATAATTAAGTAAGCACAGTTTCAAAATTTCTTTCTAGGGTTAAGATGCTAACGAAGTTTTATGTAGCACAAATAAGTTTTAAATGGGGGTAAACCGCAAAAGTATCAATCAGCAATTTAAAATAGAAAAGAATACCAATGAACAATTTAAAATGGGGCAAATAGTACAATCTTGTTAACTTCAACTTAACCACCATATTATCTCTCCTCAAATGCCTCTGACTCACATCAAATAGGCGTTAGGCTAATTTTTTTTTTTTTTGTTGCCTATCCGGTACCTAGAACTTCGCTCTGACTAATTCGGATACGACCCGTGTCGCGCACCTAGCTATGATGGGAGAGTCTCCCAACAGGGCTTTTCTGCATTCACAAGGCTCGAACTTGAGACATTGTTTAAGCGACACAAGCCGTTTACCACTTGTATCAACCTCTGTTAGTATGTTAGGCTAATTTTAACGTCATTATGTTAGTTACCCATTTTTAATTTTTGATTGGTACTTTTACCCCTTTTAAAACTTATTTGTGCTAGATGCTCCTAGCGTAAAACTTTATTGGGCAATCTGCACTTAACCCTTCTTTCTTATATATGTGTGTATATATTCTCAACTCTCTTGTAATTATGAAGCATACATGTTTATGAATTCTCTTCACTTGTAAATTTCTTTATAAACTTCACAGGCATGATTAAGTGAACTCTTCTCTAAGTTATTTTCTTGAGCTTCTCTCAAGTATTTTATTTTAAAATCTAAAATTTCAAAGTCATTGTTATGAAGTTTGCAGTAAAAAAATAATTTTATTATACTCTTTTTTGGTGTATGTGTTTTACCTCCCGAGTCTTGATTCTTGCTCCATTTGATGTTATGGTGAAGGTGCCACTTTTGACGTAAACCTCTTCCACTGCGCCGTAAGTTCCACCAATTCCCAGGCTTCCAATGCTAAATATGCATATTCATCAACACAACACACCACAAAGACTTATAGATTATTTATTGATCACATGTAAATTTTTTGTTATGGGAAGGATTATGATGTGAGATCACCTTATGCCATGACCAGGTCGGCAGGTCCGTAGAAGATGCGAGTAATGTTCAGATGGGAGCCTCCATTAATGGCCACGCAGTCATCGCCTTTTGCAAAAGTGGAACGGAATAATCAGAAGACCCTGAGAATGAAATATGATAAGGGTAAGAAGTGACTCTATTTTCTTAAAGTGAAAAGTTTCTCTCCTTCCTGAATATAGTGTGTTTAAATTTAAGATTAGCTGGTAGTAGTGAATATAACAAGATAAAAAGGAGGACCTCAAATCAGTGTCGGAGTTAGGATTTTAGGTTTATGGGTGCACAATTAGGGGGCTGCCCCCGAAATTTTTTTTAAGGAAAGTTTTAAATGTATTAAAAAACAAAAGAATATAAACAATAAAAGAAAAGAAAACTTCAACTTAACATAAAAAAAATAATAATCAAAACTAATCTTTACATCAGAACGATTACAAAGGAAGATGACAGGATAAATCACATGTTCCCTTCTTTTCAATTCAGCTTCTTTAGCTTGAAGCTCCTTCTCCCTTCCTTTTACATCCTGAAGAAGATAAGAAAATAAGTAAATTTGTGCCATCAAGAACTTTTAAATAGAATAATTTTAAACATTCAACTCAATGTATTGAAAACTTATTTCACCTTGGAGGAATCGAGAGGAATATCAATAGTTGCCCCACGATCATAAGGCTCAGGAGGAAGGGGTGAGAGCTTAGACGTTGCAGAAGGGACAGTTGCCGAGTTCTGACAATTAAGCAAGAATCAGTAAAGGTAATGAACCAACCTACATTACCATTTTTTGCCTTCTAAGCAATTATAAATCAGAGAGGTTTTTTTCCTTGGATCTCCAAAGAGATGCAAGAGAACTATGATAGAACATTCATGGAGACGTCAAATAAGACACAGCTCCAAATGGAAAAGTGATCATTTCAAGGTATCACTGATTTTTTTTAAGCCAAAAACTCAGTAGAATGAAACAAAATAACAAATTAAAAATAAAAAACATAGTCCAATAGCAAGCACATCCTACCTAGACATCAACAAGAAGTAAAGATAGTCAGCTAAAAGCCTTAAAAGGTTAAAATTGTGAGATAATAGGGATAAATGACAAAAAGAATTCAAATTGAGGCACAAAATGACAAGTTTCCCGACAAGAGGTCTTCTCCCTTGCTACACCTTGGAAAAAAGGAAATCATCTTTACATTCCTAGGTCCCAAATACTAAAAGGAAACTTTTGGCAACATCATCCTTACCTCATATAGGTTCTCTCATCCGATTGCCCTATCTTTGTTTGTTCTAGTTCCTGCACATCAGGCATCAGTAGATGTCCAACTCACAATCAAACATATAACAGAAAAGGAAAGTAACAAAGATCCCTCCCAACCAGATACATATGTAAGTATTGAAAAATAGAAAGCAATCAAACCTTTAAAACTAAAACCTTAACAACATAAAACACAAAGTTTAAGGCCTTCAACATGAAGCTCCCTCAATCTGCAAAGCTATCCACTCAAAATTGAACTTGACCAACTAGATTCGGATGATGAGGAAGTAGATAATGTTCCTCATACACCCTGGGTTTAGTTTGTTATTATGCACTACTCCGATTTGAAAATGTCAACATAGTTGTCAAGTTGGCTTTTTTCATTTGTCGTTGTGAACTAAATTAACAATAAATCAAAGACTACTACCTGACAGCCAGACTAAGGTTTCCCAGAACCAAACATTTAAAACAAAAAAATAAATAAAAACATGACCACTCCAAAAGAAAGAAGACTAGAAGAACAAGAGCTGATAATTGAATTACTCTTTTGAGCTTCCTGGGAATACAGAACTGATCCTGATAACAACTAAAGTCAGTTTAAATAAGATATTTTTCTTAAACCTGAAAATCCCGAAGTGTAATCAAGCAAGTGGCCACATTGTCAACCTAAACCCGAATAGAACCTACTTCATTACTTTCACCGTCATCTCGCAGATCATGGTAGTCCACTCCACCTTTTGTTCTTCTGAGGAGGCACCTTCTAGACTCCAATTATTCTAAAAAACTTTACTTAATTTACTTTGCAAGACTATTTTCTAGCGCTCATTTAAACCCTAATGCAAGAGAACTATGTCAGAATGGAAGACAGAGAACCCTAATACGCCTAAATCAGCAAAAGATATAGGACAAGGCGACGGTGGAAGACAGAGAAGCAGATCTATGCACTGGTAGAAAGTAAAGACAGAATCGAAAATTACCTCAGAAAGAATCGAGAAGCAACGACGGAGGAGCTGGAAGCACTCAACGGTGGATCTGGAAGGGACAGCGACGCCGATGACGGAGGGAGACGAGAGCGGCGTGGCTGAACGATTTGGAGGACGGATCGATTTGGAGTCACCAAAAACACGATTTGGAGGACGGATGGGTGAGTGAGAATAATGAAATTGAAAAAAAAAACAAAAGGGTAAATGAGGACGTTCGAACCCGGGACTTGTAGATAGAAGTGGAGAGTTATAACCAATTACTCTAACTAGATAAGTTGTAATAAAAGTCCTTCACAATAAATATATCTTTTAAATTTTTTATGTCTGCACTTGCCCACTTAGACACTAATGTGCCTCCGCGCCTGCCTCAAATGGGATGAGTTACCAAGTCTTGATTCTTTTTAGGTGAACCTTGGACACCAAGTAGAAAGAAAAAGAGAGATTTGTGGGCCCAACTTGACCCATGTGATCTATCAATTTCTTTTTCTTTTTTCTCTCCACATGGATATTCCTGCATCTAGAGAGAATCCTCCCTAGATAGTTAGGGTGTGCATGGTAATGCTCCCAGAATGAGTTTTTTCTTAATTTATGTTCCCAGAAACAAAATTGGATAGGAATTGTGTTTGGTAAATCTGTTTTTTTTTTGTTCTCGGGATGAACCGGTTTCTTTTTTTTGCTGGGGAATAAAAAAAAAGAAGCAGAAAATTTATGCTTCTCTATTCCAGGGCACAAAATCATAATCTATTTTTCCCCTTCTCTCGATCGTGACATTGACGAAGCGAAGAAATTTCAATCACCCTAAGCGACGGGTACCCTCCCCACCGCCACTGCCACCGCCGCCACCACCGCCGCCTCCACCACCACCCCCACTGCCGCCGCCACCACCGCACTGCCACCATCGCCACCACCACCACCGCCGCCACCACCACCACCACCACCACCACCACCACATAAATAATTTTTTGAATATAAAAAGTACATAAATAAAAATAAAATGTGTTAACAAACGTAATTCTGATTCTCGGAGTAAAAATAAAATGAGTTAACAAACGTAATTTTGATTCTCAGAACTTTTTCCAGACACAGAATCAGAAAAAACTGTTTCATCTCATAATCAGTGCTGGGGAACAGAATGGTTCTTATGCACACCCTTATAATGATTTTGTAAACGAGAGAAGAGTCGGGGTTTTTCTTACAACTTAAGAAAAGTGATTAGTTAGTTAGTTTTTTTTTTGGTATAATAGTTATTTAGTTTGATAATTACCAACTTCCAGGATATAATCTCGGAATGTGTTATGGGCTGACCCGGAGATTCCTATTCCGTCAGTGTTAGGGCTATCGTTGGGAGCACAGAGGTGGATGTTGGAGATAACAGAGCCATTGCAATAGTTTATGGATAAGTGAACACTTTTAAATGGAATTTAAATTTTTTAAATATTTATTTAATTTGAAATATTGAAGGAGTAGGATTTGAACTTGCGCGTGGTCGGTCATGACATTGGGATTTTTTGAAACAGGACCACGAACTTGGCCATCATAAAGGCCTCTACCATCCAAAACAAGTCCTTTTATGTATGAAAATTGGAGCCATGTTTCTTTCATACTGCTTGGCCATTTTCAAGCATTGATGTTTTTGGGAGCCCTTCCTCGAAAATATATATATATATATATATATATATATATATATATATATATTCTGTTGGTTTATTTTGCCTATTACATGACTTTAATGCAAAGTTTCATGAGGTTGAAAACAAAAATTTTGTTGAATTATTGCGGAAACTCGTAACTCCTTACGGTCCTCATGAATTATTAACCTTAACTTATTACGTTAATTAGTTATTAATTATTAATCCGTAACTCTTTATGATGCTCATGAGAATTCATAACAATTTATAATATTCATGAGCTTCAGGATTACTCGTTAAAACAACTATTGGGGATTAGGATAACTTGATAACACGACTATTGGAGATTAATGATTACCTTTAAATCACTTGAAGACCTCAATGTTGTTGATGTCCTCTAACGTTGATCCACACGGCTATCCCCTGATTGCAACGAGAACTCCTTCTCTTGAAACCTCCCGCTCCTTGGATGCTTGCTAGGCGAAGACAAGGTTGAGGTTTGGTTTCCTTGAGTTTTTCTCTTTTCAAGAAGGTGATAGTTTCTTGGAATTAGGTTATGGATAGGATGAACAAGGTTGAAACCTTACCCTTTTATGGATGGTGTCTTTTTCTCTCTAAACCTTTGGTAAAGACCAAAATTTAGAGAGCATAAGGATGACTAAAAAGGGGTCCAACCCTCCTCCTTTTTATAGCCTTGGTGGGCCAAAAATTCCTAGCCCTAATTCCCTTTCTATTTGGTTCGACGGAGGGGAGGGGAAGGGGGCATTTTAATGGAGGGGAGGGGAAGGGGGGGGGATTTTAATATTATCTTATTTGGATTGATTAGAAGGAAGGGGAGGGGAAGGATTTTAATGTTATCTTGTTTGGTTTAGAAGGGGAGGGGAGGGAAATTTTTTTCACATTGACAACTTTACCCTTATTTCATAATAGATATTTTAATATTACCATATTTGGTACAGAAGAGGAGAGGAAAATTATCTTTCACATGAACAACTT
Organism: Acacia pycnantha; assembly: GCA_025563575.1. Taxonomy (NCBI): domain Eukaryota; kingdom Viridiplantae; phylum Streptophyta; class Magnoliopsida; order Fabales; family Fabaceae; genus Acacia; species Acacia pycnantha. Next base: position 2,338,374 of record JAMWYP010000066.1, read on the forward strand.
TATTTTAATATTATCATATTTTGCGTGTGTGTGCGTACATATATGTGTGTGTCTACATATATGTATGTATATATGTGTGTGTCTACACACATATATTTTGTGTGTGTGTGTGTACACACAAATATAGGTGTGTGTGTGTCTTCACATATATATTTTATGTGTGTGTGCACACAAATATATATAGTCACACACACTCACACATATATATATATATATATGTGTGTGGGTGTGTGTACATATATGTATATTTGTGTGTTTGTTAATATATGTGTGTGTACAAATATAAACACACACATATATACATGTATTCCCTCTGGTCCTTATTATAAGGCACCAACCACCAACATTTTTTGGTCCTTATTATAAGGCATCAACTTACTTTAGCTAACACATTTATTACTATTTTTCCATTATGCCCTCATTTTTAACTAACTCATTTAAACCTACATCATTAAAGTAGGGGTGAAGTTGGAAACATTTATTACTTTTAGACCTCATTAATGACTTAACCTCCATTCCTTGATCCGCGAGAAATGGGTAGTTGGTGCCTTATAATAAGGACCAGAGGGAGTATATCTTTGTGTGTGTGTGTGTTTATATGTGTGTGTGGGTGTGTGTGCCTATATGTGTCTGTCGATATATGTACACACATACATATATATATATATGTGTGTGTGTGTACACATATATATGTATATATAGTAAGACCATTATTTTAATTAGATAGCATGTAGAAAAAAAATTTAGGTTGGAGAGGCATGTGGTAGGAGCTATTGATTTACTTTCACTTAGGTCATTTTAAATTTATAAGGACATTTTAAGAAAATGAATAAAATTAACTAATTTAACTTCTTTCTTTAATCTCCCCAAAATCGGTTAAATATATCCTATAATTAGGACCGGAGGGAGTAATCAACATAATGACAAAAACGTTTAATGATCTTCAAATTCTCTCGTGCATTGCACAAATTTGAGAAATAAGATGTAATTCAGTCTTAAAATTGTTAAAAACTATGAACAACGATTACTCCTTTGGTCCCTAAAAGAAGAAATTTTTTTGTCCTTGATATGAGTCACTTTTTTTTTTTTTTCTTTTTGGCAAAATTGATATAGGTCACTTTAATGTAGTGTTTGGATGGAGAGAGAATTGAGTGGAAAATAGGGGAGGGTAGACGGAAAACTTCTAAAAATATATTTTTTTTGGCCATTTTCACTCACAGTTTTCTTTACCACCTAATTTTCTCTCCATCCAAATATAGCGTAAGAGTCATTAATACTTATTTGTCAATCTTACCCTATAATTAATGTTTAAATATGGTGATATAAAATACATAAGGGGAAAGGGAAAAGAGATGAGAAAGAGGGGAGAAGGGAAGGCAAGGAGGGGAGAGAACTCAAAAAAGAGAGAAACTAAAGAAATGAAACTGCAATGAAATTCAATCGTTCAAGCCTAAGTACAAATGAAATCCTAAAACTATTTATACTACTACTAATAATAAAATCCTAATAATATAATAATAATAATCTTTAGTCAATCTTAAGTACTTTAGGATCGTCTTTATGCATGACTGTCCAGTGATCCTCTCTAAGGTCAGCTTGGTATCGGCTCGTAATGCTCAAAGCATAAGAAATGTCTGGTCTCATACATAGTATACCATACATGATGGATTCAATTGCATATGCATATCGAATCCTCTCCATGCGTTTTCTTTCGGCCGGTGTCTTAGGACACATAGCCTTAAAAAGGTGAATACCATGACTGACGGAAAGAAAACCTATTTTCGACCCATCCATGCTAAATCTCTATGGCATCTTATCTATATATGTGAATTGAGATTATCCCTTTCAAAAAAGATGGGACAATATTATAAAAACACAAACATTTCAAACAAAATAATTTAGGATTATTGATTGGGAGATTTGGGATTTCTAAATTCGGCATTTATTGGAATTTTCCCAAACTAAACACTGAAGAAAAAAAAAATCAAATTGGTTGGATTTGACTTTCCAGCCCAAGAGTTCTAGGGCCTAAGAAAACGAAAACAGAAGATCTGCTGAGGTTTGATGTGGTGTGACCATAGTTTACACGTGGCAAATTTTTATTGGTTAAACTAACGTGGCTGCATATTCGCAAAACGGGAACACGCTGTGCTAGCGAGTAGGAGGATGTTCCTCCGTTTTCCAACTCTCGTCCAACGTCGACTTGGTTTCTTCTTCGCTCCTTCGTTTCGACATGTTCTGCTCAATTTTGAAGCAAACAACAATAGCTGATAATGAAGAATTCTTCCGCTTCGCATTATCAACGGCTCGTGTTTTGCATTCTTTGCGTCTCTTTGCTTTTGCTGGTGCCGAGGGTTTCTTCAAGCTCACCACCTACTCAACACTCTAATCATGTATGTGAAAGTTCTTGTTTCTTTCTTCGATTTCCCAATTGGAAATTAAATCCATTTGTGGTTTGTGTTTACTGTTTAGAAAATCACTTAAGTTAGTTTAAGTGTTATATGAACTTTGAAGCATCCTCAAATTAGACCCATTTAGTTAGTGAGTTAGAACATTGCTTATGATTAAGTATCGCCCGATTAATGGAGGATTTTCTGCTTTGAGAATTGCTTGCTTAATATTTTTAAACGGTTTCATCGCACAAGCTAGTTAAATTCAGGCAGAGCTGATTTCATGTGCTCTTTTTGATCCGCTTGGGCTGTTCATTATTCGGTCAGGCTTCTGTATTTCATGATTTTGTTGAGCTAGGAAAGTAATTCTTCAATTTTATTTTGTTTTTGGTTTGTTACAGGGTAGTTCAGATTCAACCGAGGGAAGGTGAGTGGCTTTTCTTTATCTTGGACTGAAATATTTTGTATCAACATAGGGAAGTTTGCTGATTTTATTACTACTACCCTACATATCTATGTAAGGGATTTTGTAATGAAAGGGAAATGACATAATATGTATGAGGTGTTACTGATAAGGCCGCATCATTTATTTCATGCCTATGGAATAGATTATTTCTTTATTTCCTTCCTTTTCTCTTTACTTTTGGTCAATGTTTGTGCATTTCTTCTTTTATTATTTACTGGCATTGGTGCCATGCCTAATATTTAGTGTCAATGTTAAGAACTTTGAGGCAGGAGCAGGGTTCTCATGAAATACATTGTTCTAGAGAAAGAAGTAGAGCAGCTTGGAAGATAGTCGAGGAGGTATTGGGGTATTATGAAATCTATTATTTACTTGATCATGGAAGCTACTAGTACCATTATGTTAACTGATAAGGACTATGTTGCTTGATGCATGATTTTCACTCCAGTATTTGATGCCGTTTGTGGAGAAGGAAAAATATCAAATCACAAAAAGATGCAGGCTTCACCCTGATAATGATCTATATAGAGATCAGGAGCAACATAAGTTTCATATAGATATCAATGAATGGCAGTGTGGATATTGCAAAAAAAGTTTCTATGAAGAGAAAAATCTTGATCTGCATTTTGACAACAGACACTCCAATTTACTAGATCTCGTAAGTTGCATCTTGTTTATTATGTTCGCTGTCTTATTCTGTCTCTATTGTGAAATAACTTGTGGAGAACAATAATTCTACTCTTCCTTCCAAATATGTGAATTAGATTTAGACATGGTGAGAAATCATGCCATCAGGAATAATGGATGTCAAGTTATTGTTGCAGACATTCATGGGGAGCGTGGGGGTGTAAAACTGCCAAGTACCAGTAGTACTTTTTCCTTGAGATGGTACTTTGGTCAACTTGGGAAAGAAGCTTCTCCAGTTGTCCAAAACTTAGTTGGACTTCGAGTCTTTGGACGACACTCTGAGCTCTAACTGATATCATGCCCAGCAATTTAAGAACATGATGTATTCATGATGACTACTTATTCAATGATTTTTGAAGTAATAAAGTATACATTCTATAATTAGCTTTTAGAGGTTTGTGCATACTATTGCCACGTGTCAATTAACCTTTCCTTCCAAATATAATAGAGAAACAAAATATATCAGACAGAAATATGTAAGACTGTGAGTTGCTTTAAAGTGCAGATAGTTCAATGAGTGAGCAAACTGCCACAGCAAAAATAACACCCGTCTTCAATATTTGGTTTATCAGACAAGTAGTATTAATCATCTAAGCACAAATTCAATTTGTGAGCCAAATGCATAAAATTATGCGGTGTTCTCTGTAGAAATGTTATTGTGCATCTCTTTTCTATTTATAACATGTTGATAGACACATACATTAAGTAGCAATGTGAAAAGGACAAATGACTGACTTATTGTGTTTCCCACAACCTTACTTTGCATATTCTGGACACTTACCCCCCTTTCTAAATTTTTTAATTAATCGTTAATTCTTTCAAAGTGGTGCATCAAATGCTGAAATGGGATGCTTGTGCTTTTATTAGAGTCAACGGAAGTGTTTGGCAGATGTATGTGGAGCAGTGCACTGTGACCAAATAACGAATTCAGGGGGAACAAAGTCAAAATGCAATCCTGCTGCAGCTGCAAGGAATAAACATCTATGTGAGGTGTGCTTTTAGTTGATCCGTTCCTTGCTTTAACCAATTTTCTCTCTGTTGTTAAATTTGTCTGTTCTGCACAGAGCTTAGCTGATAGTTGCTTTCCAGTTAGTGAAGGCCCTGCAGCAGGCCGAATTCATGGTATTATTACAATCTTTTCTGCATTGTAACAAGATTTTGTGTTCTTTCTGCTTTCTGATGTTAGTAATTTTTCAGAATTCTTCTTGCGCCAATTCTGTGATGCTCATACCTGCACTGGAAGGCAAAAACCCTTCTCTCGAGGCCGTAGGGTAAGTTAATTGACTCTTATAATTGAATTAGTATTTCATCATTGTGTATTTTTGTACATGAGTGTTACTGTGTGACATTGTATTATATATATTTCCTCATGTGAGCTATGCTAAATTTCCAGAAACCATTACTTGTGGAGTGGTTAAAAACTTGTTAGTAATGGATAATGCAAAAGTAAATCTGCAAAACCTCCACTATATATTTATGGCTGCTTTTCCATGGTCAGCAAGAATGAGTTTAGGGTATGAATGCACTCTGAATGAGTCAACATTGTAAAATGAAAGGAAAGCAATGTGGCTGATACAATTTTTTCGTTGTCCTACATTTGTGGCAGGCAACTGTTTCAATTACTTGTACTTGGCTGCGAGCTAGAGTGTGCCTAGTCACCAAAAGTTGTTTCTTTTACCGAAATAAATAGTGAAGTTTTTATTGATTGCTTATTTGCTGCCTTTATGTGTACAGAAGAAGATGAATGTGTTATACCTTGTCGTCTCCATTTTAGTAGTGATGATGCTTATACTTTTCTATCTCTACGTTTTCTTATATCAAAGGTATGCTTTCTGTGACTTTTTAGTTACCATATTTCAGGTAGCTTGCGAATAACCAGATGTCCAGATCCAATAATTTCTTGATTTTGTATTGCAGAGGGATGAAAAGGGGCACTCAAGTGCTGCGACGCATCTCACAGACGAACCGAAAGAAAAAGCCCTCTTGATTAGTAGGCCTTTTCTTTATTTGACCGCTTCAACTTAACTTTCAAAGAGATAGATGAAGAACTAAAGGATGCATATAAAGTTGCCATCGAAAATTCGTTCACTTCTTTTGGCTATTTTTATGGGCAGAAGTTGAGAGAAAGGGAGAGAGATAGATTCAGATTCAGATTCATATAAAGCCTACCTCATTAATTGTTTGTAAACCAAATTCTTACTGAACTTGGAGACTTCACCACACAAAAAGGGTGCTTCAGACTGAGTCCAACCTGTTTGACTCTTTTGCTTTCTATTTTGTGCTGCATGAAATTTCCAAGAGAAAGAAGATGAACAAAAAAAAAAAAACCCTCTCTTCTTTCAATTTTAATAAAGTTTCAGATTGGATAGTCATTTGGTCTCCACTCTCTAAGTTGGATCCCATAACACGAAATGGAGAGGAAACACTGACAGGCTCTGAACAAGATTGAGATGTTTCTATTTCAAACAATAACATTTGGGCTTTTCTAGCCGGAACTTGAATGATAATTCGTGATATTATGAGAGATGAACCTCTTCTGTTAGAGTTAACCCTGTTAGTATTTTACAATTTTCATTATTATTTTTAGTATTAACTCATTTTGTCAACTCACTTACTATGTTGTACTTACAATAAGCAAACTCAAATCATGGCGCACTTATAATTAACAGGCCATAGCAGAGGGGGTTGCGCTGCAATGACGCTGATCCTCCAAAACCCACTGAGCACGCTCATCTGGAATTGTATCCATCCATATAGTTTGGGAGGACGGCCCATGACCAGCTTTTGCCGTAAAATCTGCACATTTGATGTACTCTCTGGAAGTTTGATGCAACTTCACATGATCTAAGCAATAGGTCTCTAGTTGCAGGGACAAGACTCTTCAAAGGATGATCAAATGCACAGGCGCGCATCAACAAGTTGAAAGCGTCAAGCGAGTCTGTGTATACCGTCATGTTCTTGAAACCCAGCTGCTGCCCCACTTCCACCCCTAGTTTGATGGCATGAATCTCCGCCTCTGTGAATGAACACACACCCAGGTCTTTATGAAAACCCATAATCCAATGTCCCATGTTGTTCCTAAGGACCCCTCCACACGCCGCCTGATGATACACCCCAACAGAGCAATCAACATCGACACTAATAACATCAGATGGTGGAGGAGACCAATGTTCTTCATGTGGTAGGGATGTTTGGAAAACTTTGTGGCTAAGTTCATTGTTTTTTTTTTTACCACACATTCCATAAGGCTGTATGTGCATTGATGAATTATGTCTCTTGTACTCTGCACTTTTCCTTCATAGACAAATCTGGATCGAGACGTCCACAGTAACAGATAGAAAGAGACAAAATATGAAAAGGTAATTGGTGCCAGGATAATTATCCCTTTGGCCCTTAGTCTATTTATAATATAATGGGTATAACCATATTCCCTTACAAAAGAATCTTGACCATACATGTGTCCTATGAATAAGATATTACAGCTAGCATATTGGTATACCTATTTACACAAGACTAATTACATATTAATCCTAACATTCCCCCTCAAACGAGAGGGTGTGGGACACACACCGAGTTTGTGTCGAAAATAAGAAAATTGATAGTGAGATAGAGGTTTGGTAAGACAATCAGCTATTTGATGAGAGGAAGGAACATATTTGATTCCCACATAACCAGATAACACTTGATCTCAGACAAAATGGGCATCAATCTCGATGTGTTTGCTTCGAGCATGATGGACAGGGTTAGAGGCAAGACCTTGAGCACTCAAATTATCGCACCATATAAAAGATGGTTGCTTGATAGAGAAGCCGACCTCAGTAATGAGAGAGTGCAACCACTTGAGTTCCGCTGCTCCATCAGATAAGGATCGATACTCAGATTCTGAGCTTGACCGAGAAACCACCTTTTGTTTCTTGGAGCACCAAGACACGAGCGTCCCTCCTAAGTATACACAGTAACCACCCATAGACTTCCGATCATCGATGTCGGTAGCCCAATCAGCATCGGTGAAAGCCATTAAATGCAGAGAACTGACAGGTTTAATGTGTAGCCCATAAAGAAATGTACCCTTTAAGTAACGTAGAATCCTCTTAACCGCTTGGAAGTGAACATCAGTTGGGTTGGCAAGAAACTGACTAAGCTTATTAACAGAGTAAGCAATGTCAGGTCTAGAATTGGTCAAATATTGGAGTGACCCAACAGCTCTGCGATACAAAAAGGGATCAGACAGTGGTGTGCCATCCTTGACTGAAAGTTGACGACCAGTTACCATGGGAGTTGAAACCGGGGCACAATCATACATGTTAAAACGTTTTAGTAAATCTAAAATGTATTTGGTTTGATTGACATATAAACCAGAACTATCTCTGTGGAGTTCCAAGCCCAGAAAATAATAGGCAGGACCTAAGTCCTTCAGTGAAAACACTGTATTAAGCTTGACAATGCACTGTTGGACAAAACGTGAGTGATTCCCAGTGATAAGTATGTCATCAACATAGATAAGAATAAATACCAGAAGATTCTTTGTCTTGAGGAAGAAAAGAGAGACATCACTACAAGCATTTTGGAAACCCCATTGAATCAGGGTGTGTCGCAGCCGATCAAACCATGCCCGCGAGGCTTGCTTCAAGCCATAGATAGCCTTATTGAGCTTGCAGATATAGGTTGGCTTCATTGAATCTTTGAAACCAGGAGGTTGAGACATAAAAACGTCTTCTTGCAAGTAGCCATTGAGAAAGGCATTATTCACATCAAGTTGTTGAATCTCCCACTTGTATGTGACTGCAACAGTGAGAACTAGACGAGTTGTAGTAGGCTTGACAACAGGACTAAAAGTCTCCCCATAGTCAATTCCAGGAGACTGTTGGAAACCCTTTGCCACTAATCTGGCCTTATGTTTCAGGAGAGACCCATCAACTCTGTACTTAATCTTGAAGATCCATTTACAATCGACCAATTTTTGACTAGTATAGGGCAGCAGAACCCAGGTGCAATTTCGACAAAGTGCTACATACTCAGCTTTCATGGCAGACAACCATTGGGGAACTGCCAATGCTTCAGCAACCGTGCGAGGTTCCATCGTGAGAGGAGAAGAGGGAGTAGAATCAGAGGTGGAGAGACCCACAAAGGGATAGCAAGGCTTGAAGATACCTGATCTTGCCCGAGTAACCATGGAATGATGATTGGAGGAGGGCAACGAGAGAGATGAAGTGGAGGGGAGAGCTGGCCGATCTAGAAGAGGGGTGGGTGAAGAAGATGAGGGTGAAACCGAGATGGGTGGAAAAGAGGTGGATAATGGATTAAGAGAGGATGTGGGCTGGGTGGGCCGAGAAGGGGATAATTGAGCCAGGGGAAGTGAATTTCGGGAAGGAGAGGTTTCGGGAGGGAAAGTAATTAAAGAAGTGGTGTTAGTGGGCTGAGGTGGATGTTGGGCCGAGAGAGTAGGAGTTGGGTTTGTTGGAGAAGGAAAAATAGTGGGCTCTGGAGGAGGGAAAGTAATTGAATTTGGGGTAGTTGGTAACTCACATGATGGAAGCTCAATGATTAGTGGGAGTGAAGCATTGGAGTCCTCTGAAGAAGTGGAATGCCGAGACAAAAAACCTGTATGAAATGGAAATAAGGAAATGTCAAAAATTACATGTCTAGAGGTATAAATACGACCAGTTGAACTGAGGCATTTGAAACCCTTTTGATTTGGAGCGGGACCAAGATAGACACACCGTTGACTGTGGTATTCCAATTTATGTGAATTATACGGCTTCAAGCAAGGGTAACATGCACATCCAAAAGGCTTCAAATATGAGTAATCAGGGTTAATCTTGAATAAACAGGACATAGGTGTCTTTCCTTGTAAAGTAGGAGTAGGAAGTCGGTTAATTAGGTAGACAGCTGTTTGGAAAGCCTCAGTCCAATAGGTTTTAGGAAGCTGTGATTGGGCTAATAGTGTGAGGCCCATTTCAACAATGTGACGATGTTTCCTTTCAGCTCTACCATTTTGCTGAGAAGTGTAAGGGCAAGTAAACCGCATAAGTATACCAGATTGTGCAGCAAGAGAAATGAGGGGTTTGTACTCGGTCCCATTATCACATTGAATAGTCTTGATCTTGGTGTTAAATTGGGTCCCAACCATTGTTTGGAAATTTTTGAAAGCCACAATAGTCTCCCCTTTGTGCTTAAGAGGATATAGCCAAGTATATCGACTAAAGTCATCAATAAAATGTACATAATAGCGATAACCATGAACATATTGAACGGGAGAAGGACCCCATAAATCAGCATGAATGAGTTCAAATGGTAGAGAGGCATGAGATAAAGACTTGGAAAATGGTAATTTCCTAGATTTACCAGATTGACAAGCTTCACAAACAAAAGTATCATTAAACTTAATATTAACATTACAATCATTTAAAATCTGCTGTAATACTCTATTGCTTGGATGACCAAGCTTATAATGCCATGTCAAAAACTCCTCTGCACTCCCTGAGGCTACGGCAACATGAGATTGAGGTTGCAAATCACTGGTGTTCATTGGGTACAGCCCTTGGCTTGGAATTCCTTTCATCAGTAGGGACCCTGTTTCCTTGTCCTTCACAACACAGTCCTTATTAGTAAAGGTAACAGAGACAGGATTGTCTGAAACAAGTTTGTTTACACTCAACAAATTCTTAGCTACTTCAGGAACAACTAAAACTTCAGTAAGATGAAGATTAGTAGTAGAGCAAGGGATAGACTGATAATTGAATATTTTATACACTTATTTTTGTCTCTTGAATAATAATTTAGGACCCTTTAGCTAATAAATAATGGCTCTTATGTTTATTTGGGCCTTGGGCCTTTTATTGCATTTTAGCTATTTTTAATAATAAAATTCCAGTTTTGTGTTGCTTCACTATTTCTACCATAACTCTTGAACCAGACATCGGATTTGCCTCATTTTTGTCTCATATTTCAGATGATTCAGAGAGCTACAATTGTTATGAAGACATCAAGAGCAAATTCGGTCAAGAAGGAGGTCAATTTTGGAGCCAAAGTAGGATGCACAATTCTGGATTTATTTTGGACCCGAATTTTGTAATTTAAGTCAGGTTATATTTTATTTCTGTTTTGGGCTAAAACTATGAGAGCCCATTTCGTTTTAGGTTATTTTTAAGTATGGCAGCTGCCACAAACATATTCATTCACGTTTTTAACATTAGAGTGGATCAAAATACAAGTTTTCATTTTCTCTCATCATTCTTCATGTTCTTGGCGTTCTTCGTGTTCTTCGTTCGTTCTTCGATTTTCCCTGCCATGATCGGCTAAACTCTTGTGATTAACCCAACGATGAGGATTCCATGATTCATCCAGAGAACTCGTGCCTAATCGGTAACTACTCGATTCTGTTTTCATCTTATCGGATTCGATTTCTGGAAATAGTTCGAATATTAGATTTAATATTCGGTTTGGTTCATCCCAAGGACTTAGTTCGGACTAGGTTACAGTGTTGCTGTGCGATTGCACAGTGAGACGCCTTGTCGGACAGATTCTAGGCGATCGTCTAGGCGAGGAATCTCGGATGAATGCGAGATTTCGATTCATCCGGAACCAAACGTGGGTTAGTTGTATTTTCGTTCAATGATGGAGGTTTCGGAATCAATTCGTTGGGTTGATCATGTTTAATCTGTCTCTGTTTATTTGATTCGTTTTTTTGATTTCCAACAGGACCATTTTTTTTTAGTATCTCTGATTGAGTTGAAATTTGGTACAGTGATAGAAAATGGTGAATCGTTAGACCCACATCGAAAATGTTCCATTTTCCATGTGGTATCCTCCGTTTTGCCAAATTCCATCGTTTAGGCCACTTTTTCAATTTTTGAAGTTTTTTTATTCCATTTTTGAGTCCCCTAATAGTCTAGGAGTTGCCCTGTCCAAGTCCCAAAAATTTTAAAAATCATTTGATACTGTTTCTGGACTTGTTTTGGTCAATTTCTAGCATAGGTTTTTGCTTTTGTGTGTTTTGTCTTTGTGTCTCTTAGTGTTTTTCTACTTTTCACCACCTCTTGTGGCATTTTCGTAATTCTGATTTTCCGGTGGCATCTTTGTCATTACGAGTATTTGCCAATTACGCTTTGTGTACATGTTGCATGAGTACCGGGAATACTACTAATCCAGAAGATTTGTTGCCATTTGATCTGAAATAGAAAGAACAATTCTTCTTGCTAGAAGAGTTGTTAGGCTAAGTCATAAGATTAATACCACATTTGGATACTCAATTAGAGTCGATTCGGCCATTCGATTGTGTCCATTCGTTGATCTTTCGATTGTGCTTCGATAGTATTTCGATAGTCTTGTTGTGTTCACGATTCTAGTAGCAACTTTGCTCGCTCGGACATTATGGCGGGAGAGCGGGAAAATCATCATACTTTGAAGGAATTGGGTGCACTGATGTTAATTATCAACCCTTGTGCATCCAATATCCTAACCTTCTTTGCTAACTTTGAGTGAAATCTGGTCTAATACACTTGTTGCCTAAGTTTCATGGTCTTGCGGGTGAGTGCCCCATTAAGCATTTGAAGGAATTCCATGTAGTGTGCGGCCTGATGAAGCCACATGCCATTGATGAAAATCATATCAAGTTGAGAGCTTTTCCTTTCTCATTGGAAGGTGGAGCCAAGGATTGGTTGTTGTACCTTGACCCTCATCTATTGGGAGGCGGGTGATATTCGAGAGGATATTCCTAGAGAAATATTTCCCTTCCTCAAGAGCAAGCTGCGATCAAGAAGGAGATTGGCAACATTAAACAGTCATTTGGGAGACTATGCATGAGTATTGGGAGAGGTTCAAAGGTTATGTGCAAGCATGTCCACACCATCGGATATACGAAAAAGACTTGATCAACTCTTTCTATGATGGTCTATCATAGGTAGACAAAGGGTTGGTTGATGCCTCTAGTGGTGGAGCTATGAGTAACAAGACACTGAAGAAGCAGAGAATTGATATCCATTATGGCGAGATAACTCTCGGCGGTTTGGCACCGGGGCCAATAGCACTCTGTCTACCATATTCAAACACCTCCGATTCGAGTATGATTCTCGAGAGATTAGAGAATAGACTTGATGATCGACCTCCCTTGTGAGGCGGTTAGCGATGGCACTGAGGCAGTGCAGTCTTCTCCTCCTCAGGCCAGGTACTCTTGTGGGTTTTGTTCGACCCTTATCATTCTCTCGACTCTTGCCCTACCTTGCATGATCCTACTTACCAAGATCGGTCGGTAGGCTGCGGTGGGTGTTTTTCGGGAAGGCCACAATACCAACGAGAATAATGCCTTCTCAACACTTATAATCTGGTTGGAGAAATCACCTGACTTTATTTGGAACCAAAATCGAACCAGAGCAACCAATACCAAAATCGAGTAACCAGGTATCGGCGAGTGCAGGAACTACCGGCAGAGGCCGTACGGACCACGGACTTTCCAACAACGATCTGCACCCCCTTTACCCTTGCAAGCACCACCTCCTCGACCAGCCATATGTCCACCTCCACGGGCGGCACTGACGCGAGCTAGTAGTAGTGGTGGTTCCTCGCTGAAGAAATGATGAAGCAATTTGTCACGGCCAATATGCGGTTCCAACGGCAAGCGATACTTCCATTCGAGTTTGCAAACACAGATTGGGCAATTGGCAACATCATTGAACCGGCTTCAACCTCGGGGATCCAATTCCCTTCCCTCACAAACAATTCCCAATCCTAAGGGAAATGTGAGTGCTATATCACTACGATGCGGCAAGCAATTGGAGGAACCTAAGCAAGGCTGCGAGATGTGACTTCCACATCGAAAGCGAGTCGGGAAATGTGAAGATTGACTCGAAAAGAAAAAGCAGTGCGGCAAGGTGAAGAGGAAGACATTCCTATTCCTCTTCCCTTCCCTCGAGAGCCGATTCAGTCAAGAAGTTGGTGAGATAGAGCACAAGAGAAGGATATACTTGAGACATTCGAGAAGTAGAGATCAACATTCCTCTCTTAGATGCAGTCAAACAAATTCCTAAATATGCCAAGTTTACGAAGGAGTTGTGCACCAACAAGAGGCGGCGAAGGGGAATGAGCGAGTGAGCTTGAACCGAATGTCTCGGCACTCATCCGGCCTACCATGCCTCGTAAATGCAAAGATCCGGGGACATTTTCTATCCCTTGCCTTATTGGTAACTATAGATTTGATGATTGCATGCTAGATTTAGGTGCTTCTATTAATGTCATGCTGCATCTGTTTATAGATCTCTTGGTCTTGGTCCCTTGCATCCAAGCGGTGTTATTGTTCGGTTAGCTAATAGGAGTAATGCCCATCCCTACGGTTTAGTTGAAGATGTATTAGTCAAAGTTAATGAATTGATATTCCTGCTGATTTTTACATCTTAGATATGGAGGATGAGTCTCCTAGTAGTCGGTCACCAATCATTCTAGGGAGGCCTTTCATGAAAACAGCTAGGACTAAGATAGATGTGCATTACGGTACTCTTTCCATGGAGTTTGGTGATATATCGTGAATTTCAATATCTTTGATGCCATGAAATATCCTAGGGAAGAGCATTACATTTTCTGTATTGATGTGATTGATGATCTTTGTGGATGATGTTCTTAATGGTTGGTGTCTGATTATCCTTATTTTTCATCGAGTGATACCCCATTTGTGCATGCGATGATAATGAATGGTGCTCTGTTTGCACTAATTTGGTTAAAACTGCATTGTTTGGTGATTCGATTTGCTTGATGATGATGATTCTACATTACTTGTAGACTCGATATTGATCCCGATTTTGATGAGCTTCATTCGATTTTGATGAGCTCGAATTCGATGTTAACCTTGAGTGTATAGACACAGTCCTTACGCTTGTGCTTCTTTGAATATGGTTTCGGTATTCCCGGTGTGATGACATCGAGTTGTTGCAACAACCACCCAAGCTTCTTCCCTCACTGAGCAACCGCCCAAACTAGAGTTGAAATCCCTTCCGGACCATCGAAGTATGCATTTACGGAGGAGAATGGCGGTTGCCGGTCATTGTGGCAAATAATCTCACGCTGATCAAGAAGATAAGGCTGCTAAGCTTATTGAGGGTGAACAAGAAAGCTATTGGGTGGACATTGGTGACATAGTTGGCATTAGCCCTTCTATGTGCATGCACCGGATTCTGTTGGAAGAGGACTCTAAGCGGTGAGGCAACCCCGAGACGCCTTAATCCTCTTATCCTTGATGTGGTGAAGAAGGAAGTCACTAAGCACGCAAGGCGGCATCATCTATCCTATTTCGATAGCCGGTGGGTTAGCCCGGTCAGGTGGTTCTAAGAAATCAGGAGTCATTTGTAGTAGCCAATCAAAAGAATGAGCTCATTCTACTCGAGTTCGAGAATAGTTGGAGAGTTTGCATTGACTATAGGAGACTCAACCAAGCCACTCGCAAGGATCATTACCCTCTACCTTTCATTGATCGGATGTTAGAGCGATTGGTGGTAAGTCTCATTCGCTTCTTGGATGGCTACTCTGGATACTTCCAGATTCATATTGCTCCGAGGATCGGAGAAGGCGACCTTCACATGCCCCTTTGGAACATCGCTTACTGGAGGATGCCTTTTGGCCTCTGCAATGCACTGGCACCTTTCGGCGTTGCATGGTGAGTATTTTCTACGAGTTCCTAGAGGACTGCATGGAGGTTTTCATGGATGATTTCACTTGTATATGGGTCGATTTTGATGCATGCTTAGCTAATTTGTCTAGAGTCTTGCATAGGTGTATTGAATCTAATCTTGTCTTTGAATTATGAGAAGTGTCACTTTATGGTTGAGTCGGGCATAGTCTTGGGACACATAGTGTCTAGGAAAGGGATTGAGGTCGACCACTGCTAAGATTGATGTTATTCTTGCTTTGCCTTACCCAGCACGTGCGGGAGGTTCGCTCTTTTCTTGGTCATGCGAGAGTTTCTATCGACGTTTCATTCGAGATTTGGCAAGACTCTGCTCAACCCTTGTCCAACCTTCTCGCATAAGGACAACGACTTTGTCTTTGATGATGCGTGCAAGGCGGCCTTGATCACTTGAAGCGTTGCCTTACTATGACCCCCGATTGGCACCTTCCCTTTGAGTTGATGTGCGATGCTTCCAACTATGCGGTTGGTGCTATCTTGGCACAACGGGTTGATAGAGCCTCCCATGTGATTGCCTATGCCTCCAAGACTTTGGATTACTGCTCAATCTAATTACACCACCACCGAAAAGGAGTTGTTGGCCATTGTATTTGCCTTCGATAAGTTTAGGTCATATCGCTAGCTAGTAGAGTCATTGTTTTCTCGACCATGCGGCTTTAAAGTTTCTTTTGAAAAGGCGGATGCTAAGCCACGACTCATCCGGTGGATGTTGTTGCTCAAGAGTTTGATGTGGAGATTCGAGATAGAAGTGGAGCACAAAAGCGGGTAGCTGACCACTTGAGTCGTATCACTCATTCTCCCTCTCACCCCTCTTCTATTCGGGATGATTTCCACGATGAGCGGCTTCTACAGTGCAAGTTAAGACCCGTGGTATCTTTGATTTAGTTAACTACTTGGTAGCTAGTGTTTTTCTGTAGAATCCACTAGGGCCCAAACCCTTAAATTGAAAAGTGAGTCTAAATATTATGTTTGGGATGACCCTTATACGTGGAAATTTTGTAGTGACCAAGTAGTTAGGAGATGTGTGCACGATTGTGAGTTTCAATCTATATTGCATTTTGCTCATGCTTACTGTGGTGGTCACTTTGGACCCCAAGAACTGCTAGGAAGGTGTTAGAATGTGGTTTGTTTTGGCCTTCCCTGTTTCATGATGCCCATTTTTTTTGCAAGTCATGTGATAAGCTGTCGGAGGGCGGGAGTATTTCCGTAGGCATGAGATGCCCCAAAACCCTATATTGTTTTGTGAGATCTTTGATGTTTGGGGTATTGATTTCATGGGTCCATTTCACCTTCATATGGTTACACTTACATCTTCTTTGTTTGTTGATTATGTTTGAAATGGGTTGAGGTGAAAGCCACCGGACAAATGATTCTTACGTGGTGGTGGATTTTGTTAGGTCTAACATTTTCTGCGGGTTTGGCATTCCTAGAGCTATTATCGGTGATCGGGGTTCCCATTTTTGCAATCGAAGCATGGGTGCCTTGCTACGCAAGTATGGAGTGCTTCACAAGGTTTCCACTGACATACCATCCTGAGACCAACGGTCAAGTGAAGTCTCAAATAGAGATTAAGCAAATCCTTGAAGAGCCGTCAACTCTGCAGGAAAGATTGGAGTAAGCGACTAGATGATGCTTTGTGGGCATATCGCACCGCTTACAAGACTCCGATTGGGATGTCTCCTATCGGATTGTCTTTGGTAAGGCATGTCATCTTCGGTTGAGTTGGAGCATCAAGCCTATTGGGCTATTAAGCAATGCAACATGGATTTGGCTAAGTCAGGGATGGAGAGGAAGGCTGCAGTTGCAAGAGTTAGATGAGCTTAGATTGGATGCCTATGAAAGCTCACGGTTGTATAAGGAAAAGACTAAGGCATTCCATGATAAGCATATTACGAGGAAAGAATTTTACGTGGGCAGAAAGTTCTTCTATTTAATTCCCGTCTCGAAGTTTATGCACAGTAGCTTCGATCTAGATGGGATGGCCCTTTGTGATCACTAACATATTTCCATTTGGTCTTTGTTGAGCTATGTGATCCACCCACGGGACGGACTTTTAAGGTCAATGGGCATCGCCTCAAGCCATTTCATGAGGATCCCCACGGCTGAGGAAGCGAGAGATTCTCCTCATTGATGCCACTTATCCTCCATAAACCCTTGGGAGTATTCTTCTTTCTTCTCCCTCCCTCTCTTTTATTTGTTTTCCTTTTCTACTTTGCTTTTGAAAATAAATACATTCTTTCTTTCTTTCTAATGATTGCTACATATTATGAACTAGGACATTTTGGTTTTAATGGATCATTCTGTTTAGTACGGAACTCTTGACTCTTCGATTACAAGTCTTGGTAGTTGATTTGATGTTGTTGATTACCTAAAGGAGTGCAACAGTTTAAGTGTGGGGGGGATATTTGATTTTGACATTGTAATTACGTATACAATGAAAGGAAAGAAAGAAAAGTAAAAAAAAAAAAAAAAAAAAAAAAGAGAGAGAGAAAAAAAAAACAAAAGAAAGAAAGAAAAGTAAAAGAAAAAAAAAAGAAAAAAAAACAAAAGAAAAGAAAAGAAAAGAAAATACATAGAAAGGAATGTATATATGAGTAGAATAAAAGTTTCATTCATAGAGAATGATTGTGTTATTCAGTGCTCTTCCTTTTGATTTCTTTGGTGCTTAGCCTCTTATTCCATACTATTACCTACCTTCACCCTAGCCCCGTTACAACCTTTAATTACAAGCTCTCTTGATTTGTTCATGTATGTGTTATGAGTAGTGGAGACGTAGAAGTTGAGCAAGCTTATGGTAGAACAAATTTCTTGAGTAGAATTTGAGCGATACACTTATTTACCTTAAACACTTGAGAGGGCGATTGATTGAGCGCATCATTTGAGAGATCATCTTTTGTGATTAGCATCATTGATTGACACTACCATGAATTGTAATTTGAGATGAAGGGGTTTTGGTCTTGAATGATTGGTCTTTTGAAGCTTTGTGTCCCTTGATTCAATTTTTGCATTGTTAGCAATTATTAGTAAAGAAGAGTTTCTCCTTTAGGTCTTTCTCTTTGAATTTTGCTCGGGAGTGCAAAAAGATAAGTGTGGGGAATTTGATAATTGAATATTTTATACACTTATTTTTGTCTCTTGAATAATAATTTAGGACCCTTTAGCTAATAAATAATGGCTCTTATGTTTATTTGGGCCTTGGGCCTTTTATTGCATTTTAGCTATTTTTAATAATAAAATTCCAGTTTTGTGTTGCTTCACTATTTCTACCATAACTCTTGAACCAGACATCGGATTTGCCTCATTTTTGTCTCATATTTCAGATGATTCAGAGAGCTACAATTGTTATGAAGACATCAAGAGCAAATTCGGTCAAGAAGGAGGTCAATTTTGGAGCCAAAGTCGGATGCACAATTCTGGATTTATTTTGGACCCGAATTTTGTAATTTAAGTCCAGTTATATTTTATTTCTGTTTTGGGCTAAAACTATGAGAGCCCATTTCGTTTTAGGTTATTTTTAAGTATGGCAGCTGCCACAAACATATTCATTCACGTTTTTAACATTAGAGTGGATCAAAATACAAGTTTTCATTTTCTCTCATACATTCTTCATGTTCTTCGCGCGTTCTTCGTGTTCTTCGTTCGTTCTTCGATTTTCCCAGCCATGATCGGCTAAACTCTTGTGATTAACCCAACGATGAGGATTCCATGATTCATCCAGAGAACTCGTGCCTAATCGGTAACTACTCGATTCTGTTTTCATCTTATCGGATTCGATTTAAAATAGTTCGAATATTAGATTTAATATTCGGTTTGGTTCATCCCAAGGACTTAGTTCGGACTAGGTTACAGTGTTGCTGTGCGATTGCACAGTGAGACGCCACTGTCCGGACAGATTCTAGGCGATCGTCTAGGCAAGGAATCTCGGATGAATGCGAGATTTCGATTCATCCAGAACCAAACGTGGGTTAGTTGTATTTTCGTTCAATGATGGAGGTTTACGGAATCAATTCGTTGGGTTGATCATGTTTAATCTGTCTCTGTTTATTTGATTCTGTTTGACTCTGTTTATTGCACTTTGATTATGTTATTTCGTTTTATTCTATTACATTAAACCAAACCCCCATTTTATCATTCTGTTTCACTATTGTTATTGAACAAGCCCGCTGCAAATTCGTTGGGAAACGACCCAGGTTCCCTAATTCTGCAAATTGTTTTCGAACTTGGTTTATTTTGGAAGACACGGCAAAAATCTTTCCATAGACGCAGACCCAATTCCAAGTATATGAGCTGAAGAGCCAGTACATGAAAATAAATGTGAGGAACCCTTACCCACTGGTTTTACTGAGTCAAGTTGAGAAGGAGCGGCAGCAACATGGTGAGTCGCACCACTATCCATGTACCAATCCGGATCAGGAACCTCAGAAGAATCAACATAAAAAGCTTGAGGAGGAGAGTGGGATGGAGGGAGAAAGGTTCTATCAAACCTTTTGAAGCAGTTGGAAGCTCGGTTACTAGGCTTCTCACAAAGGTCACAGAACGGTCTGCCAGTCCCATTAGAACGTCCTCGTTCCCCTCTTCCACCACGACCACCACGTCCCCCTCGCCAAGGTGCACGAGTAGGGGTTCGGTCAGAATCAGACGAAGGTGTCGACTGAGCAAGATGGGCTGTCGGTTGAATAGAGAGGGAGGAAAAATTGTTGAGCTGTTCCAATCGGGCTTCAAAAGACAACAGGGCAGACTAGGTGTCGACCCAGGTGAGCCCCACCTGATCGATAAGCTTGACTACGATGGCATTGTAGTCGCCATCGAGCCCGTTGAGGGAGTGAAGAATCAAATCATCGGTAGTGATGGGAGCACCAGCCAGGGCTAACTGGTCAGAGAGAGTCTTCATACGATTCAGATATTCAGACATCGTGAGACCATTTTTCCTGGTGTTGTGAAGCTCTGAACGATAGACCATTATTCGGGACTTGGAAACCGCCGAAGTGAGAGAGCGAGCCTCCGACCAGAGTTCAAATGCCGTTCGACAATGCAGGAGCTGTGTGGCCACCTCTTGAGTCATGGTGTTGCGAAGTCAGCCAAGAAGCATGTGATCGACTGAGAACCAGTCCTCAAAATCGGGATTAGGAACGGCGACGTTGGTGGCCGGAGACAGGACAGTCATCGGCGGAACAGGGGCGGCGGCATCTAGGTGTGCCTGAAGACGATTCCCCTCAATGAGTGGTAAAACCACTGACGCCCAAACCAAATAGTTCACCCGATCCAGCTTGATCGAGGACGTTTGGCTTGAATACTGGAAAAGGGCGTAAGTTTTCGGAGCAGCGGTGGTGGTCACGGCTGGAGAGATGGGCGTGCCAAAGGGAGGTTGTGCAATGCCAGAGGAAGGTTATGAAGGCTGCTCCATCGAAAAGAACGAAAGAAGAGAAAACCTAAAAAGGAAGGCTCTAGTACCAAGATAGAAAGAGACAAAATATGAAAAGGTAATTGGTGCCAGGATAATTATCCCTCTGGCCCTTAGTCTATTTATAATATAATGGGTATAACCATATTCCCTTACAAAAGAATCCTGACCATACATGTGTCCTATGAATAAGATATTATAGCTAGCATATTGGTATACCTATTTACACAAGACTAATTACATATTAATCCTAACAGTAACCAACAGACAAAGCTAAATACTCTTGTCCACGGTCCACCGGGAACTATGAAAAATTCCTTTGCCTGGTTTGAATTTGTTGTTCCAATTAAGCCATACCTGTAAAGTTCAAGAAAAGAAACGAGAAAATAGTTAGGTTAGGATATAAAATATGTGTCCACACCTCTCTTGCTTGCTTACAATCCCTCAGAATGTGTATGACACTCGTCATCTGACATTGGAATGGAGATTCACTCGTGTTTGAAAAACCATTGCTCTGAGTGTGTAAGTAACAAGCCTCTCATGAGATACTTGCCACATGAAGATTTTGATCTTTTCAGAAACTTTCCATAGCTGTCTCCAAAAATTTGTTCCACTACCTCGGTGTCTACGGGTGATGAATGCATGGGCTGATTTTACAGAGAATTGTCCATCTTTCCCTGGTCTCCACAAAAAAGTGTCACTTGCAACCGATACGCCGGGGGGGAGGTTATCTTAAAAGATTAATAACCCAATTCGGAAAATGTTCTGATTCTTGAAGATGAAATTGGTGACATATAGAATCAAAAATTTGATACATATTTTTTTTCCTATTTAATCAGAAGGGAGGTTGTTTTGGCTAGCTGCTACATGACACAGTGTGGCAAACAAGGTCAACAAGTTGGGCTTTGTATTATTCAAAGAACGTTCATGAAATCAAGCTTTACATTATCCATCTCAGGGCCTTCTTCCAGAAACAAAGTGCCACAACGAGAAGATTCTCATTGTACTGTCGTGTATGTTTGGCAGGAGGGAAAGTGACGTAGGAAAATTTTTTATGAGTTACAACTCTGATTCTATTTATAAGTCCAGTTTGATCAAAAAATTTGGTCCTATTTATAAGTCCAGTTTCATGTAATAAATGAGATTGTGACAATTTTACACATATTAATTTTACTCATGAAGATAGAGAGAGAAGAAACAGTTAAAAAATACCCAATCATAAATAAGGGCAAAGTTGAAAATTTACCCCATAATCATTGAGTTAACTACTTTTCCTTGGTACGTGAGATTTTTTCAAAATTGACTTATAAATAAGATTTGAGTGGTATATTTTAAAAAATTGAAGAAGTGGAGTTATAAAATTTTAAAGAAGATAAGATGTAAAATAAAAGAATAAGAAAGATTAACTAAAAACTTATAACACCACTTCTCAGTTTTTTTTAAATCCAAGTCATAAAAGTTTTTCCTCTCCTACTTTTCCCTCCAAATCCCTTACACTAAACAGCCCATGCAGTTTCAGTTCTAAGGGCCCGTTTGGTACGCTGATTTCAGCAAAGGGAAAAGGAAGATAAGTGGCTTCCCACGGAAAAAACTGTTTGGCGCACGATTGTCAGGGAAAATGGGTTTCCCGCCAGGCTCCATCTTCCCACAATGGTGGGAAAGTTGAATCCTTCCAAATCTGGCTGGATAGCTTTTTCGTTCCCGGAGAGTGAATGTTATGGACAAAAAAGCCCCGGTATACAATCGCTGAAGAATATGAGCGGCCGAACCCAGGGACGAACGGTCTTGGAAGTCGGAGCTGATGGTGTCGCTGTCATAACACTCATCCACCATCCTACATTTTTTCCTACTGTTTTGAAAATTTTCGGCTTATCGTAGTTTTGGTAAATCCTTCCTTATTTTAGAAATTCATGTGAATCTTTGCTATCTGGGATCACTGGGTAATTGGTAGTTTTCTCTGTGGAGAAACCAATATCCTTTGATGCTTTGCTTGAATTCTGTTCACTACCGATTACCCAGTTTGAAAAATGGTCTGTTCAGCTTGATCAAAAGACTTGAGCCAAAAAAAAAAAAGCTTAATCAAAAGAGAGTGGGTTATCTGTGGAACGGATCATTCGAGAATTCATTATTACATGAATTCTTGAGAATTGTGTGAATTCTCGAGAATTCATGAATGAATTCTGGAGAATTGTGTGAATTCTCCAGAATTCATTACATCTTAGGGTGCCATTGCGAAAAAAAAAAAAATCAATTACAATAATTTGTTTTGTTTTGTTTTTTAATTTAGGGGCATTTTTGGTATTTCACATCATATTCCCACTTAATTAACACTCAATTCTTCATACCAAACTATTCATTTTCCCTCAACTTAACTTGTCTTTCCATGTCTACCAAACAGCTGAACTTTTTAATTTCCCTCACAATCTTCCCTTCCATTCCTTTCTCTCCTTTAAATTCCTTTCTCCCTTTAAATTTTCCTCATACCAAACGGGCCCTAAGAGTAATTAGATCCATATATGGGTTACACAAATCTCTCTCTAATATCTTGAGAAAATCCCAATTAAATCTAAGAAATTCAAATTTAGAGCGACTTTTTTTGACAAATTCCTAACAAGGAAATATGTCTGATTAGATATTTTTGAATAATATTAAAAGACTAGAATATGGTATGTGGTTAAAAAATAAAATTGAAGGTATATGCATAATTTAAATTTTGATTATTTCAGCTAAATTTAATTATAAATATCTAAATTCTTAACCTGTGTTTCCAGCAAATTAACGGTTAAGGAGAGTGGAAAAGTACGGAGGACATGTTTCAGTTCAAAATGCCCAAGCTGGATTCGGATGCTCTCAAAAATGCATCCGTTCCTCAGTAAAAGTTAGAGATTGATATGATTTTGAATATGTGGGGGTTTGGAGATTGTTTAATAAATTGGGTTATATTTATAAAAGTTAGTATTCGGTTAAGAATTGAGGAATAGAGAAATTGTCATTTTTCTAAAAAACACTAAAGTGAAATAATAGTTTAATCAATTATTTAATTATGATATTAGTGATTATTGTTAATTCTATTAACATATAATTATATATTTATTTTTAAAGGGGACTGATTTCTCTTACGCTTAGTGTCGTGTTAAGAACTTGAAGTAACCACTTTCCACTCATTGTACTTGCTTGTATAATGTTAGTGAGTGATTTTTAATATATGAGAACTATGTTGTTAATGAAGTTGCCTTGTGGGATTTTATTTTAAAAATGTGACTGGTGAGATTGTATTATTGATTTAATATATCAATGAATGCTTTGTAATGATTATTGAGACAATGTATTATTTTATAAATCATGTTTGGAATCTTATATATACATGCCAAGATTATGATGATGTGGAGTGGTGATGGTTGTGGAGTGATGATGAGAGTTATTGTGTATATAATACCACGTGGTATGCCACCACTCGGTGCACAGTGAATGACTTTGATATTTTCAGGGCCCTTTGTATCACCCTTTTCCTTTGGCCGGGTTAAGGGTCAGCCCTTGGGACAACTAAATATCTCTTTAGAATTGACCAGACTATCCAAAATGTACTAGAATATGCTAAGTGAGCTCTAGTGACGTGACAATATACAATAATTCAACATGTACCAAAAAAGGGTGGAAGCACTACCGCTAGCAAAAGTGACTTAAGCTTCCAAAGCCTTCCCTGATTGATCCATACGAGAACTATCACCTGAAAAATATTTGTAACCATCAATCCAGCTCATTGTAAATGCTAATACGTGCCCGTGAGGTGCCAAGTGGAACATTTTAAATAACAAAATACTATATATCAAATTTACAAAATTATCAGATCACAATTTCTGTATCAGAATTTCTAAATCAAATTTCATATCACGAATCACATATATAACAATAAAATAATACTAACTTTTATAAGTGTAACAAGACTGCACCAAGCTCTCCGATGATGAGGTTTAGCCCGGCCAAAGACTACATAACTCATATCAGACCACGGGTTCCCTTTCCTTCGAATATG
Organism: Acacia pycnantha; assembly: GCA_025563575.1. Lineage (NCBI taxonomy): Eukaryota > Viridiplantae > Streptophyta > Magnoliopsida > Fabales > Fabaceae > Acacia > Acacia pycnantha. Next base: position 2,363,019 of record JAMWYP010000066.1, read on the forward strand.
GAAAGGTGTCACTGTCCCAAGGGCTGACCCTTAACCCGGCCAAAGGAAAAGGGTGATACCAAGGGCCCTGAAAATATCAAAGCCATCCACTGTGCATCGAGTGGTGGCATACCACGTGGTATTACATGCACAATAACTCCCATCATCACTCCATACCCACCACTGCTCCACATCATCATAGTCTTGGCATGAATATATGAAATTCCAAACAAGATTATGATAGTAATACATCGTCACAATAATCATTAAGATAACAATATTATTTCAGCTCAAGAACCATATCAAAAATGTATATCGAAAACATATAATATCATAATTTTCTGTCTCAATAACCATCTCAAAGTATTTGTTATGGAATAAAATAGTAGGCCCATCCAAGGTGTGGCCCATCAGGAGACATCTAGTACATTTGGGCTTGGAGGCACCAAAGGCCCAGCAAGTCCAAACCCTAACCCTAAGGTAGCCTCTATATATAGTTGGTTAACCTAAAGAGGTACGGATCTTCTAAGCTCTCTCTCAATTGCATATACTGCACACAGAGCACACACACCACCCCCTTTGGCTAAACGCCTCCAGTAAACCTCGAACTACGTGGACTTTGATCCCTCGTCAGGGTACGTAGGCCCTAGGTATCGCACCTAGGTCAAGTCCCTGTGCTTTGTGATCTCCAATCCTCTCGGGTATCTCATCCATAGATGCTTGGGAGAGAGCTATTTGATCCTACATCGACATCCTAGCCCACCTAGGGCTAGAGAATTATGTTCTATGACAGAACATTGGCGTCGTCTGTGGGGAGTCGGTAAATTTCTGATTCCCATGACCGAAGATGGTCAGTGATTCCAATTCTCAACTGCCAATCGATCAATTTTGGAGATTAACAGTTAGGGTTTGTGGGATTAATTCATTGATTGAAATTCGTGTGAAGATGGTGGATACGCATCCCTGGCTGACATCAAGGATGCCACTAACTCTTTTATTTCACAAGGTGGCAGGAGGATATCTGTTAGGTTTAAAAAGATTTGACTGGTTTTCCTTTTACTGCCTCGACGGGTTTTTCGCTAGCTTTGGAGTAAATTTCTTCTCTAGGAATTATTCTCGCCGATTAATCTCAAAGGCTTCTGAAAGGTTCTTCTTTCAAGATCAGGTTGTTCTTGCGGATGCCTTCCCTAATGTTCGTTACTGGTGTGATCAAAGGCTTACCATGATTAAGGTTCATAATTTCGGCAATTTGAGTTTTTGCTCGACGTTTCTTCTTCTGCCGTTTAAACCAGGCCCCAAGAACCAGAGAATCATCACTGCTGAACCAAGTCGCGATCTGGGTGGAAGCAAAGGCCTCGGTGGATGGTAAATACTGTTGTCGACAACTTCAAATTCTATGGCATACTCAATGTTGGCACCCACAGGTTCTTCAAAACGGAGACGTATTGTGATGCCGAGATAGTCATTCAGAGTTCGGGATGGATTACAATTTGAAATCTAGCTAGAAGCCTGGAATTATAATTGAAAGATGAGAAGCCAATACCACCTCCAACCCATCCACTCTCTGGCCGCCTGCTCAGCTTTAGGTTGTCACCATTATTTCGACATTGCCGAGATGACCGGAGGGAGTGCACAGGGTTTTTTGTTCCTGAGTTATTTCGACATCGCACCGGGTTTTTTGAGGGCGTTTTATTCTTCTTCCATTACAACGTTGACATAAATTAGGTGGAAAACCGGCTTGTTACGTTGGCCATTGGCGATTAATGATTATTTATCAGCATGAGGAAGACAGGTCTGCAATCGAAGCTGGCATGCAAACTGAGCAAAGCCGGGGTGTATGAGTGTCGGGTTGGCAGCAAAGCTTTCGAAGTTGCTCTCAACCGGTTTTCTCTTTACGTCGAACCTTGGATTATCATATTCAATGCCAAGATGCAACGCACAGATGCCAGTATATGCAGGACTAAAACCCTGAGCAGAAGGATGGACAAGTGTCCCAGCAACTTACACATGTTGCTGAGTGAGATGTTGGGAGAATAGACTTGCTGCCTCAAAATGCCGAAATTACTATGGGTGACAAGCCTTCCATTATGTCGATTCAGAGAAGGCCGGGGTGTTGATCCGGTGAAGGGGTGATGCCGAGATAGGGATTAGACGCTGCTTCAAAATGGTGTGATGCCTCGAAAGTTATAATTGGAATATCAAACCTGACCCGTGATTGACGCCTCTATGAAAGGCGGCATCAAATATGTCCAGGGCGTTTGGCTTCATTCTGTTCTTTAAAACCGAGATTAAATGACCAAGATACAAACAGTACCATGTTCATTTTGCATGCCGAGGTGGATACGACTTGATAATGAGGCCGAGATCCTAATTAGAGATCCAGGAGGCCAGTGAGATGCTTTTCCTTGGATTGTTGTGGAGAAACCCAGTTCGAGTGGGAGAAAGTCAATTGCAGCAAAATCAAGACGACCATCACCTGTTTTCTCTTTGGGAAGAAGACGAAGAAAAAGGTGATTAATGAGGACTCTGTCATTCATTCTGTAGATGCTTCTGTCCATCGAACCTGATGCATCCAAACCAACACTAGATCCCGCAAACCCAGGAAAAATCAGTTACCACTGTCAAAATCAGTTAACGATGAACTTCAATCCCAGCCCGGAGAATATTTGAAGCATCCTGGTCAGAGTTGGCTGGGGTCCAAGATGAGTGAGATGCCGAGATCGCAGTGGCCGGGATCCTGTATATGAAATGGCTGAGATTGGAATAGCCGACTTCTCCTATCCGGCTACATGGCAAGTATAGCTGAGGTTGGGGGTAAGCTGAGGTCCATGGCATCTTGACTCATCGAAATAGCCAATGTTGGTGATTGTACTCAGCCCGCCGATTATCTCACCAGCACACTCAGGTTCGAACTTGACTGATGATTCAAGCCCCGTTTGGATGGGGCCCGATGGTTCATTCACGGCCAACTCAGCCTACTGGTGTCAAACTCCAAAACAAAAGTTGGCACTTCATTTTATTCTATTCTGGTTGGAATCAAATCTGGACGCACCAAGGACCAGGTCAAGCTTCATTCTCTCTCGGCCCACTTCAGGATAGATCAGAACCTCTCGCCCCCTGAGTTGTGTGAAGAAAAAATATTTGATGAGGTTGGGCCAAATGGATTCCTGGAAACTATTATTGAGATTATTTTTCCTGATGTAGGGGGCCTTACACAGTATAACACATTATCATGTGGGAGGTCTGAGCCGTACTTGGAGGTATATTGTAGCTTGTGTTATGAAGCACTAGGCTACTGTTGATTCTTTTGAGGTTCATAGATGCAATCTCTTGAGATCTTCTTACAAATTGTTGCTTGAGTTTTTTCTCCTCAAAGTTGGGGAAGATAACTGTTCATTGAAGTCTACTCACTTGAAGTCTTCAATTGATGCATTATTTTCCTTAACTACTCACTTGAAGTCTACTTTGTGAAGAAAAACCTTATTGTGAAAGAACATTGTGGGTGAAGGAATTTTTGGGCAACTTGAAGCTGACTCGCATACATCTTTTGAAATGCTATTCATGGATGCTAGTGGAGGTTCACATTTTGTAATATAAACTATTTGTACCATTTTCCCACGACCTAATACTCGTGACCAAGTCATTTATATCAAGGGCAAAGGATGAGGAATAAATACCCGTAATGGAGGATCTTCAAAAAATTCAAAGTCCAACATTCCTAGGGGGCTCGGTCTACAATGATGCAATATGCTATGTGGAGACCACAAATCTTGATGGAGAGTCAGACCTTAAACTGAAAAATGCAATGAAGATGGGTATTGCCATTTATGGTCCCTTCGGAGTCAAAGATAACTTGCAAGCAATTAATGGAAGGGACGAAGCAAGATATTGAAGGGATTGCAAAAAGGAGGTATATTTGAAGATTTGTCTCCTGCGATTCCATTGCATAGTACTTCCTGCGAAACAGAGCAGACTCATGCCAATTTAAAGTGTCTTAGAAGCTATATCAATTTAAAGGTATGCTTTCCTATTATCATTTTTATGGCTTTAGAGAAGTCGTCGCAGGAAAGCATTTATTCTTATCATGCCTATCTTAGCTCTCACATGATAGGACCCATTTCATTTTTTTTTATATATGTTACATATATATAAATTAAAATGTCATATAGTGGGCTTGAATCATGCACATTGAAAATATAGGCCGTGGCTTTAGATATATCAATGGGTGGCATATTGATTGAATTGAAATATGCCTGTGTATGGATTTATACCTAAATTAAGACGGACCCGGTTTAAACTGAATCTAGTTTAAATAATGAATCCGTCTAAATTTGAAGACGGACTTGGTTGTATTATGCAATGCCGCCCAATCTTTAAACATGTAGAATTCAGGGTAAAGAGACCCGTTTTCGAAAATCATGTACAAATTAAACATGTAGAAATCAGGGTAAAGAAACCCGTTTTCGAAAATCATGTACGAATTAAACATGTAGAATTCAGGGTAAAGAAACCCGTTTTCGAAAATCATGTACAATTTAAACATGTAGAGGGCAGGGTAATCAGACCCGTCTTCCAAAATCATGTACAAGTTAAACATGTAGAGGGCAGGTCTTCCAAAATCATGTACAAGTTAAACATGTAGAGGGCAGGGTAATCAGACCCGTCTTCCAAAATCATGTACAAATTAAACATGTAGAGGGCAGGGTAATCAGACCCGTCTTCCAAAATCATGTACAAGTTAAACATGTAGAGGCGGGGTAATCGACCCGTCTTCCAAAATCATGTACAAATTAAACATGTAGAGGCGGGGTAATCGGACCGTCTTCCAAAATCATGTACAAATTAAACATGTAGAGGGCAGGGTAATCAAACCCGTCTTCCAAAATCATGTCAAGTCTATTTTATACAATTAAATCCAAGTTCCTTAATTGGATCCCGGATAGATTGTGGAGTCCGCCCTTACGAAAGGGACGAAGGAAGACCCCGGCTTAACTGAATCTGGTTAAAATCCGGGTTCCGTAGAAAAAATGGTCAAAACGTGCACCCTTTGGGACACGGTAAAGTCGAGATAAGTGTTGTTTAGAGTTTTGCAGGAAACAAAGACAAAAGGCGGACCCCGGTTTTACCGAATCTGGTTGAAATCAGGGATCCGTGGAAAGTTCCGAAGAAGGACTTGGTTTAACTGAATCCAGTTTAAATCTGAGTCCCGTGTGAAGATCCCGGTTACACCGAATCTGGTTAAAATCGGGCTCTAATGCTGCCGAGTCTTGAAAGTCCTTTATTGGATTATTTGCAACAACAATATTGCCAGATTTAGTTGAATGATTGAGTTCGGGGTAAACAAACCCGTCTTCAGAAATCATAAACCCAGAATCTCGGGTAAGCATGCAAGGAAGCCCAACAATGACGAACACCTTGTCCGAGTTCGAAGAATAACACATCCTGGCAGCTCAGAAACCTGAACTACCAGGCTGGGGGGGCAGCAGTGCGGAAAGCATATGTTAAGTGGAAAAACGTGTTATCAATAACCGGCATTGATGCAAACCAGAAAGTTTAATGCAAGCTCGAACAAGTATCCGAAATGAGCACGTTGAACGATTTGCACAAACAGTAAGTATTTTCCTTTTATTGTGATTTGCTTGCATGTTATTAAATGCAGGAATATAGACCAGACAATTAGCCCAGGAAAATTGCTATGAAAGCAAAGTCGGATTCAGGGGATCTCGGAAAGCAGTCAGTTAATCTCGGCAGCTCAGAGACCTGAACTACCGAGCTTGGGGGCAACTGTTATGGAATAAAATACTAGGCCCATCCAAGGTGTGGCCCATCAGGAGACATCTAGTACATTTGGGCTTGGAGGCACCAAAGGCCCAACAAGTCCAAACCCTAACCCTAAGGTAGCCTCTATATATAGTTGGTTAACCTAAAGAGGTACAGATCTTCTAAGCTCTCTCTCAATTGCATATACTGCACACAGAGCACACACACCACCCCCTTTGGCTAAACGCCTCCAGTAAACCTCGAACTACGTGGACTTTGATCCCTCGTCAGGGTACGTAGGCCCTAGGTATCGCACCTAGGTCAAGTCCCTGTGCTTTGTGATCTCCAATCCTCTCGGGTATCTCATCCATAGATGCTTGGGAGAGAGCTATTTGATCCTACATCGACATCCTAGCCCACCTAGGGCTAGAGAATTATGTTATATGACAGAACAGTATTCATTGATATATTAAATCAATAATGAAATCTCTCCAGTCACATTTTTAAAATAAAATCCCACAAGGCAACTTCATTAACAACATGGTTCTCATATATTAAAATTCACTCACAAACATCATACAAGCAAGTACAATGAGTGGAAAGTGGTTACCTCCAGTTCTTGACATAAAAACTAAACTTGTGAGAGAGATCAAGTCCACTCTAAAAATAAATATATAATTATATGTTAATAGCATTAACAAAAAATCAAGGTTCTGAAAATCGGACCGATTACTGAACCGGTGGAGGTACTGGGTTAAGGGTCAGTGGGTCAGACCGGAGTCAGACCGGGTTAAACCGGTATTAATTAAAAAATATAATTAAATTAAAAATATTTTGTTAAACAATAAAAAATATTCATATTTTAAACAATATATTTTATTAAAGTTATCTCTTTCTTCAAACATTTATAATATTATATTGCTTTTATAAATAAATAAATAAAAAAGATCAGTCACGTGCTAACCTAAAAAAAAGATGTGACCTTATTCTTCTTTCCCTCTCAAATCTAGACCCATCACTGATGCATCGTTCACAGGTTACGAAGGAGATCATTTATAATATGAAATTAAAAAAGACCGGTATTATATTGCTTTTTTTTTGAAAAGGCTGATCATTTCACGGGTTACGAAGTGGTTAGGTGAGAGTTGCAACCTTATTCCTTCTTCCTTCCCTCTTTCATCTAAATGCATCGTTCTTCTTCTTTCCTTCTTTCATCGGTGAGAGACACCATCTTCACCTTAAGATATGAGACACCAGTGCAACGCCGTCGACGAAGAGGAGGTATGATTGACGCCTAGTCTGATTTTGTTCGAGTCTATGGTTTCCTGTTGCCGTCTGTCTCAGTTCACTGCTTCTCTCTCTCTCTGTAAATTTCATGGCGACGTGACGAAGTCCACCACCACCACCACCACCAAGGCCTTCGATGTTGAGAAACCAACTCCATCGAACTTGATCTGTTCACACAATCGGCACCATGATCAAATCTCTCTCCTCCTTTCTCTTTTCTAACCGTTGTTCTCAGCGATATTTTTGAAAAAAAAAAAACTCAAGACCATGTGACTCGGTCAACTCGGCCGGTTTAGACCGAGTTGACCGAGTTGACTCCGAGTCAACTCGGGACTCCGGTTCCACCCTTAACTCGGACCGGTTTTCCGGCCGGTTCGCCGGTTTCCGGTCCAAACCGGCCGGTCCGGTCCGGGTTTCAAAACATTGCAAAAAATACCAATTAATACAATAATAAATAATTAATTAAACTATAAACTTTCTCATTTTAGTTTTCTTAGAAGAAGTGATAATTTTATTTATTCTTTAAATCATCGTTCAAATCTCATTTTCTTCCTTCATAAATTATTTTTCACTAATTGTAATTATTAAAATATTACGATATCCTCAATTTTAACCAAAATACCCAATTTCCTACAATGAAAGCTTCACATATAAATTCAAATATTCACATTCATTTATAAACCTCAAATCTAATCCACCTAATCCTCAATATAACCTCCAATAAATTATAAATTCAGATACCAAAGATCTGATATTACAAATTTCAATTTCTCAACCTAATACTAAATTTTATAAGTGTAACCCAATTTATTAAATAATCTCCAAACCTCCACATAATCAAAATCATATCAACTCTAATTTAAAATCCCAAATCCCAATTCATAATTTCATATAGTTCAAGATTTAACAAAACTAACCGATTAAACCTTTAATAATACCTCTAGTATTCCAACTAAATGCTTAAATCCTCATCTAATTCAACATGTACCAAAAAAGGGTGGAAGCACTACCGCTAGCAAAAGTAACTTAAGCTTCCAAAGCCTTCCCTGATTGATCCATACGAGAACTATCACCTGAAAAATCTTTGTAACCATTTTTTTTTAGAAGGAAAAGGTTTTGGAGGGGTTCGGCATCAGTCTCCCACCAAGGCCAGGGCACGGCTCCGGGCTCTTTGAGAGCTTAATGGGGACTTACGAGATCGCCTACCAAAGGAGTCCCAGCGACGGCAACGGGGATTGAACACACATCCCTTTGGGACTTGACCAAATCCCTTACCATCTATGCCAACTCTTTTTGGTCATTTTTAGCCATTAGATCAATATAACATCCCATTGTGTGTCACACAATCATGCTTTTTAAATTTAAAAAAATTTAAAAATCTGAACCACTTTTAGATAATTTTGAAATAAATATTATTACTTCTGGTTAGCTTCCTTAATCTCCCAAAAAAAATAAACTAGGTCATACATTTAGGACTTGAGGTAGTAATATTTATTTTAAAATTATCTAAAAATGGTTCAGATTTTTTTAATTTTTCAAGATTTTTTTTATTATTGGTTAGTATCATGAAGTATCTTTTTAGTACCCATCAGTACCCTGAAATAATTTTGAAAAGGTCATCAAGTATTTTTCAGTAGCAATCAGTACCCAAAAGTATTTTTTTAGTACCAGTCCGTAAATGTTTTTTCAAGATCCTAAAAAAATATTTTAAGGTACCAACCAGTACTAAAAAGATACTTCAGAGTAGTGATGACTTTTTTCAGTACCAACCAGTATATTGAAGTATCTTTTTAGTACCAATCAATACCCTGAAATATTTTTCCAAGATCCTAAAATAATTTTTCAGGATTATGAAGTATTTTTCAGTAGTACCTGAAATATCTTTTTAGTACCAGTCAGTATCCTGAAATATCTTTTTAGTACCAGTCAGTACCCTGAAATATTTTTTCAAGATCTTAAAAAAATATTTCAAGATATTAACCGGTACTGAAAAAAATCTTGAAAACATTTTAAGGTACTCACTGCTATTGAAAAATACTTTGTGATCTTGAAAAATTATTTCAGGATCTTAAAAAAATATTCCAGGATACTGACTGGTACTAAAAAGATATTTCAGATACTGACTGCTATTGAAAAATACTTCATGATCTTTTCAAAATTATTTCAGGGTACTGACTGGTACTAAAAAGATACTTCAGGATACTAACCAGTACTGAAAAAAAATCTTGAAAAATAAAAAAAATATGAACCATTATTAGATAATTTTGAAATAAATATTACTACCTCCAGTCCTAAATGTATTATTAAAGAAACTAACTGAAGGTAATGATATTTATTTCAAAATTATCTAAAAGTGGTTCAGATTTTAAAATTTGTTCAGATTTAAAAAGCATGATTGTGTGGCACATAATAGGATATTAGATTGATCTAATTGCTGAAAATGAAGGCATCCGAATCCATTGTGGTATGATAATACAATTGCTCTACACAGCCTCCAACTCTGTATTTCATGGATGTCCGAAACACTTTAAGATCGACTATTACTTTATTCGAGATAAGATCAAGAACTTTATCATAAGACATGTACTATTTAGCATGGTTTGTGAAACCGGGCCGGACCGGCCGGTTCAGACCGGGAACCAGTCAACCAGCCGTGAAACCGGTCCGATTTAGGGTTAAACCGGTGTGACCCGGACGGGTTAAACCAGTCTGACCCGGTCAAATTTTTTTTTTTTTAATGTTGTTTTTTTTTTTGAAATTTTGCCTCACACTACCGTTTATTTCTTCAGGTGAAACCGTGAAAGAGCTTTGTTCATCTCGAGTCTAGCAATCCTCCCACACATTCTGGTGTTAAAAATTATTCAGCTTAAGAATATTTTGTCATCATATACTTGTTTTTGATATTTTGCTACCATGAATATATTGTCTCAAATGTAGGTTGTAAAGAAAATTGTTAGGAATATCTGAATATGTCACAAGTATTGAAGTATATGGTTATTTTGCTACTAATCTAAACTATTGAAATGATATATAGTATTTCAAATTTAGGTTGGTGTGATGAGAAATTAATTATTTTCCAATTTTTTATACCTTCGGTCTAGCCCGGGTTGACTCCGGACTGACTCCGGTCTGACCCACTAACCCTTAACCCAATACCCTAACCGGTTCAGTGACCGGTCCGGGTTTTAGAACCTTGCTATTTAAGGTGTGCATGGCAACCATTCTGTTCCCTAGCATTGTTTCTGAGATGAAACAGTTTTTTCTGATTCTGTGCCTTGGAAGAGTTTTGAGAATCAGAATTACGTTTGTTAACTCATTTTATTTTACTCCGAGAATCAGAATTACGTTTGTTAACACATTTTATTTTTATTTATGTAATTTTTATATTCAAAAATTATTTATGTGGTGGTGGTGGTGGTGGTAGTGGCAGCGGCAGTGGGGTTGTTGGTGATGGCGGTGGTGGTGGTGGCAGCGGTGGTGGGGGTGGTGGTGGCGGTGCGGTGGGGGTGGTGGTGGTGGCGGCGAGGGTGGTGGTGGTGGTGGCGGTGAGGTGGGGTTGGGGTGGGGGTGGGGGTGGTGGTGGTAGCGGTGGCGGCGGCGGCGGTGGGGGTGGTGGTGGGGCGGCGGTGCGGTGGGGGTGGTGGGGCGGTGGCGGTGGCGGGGGTGGGGTGGGAGTGGCGATGGTGGCGGTGAGGTGGGGGTGGCGACGGCGGTGGGGGTGGTGGTGGCGGCGGCGGCGGTGCGGTGGGGGTGGTAGCAGCGGTGGCGGTGGCGGTGGTGGTGGGGAGGGACTGCGAAAGGTTTTCGAGAAAAAGAAGAGAAGTTGTACGTTGAGGAATAAATTTTGATTTTGTGCCCAGAAATAGAAAATCATGAATTTTCTGCTTCTTTTTTTCTATTCCCCAGCACAAAAGTTGAACCGGTTCATCCCAGGAACAAAAAAAAAAACCGGATTTACCAAACAGATTTCTCATCCATTTGTGTTCCGGGGAACAGAAATTAACAAAAAACACATTCTGGGAGCGTTACCATGCACACCCTTAGTGACCAAACACACAAACATCATTTTCTTTCTTGCATTTTTTTTGGGAATTTATTTTTGAACATTTTCACTCTTCCTTCTGCTATTTAGATCTTACTCTTCTAACAATTGGATATCCTGTGGCTTTACATCTTTCCTGATCTTGTTTTTTCCTTCTCCTCCCTTTAACCTTATTTTCACTCCGGATTTTATATATTTACAATTGCTTTGATGTTTTTTTTAAAGAAAAAAATTCAACCTTTTCACAATCCTAATTCACGTCATTTGAAATAATAATTGATCGATTGCCTAGGACAACCCCTGTCGATCCTTTGCAATCTTGCATTTTCAGAACTCAAATGCCAAACTTTGAGTTTTAGACTTAATTTTCCCGGCTAAGAGAAGATTAGCCTAATACTAGATTATCATAGAAGCCGGAACATAATACAAACTTGTACTATGCAACAAATTATATATTCCCTCTCAAAAAATACAATCAAGAACGTTTAAATTCAATTTATACAACTAAATAATAGCAACCAAATTTAATTTAATATCCTTTTTATCTCATATAATGCATCACGCCTCATCGGGTTATGTACTGAATCTCTGCATGTTCTTTCAACCATTCAAGAACTTTAGCTCCTTCGAGTATCTCTTGCACCTGCCAAACCAAAAGACCAAAAAGAGTAAAACCCCTAAAAGTCATATCAAGTCCTTCAAATAAAAGGATTCGTTTAGGGAGAAAGTGCTTATCACTAACCACTACTAGATTAAAATTAATGTTCCATTCAGGCCAAAAAAAAAAAAAAAAGTTGAAGGTTAATACAATCTTTGGTCCCTCAAGTTTCAAGCCAAAGGTTTTGGTCTCTCGGGGTAAAATGGTTCAATTTTTTGTTTGATTTTAAGAACCAATGCTTTAAAAAGAATAAAACTTAAGGGACAAAAACCAAAATTACGATAAACTTGAGAGAGCAAAGATTGTATTACCCAAAAGTTAAAATTCAAAAATTAAACACACATTTCTAAGAAACTGGAGAACTTGTATTTGGAAACAAACCATAGATGCCAAACAAGAACTTTCCAATTTTATCATCGACAAATTGTCTGATCCAAGAATGATCAGTAAGTGTTCTAGCTCTTATCTGAAAAAGATGTTAATTGTTGACAATACTTTCAAAACTAATACACAAACCTGGTCCTTCACCCGTTCTTCGTCATATTCCTGCTTTTGATGCTTAAATTCAGCTATGGAATTTTCAACCTCCTTGACAAGATCCTCGGTATCAAACTAAAAATGATAAAAATGCAAAAGTTAATAAGCCAAAACATCATCCCGCCGCACAATATAGTTGACGAGAAAAATACTATGTAAAGTAAATATTATTTCCAACACACAGGGAATTTAGTTGCTCTAACAAAGGTCAGAGTTTTGCTATTTTGCAAAGTTAGAAGAAATTCTTTATTTAATCTAGGCTATTACAACTTAAATTTAATCTAGGACAGAACTATTACATTGGTCCAAATTTTTCCAAAGTTATAAGGATCAAATTTAATATGAAAATTATTTAATCTAGGCTATTTTGCTTAGTTATAAGGACCAATGTTTTGCTAGTTTGCAAAGTTAGAAGAAATTCTTTTTCATAACCTAGGCCACTATTGAATAGGAATTGGGAAAATTAATTCCTAATTTAAAGAATAAGAGAAATTAAGTAGAAATTCTAGTACTGAAATTAAGACCTTCTCATTATACAAAATTTTCCTTCTAATTCAGGGTCTGATTTCGAATTAGACTCCTGATTGAAAATTGGAGAAGGAATTAAGAAAATAAGGACTTGAGGTCATTTTCTCCACCTTAGTTCTTGAATTAGATCTAGTTTTATTGAAAACAATTTATGGACTTTTGATGTGATTGACTGAAACAAGGGCTCTTTGGGAATTAAGGGTTGAGAATAACCTTGCTTGAGAACGAGGAGGAGAAATAAGGAAAACCTCACTTTGACTCATGTTACCATCTTTGGGTAAGAAGTTGGTAAATTACATATTCGTCATTGGAATTTAGAAAGTTGAAATACCAATCGAGAAGTTAAATCATTAGAAAGGAAAAGAATCAAGCACTGGGATAACATAGCAGTTTCCATATATAGCAAACCTGATAACTTTTTGACTTCGGAGAGCTGATATAATCAAGGGGTTTGCAATCAACACTCAGAAACTACACAGGAGGGAAAAGGATTTGCCACAAAACCCTGCTGTCTTCAAAATCCATGATGAGATCCCTAATGTTGAAGATGACATGAAGGTGGCATCCATCACTCGAACATTGAAGGAGCCAAACATTGAAGCTGTAAGAGGAGTTTATCAACCTAGGGGAGAACTACCTTCTCACTGTTTCCACAATCATTCAAATTTGAGTAAGACCCTATAGGTACCCTCATTCACAGAAGAATGAATTGGAGATGATAATCAAAGAAATGATTGTGGCTGGCATTACCAAACCTAGCAGAAGTGCCTGCACAAGTCTTGTATTGTTGGTAAGATTGCCTTCCCTAATAAGTTTGCATCCCACTAGCAAATGAGCTGTTGAAAGAATTTGAAAGAGCTCAAATTTCAAGCTAGACCAAAAATCAAGGCTCTCAAAAATAATGCTTGGAGAAGAGAATGATGCGATTTTCATGATCCATGAGGGGGTACTATGACTGTATGGTGATGCCATTTGAACTTCCCTTGTACTCCCTGCACTCCCTAGACACTTCAATTTTCATTGGGCAAAGACATACCTTTTGTTGTTCATGGCTAATTGATAATGCTGTAACACATATAAGGCCACTCTTTAGTTGTGCAAATATATCCATCCAATGTGGAGTGGATGATCAAATGACCCGTTCTAGAAGAGCGCAAGGCACTAAGGGGTTAAGATCTTAAACCTTGTTGGATATTACAGCAAGTCCGTAAAAGTTTTTATGATAAAATTTCTGCTCCTTTGCAAATTTGCTCAAGATTGAAGCTTTCTATTGGAATGAACATGGCCAACAATCATCTGCAATCCTCAAGGAAGCTATGACTATCCGTTCAATGCTGCTCTCTTTGATTTCTCCCAGCCATTTATCAGAGGTTGATGCATCAGGATTTCGCATGGCAGCAGTTTTGATGCAACAAGAGTGCTCCAGTGTTTACCAAAGCAAGTGCTATCTCTGTTTGGTATATGTGACATAACTTAGACTATAGATTTTGCTATCAAGAAATGAAACTACTACTTCACAGGAGACCACTATTAGAACTATTCCAAAGGACCTCAAATTGTTAGTTGGAACAAATGAGGAATGAAAACACATTCGGTATATGTGAAATAACCAAACAGGGCCAGTGGTTTAATGATAGCGATCCAACTCGCTATGCTTTAATTTATTAGGAATTAATTTATTGTTTTGATTATCTTTTATCTTTTATCTTTTATTTAATCGAGTCTATTTTAATTATATTATTTTTAGGAATATCTTATTAGATAAGATATAGTTGTTAGGATTTTTAGTTAGTCTGTTTAATTATATTTTATTATTATCTTTAGGAATATCTTATTAGATAAGATATAGTTGTTAAGATTATTAGTTATCTAAATCTTGGATTTAGATATATTTAGATTTCGTATTTGAATTTTGAATAGAGTCTGCTCTTTGTAAATTATTATAAATAGGCCTAGTGCCTCATCAATAAAGCATCGAATATTTCAGAGAGTAATTAATCGGAGTGTTCTCCTGGGCTTTCTTAATTAGTTAAGTTTCAGATTCTGACTTTCCTAATTATCAAAGAGACGGCTGTTCTTGTTGAATTAGTAGGGTTCTTACTAATTCCCTAAGATCAGAGTTTACGTATACGTTGGTATCTAACATTTGGCATCAGAGCACAAAACGATCCACAAATCCATAATGGTTGCTACTACCTGTTCTACATCCCAACTGAGGAAAATCCCTTCTCCTCTACAACCGACCCACTCCCTACCATAGCCGCTCGCTTGGACGCACTTGACGACTTACGAGAGAAGGTCTCCGCGTTGGAAGCTAGTACCAATCGCCGACAACGACCCAGAGACAAGGCCAGAGCCTTCTCCGACGACAACGACGGTGATACAGAGGGCCGTCACCATCGCGGTTATCGTCCTTTCGCAAAAATCGATTTTCCCAAATTTGACGGTGGAGATCCGCGTGGCTAGTTTTTAAAAGCAGAAAAATTCTTCACTTACTACCATACTCCCGACGCTGACAAAGTTGATGTGGCTGCCTTATATTTCGAAGGAGACGCCCTGGACTTGTTCGCGTGGCTGAATTCCCAACGCCCAATGCGCCACTGGCAGGATCTCGTCACCGCCTTACAGGAGCACTTTAGCCCCCCTGAATTCCTTAATCCCGATGAGCATTTGTGTCAGATTCGCCAGACCGGCACAGTGAAGGCATACCACCAAGAATGGGCAAAACGTGTGTCTCGCGTCTCACAATGGCTGGAGCACTTCCTTCTTGGTGTCTTCTTGACGGGTTTGAATGACAATATACGCTCGGACGTCCGCCTTCAAAAGCCCAAAACAGTGTATAGGGCAGCAAGCTTGGCCCTTGAGTTTGAGCAGCAACTGTCGATCGGATGTGGGCCCAAGCCTGCTAATTCCGTTACACCACCAACACCGCCGCCCTTATCTTCTCCTTCAGCGGCAACGAGTGACTCGTACTCCAATTCTAGAAAAGTTACATCCTCGTCGAGTGCCGCTCAATACCCTGCAATGTCAACTTCAGCAACCTCAGCTCACTTGCCCACTAGCCGAGTACCCACCATGGGCTCCAAGAGACAACGCCGGTGAGAAAAGGGCCTTTGCTTCCAATGCGCCGAACCCTATCGCCCTGGTCACTGCTGCAATTGATCGTCCTTCTCTCTCCTTGAGGTCGACGAAGAAGCTGAGGGACGTTACGCAACTCTCACAAAGTTGGACCCTGATTGAAGAGAAGATGAAAAAAATAAAAAAAAAAAATAATAATAATAATATTATTATTATTATTATTATTAAAAAAAATTCCTGATTTTTGACTTGAGGACAAGTTTTTTTTCCAAGGGGGGAGAAATGATAGTGATCCAACTCGCTATGCTTTAATTTATTAGGAATTAATTTATTGTTTTGATTATCTTTTATCTTTTATTTAATCGAGTTTGTTTTAATTATATTATTTTTAGGAATATCTTATTAAATAAGATATAGTTGTTAGGATTTTTAGTTAGTCTGTTTAATTATATTTTATTATTATCTTTAGGAATATCTTATTAGATAAGATATAGTTGTTAGGATTATTAGTTATCTAAATCTTGGATTTAGATATATTTAGATTTCGTATTTGAATTTTGAATAGAGTCTGCTCTTTGTAAATTATTATAAATAGGCCTAGCGCCTCATCAATAAAGCATCGAATATTTCAGAGAGTAATTAATCGGAGTGTTCTCCTGGGCTTTCTTGATTAGTTTAGTTTCAGATCCTGACTTTTCTGATTATCAAAGAGACGGTTGTTCTTGTTGAATTAGTAGGGTTCTTAGTTCTTACTAATTCCCTAAGATCAGAGTTTACGTATACGTTGGTATCTAACGTTTATTGATCCAGACCAACAAAAGAGTGGGTCTCAAAGCTAAAGGGGTATCATCTAGAAATCCAACACAAACGAGGAAAGAAAAATATGGCAGATGATGCTTGATCAAGAGAAGGGAATCTCATGGAATAAAAATCCTTTTCCCTGTTGCAGCTAGGCATCTGGGAAGAGTGTGAACCTGGGTTGCACCAAGACCCTAAATAGACTCCCTTATTCAACAGCTAATTCCTAGACAAAATTGTGTCAAGTGAGCACACATTTGGTTGGTGCTTATTTTTTAGAGGGTGTTGAATCTTCATCGCAAACAAGAGATTGTGACAAGGTAAATTTTTTTATGCAAGAGAAATTAAATCCCCTCGGCAATTGGTTTTGCATTGGGAAACATATTACACAAGAATAATCCTAATACATACCAAATATGAGAATATGACTCAATGGAAATTTACAACTAATTAGTCTCGTTTCATGACTAGAAAATGTAATAAGAATATATACTAGCTATTGAGATTTCTCTCCTTTACTCTTTTTCCAGCTACTCATTTTCCGAATGAAAAGCACACAATTAGACAAAGGAAAACAAAGCCCAGAATAGTTTTAGTATGACTTGTATATATTTTGAGAAATGAAGTTACGTATGAGAGTGAGAGTGAGGGTGAAAAAGAATGAGAGTGGTAAAGAACAGAAGACACAAGATAGGACTGCCTGAATTTACAAGTGAATGATAAGTACTGTCTGAATGTTGCAAGATTCAGCTAACTGGATAAAGGTTCAGCAAATTGGATCTTAAGTTTTAAAGAAGTGAGAATATGACTCAGTTAATTGGACGTGGAGTCAATTGACTGGAACATAAAAGTTAGGATTCAGTTAACAAAGACAAGCATCAGTTAATTGAGACTTGAAAGCTAAGAAACATTTTAAGACGGGTAAAACAAGACTAGGTTAGCTGGAACTAAGGGTAGTGACAATGAAGTCCTCTAATAGGATTCAATTAACCTGATCAAGATTCTAGTAACCATAACCTACAATATAAAATATATTTAAAAAAATTTTAAAGCAATGTTACCCTAATCAATATACCCAGATACATGCCTTTTTAGCATCAACATGTACAAGTGCTCATAATTGATTAGTTATCACAGTCACAGGTACATACTTATTCAGTGAATCCATACCTGCAAATTCTCACGCCGATATATATCTCCAACAGCCAGATTCTGTTTCATCAACCTTGTTATGTTATCTCTTTGGTGTTCGAGATATTCATTCACGGCCCTTGGACTTGACAGTGAAGCCAACTGCTGCTCAGTCAGTTTTACTTTTGACTGTGTCACAATTGTTTTAATTCAAAATCAATATATGGTGAGGGGGAAAATGCAGATATTTCTAGTAGTGAACACATAAAAAACTAGTGATAGAAATCAAATTTGATATTGTTATTGAAATGTCACAATCAGTACCTGAAGTTCTAATAGGTTGGCTCCGTAAAGTTGTCTACCTTGTTCCTCAAACAAGGATTGAGGGATATCAACCTCTACCATCTGAAAAATGACACATAATATAAATCTCTTGCAATAATGTTACAGGAAGACTTGTGCTTCACATTAGATAATGCCACCCAATCAATGGGAAAGGGTCAAATAATAGAAATGCTCAGAAGAAAGTTCTGTGCTATGAACAATGGTATACATTTTCAAAATAATGCAGAGCATACTTCAAAGGGTAGTAGGCAAAATAATTTGCACAAGTAGAGAACATGTTTATTTTATTGTTTGAAAGTGAGAGAGTTTTGCTTGTTTTGAACTGAATAATGGGATGACCAACTCTGGTCCAAAATTAGTAACAAACAATCATACAAAAGCCCAAATGTCTATATTAGTTTGAACCAAACTTGAGCTTATTTTGAATAGTCTATAATAGCCATAAATCATAATATTTTGATTATAGACTGCGAAAGTAGTCTAACATTTGCATTTAATTCCTAGTAGAATAGCTCTACAAACCTACTTATCCCAAAACTATGCTATTTCTTGTGTCGTTTCCCATGCTTAAATATTTCAAGGTAATCTTTTACAAACTTCTCTCTGCTTTGTTGATCAAACTTCAATTTGGTATCTCAAAAATTATAAAGTGCTTCTACGCTTCGTCCCTTGATTGTATTTAAGTGGATTACATTGATTGTGAACTGAACCCTAGCATTTTTATACCTATTAGGTAGATTCTTTTGAGTGGTAAGAGCAAAATGTCATTCCAATAGAATCCCTTAGAAAATACTTATTTGAGAGACTAGAGGCTCTTCTAGCTCAATCCAAATTCTGCCTGCTCAGCATAAATGCTCTTCCCAGCCTTAAAAATATTACTCAAATCTATGTTTCAACCCTCATACATTGCCGAGGTAGTAGTCATGTGGGTGGTTCAACCTCCTCACTATTTATCCTCCCCTTATTCCGTTTTTTTGGGTGTTAATGGGCCAAAACCCATTCCTAATCCATGAATCCTTCATTACCTCCCCCAGCAAGAGTCACCATGTCCCCAAAGGAAGAATCTGGGAATTTGTGAGAACCCCATTTGAAAACCTAGGAAGACACAACGTAAAGGGAAGGATGCTTTCTAATGTTGCAGGGTTGACTTTACTATTTTGGTATAATAGTGGGACACATAGCTGCTACATAGGGTGGTTTTAGTTATATAGCACTGTATCATTCAGCACACTTTTTGGATACTGTGCAAATTGCCTTTTGACTATATTAGCCGTGGGGAGAGATGGTAGGAGTACGCTTATTTTTGTATGAGAGTGTGTTAGGAGAGGCCAACAGGACCTGTATCAGTCCTGGAACTCTTTTGGCTGAGGGAGTAGTTTTTACTCATCAGATTGTGTAACCTGTGTTTTGGCAGCTGAGTTAAGCTGATATATATTAATATTTCCAGTTTATTGTGCTGGTTCCTATCAGAATTGTTACTGTCTTGCATCAAAGTTTTCCAATGCACTCTCAAAATCAAGCAAATCTTCCATTCAACCCCATCTCTAGACATAAAGTTAGCTCCATGCCCTAACTAGGAAGAAATTGTGGTGATGGAATTGAGGAATGTATTGACTTGAATTGAGAAACTAGGAAAACAAAATAGATACTGGCCAAACGTGGTAGCTCAACCTCCCCATGCTTCTCTAAGAATTTAAAGGACTCAATGGGCTTGTTCTTTTCACAGGCTTTCTATGGATAGGGATTATAGTTTGCAGAAACTTAACATTAGATAAATCAATCCCCCGGCCTCAAATGATATATCCCTCCATTTTTATCTACAAATGCGTTCAAATACTCTAATGCCCTGTTTAAGTTCATTTTCAGTTCTGTCAAAATATTGTAGAACTTGACAATATTTCTGATTCATCAGGGAAAAGTCAGTAAAAGCATCTTCAAATAAGGGAAACTGAAGGTGAAAAATTATAACAAAACACTGGTTTGCCTAATTGCAGCAGCAAAAACGAGAAAATCTAACAGTACCGTGAGATAGAAAACAACTTCTTTGACTTTAGAAAGGTCAGGACTCTCCCTTGCAACACTCACTGGTTGCCTTTGACATTCAGGGCATTCTACTTTCATACACATCAGCTTGAATACAGTAGGTAGGTCACAGTCTACACGGCCTTGGTGTCATCCCAACTAACCTATTTTATGCAGTATCAAAAAAGTACATTGCCCAGAGAAACCTGATCCATTGGGTGGTCTGTTTCCTGCAAATCATGTGAAGTGTAAACTAGTCTCCAAACTTCTATTAACCACCTCTGTTTTCCATCAGCTTCGAAGGGATACCAAGAATTGTAACTAAGCGAAATTACTGCAACCTTGGACAATTCCTCCCAAAAATGGCATGTTATGATCTTGACTGAAGCAATGGATTTTGAAGTCGTGAATTTTCGTTCAATTGAAGCAGATTGACATTGCATCATTTCAGTTTTCTGAAAATTGAATTTTGGAATTTTTACTTTCATTCCTACAGTTTGAGTCTCATTTTTTTCTCAATTTTTAAACCATTTTGATCAGAGTTATGCACAGTAAATTTTGGTTGTTTTAGATACACACACATGTAGGTAACAACATAGTGATTTCATGGTCCATCCCCATGTCTCCTAGATCGAAAAGGATGTATTGACCATCATACTTGATATGCGTGACTTTCGAGATACATCAAAATTCAAGAATTAACTGCAGAGTCAGGCAGAGGCGGATCAAAGCCATCTCTTTTTATCTCCTATCACAAAATTAAAGAAAATCTAGTGCATCAAAATAATTGCCAAATGCCTACCAGAAAAATAACTAAAGTTTCTTCAAAGTGGTCGTGTCAAATGCTCATCTTCAAGAACACAATAGAAGAAAACACAAACTGAACATAGGTATTGTAACAAGAAAAGTTTTGACTTCAAAAGAGGAACAGATTCAATCTAATAAATCCAGTTATCTGTTATCGATGTAATATATTATAATACCTTAGAAAGCTGATCTAAGATAGCATTATCAGTTGCTTGTTCTCGAGCTGTCTGCTCCACCTCTAGAAATCTCTGTAACAATATTTCTTTGACCTGTAATTTCACACGGGAATTTAAACCATGGTCAGTTGAATATTATACTTCAGATTAAAATGGTAGTAGTACTTTCAGGGGGAAATGATACCTGCTCCAATGTGGTGCATCCAGGAAGTAGCTTATCAGCAATAGAATCATTTAACTCGGGTAAATCTCTGTAAAAAAGTTCTTTGCATGTCACCTACGAAAATCAAAGAAAACAAGTTCAGGATCATGTAATTAAAACTAATAAAAGATTTAAATAGCTCGTTAGTTTTAAATAGATTTAAATAGGATTTACATGTTTGTTAGGATTTTAAATGTTATCCTAATATTAGTAGGATTAGGAAATCTATTTAGGGAGGAGAAAAAGTGATAAAAGTGATTTTAGAGAATAGATTATGAGCATAATAGATTTTGTGAAAAAAGTGATTTTGATAAGAGTGTTTGGATGTTTCAAATAGCTTTTCTGGAAAAAAAGCTGAAAAATGTGAGAGAGAAAAATAGCTTTCCTGAAACCATGGTTTGGAATCAAAAAGCACTTTTCTAAATTTTTCACCTGTTTGGGTATTTTACTTTTAAAACCATGGTTACTAAATCTAGGAGGGCTGCAGTTTATCTGATTTTTTATTTTGATTCTAATAAGATTTTAAGATTCAGATTCTCTCTATCTCTCAGTTTCCTTCTCTCTATCTCTCTCTCTCTTCTTCTCTCTTTCTCAACTAAATGCACATATTCTGTTAAATTTTATAGGCACAATGTATCAAGAGGTGAGAGAAAATAACTAGTAAGAATTTGTATATTGCGCTTCACATAGGTTTAGAAGGGAAAATATCACTTCAAGTCCCTTACCTTCATCCCTTTTTATTTGCTCTCTTAGCCCTTTTAATTTGTTTTATTCTCAGAAGGACCATGAGCTAGCACAAATGGTGTCAATTTTGTTAATGTGGACCTAACACTATTAAGCCCACTAGATGACTAGGAAAAAAAACGACCTGGAAAAAATGCTTCATGAACAGATCAAAAATTTGGTCGGAAGTTTGTTGGAAGCCCACTTATAATTACCTAATGTAACTACCCACTTATTCCTATAATGATATGAATAGGGGTATGTTAGAATAGAAGGGAACTTGGATGCTCAGCAGAGGTTATCAGCTTTTCACTGTCCTGCATGCCCAATAAACAATGCTAACATATAAAGGACAACAAAGTAAGAATAGCATTCCATTTTATGTCCGTAGTATAATAATATTGAAATTTTACACATGAACTAGTTATAACATGGCAAACTCACAGTAAATTGAGCATGAATGCCACGAAGATTTTCTTGCTTCCATGATTCAGGAAATACTAGAGGAAATGACTTTGTTTCACCTGGACGAATCCCAATAATAGAATCAACAAAACCAGGCAGTACTTTGTCACCATCATCCGTGTCAAAATGAAACCCTGCATAAAAAATATAAGATTCAAATTTAAAATGTTCATGATATAATACAAATAAAGAACTACCATTGATATGTCATCTTTTATGCACATTAGCAGACCTTTACTTTCAGCAGATGGAATATTTTTAATTTTTGATTCATCCTGATCAATTGTTGTTGCAGAGATATCAAGGACAGTAACATCACCAATCTGTAAACAGGAAAAAGGATTCTGTTTTAGCCACTAACACAAAAATTTAGTTTAATCGCAATTATATCAAAGGCATAGAGAAATATGACCATAAGACCGCTAAATAATTTCCATATATCACAAAAGCTCTTTCATTGAATCAGCAGCTGAATAAAAATTATGGATTAAGGTTCAATTTTTCCCAATAAGTTTTCTTGTAGAAACTGTAGGTATCCAGAAGTTTCTTTTGGATCAAGTTGACCCAGAAGTGTCAAAAATGGACTAAATTTTCCCTAACTGTTAAAAACCTAACTGTTCACCATTATCATTTTCAACAGCCAAGGGCAACATTACTCCTTTTTAACACTTCTTGGGCAAAATTGATACTAAAAAAATCATCTCCTAAGTAAAAACTTTTGGAGCAAAATTAGACTTTAACCCTCAAAACTATACGTACATGATGAGTTGAATAAAGTCTTAACTCTAACAGCATACTGCTTGAAAGTTTTGTGAATAAAATACTACTTATAGATTTAATTAAATAGCAATTCAAAGTCAATAAATTTTTTAAAACAAAAATGAACTGGCTGTAACAGGCGTAACTTGAAAATACCTGGAGCCCTCTCTCAGTGACAATTTTCATTGGACCAATGGACTTGTGACGTCTTCTTAATTCCTGTTCAGATGCTTTGTGAGCATCTATTTCACTGTCTATTTCTACAACTATCTTCATATTTTTATATGCATTCTCAGTAATCCATTTTATTTCAGGTACAACATCAACTATGACATCATATCTGGAAAAGTCAAAATAGTCAAGACAATTAAAGCAGCCATTAGATGAAATATTGAACATTCTAGTAAGAAAAACATTCTTATATGAAATGATGGAATATAGGTAGAGATAGCAATAAGTATCATAGAGCATGCACTCCCAAGGCCAAGAGAATAACCTAGATTGGTACCTTAGAGACCCAAGAGAAGAATATGCCTCCTCCAACTCAGAAAATTTAGTTACTATACATATTGAGTCCTGCAAAGCCTTTCCAGTAACCTATAAAATAAAACACAATGTTTGATACTGAAACATATAATTGAATTACATGGTCTAATAATCAAATTTTACATTAGCTATGTGCAACAGGTTGGGTCCATATCAAGAGTTATTGTGATCTTTTATTAGGCCTTGAGTATTAGTAACTCCTTAAATAAAGTCATTTCAGTGCCAAGAGGATTTCACATCCTTTAAACAAACAATGCACAATTAAAGGATTTGGCAAAAGGTCATTGATAAGTTTGTTATCTCCAAGGACTGAATGAAATTAAATTAGATTAGCATGATCAGCATAACTGTTATTATATAGAAGGTTCTCAATCAGACATGATGAACACGTTGTTATTGAGAAGATTTGCAGCAAGAATCAAGAAAAATCCACCAAAGTGAGTGCAAATAAAAAAGCTAAAAAAGTCGGAAATAATAGCAACAAGAGAGAAATCAAGGATATTGAATACTAGAGAACAGAAACCATATTGCATCATACCTTCAACATGGCATGTGAAAGCGTCCTCTTCAAAATTGATTCAACTGTAGCCTTCTGAACATTTTTCTCTCCAATGAAATTTACAAGAATACTCTCAGGAACCTTTCCAGGTCGAAAGCCAGGGACCTATGAATAAGAAATAATATGAGTTTATAAAAGCAGCACATTCTTCATTTGGAAGTTTCAAAATTATCAAAGCAAACTATTTGTAGTAGATAAGAAAGTTATCTTTTAAGGAACATACTTTAAGACTGTAATATTGAAAATCAAACTTTATCTAAACATTATTGCAGAAAGGTTCTGTTACGACCCTATCAATTGCTTCTAGACCAGTATACAAAATGATCATATAAAGAACAGCATACGCCCAAGAACATGAAAAGAAGAACCAATATATTACATACAATTACGAGTACAGCTCCCTAACTCATATAAGCTCACACTGCTACAAAAACTACTGAGACACATCAGATGCAGGTACAGAACTACAATAAACAAGGATGCTACAAACAGCACTAAGGGGTCTAGATCCTCTCAGAATCCCTCTTATCCTTTTCCTCCTAGAATCCTATCTCCACCATTAAATTAGAAAATGGACGGTTCATATTTAAAATTTTATAACATATTGTTATAATATTACATAAAAATGAATTTAGGGAAATTTAAATTGTTAACATTTTGATTTTAACAGTTTGCAGCTGTAGTATATAAAAAATAAAAAAATTTAACTTATCAAATATTATAATAATATATTTATAAAATATTAAATCTAAACCATCAAATTTATCTAAAGGTGGAGATGGGATTCTCAGAGGCAAAAGAGGGAAAGGATTACGAGAGGATCTACTTCCCATCACCTAGAGTGAATATATGAACAGTACAGAACACCAGCAAAGATGGAGAGCAAGAGGATTATTAGACAAGACAAAAACACACAAAATAAAAAAAATACCCTTCAAAACAACACAAAACAGGTTCGCTGATCTTCTAAGAGGTTGGCTCTCTTCACTCAAAATCACACTCAATGTTCTCCATGCCCTTCATGCTCTCAGCTAATCTCTTTATACACCCACTTTCAACTTTTTAACAGCTCCCTCCTTCACTTTTCTATCTTTTAAATATTAACTTCAATGATTTCTTCTGAACCAATAGGCCCCCATTCTCAGCCATTCTGCCACTCCTCTCTCTTTCCTTGGGTGTGTTTTGGAGACAGCAGTGGATTGGGATTTATCTATCAGGTTCCAACATCAAACATATGGGCAGCCCAATGCTTGAGGCTCCCACCAGATGAAGTATGAGGAGGGATAGTCGTACATAGCCTTACCCCAACAAGAGGAGAGATTATTTCCAAGATTTGAACCCATGATATCCAGGTCATATGGCAGCAACCTTACCCTCGTGCGAAGGCTCACCCTCTTCCAACATCCAACATAGAGAGTACAAAATTCTTATTAATCAGAAATTAACATAACAAACGGTGCAAAATATGGGTAGGGAAAATCTTTTGCTTTGATCAATGAAAACTTGCACTATTATTTCCATGTCATGCTTAAGAAATAAAGAAAGATTATTCTAGCCACTGACATGTTAGTATTTTAGTTACCATTGTTAAATTGGAACTAAAAACTGGATGAATCAATCCTCTCAAAATACAACAACATAAACAAGGTACAGGCAGTCAAAAACTTGTAGGACACATTTTATTTCACCCAAAAAGAAACCAATGAGGAAAAAAGATTAAATAATGCATAAGTTAATTGTAATCAAGCAGTACCTTTGCCTGTTTAGTAAACTTAGCTATGACGATTTTGTAACAATCCTCACATACCAAAGGTGGAACTTCTACCTGCAATTTAACCTGCAAATAGATTGATGGTCATGGGATCACTGAAATTTTGAATATTTGATGTTATGCATGCATAAAGACAGCAATCGCCCTACAGAAACACAGTAAAATGAAAGGATAAATCACATTTTAAGAGATTACTTGAGGGGGAAAAAAGGAAAGAAAAAAATGCAGAAAGGTCTAAACGCCTCACACTGAAGAGGCCGGATAACTCTTCTCTAAGATGCCAAACTCCTGATAAACCCTCCTCTCTTTCCCCCTCCATCTCTCTCCCTCCCCTCCCCCTCCCCTCCCCCGTGGCCTTCTTCTAGATTACGCACTGTCACTCCCATGTGATATAGTTAGCTATCACTTTCCCTGCCCCTTCTGCCACCTCAATTATGCAACTGAATTTCTCATTCTCCTCCACTCGTTGACTCTGAGCTTGGGCCCACTATAGTTTCGCATAATCAAAAATTCAGTGATACAAACAAAGGACCGATCGATAACCAAGCCCTTAAATATTTGAAGCGTGTTTTATCCCAACAAGAAATTGCAATATCAAGCTAATCCAAAATTTGTAAGAAAAAAGTATTTATACAGAAGATAATAATTCTAAGAAATGAAATGGAGGAACATACTCTGGAATTGGGTTCTTGAGTTTCGATGACATTCAAATCTGCGGGAAGCTGGTCTATTTCAGTGTCAGCAGTAACGGAAGAGGAAGAAGAAGCTAAAACTGTATGGAGACACGAGTTCTGACGATATGAGCCGAGCTGGAAGAGTTGAATTTGGCGGTTGAGAGAAGAAAGCTTCAAAGAATTGAAGGCTTTAGGCTTAGACTGGAATGAAGAATTTTGAACAGAAAAAGAAGTAGAAGAAAATGAAGAATGACGAGGTGGGGATGGGCTGGAATGGAGGATAGTTCGGAAGCTTATGCTGCAAAGCTCCATTGATAGCCAAAGGCGAAGCGCGAAGGTGCTTGAGAAACGGACTGAGTCGCTCTGGAGTAGCAGCAGCGCTTGGTGGATAAAGGAAAAGATATTTGCTTAAACAAAAGATGCGCCAACGTGTAAGGGCTTGGGCTTCAAAAGCTTAAATTAAGTCTATTAGAAGCCAGCGAAAGTAGAAGTTACATTAGATTATTGACTGTACATAACTTTTTTTTTTTGCTCAAGACTGTACATAACTTCAGAACTTAATGGGTTACAGACCTTGAAGTCATTTTTTTTGTGAAGCTACATCTCCTTACTTCAGACCTTGAAGTCACTTTTACCACTGTTATCCTAAATACAAATCACATCAGAAAAAAAGTCTACTAAGAAAAATTCATTAGAAACAAAAGTCACTTCTACCATCGCTATCCCAAACGGGCCCTAAAGGGTAAAGGGTAATGTTATGCTTGAGCCATCCCAAAGCCAGATTTTGTTGATAAAAAGGTTAAACGGCCTTTGGGTAGATAGCAGTGCCAAATGATTTTTTTTTCCAGATGGATTTTTACAAACCGAAAATAAGATAAAAATTATATTATAGATGTGATTTGTATTTGGGATAGTGGTGACAAAGTGACTTTCTTTTCCTGATGCTCTCGTTTGGAATAGCGTTTGAAAAGTCAGTTGAAATGAAAAATGACTGCAAAGCGAATGAATTTTATTTATATATATATATATATATATATATATATATATATATATATATATATATATATATATATATTAGTTATGTATATTGTGATAATTAAAGACAAAAATTTAAAAACACTATATTCCTTAATTAAATATATTTAATGCATAAAATTGTATATAAATTAGAATGCATACAAATGTATTTGAACAGGTTGATACTAAATAATTGTACATTACTAATTTTGCTGATGGTCGTGGCACATGTTTTGCCACATCATCATCAGGTTTTGTTTGGAAAAAAAAAAAAACTCCTAATCTAGACTCTTCTTATATGTCAGACACCCACCATTTGCAACCTCTCATCCAAAAAGTCACTCCTCTGAGTATTGTCTCTCCAAAAATAGTCCAGGTCCAAAGTTCAGTTCTCAAATCACCAAACTCATCACTCTTTTTGTTTCTCAAATCACCAAAGTTCAATTCTCAAATCACCAAAGTTCAATTCTCAGATCATCAAACTTTAGTTCTGAGTCGAAGCAGATGCCATCACTTTGTTCTCAAATCACCGCTGAGTGGTTCAGGTCCTTCTCTGATGTTGAGAAAGAAGAATCCGGCGATTAAACTCACTACCAATGACGGCTGACGACGAAATCAATGGGGGAAAACAAAGGTGAAACTCTCATATCTAGGTTCTGAGTTTTTTTTTTTGGTGTTTCACTCGACTCTGTTTCTTCTTCACAAAATGGTAGCTATGTGGTGGTGGAGAGATGGATAAAGATCGCTGGCAATGATAGTGGTGAGGGTGAAGACATGGACGACAGAAATGATGGAGAGTGAGGATTGTGGGGGTCGATGGTGAAACCAGAAGCTAGAAAACTTGGCTTCTCCTCAAGAGTTGCTTTTCAAGATAAACCCATCACAAACCAATCTATCTCAAACACCAATTTTTTCCCTACTGAGCTTTTCCTTCACGCTACAGGGCTTTTCAACCGCTTGAACGCCATGCCAAACAAGCATAAAGGTGTTTATTAAAATGAGATGGTTTCCTTTTTCATATTTTCTCCCTTCAATAGGCATTTGTAAACTGATTGTATATATAAGATGATGATGAAGCTCCATATGTGCAAGTATTGTTAGATACACTACTAAAATTTTACTACCCATGCTTTATATAGTGAGATTAAGAGCCTGTTTTGGGGGTTCCAAAACCTAGGTTTAGTCAAAGCTCTGCCAAACACCCCTAATTTATTTAAAAGCTATTCTGCACCCAAAACCTAGGTTTTCCAAAATCTTTTTTTTCTCACTTTTCACTCTCTCTACAAAAGTTGTGAGCCCATCCATCATTGTAGAAACCCCAAAATTCCCTCCATTATATCTGTTAAACATGTACCTCATCTCTCCCTACACATTCGCTCTGCAGATCCCATTCTCTCTTCTCAGGGTTTGGCTATTGTCCACTTCCCTTCCCATCCTCTTCTTCATCCCAGCCGTTGGATTGAAATCTTAACGGTTCAGATCTAATGATTTATAAAAATATTATATCTGAACCATTGAGATTTCAATCTAACGGCTGGGATGAAGAAAAGGATGGGAAGGGAAGTGGACCATAACCAAACCCATCTTCATCATCTCAATCAAAATACACCCAATCTCGCCGTCTTTGTTCTGATCTTCATCGTCTCTTTGCTTCTCTAGTCTGTGTTCTCGTCTTGTCTCCGGATCTCGTCTTCTCTCTTGTTCATCATCTCTGCTACATCATTCTTGGCTTCAATTTCTCACATTGGATCTTCGGTTGATTCGGAAATTGGAGTTGAAATACTGGGGTTATTAAAGGTAAGAAATCATTTCCACAATCTATTATTTTGTTTTGTCATGTTATTTGTTTATTTTTTTCCCACCTCGCCAGTTTCAGGTTTTGTTCAAAGTGTCGATTGATCCTGAAAATCGCAAGTTTGAAATGCGAGCTTGCTATTCCCTTTCGTATTGTTCCCATTGTTGTTGATTATAGCTGAAATTCGAACTGCCCCTAAATAAAATTTGTTTTATGTTCAACAGCTAATCACTTACATCGACTTATTAGACCTTCCTCGTCTAAGGTTTTAGATTGTTCCAGAACCTCCTCTCTTTTCCTCATCCCTTAGATCTCTACGTCAGGTAAACCCTATTCCTATTTCTATATGATTCGTATAGCTTTGGGTTCTGTTTTTTTTAGCCAAATAGCTTTAGGTTCTGAAATTTTGTTATGTTCCTGTTACGAGGATGCATACAATTCTTGATATAATAATTTTGTTTGTATAGTGGGATTAACGTCTCTCTCTCTCTCTCTCTTTCTCTTTGTTTTTTTTAATAATAGCTAAAATTCATGAAGTTAACCTAGAGAAATCTCAAATACTACAACAGATTAGATTTTGCTTGCTTCGTCAACCTTCATATGGTGGTTGAATAAAGATGCAATAACTGTTGGGATCCATACACGCAGCGGAATGATTTCATCCATTAAAATCTTACGAATCTCATAGGAGGATCTATCAACGACGTTTAAATCGGGTTAGTTACGAATCGTACCTTTGCGAACTCGTGTGCGTTCTTTCTCGAACTCGTGGGCTAACACCTTCTTGCTCGATCAATCTCTAGGAGCCAACTCTACGAATCCACTCCATCTACCGGTATCCACACGAACAGCCTCCAACACCGACGGCAACGTGCTAGTGCCTTCAGTCGCGTCTCATCTTTTTCTCTCTAAGGGTTCTCACGGCTTTTCTAATATGTCTTGCAAAATGTCCTGTAGGTTTTTAAAAAACCCAATAAGCGTATTATATATATTCAAAATTAATCCTTATTAATCTTGAAATTTGAATTTGGATTAAAATAATATATTAATTAAATCTATCTAATAGATATAATCTAATTTATTTATTTAATTCAAATCAAAAGCCTGCTGATTTAATTTATCTCTATAAATTAAATCTGAGATATTATATCTATTTCATTAAATCTGAGATACTATATCTCAATTCAAATTAAATCAGATATATATGATATCTTTATTCAAAAATTAAATCTGAAATACAATATCTCTATTTGTTTTAGATACTTAATTTATCAAATAAATTAAATACAAAACAAATATTATATAATAATATTATAATCTCTATTAAATAATATTATTATATTATTTTCGAATTTAATATATATATGTGTGTGTGTGTGTGTGTCCATCCTATATTAAATACAATATTCATTAAATCTTAGACATATCTAAGATTCAATGAATCTGGACACTATTGCCCTTGTTGGGCTATTCTTGTGTGCGACCCTGCAGGCCCACATGAGATTGGCAGCGGGCCAATATTGTACCAGCCCGCAAGTCGCAAGCGGCCTCTAGCAAGACATTGTGACTACCCAACTCATATGGGGATCGATGATACGATACTGCCTATCATACAACTATGTCACGTCTCTTTTGTCACACGATAATTTGGTCAAGGATGAGGCATGGATAATGTCAACCTCCTGTTCTTGACCATTACTTTCTCGATTCTTGAGTAGTCTAAAAATTGAAATGGAAACTCCTTTCCATCGTAATATGGTCATACATTTCTCAGACTCACTCATTGAGGGGCCCAGTATTATCTCTCTACAAATGTGAGGGACAAATTCAATCTTGACCGTTCACATTCCTCTGCATGAAAACCACTGATCCCAATTTAAGCCTTTATCATCACCCAGTCAAAAGTGACTTTTGACTAGGTCAAAGATCAACGACTCTCATGTACGAATCCATGATGATCTCAGGTCAAAGGGCGTTGTAACGCGGTTATACATGAGATAAGCTTATGACTTGATCCACATAGCTTTCTCATAGTGGGCCGGTCCAGCACATTGTACTCTTACAAGTGCCTATGACTTTGATTCGTATCTCCATACTCATCAAAGTCATACTGGTCTTATTTCATCTTTGCTCCCGCATAGATGACCGACTAGGGACATTTAGGACAATCTATATGATATGTCCAATGATATAGTTATCACTATAAACATGTAAATGAAATAATAACTAAATGGAGAATACTTTAAAGGGTTAAGGTGCATTTTTGCCAATAAACTATTACCGAAGGAGTGTCCAGCACAAATATTAATTAAGTGTATCTTAAATACCAATAAACAATTAAAAATGTGCAGATTAGCCAACGAACTTTTAAAAAGGTGCAGTCAGCACAACGCCGTTAGAAAAAAGTTAATGTCCGTTATCTAAGGTGCAGATTGGCCAACGAACTTTTATTCCAGGAGCACCCAGCACAAAAAAGTTTTACTCAGAAGCTCCCAGCACAAAATTCTTAATTTCACTAAATTAAATAATTTTTTTTGTCTATTATCATTATTTAAAATGACTTGTATAGATATCTATGGACAAAAATTACTCATTTGCCAAAATAAACAAAATTTTTAATTATTAAGTGTCAATGTTGATATCCATTAAACTCTTTTTATAAAAATAAAAATTAAACTCATTTCATTTCTTTCTAGATATAATAGATTTTTTAGATTTTTTAAATTTTATTAAAATTAAATGAATTTATTAACTCACATAAATTTCTTCTAAAATAAAATAAATCATATATATTTTTTGTTTAACATATATAATAAATTATAAAACATCTTGAGTTTTATTTAAATCATACAATTATATTTTTAATTAAAACTTTTATTTATTTTGGCAAATGAGTAATTTTTGTCCATAGATATCTATACAAGTAGTTTTGAATAATGATAATAGAAAAAAATTATTTAATTTAGTGAAATTAAGAATTTTGTGTTGGGAGCTCCTGAGTAAAACTTTTTTGTGCTGGGTGCTCCTGGAATAAAAGTTCGTTGGCCAATCTATACCTTACATAACAGACATCAACTTTTTTCTAACGGCAAGCAGTCGACCGCACCTTTTAAAAGTTCGTTGGCTAATCTGCACATTTTTAATTGTTTGTTGGTATTTAAGATACGCTTAATTAATATTTGTGCTGGACGCTCCTCGGGTAATAGTTTGTTGGTAAAAATGCACATTAACCCTACTTTAAATGACATTAATGTTTAAAGTACAATGACTTGCCCCTAGGGCATAATTTCCAACAATAACTTCCTTTGAGTTCATGTGATAATTTAGCTAACTGGTCAGCAGTTGGAATGCCATCTCTTAACATGTGGCTACAAGTATGAGTTGAAATGCCTCTAATGAACGTCTCTTTATATAGCCTATAAGTATGAAAAAGAAGTGTGATAATTTGTTGAAGATTTGAACGCTATTGTTTAATTCCTTTCTTATAAATTTTCCAAACTCGTGAAAACCTCTTAAAAGATTCAAGAAAATCCTTCCTAACTTAAATGCACCTTGATATTGTGAAACTTGTACGTTACCACAGTGATTTAGTACTGTTTTCCTTTATAAACATGTATACCTTGCAGGAAGAAAGTCTTATTGATGTTGGCAATAATCTGTTTGTTGCACCAGTAGTTATGTGAAATTTCATGAATTGTATATAAATACTTAATTGGCTTTTAGCTTTTTAAAGTTTTGTCTGTGTTCCATAATGAATTGTAATGAGTTTGGGGGTTTGTAATAAGTTTTCAGTACAATGAGTAAGAAAGCCTTTTGGGACAAAAAAAAAAACACAAAAGTGTTAATTGACTTGTGCGTAATACAAGTACACAAAGGAACAAGGAAAATCACAAGCTTCTCCAAGGAAGGATGGAAAGAAATTGTCGAAAACTTCATGATAAACACTGGGAAAATGTATGACAAGAGCCAATTGAAAAACAAGTATGATTCCCTACGAAACCAGGGGCAATGTTGGGATAGGTTGCTTAAAGAAACAGGTGTTGGATGTGATTATGAGAAGAAAACTATTCCAGGCGATGATGATTGGTAGGAGAAGAAGATTGCGGTAAGTAATTACCTTTTTATAATGTTACATAGTTATTTCGCTTGATTGTGGTTCTATATATTATGTAATATATTTGGTGATAAATGTACAGGAAGTTAGTAGATATGAGAAATTTAGAGATGAGGGACTCCAATTCCAAGAAGAATTGACCCAGTTGTTTTCATCTGTTGTGGCCACGAGACCAAATCAATGGGCCCCATCATCCAAGACACTCCCAACTACTGTTAGGCCTAAATATGATCTAGAAGAAGGTTCTGGAGATAGTGATGAAGTGTTAAGGGCAACAACTGGCCTGAGTGCGAACATTAATGCATTCAATTTAACTAGTCATTCTGGAGGTAATGGAAGCAACACTCACAAAGGGAAAGGGAAGGCAAGCAGTAGAAGACAAAACAAGTCGTGGTTATAGAACAACTAGCTCATTAGGGGTGAGGAAGAGGGGTGATGGCAAGAAGAAGAAAACGTCTGCCTCTTCAAAAATAGCTGATTGTCTAAGTAGGATAGATGATAAGAATGATACAGAAGCATGACTCTCTGGAAGGATGACATCACATGCTTATGATATATCAATATCTAGAGTAATTAATCACCTTAATCAACTTGAAGAAGTTGTGGCTGATGAGGAATTTCATGCATAATGTTTACTCCTCCTTATGAACAACCCACCTTTAAGGAAAGTGTATAATGCAATGAAGGGAAGAGGAAGTAGCTAGTTGGGATTCTGAGGCGGGAATGTGCTAAACATCAATGAATTGTTTCGGAGGCAGGAATGTTATCGACACAATGTGCATGCCTCCTTATATAACTATTAACGAACAAGTATTTTAGAATGATGTTATTATGTAGGGAGTCACTACTATATATGCCCTAAACAACTACTATGAATGATGACTAGTTTTGTTATTTCTTACCATTGAATGTTATTGACACAATGTGAACGACTATGAATGACTAGTTTTATGTTATTGCAGTATTATTGAATGTTATCCACATGATGTGAATGACTATTACAATTACTAAATTTAATGTATATGTGTACAGGTGTTTGCAAATATGGATAATGAATGTGAAATAATTGCAATGAATGCTAAATGGCGGTCATAGATGGTTTGAAAAATTGTCGCGTGTTGGTGCATATGCTCAGCTATATTTGTGTAAAGAATCGCAACACACCAGTGCAGTGGTAGAACTATATGATGGTCAGCTGGGGCCTTGGCTCTAGCTGGCCTTCTCTTATCTTATGTATTTATATATATGTATTATATAATATTTTATTTTGGCCACTAATTTGGCCCCAGCTAATATTTTATTTTTTCTATAATTATACTCTTTTTTTTATCAGGACAATGTTTGGTTCATTACTCATTAGGTTGTGAGAAGAAAGTAAAATTCTTGTTTGAGATACTTACTAAAAAGGTTAGTATCATCTTATATCCGGCGCTGTTCATCTTAATTTTAAGGACTAAATAAATACTTAAAATCACTTCTTTTCACTTCACTCATTTTATGAAAGTTATTCTACGTATTTTTCTCTTTCTAATGAGGGTAATATTGTGTTGATTAGTGAAAATTTTCAGGTTATGATTTTAAGAGAATCTTGAGTTTTGACAATAGATTACTATATATATATAGAGGATGATTAATGACTAATTTTAATTATTTTGGATTTATGAGTTTTGACAAAAGATACTAATTAACACTAACATCAATATATATTCTGGGTCACCAAATTTGTTTTAGGTTGAAAAATGTAAGTAAGGATAAATAGAAAAGCTAGATGTGTTCTTTAAAAAGAAAATAACTTCAAAAAGTGATATTTCTAAAAAAATAATTTCTGAAAGTGATGCACCTTGTAATGAGTCTTCTTCCAAACATCATAGAATTTTGTTTCTTTTGATTTAAATTGTCGGTTATTATTTATTTTTATTTTTTATGTTATGCGATATTATTTAGTAAATAGTTCAATATGTTTATTTTTTGGCTCGGGCTAAAATAATTTCATGGTTCCGCTACTGCACCAGTGATTATACGGGTGCTGCATGGGTAAATGATGTTTTAGGGGGTAATTCCGTTCATTGTTATGAAATGTTTAGAATGGAGCTTCATGTGCTTCAAGAACTTTGCTTCGAATTGCAACAACATGGTTTGATTGAAAGTAGAGAAATAGGGGTACATGAAATGGTTGGATTTTTTTTTTTTTGAATACTATTAGACATGCTGTAGGGAATAGGCTGCAACAAGAAAGATTTCAGCGTTCATGGGAAACAATTCATAGGGCTATGCATGTTGTCTTAGTGGCATGTTGTAGTCTCGCAATGTCCAACATCAAACCACAAGATCCATCATTTCAGAACATTCACTCAAAGATAATGCATAGTGATCGGTACTAGCTTTCTTTAAAAATGCTATTGGAGCAATTGATGGCACACATATTCCTGCCTGTGTCAACTCTGGAGAAAGGACAAAATATATTGGAAGAAAAGGATATTCATCGCAAAATGTTATGGCGGTTTGTGATTGGGACATGTGCTTCACTTTTGTATTGGCTGGATGGGAAGGCACAACACATGATGCTCGCATTTTTGATATTACCGTCACAACTCCTTCCATGAATTTTCCCCATCCACCTACTGGTATGTTTATTATTCCTATAATTTAATTATTTATAACTATAAACACATGCATTGAAATTAATAACTTTTTTTCATACATATAAATATTATTAGGTGGATTCTGGGTATGCAACACTGACTGGATACCTTGGGCTGTACAAATCTATGCATTACCATCTCCCTGACTTTCAGAGATCATCTAGACTTGACAATGACAATGAGTACTTCAATTACTTGCATTCAAGTCTTAGGTCCACAATATAAAGAACTTTGGAGTTTGGAAAAAAAAAATTTCAGATCTTACCGAGAATGCGTAGCTATAACTTTCCAACACAGGTTCAAATTGTTTGTAGTACGATGGCTATACACAATTTCATTAGAAGAGCTTCTGTTTCTGATCCTGACCTCCAACATGGTGAATGAGAGGATATTTTGTGTTCTGACGATGACGTTGATATGGAAGAAACTTCAACAATACCTTCATCATTAGCATCTTCATCTAACATGGCTTCTCTTCATGATTCCATTAGAGATTAGATCATTTATTATAGTCAAAACCAATAGTCATGTATTTAAACCCAAGTTTGACGTATTCTATTATTTTTTAGACTATGTGAAATGTATTTGTATCCTTGCCATGAACAAATAGACTATATTTCTGTAGCAACTGTAGAAATATTAAACCCTATTATTAAAAGATAATTTAATATAAAAATACGAGTATATATTTATGAATAAAAAATTATTATATATGCATGGTGACCATTGGGCCACCAAGCCCTTTTGATATTTATATATGCATAAGAATATATGTGTATAATATATACAAATAAAGCGTAATGATATTTGATTAAATGAGTAATGAAAATGACTAAAGGCATAATGATATTGACTAGAGGCATAATTTTATTTATTAAATGAGTAATATTATTAACTAAAGGCGAACACATATTGACTAAAGGCATAATGATATTCACTAAACGAGCAGTGATATTGATTAAAGGCATGATAATGTTCACTAAACGAGTAATGTTATTAACTAAATGCGTAATGGTATTTACTACATGAGTGATGGTATTGGCTAAAGGCGTAATGATATTCATTAAATGAGTAATGTTATTAATTAAAAATGAGTAATGATTTACACATAATCAATACCTTTACACCTCTAGTCAATATCATTACTCATTTAGTCAATACAATTACGCTTTTATTAATAACATTACTCATTGTCTGAATATCATTACTCATTTAGTCAATACCATTACGCCTTTAGTAAATATCATTACTTGTTTAGTGAATACCGTTACACATTT
Source organism: Acacia pycnantha (assembly GCA_025563575.1). NCBI lineage: Eukaryota > Viridiplantae > Streptophyta > Magnoliopsida > Fabales > Fabaceae > Acacia > Acacia pycnantha. The sequence goes on from JAMWYP010000066.1 coordinate 2,400,711, forward strand.
AGTAAATATTATTACTTCTTTAGTTAACATCATTATGTCTTTAGTTATCTCCATTACTTATAATACCCCAAATTCAACACTTAAAATACTTGGCCAAAATATTTGGAATACCTCAAATATGAATGCTTGACATCCAAATAATCAAATTACGTAACCTTTTCAAATAGAATTCATAGTACCAAGTCAAAATAAGTTTTCAAAATATTTCAGAGTTTAATACAATGCGGAAGTCTTAGGGTCATGGCAAATAAAAATAACATAACATAAGCTATATGCGTATAAAAGAGCCTTCAAAGCTCACTCCATAGGTGCCTTCCCTTGCTCCCTAATAGGATATTTACCTGAAAAATGTTAATATGGGGGTGAGTTTTCCACATCTCAATAACTATTGAACACTTTACCGTACACAAGCAAATCACATATGACAAAAAACAGGAGATAAAAAAATACATTGATTATATACATTTATATTTTCCAAAAATTCTCATAAAAAGACTTTACAAAAATATTTATCATTTTGTCAATCTTTGAACTATACAATAATATATCATGCAAAATGTAATCTTTCTTATATCCTCTTCCATCCTTATACCGTTGACTGGAGCCATAGGCTAACGCATAGTCCAACAAAAACACATCCATATGATTGAATTGTTCCAAGCTCACAAAAACCTAAGATACACCCGGCCAAAGGTATAGAGCTTAAGTATGAACTATAGCTCCCATCCTTAAAAGGACAACTAAGGAGGTGTCACATGTCCCACAACTCCAATGCAATCCCGATCAGAGGAAAACATGGAAGAAGGGGCCCTGAAAAGTACCAACCACTGTGCACCGAATGGTGGCATAAAATCATATTATACCAATTCCTCCCAACTCCAACCCATCAGAAATACAACCGCCATGATAAATGTATTTATTAAAAAAAAAAAATAATGCATTACACTTCCATTTATATCAAATATAATCATAAAAATTTGCGAATAATAAACAGTATCACTGTATGTATTTGTGAATAGTAAATCACTATGCGTATACGTGAATAGTAAATAATAATAAATTCATATGTATAAGTGAATAGTGACTAGTAAAATACTGTATGTATATAAGTGAATAGTAAAATACTATACTCATACGTGAATAGTAAATCAATGATAACATACGTGCAAATAGTGCCATTATATGAAATGCAATTACAAATCTAAAGCTCCCATACCAGATCTTAAAACCTTATAAACCATAAAATATTTTATACATAAATATTAGTCTAAAAATAATAGTATAATCATAGATAAATAAACATTTATAATCATACATAATTCACAAGTATAAGGAAGAATATTCAGATTTACCTATTACTTGCTAATTCCCAAATAATCACCAAAAAGCAACTACCAGTCTCCCCAAATAATTATCACCTTTCTCTCATTCTCTCTCTTCTCTTTCTCTCACGCTCTCCTTTACGAATGATGAAAGTGTGTGTGTGAGTGTAAGTGTCTATGTGTGCTTGGTGGGGGTATTTATAATCTCCCCACCGAAAAATTAGGGTGAATGCCCGGAATTAATGGGGGGCACCGCACTGCTCGCTCCCCATTAATTTCAAAAAGGGTGGGCGCCTCCTCCCCATTTTTCAAATGGGGTAGGCCCCACCTATTATTATAATATATATATATATATATATATATATATATATATATATATATATATATATATATATATATATATATATATATATATATATATATATATATTTTCTCATTTCTTTTCTTTCTTCATCTTCTCTTCCTTCCTCATTCTCCATCAACTTTTCTTATTATATATTAATATAATAATGATATAATATTATAATATTAAATATAATAATATTTTAATGATATATATATATTTTCTCATTTCTTTTTCTTTCTTCATCTTCTCTTCCTTCCTCATTCTCCATCAACTTTTCTTATTATATATTAATATAATAATGATATAATATTATAATATTAAATATAATAATATTTTAATGATATATATATATTTTTATATATATATATATATATTAAAGAAAATAAATTTTTATTTTATACCTCTAGATCTTCTTTAAACCTCAAAATACTTAATAAGTCATCCTAAAAATACTTAATTACTATTAGAAAAATTGGGATATTACATTACTCATTTAGTCAATACTATTATTCTTTTAGTTAATATGATTACTTATTTAGGGAATATTATCACCACTTTAGTCAATACTATTACCAGTTAGTGAATATCGTTACTCATTTGGTAAATATCATAATGCCTTTAGTTAATAACATTACTTATTTAGTGAATATCATTATGCCTTTAGTCATTTCCATTATTTATTTAGTAAATACCATTACGCCTTTATTTGTGTTATACACATATATTCTTATGCATATGTATATAGACAAAGGGCTTGGTGGCCCAATGGTCACCATGCATTTTAGAGGATAGGGGGTTGGGTTCAAATCCCACCCTCACCACTTGCTTCTTCAAACTAGTGTGTTTGAAAATTGGATCGGACCGAACGGTCCAACTAATCTAGACCGGATATTTGAAGACCGAATGGACTAAACACAAGATCAACAAAGGAGGAAAAAGAAGGAAGAAGAAGATGCAATAGAGTTGCTATAATGATTTCTAGCATGAGTATAGCCGCAAGATATGATTTTCGAGGAGGAAAAAGAAGGACGAAGAAGATGCCGTAGAGTTGCTATAACAATTTCGAGCATGAGTATAGCCGCAAGATAGGGTAAAGGTGCAAATTGTTCCATTACATAAGGCGAAAATCACTGGATCATGTAGAAATGAATGCACCACATATTGATAATTAAACCAACACATGACATGAGCACTTCACTCAGATTCCTACGAACCAAACCCCCTTCATTTCAAGGGCAATACGTCTGCTAGCCAACAGAGAGGTTTGCTTCCAACTATATAGCAAACCAGAGAAAATCTAGTATAGTCATTCCTAATTTATATGCCACCCTTGCCCAAATTCAAACAAAGTGATACTAAAAAAGCATGTCCAGATAAGAGTGACATTATTACCAAAAGAAATGGTTATACCTTGCTACGTTTGGTACATGGAAAAGTCCTTTCTAGAAATGGGAAACAAAGTTAAACTTGTGTTTCTTATAAAGTGATAAAGAAAGTTAATAGTAGCCACTTAAGATCAACATAAACCAAGCAGAATAATTGAAGAATAGAACCTACATGTAGCCACTTAAATTCATAACAGAGGTTCATCTTGACTTATTAACACAACTGAACTAAGTACACAAATGGAATCGGTAAAAATTCCCTTACAACTAAAGAAGTTAACAGTTCAACAAAGTCACGGTATAGAAATGAATGTTCATCCGTGACCAACTTCCAAAAATTCAAGAGGCTACAATTTCAACAAATTTGAATTAGAAATACATTACAAAACTTGATCATAACAGAAACAGAGACCTCCATTCTCGTCGCTTTCAGCCTCCATTCTCGTTGCTCAATTTGCTGGCTCTCGATTACCCTCAGCTTGTCGCTTGAATTGCTAGCTGACACTGGATTTCAAATTTCTAGGTTCCTACTCCTTTCTTTCGTGGGTCGTTTGGCTGGCTGAGAAGGGCTCTCGATTTCAGATTGTTGGAGCTTCAAATATTTAGCCTACTTGTGCACGTTAGATTTCAGCCATTTAACGTGGCTTTATGTTTATTTCCTTGTCAGCGTCCACGTCAGCTCTGTTACTCAACACTTTCACTTTAAGTGTCAACTAACGTCTGGTGTGACTTTTGCACCCATTTGGTAACCACATGTGCATTTTGGCATAAAAAAAATATTTGGTGCTGGGCGCTCCCGAAAATAAAGCACATGTGTATTTTTATACCTTTATGATTTTTGACGACTTGCAACCATGTAGGCATGGAAATAGGCCAGGCTAGGCCAGACTTTGGGTAAATAGGTTTGAGCCTGTAAAGAGAATCTAAAGCCCGAGCCTACATACAGGCCTTTTTTTAGGCTCAGGCTTGAGCCTACATGAGGCCTAGGCAAGCCTGAAGCCTTTTTACAGGCCTAATTACAATGTAGGCCTTTAAAAAGGCCTCATATTGCAGGCCATGAAAACTATAAGTAGGCTTTGAACCTACTAAAATTTAAATAAATGTAGGCTTTTAGTAGATTTCAAAACAAACATATTTACAAATTGTAGGTTTTAAATAGGTTTAGATTAAAAGAACCATATTCATTCAAAATAAAAATGACTATTTTAAATTATATTTCATTAGAATTGTTCATAACAGAAAATTTATAACCCTAAACTAGAGAATAACACCTAATTAAAATAATTTCATGGGAAACCCTAAACCCTAAATCCCAAACACATCCAACCAATTCAAACACGATCCAATTACAAAACTAAGAGCTAGTAAATTTGGTAATTGCCTTGGTTCCCTCAGAAACAGTGTGCTCAGCCAATTCCCCAGGCAAAACTATGTTGATTGAATCGGTCAATTATACAGATTTAATTTAGAAACATCTCCCATTAGAATAAACAAAGTTTTGCCTTACTGGGAATGGTATCATTGGTTGCAAAATAATTCAGAATGCCTTTGGCCACCAAGTCATGGTGACACTTCCTAAATCATTCAATACTCACTTAATCAGATTGATATATTAAATAAAAGCTAGGGAGCGACAAAGATTACAGCGGCAACAAATAAAGGGAGATACCTGAACGACAGAACATGAAGCGACATAACAGTAGATACCTGAATGGGAGCGGCAACAAAGATTACTGTAGTTACAAAGATTATAGCGGCAACAAAGAATGGGAGTGAAGAGATTATAGATAGCAATTAGCCAGATACCTCAATGAGAGGAATAGCCAGCGATACAACAAAAAAATTGGAAAAGACGATGAGATGAGGAGATGACGGCTAGGTTATTTGAGTAGAAAGGGTTGAATAAAAAATCAATAACACTGGGTAATATAGTAATTACCTATTATAACTTTAAATTAAAAATTATATATATAAAATTATATTTTTGTGTGTGTAAATAGGCTAGGCTTGAAGGCTTACAGGCTAAGCCTTAACAAAATAGGCCTGACCTATTTACATATTCAGGCCTTTAAATAGGCCTTGACTTGACCTTTTTAACAAACAGACCAGGTCAAACCAGGCCCTAAGCAGGCTAGGCTGTAGGCCGCCTGATAGGGGCCTGACCTATTCCCACTCCTACAACTATGGGAGCGTGACATCTAAGGGCCTATTTGTTAGGAAGAAGATTGGAGAAGGGAAGGGAAGATTCCAATCTTCCCTCGGTTTTGGGTGTTTGTTACACGAAATTCATCTTGCAGTGAGGCACCATCTTCCTTCACCCATGGGAAGATTCCTTCCTTAATCTTCCCTCACATATTGGATGGAAGATGAAATCTTCCCGGAAGATTGTGAGCAAATTCCCATTAGGTTACTTTCTTCTTCTTGTTTTCTCATCGTCTCCGACTTCACCTTCTTCCTCTCACCTTCGGCTCTCTTCGTCACCGGCGAAGACTTCCTCCTTTACCGTCAGAACCCGTGGACGACCACCACCAGTTGGAACTCACCTGGATTTGATTTTTTTTTTTCTGGTTGTCGTGGGGACGTGGGATGAAGAATGAGGGATTTTTTTTCTAATGTAAAGGGTATTTTGGGAATTTCAAGTTTTATATTTTAATTTTAATTTTTTAAAATTATTATCTTCCATCTCACTTTCCATATCTACCAAACAGTTCAACTTTTTAAAGTTCACTCTTAATCTTCCTTTCCATTTCTTTCGTTCTTTTAAGTTTCTTTCACTCCTTAAATCTTCTCTGTAACAAACGGGGCCTACAAAGAAGAAAGAGAAACATAATGGGAGGCATTAGAGAGAAGAAAAGGATGCCTCGGAATTGCCTCGGAAGTTGAGAAGCTGCTGCGTTGAGAGATTTGAGGGATTTCATAACTGATAAGTAATATAATATAATATATTCTATTATTAATATCTATTGATTTTTTTTTTTTAAAAACCATAATGGTTTTTTCTTTGCTCGGAAAAACCAAAATGTTTTTAAAAGATCCAAATTCGTGATCTGTCAAGATATCGTTTTCTTAATGCGTCAAAATATCTCCTTTTCTATTGGCCAAAAAAAAAAAAATCTCCTTTTCTTTATAATGTTAGTTTTGATAGGAGGAAATCAAATTAATTATGGGATTAATTTTTGTCAAAGATGGATTAAATTATATCTAATGCTACAATTAATTCTTAAAAGATTTATTATAATATAAACGCAATAGAGAAGAATAATTATATCATAATATTGTGATTTTATGATAGATAATAATTATTATAAAAATTTAAGATTTTAATTATTAATGATTTTATTATAGTTATATTTTATGCTTGTTAATAATTACTCTCTCCCGTCTTAGGGCCCGTTTGGATGGACTTTTAAAAAAATGTTTTTTTGTAGTGTTTATTTTTTAAGCTTGAAACTTAAAAAAAAAAACAGCATTTTGATTTTTTTTTTTGTGACTTTTGCTTTTTAAAAAAAATATCATCTAAACACATAAATTAATTAAAAAGCATTTCTTTTTTACATTTAAAAAGTGATTTTTTTATCAAAAAAACCCATCCAAACGGGCCCTTAATTATAGGAATACCTTTATAGTGTAATTTGTATTATAAAAGTGTTCCTATAATTAGGACCGGAGATAGTAATATATTATATTTATTTTATGGTCATTTTTTTTATAAATTTATTCATCACTTTATTTCTTATGAGTATCTATTATTCTATTTTCTCTTCTTACTTATGGAGAGAGTGGGTGGGTTAATAAACATAAATCATTTCTAAAAAAAATGTCTCTAATATGTAAGATTGTAGGGAGCATATATAATATTATTTTTAATTTAATAATTATGTCTATGGCTCATCCGATCCAATCATTTGAATCATGACCCGTTCACTATTCCCCTAAGTCCTAATTAATTACGCAATTTAGGGTTAACTACATCATTCTCTTAAAGAGTAATATGTAAGTTTTCTTTAAGATTCAATTTTAAATGAAAAAATATAGACCTAAACTAAAATACAAAACACTACTACCTAAATGAAATTAACTAATTAAATGCACTAATACAATTCACTCTAAAACTTGTATAAGAATAAAATAAATCAATGTGAATTTGAAACATTACTTCAAATAATTCATTTTTAAATCGGCGGTGGGAATGAGATTTGAGAAGAAAAGAAGAAAATGCATCATAAGAGTATCCTCCGTTGAACCGCTAAAGCCGTGTCACTTCCAAGTTCCAACTTTTAATTTATGCCCGATTCGACCGCAGACATAGAACTACCTCCTGCCGTTCCCCGGGATCAAAATCAAATTCGCTGTTCCTTCTTTGTTTGGTAACTCGGGAAGATCGAAGATGGCGAGTGAAAGTGAGCCCGCAAAGCTCCTCTTACCGTACCTTCAACGTGCCGATGAGTTGCAAAAGCACGAACCTCTTGTCGCATATTACTGTAAGTCGCCTCTTTTTCCTATTTTGGATCCGTTTTCCGATAAATTGCAAATTTTCTTCTATTATCTTCTTTTGAAATTTATTGTTTAGGAATTTCTGGTTTTCCCCCCGGTGATCCAACTGAGCTTGGATTAGGGCGTGGACTAAAGATTCTGATTCCTTATCTTCCTTTGTTTTTGGTTTTTCAATTTGCTAAATTAAGGTCGGTTGTATGCCATGGAACGTGGATTGAAGATTCCTCAGAGTGAACGCACCAAGACCACAAATGCTTTACTTGTTTCGCTCATGAAGCAGCTAGAAAAGGTGCAATTATAGTGCTGTTAGTTTTCATCATGGTGTGAAACTTATATTGCGTTCCTGGGTTTGTGAGACGAAAACGCATCTTGTTTGACATTTTTGCTGCTACCCTGTACAGTTATATATGTAGGATTGAAGTATGATAGTTTTTACTAGTTTCACCAATTTTACTTTTCATAGTTCTATTATTCAGTTCTGTTACGAATAATTGTCATGTGCCCAGTAGTCTTTGACTATTCTTACTGGTTATCTTCAGTTCTTGACATTTCTATTGAGTGTTTGAAGCGATGTTTTGGATCCTAAAACTTGCTTATGATTCCATATGTTTCAATGACAGTCTACAGTTATTTTTTTTGTCTGGTTTGGATGGATCCTACTATTGATGAGCTTTGTTACTAATCTTTTTAATGTGCTTTTATGTAATAACCTTTTATAACTTAATTTCATAGATTTTTACAATTTTTATGTTAATTTAATAAATTTGGTTTCTTGCTGTTAAATTCAGTACTTATAGATGATTCAAATGATTATCCTTTTTATTCCATTCAGGATAAAAAGTCAATCAAGTTGGAGCCTGATGATAGTTTACATCTAGAGGGATTTGCCTTAAATGTCTTTGCAAAGGCTGACAAGCAAGATCGTGCTGGCCGTTCAGACTTGTATGCTAACCATTTATATAAGCTGTTATTATCTTTTTGGCTTCTCTGTTCCACTGCATTGTTCTTTTACAAATATATAAGCTGCATTTTGAGTAGCGAACATAAAGGAACCATGACTTTTGACTAGATACTGTCTGTGTGTGTGAAAGGACCCTATTTGATTGTAAGACCCATGCAAGGAAACCTGGGAAGACACAAACAATATAAGCAAAAGGGAAAGAAGCTTTTTAAGGTTGCAGGGCTAACTTTTATGTTTGCCAACTATTTTGGGATAAGGGTAGGATACATAGCTGTTCTTTAGGGTGGCTTTTTGGGTACTATGAAAGGTGCTTTTTGACTATATTAGCTGTTGAGAGGATTGGGGAAGGTAGGCATTATTTTGTATGAGAGTTTAGTGAGGAGAGAGGATCGTGTTCCGCCTATGACCCGAAACTTTCTTGGCCGAGGAGTGGTTTGCTCTTTTCGATTGTGTAATCCTTTAGGATATTAGCCGAGTAGGAGAGGGGACGATTCGGGAGTGTGCACCCGTGTCTTTCTTGGTCGTGGGAGCATTTTGACTCTCAACAGATTATTGTAATCATTTTGTGTCACAACCGGTGTGTTTAATTAAACCAGTATTTCGTATACTAATTGGGGTGGTTCCTAACAATTGGTATCGAGCAAATGAAGTCCTAGGGAAGAATGGAGGAGAGAGATTTGAGTGTACTTAGTTTCGAGAACTAATTCGGATGCTAGATGCAATCCATTTACCACCGCAGAACAATGGAGATGGAGGAGAACTACAATTAAAATTACAACATTTTTCAGCAAAAGAAAAGTTTGAAGAAGTTGTTGGTGACAACGGAAGAGAAAAGATGAACGCTGAAAGCTTTTCGGATGGAGCAGCAGAGCCATATGATTCCAAAGACATCCCATATACAAATGTTGCAGCAAGAAAATCTGGTAAGGAGAAGAAGAAAAGAAGGACTGTTGAGAGGGCCCAAGCACGATTCTGGAGATATGATAAGCGGCAAAGAGACCGGTGGAAGGTATGGTTGAGTTTGTCAACTCCAATGATGCTGCAATTGCGAGGCGTTGCCGAATCGGTGTTGAGTGCAGATGTAAGGAACCAGATTCTAGAGAAAGATAAGGGCTTTAGGTTTAACAAAACCCAATGCTTCACTATTGGGCCTGAATATTTTTTGGCCCAATCCTATTATTACCCACAGCTAATGCAGCATGACTTGACGGTGAGGAGTATTCGTTCTCCACTGCTACACTAAGCAAGATAGAGAGACGTTCACGGAGGCGACGAAGGGGTTGTCACCGGCAAGACCCGTGCGTACATCTGGGGCGAGTTAGACAAAGGAAGTCTCGAGAGGAAAGGGTTCTCATTCTTTGTAAATTTGAAGATGTCAACAATGAACCATCAACAATGACTCCTGAAAGAAACGGAAACGTTCTCGTTGCTGCCGAGAAGAAACCGGGGGCCTTGCCTCCTAAGAGAGAGCCCAGACAGATGCGATTTTCTCTTGGGGCAAATGATGCATTGAACAAGCCAAAAGCCTTTTCTACCCTGGCCGATTGCAAGATAATGTTAGAGACAGATTTTGGGACTTTTTCATTTGGGAAATCTGAACCATCAAAGAGGTACCAGGTGTGCTTTGTTCTGTTTAAAAAAATATTCTGGTTGAGCAAGAAAAATGACATCGCATATGCCAAAGCTGGTAAAGATGAAGGGTCAGTGCCGAAAACGTGGCTGTGTGTGTTAGGGGCGTTGTTGGGAAATTATGGACAACCCAAAGGAGAATGACCATACATCTTCAGTTAGGAATTATGTTGAAGAGTAAAAGTGTCCTTGGGCTGGAGATCAACCTAAGGGTTATCATAAGTTCAAGTCAAGGGACACTAATAATGGCCTTCAAGGTCCAAGTCGTTGAAGAGATTGCTTCAGCTATACCAAGGGTTCAACATGAAAATGATGAAATCCAATTATTCCTTTTGGTGTACACAAGCAAACATAAGAAGTTGAGCTGTACATGCAGGAAGCCACCAATGCTTACTGCTAATTTTCACCTTGAGGACAAGGTGAAGCTTTTAGGGGAAGGTAATGAAAGGACCCTATTTGATTGTAAGACCCATGCAAGGAAACCTGGGAAGACACAAACAATATAAGCAAAAGGGAAAGAAGCTTTTTAAGGTTGCAGGGCTAACTTTTATGTTTGCCAACTATTTTGGGATAAGGGTAGGATACATAGCTGTTCTTTAGGGTGGCTTTTGGGTACCGTGAAAGGTGCTTTTTGACTATATTAGCTGTTGAGAGGATTGGGGAAGGTAGGCATTATTTTGTATGAGAGTTTAGTGAGGAGAGGGATCTGGTTCGCCTATGACCCGAAACTTTCTTGGCCGAGGAGTGGTTTGCTCTTTTCGATTGTGTAATCCTTTAGGATATTAGCCGAGTAGGAGAGGGGGACGGTTCTGGTGTCTTTCTTGGCTGTGGGAGCATTTTGACTCTCAACAGATTATTGTAATCATTTTGTGTCACAGCTGGTGTGTTTAATTAAACCAGTATTTCAGATACTAATTGGGGGTGGTTCCTAACAGTGTGTTATTGAGTTATTGGTTTTTTTTTTTTCTTTTAAAAGTTTGGATTAGGATATGGTTTTGGGAACTTGGGGAACCTATTGTTGTTTATTGTTAGAAATCAGAATCCCTCAAATACCTCTCTTATTTATTGTCTGATTGATATCCCTGGATTCCAAACCTATTTTTATTGTTAGAAATCATAATCCCTCTTTACCTCTCTTATTTATTGTCTGATTGATATCCCTTGATTCCCTCTTATTAATAGTATCACATCCCTGATTGAGTGTTATCTCTCTTTAATTCTAATCTTTTGATTTCTCATTGATGGCTCCCTTGGGGCCTATATATTGTACTCATTTCTGTCTGAATAATACACAACAATATTCAGTGATTCTAAATCCTCATGGTATCAGAGCTTCTGGGTTTGGTCCAAACCAAGAAAAGGAGAGGAAAATAGTGAGAGAGAGAGAGGCAGAGAGAAATTAGAGTAAGAGAGAGAGAGAGAGAGAGAGCTAGAGAGGGCTGACACTCTATGTCTTCTGAAGGAAGATGAGTTTCTCAACACCTCCACCATAGTTGTGATCGGAATTCCTACATGGATATTCAAAGTGTCTTATACTATTCACTTCATTATAAACATTATTTCATCTTATTTTCTGTTTGTTTATTTCTCCTTTCGTGTAATAAAGATTTTACATACTTGGGATCCCTGAACATTGTTTTGGAGAACCTATTTTTCACCCTCCATGACCTTATTCATAGCCTTTCTACAGTGTAGGGGAGAAACTTTGACAAATGCCAGAGTTATTTGTTTTCTGTGCATCCTAGTTTCATTCATGTGCCTTAGAATAAATAAACACTAAGGAGAGAGATTGTGATGCAATCCTTGAAGATAAGGAACAAATTGATAAAATACTAACAACTTGATGTGATAATCAAACATCACAAAATAAGACCATTCTGACATCGTAATAAAACCTACACTAATGATATCTCAAGCTACTCCTGAAATATCAAAACTAACAATAATACATCTCTAGCATTGTAGAAGTTCCTACTTAAAAGTAAGACCAACCTTCTTCATTAACTGGTGAATCCACTTAATTTTCTGTATTGATCGAGCCATGGCCCTATACTCAGCTTTTGCATTGCATCATGAAACCACATCCTGCTTCTTACTCCTCCAAGACACTAAATTTCCACCCCCAAGCACGCAGTATCCTATGGTGGATCTTTTGTAGCCTTCGACCCCGCATGATCCGCATCACATAAACATTCAATCTCGGTGTAGCCATGATTCTTATAGAGTATGCCACGACCAGGTGAACCCTTCAAGTAATGTAAGACATGCTACAAAGCTTCCCACTGAGCAACAGTCGGTGCTGTCACGAATTGGTTAAGCACACTAATTGGAAAGGTCACATCGGGGCAAGTCATCGTGAGATAATTCAATTTCCTAGTCAATCTACGATATCTCTTAGGGTAGGCAAACGGCTTGATCTTCTTCGAGTCAAACATTTTTCTCACATCCTCAGGTAGCTCATTAAACGGTATGCTATCATCAATGTCCAAGAAATGATTAGGAATCATGAGAAATCTACTTGGTGTTGCCCCAAGTTTTCCAGTTTCTTTTAGAAGATCAAGAACATACTTCCTTTATGTCAAAAGGATCTCTTTCTTGCTTCTCATAACCTCAATCCCAAGAAAGTATTTTAATGGACCCAAATCCTTTGTTTGGAAATGAGAATTAAAGAAGGTCTTTAGTGATAAGATTCCCGAAGTATTGCTCCTTGTAATAACAATGTCATCAATATATACCACTAAGAATCATGCCAACATCCGTCCGCTGAAAAACACTGAATGGTTACACTTACTAATTCAGACCAAACTTCTTAACCACCGTGCTAAACCCTATCAAACCAAGCACAAGGACTTTGATTCAAACCATATATGACTTCTAAAGATGACATATCTTCCCACTCTCCCCTTGAGCAACAAAACCGGGTGGTTGCTTCATGTAAACCTCCTTAGGAAGATTACCATTCAAAAAAGCATTTTTAACATCCAAATGATGAAGATTCCAACCATAAGTGGTTGCCATGGAAATGAAGAGATGAACAAAGGAGAATTTTGCCTCAATGGAGAAGGTTTCCAAATAGTCAACATCATAGGTATGGGCATATCCCTTGGTAACCAGTTGAGCTTTCAAACGTTCTAAAGTGCCATTAGTTTTTGTTTTTACCGTGAACTGCTTGCACCTTATAACCTTCTTTCTAGGAGGTAAATCAATGAGATTCTAGGTACCCGCCTTATCAAGGGCCATCATTTTTTTTCTTTCATAGCAACAAGCCAACTAAGATGGGCCAAGCTTGGTGGAGAGAAGTGAGAATAGTGAGAGTCTAAGGAAGCTATGAGAGAACATGATGGAGGAGAAAAGTGGTTATAGAAAACAAAAGAAAATAGGGTAGGTTCAAGTACGCTTATCTTTGCGGAGGGCAATGGGCAAGTCATTAGAGGTTGCAGGAGTATCAAGCACTGTTTCTGGGTCAGAGGCAGAAGCGATGGAAACTAATTCCGGATCAGACACCGTGTGGGTCATGATTCATGAACATGATCGACTCCATTACTTGCCTTGGGATGTTTTAGATAACATGATAGATAGGTGGTTTAGCAGGTGCCGGGTCAGACGCTTGCACTAGTTGTAAATGAACCTCTTTGACCAATATATTATCAAGATCTTCGGTGGTGTTAGGGGATGTAGATGGAGTAGAGACAAGAAAGAACGAGGTCGATTCATGGAAGGTGACATTGTAGACACAAGATAACGCTGAAGAGTAGGAGAATGACACCGATAACCCTTCTGAACTCTAGAACCCTTGGAACTTAAGAGACTTGAGATCAAGTTTGATAATAGTAAGAAGAACACCGCGAAAAAAATAGACACAACCAAAAATTTTGGGGTCAATAGGAAACAAGAGGTTGGAAGGAGACAAGGTTGTGTATGGAGTGTCCCCACTGAGAACAAGAGAAGACATACGATTAATAAGGGAACACGCAGTTGACACAACATCAACCCAGAAAGGTTTAGGAACTTGTATTTGAAACATTAGAGCTCGGGCGACTTCTAATAAGTGCCGGTTCTTTCTTTTTGCAACACCATTTTGAGTAGGTGTATCTGCACATGAGGATTGATGAATCATGCCATGCTGAAGCATGTAGTTTTGAAATTTGGCAGAAAAATATTCCTAACTTCATAAGGTTTTCACAGATACACCAAACTGAGTTTTGATTTCAACACATAAATTGTAAAAGTGAGAAAATAACTGAACTTCATTAAATAAAGTTAGGTGGTTTGAGAAAACTTATAATTAAAAGTAGCAAAGTACCAAAAACTAGACTTGGACTCAACATGACACGGATCCCAAATATCAAAATGAACTAAATCAAAAGGGGATGCAACCTATTTTTTGATGTGAGGTGCCAGATGAACACGGCTCTAAAGAAGAAACATGATGAAATTGAAGATACAACCTCTTAAAAGAGGATAAAGACACATGACCCAGCCGACAATGAACATCAAAAGGAGAGGAACCACCAAAGCAAGCAATAGAATGCGGCACCCAATCGTCAAGGAAGTAATGGCTAGTGGCTACCAGATTCATATCCCCTACCAATAATGCGCTTCATCGTGAAATCCTGAATCAAACAATGGTCAAGAAAGACAACATGAAACAGTTTAATTGGCGAGTAAGCTTGCTAGGAGACAAATATGTTAAAAGCAAGGTTATGTCAAACAATGGTCAAGAAAGACAACATGAAACAGTTTAATTGGCGAGTAAGCTTGCTAGGAGACAAATATGTTAAAAGCAAGGTTAGGAACATTAAGGATAGATGATAGGGAAACAAACAGAGTAGGTGTAACAGTGCCAGATCCAAGAACACGAGATTAAGAACCATTGGCAATTGTTGTGAAAGAGGGGTTGGCAAGCATATGTAGAAAACAAATAATGGTTACCTGTCATATGATCGGGGGCACCAGAATTGATGATCCACTTTGAGGAATTTGTAGCAAGGCACGAATCACAGTTACCTGTAGCGAGCACAGTTGGTGCTGATGAAGCATTATCAGAGTTATCAGAGGATTGGGCCATATGAGCAGAACCACTACGCTACTGCTTATGTTGCAACTTACGACAGTAGCGTTTGGTATGACAAGGTTCCTTACAATACAAGTAGACAATCCCACCAACTCCATAATTCGGAAGATTGTTACCTGGCCTCGAGAGGCTTTGGTTCCTGTGAGCAACAAAAATAAGATTCGGTGTACCATGTCTTTGTCGCGAGAAGCCTGGTTCCTGACCAGTCAGACCATGGCCAGCTAAAGCACTAGCATTAGGATTATAAGCTGGGTGAGTCAGACTAGTCTGCATGCAGAACGCGATAGTACCATCCTCAAGCAAAGGAAGCTTAGAGCTATATCTGAGATTGAATAGTCTCATAAGCTGAGTTGAGAGCGGTAAGGAAACTGATAATTGCCTATTTTTCCATATTATCCACCTGTGCTTGATGATCAGTCATCGGTGGTTTTGACCGCTGTATTTCCTCATACATCTGGTTAAACTCCATGAAGAAATTCCTTAGGGGGCGGCCCTTCTTCTCAGCCCGATAGAAACCTTTATAGGCTTCATGAATGCGAGTAATGTTCCCTTTCCCAGAATACAGGAACTCCAGGTAGTCCATAATTTCTTTAACAGTATTGCAATGACTAACAAAGGAAAGAATGTCGCTCTCAATGGAATTTTGAATTTGCAAGAATAATTGGGCATCTGCTCGGGCCCATGCTTGCTTAGGGTCATCCTTGGGAGGAGCCCCAGTTAAATGACCCTCCTCCTCATTACTTAGTAAGTACATGCAGACGGTTTTGCTCTTGTTTGAATAATTTGTCTAGTTCAACTTATGATCAGTAATTTTGTCGAAAACATGAATAATCTTAGTAGTGACACTCATTTTAGAGTCAGCCATATGAAGCAATTAGAGTCATACACACAATAAATCTCAGGTTGGTAGAAACAGCAACTAGAAAGTAGCAAATGTTACTTAGGAAACCAAATAGGATAAAATCCACAATCGCCATAGAGACATCAAGTGTCAAATATTTCTCCAATAATTTAAACCAACTAGGCAGCAAATCAGAAATAAGAGCCAACACCGCCCTAGCAAAGAAACAAGAGATCCACAGCTGGAAACACACCGTCACCAGAAAAGTACGATGACAGAGAGAGCCCAATCTCACAATGTGATTGGACAAGCACGAAACCATTGGGGGTAGGCCGAATTCCTCCTATCGATGCATGGGGAAGAAGTCACTGGAGAAAACACCACCACACGTGCCTTCATGTGCTGGCGAAGCAGGTGGATAACATGCGTCGTCACTGAGATGTCAGACGGATGCCAAATTTTCGGCGAACGCCAATTGAAGGATGCAGATTCCAGTGAAGGCAAAACCCGAACTCTCTCTTCTCTCTCTCTCTGTTTCAGATCATCGGAAACTAGAACGGAGAATGAATCTAAAAAAAATGCAACCAACATTGCTCTGATACCATGTAATGCTAGAGAGAGAGAGGAAAAATATATTCTCAAATGTTTATCTATTCATGTATACAATCGGGTATTTATACACAAGAGAGGAGCCTTATAATTAATGGCTCATTATAATGATTGATTACCTAATTGTAATCATAATCTCTCTATAATCCCTAATTACGTGCGATACTATCTGATTCTATTTACATTTCCTAATAAATATCTATTCACCAGCTTGAGGTAGAGTATTGGAAGTGAAGTGGGTTTTTTCCTATTGGGCCCATTTACTCTAACCCTTGTTTTATCTGTTAAGTAGCTTGTTATCACTATCGTTATTAGCATGAAATTCTGCATTATCTTTAGGGATCATAGTATAGTATCTTTGTTTTACTTTGTCAGTTATTGAGGGGATTTGATGACTTTTAGTTGACCCTCCCTCTATATATACCGATCAGTTTCAGTGGAATAAAATTGTCAAATAGCATTTAACAATTACCAATTACAACCAAGATTGACGGATGCAAGTAATTTTAAGCAAGTTTGTAAGTTGAAGAATTCTCTGTATGGCTTGGGACAATCGTTAAGGTTTTTGTTTTGCTAGATATACTAGTAAAATTCTGGGGCTACTTTCTTTGTGGCTGTATACTTAAAGACATCTACATCTCTGTTCAGCTGCAGAACCGATGAGAATGCTCACTTTCCCTTTCCCTTTCCCTTGGACATGAAGCATCACACTTGAAGACAACAGGAAATACTTTTGGCCGTTCAACTGATGACAGGCAATTCATATAGCAGTAGGCTTGCTGATGGGTTGTAACATTAGGTTAAAATTGTGTGATAACATTAAACATCATGAGGTCTGTTCTGGCGAGACCTTAGCATCAAAACCTTGGCCAAATTGAATCATCTAGTGAATCAAATTAAGGCTCTGATACCATGTTGATATGTAAGGGAGAAATTGTGGGTAAAGCTAGTGAATTTGGGGTAGAAATTGGGGCTTAATTGCCCATTACTTCACTAAAAAAATTAACTAGGGTTTGGCCATGGGTAAACAACTCCCACAGTATCCCTGTACAGAAAATCTATCGCCCCTGCTGGAGGAGAATCGAAAACAGTAAAATTCTTATTACAAATAAAGCTATGCTTGGCTAACCAATCTGCCATAGCATCGCCTTCTCGCAGAATGTGAGAAAAGCAAATTTGTAGCTCATTGTTGATGTCTCGTAGCCATGCATTCAGAGTTCTATCTCTGGCCCTTCCTTGGATCCAAGCATCTTGAATCGCGTGTAAAGCCATCGTTGAGTCTCCTTCTACAATGATCTTGTTGAAGCCCAAACCCTGTGCCAATCTAAGACCCTGTATGAATCCCCAAATCTCAACAGCCAAAGCTTGACATCGTCCTAGCTTCCTACTGAACCCACAACTCCAGCTAACATCACTCCTCCTCAATACCCCTTCACAACCTGTTAAGCTTGGACATCTTCTAGCAGTGCCATCAAAATTTAGTTTCACCCACCCCTCTTCCGAGAAATTCCATTTGATTTCCCTTGGTTTCTTTAACAACCCAAGGTCATCAAATCTGTTTAACGAGGTAACACAATCTCTAACATGACTCTGGATAACAAACTCAGGACGTTCAGGTATATTAAAACCTTCTTCAAATAATAGCTTGTTCTGCCATCCCCAAATCATCCAGCTGCACACCGAAAATACCATACTTCATTCTTCTCCAGCTTGCAGATTATTTAAAAGCCAACAATTCTGGTGTTCTGTTCAAAATTGTGGACGCACCTTTAACACCTTTAAGGCCAGCCATATCCGATGAGATTCCGAACAGCTTTTCAATACATGGTCAAGGTCTTCAACTCCTCCACCACACCTGGCGCACCTCTCAGGATACGTGCTCTTCTAGCGGCCGTGAGAAGCCGATCATGTGCTGCCAACCACAAAAATACCTAGATCCTTCTTGTGGTTTTCACCTTCCAAATGGCTCCCAACTCCATATTCACATCCCCTCTCAATTGCTAATACATTCGAGATACCGAAAACCTGCTTTCATGTCCCCCTCTCCACACAACTATGTCGTGGTAAAGCCAGTGAATTTATTTGTTCTCTTGCATCACTAATGTTATTGATGTGTGGAAGAATAAATAGATACATAGTGGAGAGAGATTCCAGTGCAATTCGCTGAAGCTTAGGAACACAAATAAAATACTAACAACCTGATCTAATAACTTAATATATCATAAAATAAAACTAGAACTGAATCAGAATAGAAAACAGAACAAATAATGTCTCAATCTTCTCCTAAAATCTTGGAACTAACAACTATATGCTTGTTCATCTTGTTTGTTTGTGTTTGACATCATTTTTGATAGACTTATTTTTTTCCTGGTTACATTTGTTCTGCTGCGTAGAATTTATATAGTTTCTTGTTTTGGTTATGAACGACCTGTTTATTAAAGTTTATTTTCATCAGTTACCAGCTATTAACATTTAAAATCTAATACATTTTGGCAGGAACACAGCAAAAACATTTTATGCTGCAAGCATTTTTTTTGAGATTCTCAATCAGTTTGGACCACTCCAGCCTGATGTAAGTATCAGATTAATAGATTGAATAATCACTTTCTGCATTTTCATTATCACATGCAGGCCAAAACTTATTTCAAAATGATTTGCAAAAGGGATAATATAGTATGGCTTGACATCACAGTTGGCCTTACACTTCAATTAATTTCTTTTACAGCTGGAACAGAAACAGAAATATGCAGCCTGGAAAGCAGCAGATATAAGGAAGGCTCTAAAAGAAGGAAGAAAGCCCATTGCTGGTCCTCCTGCTGATGATGAGGATCTGTCAATACCATCAAGTATTCCTAGTGGCAAAAATGTATGTCTCTAAACAAAGTGTTTATTTTCAATAAAATGTTGTTTGTAATCTTTCTGACATATTTAGCTGCTGTATTATTTGTTCTTCCGTAATGATATGATGTTGTGTACCATCAGAATGTGTCTTGGCAAACCAATTCAAAAATTTTTAAAAAAAAATTATAATATTTTTTTGCATGAGAGAAGTTAGATAACTACTACAGGGACTGTTAATAAATTTCAGAAACATTAAACGTTGGATAAAAGAGAGATTAAAGCCCCTTCAAGCTATATCCATTTTATGTGCAGTATGATGCCTGAGACTTGCGAAGAAACCTGCTAGGGATACATACACTGCACGCTCACATTTTGTGCTATTAATGAATGGTTTGGCTTTTCATTAATTTTTGCACCTGTACTTCTTTTGTTTACCCCTCAGCCTCTTTTCATTTTGGTCTATTGTGGTGGGGGCCAGTTTTTATGACAACTTACTTTAATGATAAGACCATAGTTCTTTCTTTACATCTCATATAACTTTTTTAAGAAAAAATGCATGCAGAATTCAAGAATAGAAGGGGTCATTCTCAATTCTAATATAGAGGGAAGTTGAGATTTTGATGTATGTTGTGAAATTTAGTTTTGAATTAAGGTAATGAAAAATTGCTGCTGTTCAAAGCTTATCTTTGATCCAAATGGCACAATTCTTTCTCTGTGCAATTAGTTTTGATTTTTTATTTATTATAGCTTGAAAAGGTAGATATGGAATCCTAATATGCTAGCTTGACTTTTAGATGTTATGATTTCTTTTTTTGCTTAGATATTTATTCTTAGTTGGATTGATGAAGATAACACTCCTCTGGTCTTAAATGCACTTGAAACTAGGTCATACAGACCAGAGGTAGTAATATTCTTTGCTAACATCTAATTTTTATAAAAGTCAGGAAAAAACTACACACACATATATACACATATACACCCAAATAAATAACATTCAACTGTTTGCAGGACTTTGGGACTACTGAAAATACATTGGCGGGTCCTGGATCACAGTCTGATGCATTCCATAATTATGATGCTGCCAACTACACAGGATTGCCGAGCGTTCCTCCTGCACCTAAATTCCATGATACCATTAATGATCAGCATTCTTCAAACATTCCACCTTCTTTGCAGTTCCATGACAGAGAAAATAGTCAGCATTCGTCTAACATTTCTCCCTCCTCTTCTTACCATTCTGCAAGTTACCCTTCCCATGATTATCCTCCTCCTCCACCTCAAGATTACCATCCTCCTCCACCTTCCCAAGATTACCATCCTCCTCCACCTTCCCAAGATTACCATCCTCCTCCACCTTCCCAAGATTACCATCCTCCACCTTCCCAAGATTACCATCCTCCACCACCTTCCCAAGATTACCAGCCTCCACCACCTTCCCAAGATTACCAGCCTCGACCACCTTCCCAAGATTACCAGCCTCTACCACCTTCCCAAGATTACCAACCTCCACCTCCGGCTAGAGCTGAAAGTTCTTATTCTCAGCTCTACAATCATCAGCAGTACTCACAAGATCACCCCCAGCATTTATCTCCTAATTATCCTTCTCATGATACTCCCGTTTCTTATTCTTATCCCCATTTTCAGTCATATCCCAGCTTTACAGAAAGCAGTCTACCATCAGTCCCTTCAAACCTTAATTACTACCAAGGTTCTGGTTCGTCATATTCTTCTGAGTCAGCTCCTCTAACTACAAACTATTCTTCAAGTGCTCTACACAATTCCAGCAGCCCAAACAGGACTGTCTCGGAACCTATTTCAAATTCTCAGACATACCAGTATGACAGTAACTACCAGCCACCGCCTGAAAAAGTTGCAGAGGCACACAAGGCCGCAAGATTTGCTGTAGGAGCTCTGGCGTTCGATGATGTCTCAGTGGCAGTGGACTTCCTAAAAAAGTCACTGGAGTTGTTGACCAAACCATCAGCTGGTCAATAAGATTTTCATCTGAAACTGGTGGGGTTTCCATGGTTTCAGCCTCTCATTCGCATGTACTCTTTTGTAAATATTGATTGCTTTTGCATAAATATAAAGAAATATGTGTGCGACATGTCTCAATCATTTCTTGAGATTGTGAGATTTGTCTGTCAATCTGTATGGGGTTGTAACATATGTTTATGTGAATTTTAACGTTTACTATCCATTTATGCCAGTCACAGAATTCTTTACATTTGTCTTAATAGTTTGCGTCACTCGAATTTCTTAGTTTACATTTTGTGATACTCCGTCAATTTTAGGAGCTTTCTCTTGGGCAAGAATTGAGATCAGGAAGGTTGTGACAGTTGAACATTCTTGGCGTTGGAAAGATAAATTTATCAGGCAAAAGTAGAATTGCCATCCCCTTTGGCATATGTCTGATTTTTTAATCAAGATAGAGTGGGTGACCCACTGACATTATATCAAGGTTCTGAAACCCGGACCGGTCATTGAATCGGTGGAAGGACTGGGTTAAAGGTCAGTGGGTCAGACCGGAGTCAAACTGGTATTAATTAAAAATATAATTTAATCAAAATAGATAAAAATATTCATAAAGCAACCAATGCAACACACCTTTCAATAGCCATACAACCCAACCCCCATTTGAAGTTTTGAACCCACCAAACAGCAGAAAATTAAATGATGATGTGACTCTTTTGCTTGTTTCCCATGCTTATTTTCCAGAATGGCCAAACACTCAGAGCACGAAATCCTATACTTTGACGGGAAAGGCCATTTCACATTTTCACCACACACTTCCAAAATAAACCCCATATCTCCTTCTTCTCTCCTCACCTACAGCTTCTCGCGTCCAGTTTCATGGTGACTCTGCGTTTGAGCTTTCTGGCGCTGGAGAGGTCATGCACAAGAAACCCATCAAGCTTTGGGAAGGTAAATCAAGAAAATTAGTCTCTTTTCCATGCCTTTTGAGGAAGAGGATGGTTTGGCTTTTGTTGAAGCCAGAGTGAGAGGTTTCGTTCGAGTCGTAGCTGGGTCTTTGTTTCCATCTTAGTTTCTTCCTTCACTTCTTCAAGCGATTCTTTTTTTTTAAAAAAAAATCCCAACGAATCTGACTCGGCCAACTCGGCC